>CM071575.1:1682414-1753411 GCA_036426205.1 Ascaphus truei
GAATGTACAAGTATGTAGCCCATGAGAGATTTATCACCCGAGGTGGAAAGAAGGTCGGACTACGCAAATTTGCTGCAGGATTAACCATGGTAAGTATATATTGTTTCTTGCACTTTTTTAGATTTTGACCCCCTTTCTTAGGGCACTTCTGGCTTTAACTGCCCTGTATCACATACAGTATAGTGCTCATTAGGCCCTGTATCACATACAGTATAGTGGATCATTAGGCCTGCTCACATACAGTATGTGCTCATTAGGCCCTGTATCACATACAGTATAGTGTTCATTAGGCCCTGTATCACATACAAGTATGTGCTCATTGCCTGTATCACATACAGTATAGTGCTTCATTAGGCCCGCTATCAATAAAGTATAGTGCTCATTAGGCCTGTATCACATACAGTATAGTGTTCATTAGGCCCTGTATCACATACAGTATAGTGCTCATTAGGCCCTGTATCACATACAGTATAGTGCTCATTAGGCCCTGCATCACATACAGTATAGTGCTCATTAGGCCCTGTATCACATACAGTATAGTGCTCATTAGGCCCTGCATCACATAGTATAGTGCTCATTAGGCCCTGTATCACATACACGTTATAGTGCTCATTAGGCCCCTGTATCACATACAGATATGCTCATTAGGCCTGTATCACATACAGTATAGTGCTCAATCGGCACTGGTATCACCATACAGTATAGTGCTCATTAGGACCTCTGATCACATACAGTATAGTGCTTCTAGGCCTGCATCACATACAGTATAGTGCTACATAGGCCCGTATCACATACAGTAAGTGCTTCATTAGGCACCTGAGCAAATACACACACACACACACACACACACACACACACACACACACACACACAGCCACTGATACACACAGCCACTGATACAAACACAGCCACTGATACATACACACACACACACACACACACACACACTGATACATACACACACACACACACAGCCACTGATACACACACAGCCACTGATACACACACAGCCACTGATACACACACAGCCACTGATAAATACACACACACACACACACACACACACACAAAGTGAATTACAGAGGCAGCAACGGATCTGAGTGACTGGAGGGGGGGCGGGGGAGAGAGGAAAGGCCGCGATCCGAGCCACCACTGCCTGCCCCCGCGCCCATCTACCGTATCCGCGCCCATCTCACGCACCAAGGGGCCCGGGGGAAGAGAGCACCAGGACAGGCGGCACAGGTACAACACCCCCCCCCCCAGCGGGTGCTCCCCCGCTACCACTTCCTACCTGTACCAGGGCATCGTATCCTGTGGGCGGTGGAGCATGTCACTGGTGGGTGGCGTGTCCTGTGGGCGGCGGAGCATGGTGTTGGCAGCCTGCACCACTTCAGCACCGTCCCGCACCTCACCTCAGGCCGCCGCAAGGAGAGAGGGAGAGGGGGGAGGGACACCGCGTGGCCAGCCTCTCTGCGACCCGGCAATTTTGCTTCCATGGCCCGGTGCCGGGTCGCGACCCACCATTTGGGAAACGCTGCCCTACATGACATGCATAAAATGTATTTTCTTTTGCACGGCTAGGTTGTAGAGGGTTAGGTCAAGATTGGCCTCTAGCATTCTCCATAAGAAATTCAACTCCAGCAATTGTAACAGAGGTGAAAGGTCATTACAGAATCATAATAGCAGACAAGTGTCAAATATACATTTAGCTAAACTGTGAGATGCATCTCCATGTGCTGCCTCTGTTGTGACTGTGACTCTGAACAAGTCAACTGCATTCTGAGTAATGAAAACAATCGTAAGGCTAAGGCTTTGGTCCCGCTGCGTCCGGCGGCACGCGCGGCCGCGTGTGCGTTCCTCACCAGCAGGGGTATCCTTTCCTAGCCGGTCCCAGGCCCCGCTCGCTGCACGGCTCACAACGCGCTGTGATGCGTCAGCCTACAGGGGATGCAAAAAAATTGTGATCCCGACCGGTGACGCGTCAAGTGGCGCGCTGATGAGCCTATCAGCGGTGGGGGCGGGGGCTTTCAGAGAGCTTCCTCCACAAGGTAGGGGAGGGTGTGTGTGTGTGTGTGTGTGTGTGTATCAGCGTGTGTGAGGAGGGCATTTGTGGGGGAAGGGGGAGGGAGCTGCTTACCTTCCAGCAGCCCGCAGCAGCTCCCTCTTGCAGCCCGGGAGACCGAGCCCGTGGAGGGAGGGGGGGGGGAGTAGCGGGTCCCTCAACTCAAACCACGCCCCCCCTCCCGCTCCCGCTCCGGCTCCCGCTCCCTACAGACCGCATATCGCGGTCTGTAGGGAGCGGGGCCTTAGCCTAAGAGCAAACAAGGACAGAGAGACGTCACAGTATTGAAATCTCTGTTGTATTGGGGAGGGGACCCATGGAAGCTCAAGTACAAGCAATGCAGTACTGGCACAATGACCCCAACATATAGTGAGGTACATCTGCAGTTCTGCTGGACCTCCAGGACTAAGAACTCGGTCATATCGACTACTATAATCATTTATCTGCCATTATCATTTATCTCTGGGACAAAAAACTAGACTGTGAGCTCTTCTGGCCGGGGATTCGTGGTCATGTGATGGAACATACTTGAAAACGAGAGGTAACTCTCAATGTATTTTTCTGGTTAAATATGTGATAAATAAATGTGAATTCCGTGTACACTTTGAGCACTAAATAAAAATACATTGTTATTATTTATAGATTACCTAGTAAAATGTTGAGAAGATAAACATTACAAATGACAGGAACATGATATCTGGCAGCAGTGATATCCGTGAGCCATGTAGAGGATTCTATAACGAGCGCCCCGCTGAGGCTGCCTCCTGATGTGTCGTTTCCTTGTTGCACCCACACTCTCAGCCCATACTGACCTTCTTACCGGGCATGGTCAGTGCAATTCTGTTTGGAATAAGCCTTTCATGTAACGGGACCTTTTCTGAGCATTTTGTGTACATTGTTATATAATTGTGTAGGAAGGAGTAGCAAATACGGTGTGTAATTTAAAGAACACTGGTGCCTGGAAATGGTAATCTTTAGTTCAGTGTTATCAGTATCCTGAGACTAGTATATAAGAATGAAAATGTTACCATACCGTAGCTCACGCAGAATGTGTAATAGTCTCAAGTGCGTGGTCCAAAATGTCAATGCATGTCTCCCAAGCTTAGGGAGCGAAACCCGAGGGGTGTTCTGTTTGAGTTTACAATGTGTATGTCTGGTATTGTACAAGGGAAGAATTTGGGTGAAACTGGGTGAGTTCATAGTGGATTCATCAGATGCCTGCAATGAAGGTGTATTTGCAGAATGCACTGACCGCATGATGGATTGCAGGAAATGTGTACAGCAGGCGAGTGCTCGTTGATGCTGATATACAAGCTGTGGACCCCATGAAGCATGCAGGTGGCATCTAAATGTGTAAATAAGTTAGTCACTTTGATTACTGTGCAGTATGTTTATTAGTTTTTGCTGGTAAAGTGATCCATTTTGGAAATATTCAGACTTATTCTAAAATCTCACAAGATGAAACAGACAAAATTGCCCTATTTCTACGTTAATATTGCAAATCCAAGATTGGGTGGATGAAATGGAGCTATGAGTGATGTTTCCTAGTAAACCAGGGTGTGAAATTGGTCTTCAGGACAGTGATTTATCACTTAGGGAGAGCGACGGTGCCTCATGGTGAGTGAAGTAATACTCTGACAAGTGTCTTTTCATGTTATCTGCTCTCCGGTTTCTATACTATGTTTAGAGAATGCAAGGTGTCAAAATGTATCCATCTGTCACTGTTTGGAAGACAATATTAGCTCCTATATGTGTCCGTGTTATTACTAAATATGGAGAATGGTCATAATCTCTCTATACCTTGAAATCTGTTAACACATTATAATTCAAATCTTGATTTGTTTTACATTAAATGTCATTTAAACTGGATTAGGCTACGATTCAATTTAACATCAGAAATACAAAGAAACACTGAATCTAGATCAAAAACTTTCTGCATAAATATATCAGACTCATATTACATAGTTACATAGTTAAATAGTACATATTGTAACACAGCATTCGTTATGTTTTCTCCTTGTGTGCAATATCAGAAACGCTCCTTCTCATTATGAAGTGTGGGCAAAAAATCACCCGGTGCTCTAAATGCAAGTGACAAATATAAAATGAAAACATGTAATAAAACGGCAAAATCGTGATGCAAACCGTGCAAAAATCGTGATCTGTGACAATAAAAATAAATGTAATAACATATCGAATGAAGACACCCAGTTTGCAGCTCTGAACCCACAAGGAACCGTCCTCTGTACTTCTTGAAGTAATGGTCTTGGAAACAAGGGCAGCACAATAACCCAGGAAGGGAAATAAATCAAATATAGTGTAATACTGTTTATAAATATGGGCATTTATGTCTAGAGTCTCAACTATGCTCACTCACATGGCCCCCATGGATTAAAGACAAATAAGATATGGAAACCACGAAGAAATCTTCTTAGCTGGGCGTGAAGTCACTCAATGTGGTGGGTGTAACAGAAACGTCATGCACGTTCCCCCAGGAAAAAAAGAAAGCAACAAAATGGAGCAGAATGTCGTACAACGCGCAGGGCTTTATAGCAGTGTTTCCCAACTCCAGTGCTCGGGGAACCCCAACAGGCCAGGTCTTAAGGATATCCCTGCTCCAGCACAGGTGGCTCAATCAGCGGCTCAGTCATTTTGACAGACCCACCTGTGCTGGAGCAGGGATAGCCTTAAGACCTGGCCTGTTGGGGTTCCCTGAGGACTGGAGTTGGGAAACACGGCTTTATACAAAAGGGCTTCACAAATGCAAACTCACAATCTCACAAACTCACAATCACAATATTCTTTTGAGCAATAAAGAAGTAGTTAAGTATAACGGAGGCTTGTACTCCCTATTAGGGAGAAGGATCTCACCGCTACGGCCACCGACTGGGGGGGACAGAAGGTAGAGGTGTCCCGGGCCCGGTGGTGGCGGGGGGGGAACGGCATCTGGCAGCGCAACTTGGGCCCGACCTCTGGCCAGGCCTGGCTGCCGGTCCTCTCCCGGCCAGGCCCCGGCTCTCTCTCAGATGCAGGCCCCTATCACTGTCCCACGCCGACGGGCCTCTGTGACGTCAGCGCACCGGAAGTAGGCTTGGCTCAGCATCCGGCGAGCGACGGCATGGAGGGAGACCCGGCGCGCGCCAGCTAAGCGTGGGACAGAGGGATAGAGGCCTGCAGTGAGTGAAAGCCGGGGCCCGGCCACGAGAGGACCGGCTGCCAGGCCCGACCGGCCGGATGGGCCCCCTGCAGACCATCCACAAGATAAGTCTGTTTTATTAAAAATATGCATTGGGGGGTGGGGCCTGTGGGTCTTTTTAATATGTATTGGGGGGGGGGTATTTTTATATGTATTGGGGGGTCTTTTTAATATGTATTGGGGAGGGGGGTGGAGGCCTATTAAAATGTATTTGGGGAGTGGGGGGCCTTTTAAAATGTATTGAGGGAGTGTAGGGGGCTTTTAAAATTTATTGGGGAGTGGGGGGCTTTTTAAAATGTATTGGGGGAGTGGGGCTATATGTATTTTGTGGGGGGGGATTGAGTGAGTGAGGAAAAGAGGGAGTAAGAATAAGACGCAGGGGAGAGAAATATATGCAAGGTGGGAGAGGGGGTGATTGAGGAAGAGTGAGTGAGATGGAGGGGGAGAAATACATGGGAAGAGGGTGGGAAATAGAGGGGACTCGTGAGGTGTGAAATGGGGGGGGGGGGGGGGGTCTGAATGCGGGGGGGGGGGGGGGGGGGCGGACGCAACTCTAGTCTGGGCCCTGGAAAAATCTGTCTGCGGCCCTGCTCACCACCACTGCCATCGATATGTTGATACTCTGTCAGCCGATCCAGACGCCGGCTTCTCTTCTGATCTCGCGTCGGCTGGCATGATGACGTCTCTCCCCACCGATTGATAACTGCTGGTTGATGACTCCGCGTTTCGCTACGTGCTTCTTCAAGAGTTCTCATTGTGAGCACGTTTAATGAACACGTGGCAATATTTCCTATGTTCTTAATGTCGGATGCAATGATCACACTGGCCATGACCGTTGCACCCAATAATTAACAAAAGAATCGTAAATAGTAAAGAAAGCAAATATTGTAGCACTGAAAAATACACACTGTAAATTAAATGTACTGTATATTCTTTCATTTAAAGTGAAACATCATTGTTTCAAATCCAAATGAACTTGAATCTTTCCTGCTCCTGCTCACATCCCGGTTTATGGGTTTTTCACCGTATTGTCAATGCGCTTCTTTTTTCCTGGTTACGGGCAGCTTTAATTTGCCTCAAAGGAACAGACTTGTATAGCAAATGCACATGGAGAAGCTAAATAAATTAAAAAAATAAACAGCATGCCTTGCATTCCTGTGTCTCCCAAAACCTTTTCTTATAAATCACTTTGACCCATGTTTACTAAGTGGTGCTATTCCATAAAACACCTTCTGCACCAGAACACAATTTAAGGGCCATTCAAGTGAACGGGGCAGTAAGATGTCTTCCTAATTGTTTTTCCAAACATCTCTTAAAATGTTACCTAATGCATAGAATGTAGGCAAACAAGTAAAAATCACTTTAATAAACTTCTATGTAGGTGCTGACAATCCCCGTAACGTCTGCTTTTCCGTTCCACCCGGGACACTAAAACCTCAACAGAGCCGCCCCCGGGGACTTGTGGTCACTTGTGGCAGGACCAGGAAGTTGGGAGGTCTCTGGGGGGCAGCTCTGTCGGTGTTTCATGGAAAGGAAAAAGCAGCGGTTACCAGGACCATCGACGCCTATAGAGAAGTGCTACAGTTGCTTACATTCTTCCATCGGGTGAATTTAAAAAAATGGCGGTGTGTGGGCCCCTTTAATCTGGGATCAAAATCAATTGTGTGTGATTGTGGTTTCTTAGCAGTCATTCAGTTTGTGAGCAGGAAACCCCATTTTTCAAATGGGCTAAATGGCTTTCTGCAGTCTAGAGATCCTTTCTGGAACAGCTTGGAAAAGCTATAGAGTAATGACTGTTATATATTGATGCCTTTTGTGAAAATACTTAAGAAAGCTTCTTAATCTACACCCTGGAAAATATAACCTTAAGTTTTGCCCGATTTCAAGGTGACTTTTTTTTCAATAAAGCTAAGTGGAAAAATACATTCATGCCTTATAATTGGCCCCGCCCACTTTGCGAGCGAATCAGCAATCGGATGTAGGAGGATAAAATGGAGGAAACTCCACCCCGGGGGCATAAAGCAGCCATGTTGCTTGGGGCAGGAAGCTCAAACCGAGAGAGACAAACAGAGACACACAGACATGGCCCAACATAACAAAAAAAAACAATGAATACCTACTGTATCTGCAGGTAGCAACCAAAATAAATCCATTGTATGGAGATGGGGCCAGGAAAGCTCAGACAATGCAACAATCTGAGAAATTCCAGTGTCCAAAAAACATCCTAACTGGAGTTCATCATATAGACTTAAAGACGTTATGAAGTGGAGGCAAAAGTCCTCTCTGCCTCAGAAGACAGTATTTTTCTGTGTACCCTGTGGATTTAGAAACTGCCAATATCCAGAACTCTCAATGTTGAGCAAGTTTATAATAACGCCTTACAATGTTGGACCAATGTAGTTTTTTATTTGCTTTTTAAGTAACATTTTAGTGTTCGATGAATTGTTCTTTCAGTTTCCTTTTAGTTTTCCTAATATACAAGGATATATTGGATTTGTCGCTTTTTAGCCGTCATAACTTTTTTAATGTCTGGTTATTCCCACGTACCAGCTTCATGTTGCATAGCCAGCAAGCAACCTCACACTGATGACCCAAAAGGTTGAAACAGCTGTCTGTGAGAAGGTTTACTGGCTGTGCAATTCGAGGCTATGCTGAAAAGCTGTGTAAACCGCAGGCATAAGCTTATAGGGGTCCATGTTAAAATGGACAACAAGCAAAAGGTAACACTGTGCTCATTTGCATGTCATTACCCAGAATCCTTGGCTGCAGTGGAAGCATTATATGCTAAGCTTTAGTGGGCACTCACACATGGTATTTTTATTTGCTGTCCAACATACAACAAACCACATGGGCATTTGAATGCATACACAATATGTGTAGGCTGGCATGTAATTCTGGTTTAATATGTATTTTAGTCCCATTTAGGGGGTGCATTAAAAGGACCCCACAGAAATGCTACGACTGATTGAAAAATGGAAGCATCTTTAGCATCCTTATGTTGGGGTGCTTAAAAAGTGAGGCAGTGAATACAAGGAAGGGTCATCTGCGTTCACAATTGCATTAGAAATGCTGTGTTGTTGTAAGCTGCAGCGGGTCCATTAGCACAATCATTTCCCCAAGATCGCGCCTGTTGCCAAATTGTGCCAGTATTGCTACCTTATGCCGAATAAAGTGTCTAGCACAGGGGTGGGCAACTCCAGTCCTCAAGGGCCACCAACAGGTCAGGTTTTCAGGATACCCCTGCTTCAGCATAGGTGGCTCAATCAGTAGCTCAGTAGAAGCATACACCACCTGTGCTGAAGCAGGGATATCTTGAAACCCCAACCTGCTGGTGCTCCTTTAGGATGGGAGTTGACCACACCTGGCCCAGCAGTAGTGAAGGTTGTAATGAAGATGGGTTTCTCTGTCCCAGCCCAGAGTCGCTCCTCTCTCAAGTCAAAGTCAACCTGTGACGCACTAAATTTGGCTTTTGACAGATTGACCTCGATTCGGAAAAGGAGTGACGACAGGACAGAGAAACTCGTCTTCATTTTGTGGGGAAAAAAAATTTCAATTCTGATGTGTATCTCTCTTGCTTGTGAATATGATGCGCTTTGTTTAAACTCGGAGGCTGAGAGCTGGGTGTGAAAATAGTGGTATTCCTGCATAAAGAACTTGGCATATACAGTACCAGCGCCCCGTCCCCTGTATTTCAAGTCTTTGTTTTTATATACTACAAAATGAAGTAAGAAAATCTGCAGACGGTGAGTCACGGTGTTGCTTTTTCAACACATTCTAATGGCATCCATCCTTAGCTCATATGGCGCATGCGTGTACTGGCCTGAGACATCCACAGTCAGTAGGATTAATCCTGGATGCCATTGTAGTTTTCATATGTTTCCAAAAAATAAAAGGTGTCCGTGATGTATGACTTACCTGAAATAGCTGGGAGTAGGAATACCGGGATAATGGCTGGTTAATCGAATTTGTGGAAGAAATGATCGGTGTCTCCGGAGGATTATTTCAACTTGTATGTTCAGTACAGGCATACAGTACTCCGCTTTAAGGACACTCACTTTAAGTACACTCGCGAGTAAGGACATATCGCCCAATAGGCAAACGGCAGCTTGCGCATGCGCCTGTCAGCATGTCCTGAACAGCAATACCGGCTCCCTACCTGTACCGAAGCTGTGCGCAAGCGGGGAGACTATAAGGCCTGTTACAAATGCGTTATTTACATCAGTTATGCACGTATATGATGTTTGCAGTACAGTACATGCATCAATAAGTGGAAGAAAGGTAGTGCTTCACTTTAAGTACATTTTCGCTTTACATACATGCTCCGGTCCCATTGTGCACGTTAATGCGGGGTATGCCTGTACTTTCAACCAGCTTTTTTATTTTGGACTGACAAAGAGAAGGTGGGGTCACTTGGGAATGTTTTATAGCAGTTGATGTTCATCAGTTGCCATGGGGCAATGGAAACCCAAAACATTTGTTCTTGAAAAGCACTGGCAGTATATGCTGGGCCTTACACAGAGAAAACTAGTAAAGGGATGTGAGGGTTGTGTTACAGTATGGTGCCAAACATAACATCTCGGGCAGATAAGATTACACCCCAAGTAGTGTGGTAAAAATCAGGGTAAAGAACAGAGAAATAAGGCTTCCTAAAAGTAATCTGAGGCATCCAGTGTGTAATTCATCTGAACCAATAACTGTAGGAGGCACTTCAGAAACAAGCAGGACATCCACAGCGTACTGTTTTTTTGGGGGATCTTGGGCCATATTTACTAAGCAGTGCTATGATGTAAGATATCTTGCAACCATTCGCTTGAATGAGCCAGTCTCCCAGCTTGGCACTGCTAAGTGGGTAAGAAAAATAGGGTGCTCAAACCCAGGGTGACTCCATCCAGTTCAGTGGATAATAAATCATTAACCCTGGAGATACCAGTGGGAGTGGGTAGGCAAATATGGACTTGTAAGTAATAAATGACAACCGTCAAAACTTAACCATAGGAGTCTAATACCAATAAAAACCCACTCACGTCATCTCCAGGGGTGATATGCAGGCGTGCCAGCCACGAGGGATCCGGAATCCAGGTACAGGCAGAAGAAAAAACGAATGGCGCACAGCCAGAGAGCCAGGTGTGGAGTAAAACACTGTTCTTTATTGGTGCATGCAAAGAGACGAGTATACCCCCTCGGGCACAAAGACAGGAACCTCCTACGCGTTTCGGACCTACGTGTCCTTTATCAAGGAGTATGGGATGTGCTAGGATAAGGCACCTTATATACCTAGATAATAATAGGTTGATTAGAAAAATCTGTGCGAAATTACACCGCAAGCGATGTGTGATAAAGGACCCGTAGGTCCGAAACGCGTAGGAGGTTCCTGTCTTTGACCCCCAAGGGGGTATACTCGTCTCTTTGCATGCACCAATAAAGAACAGCGTTTTACTCCACACCTGGCTCTCTGGCTGTGCGCCATTCGTTTTTTCTTCTGCCTGGCACTGCTAAGTGGGCCCTTATGTCTGGCACAAGAGGCTCTATTATCTTTTATATTGTAGTGACTTTAAAGGAGGAATGCTTTTAAATACAGGATGGGAGCAGGGGGTCTCCGGAGCTGAGCCCCATTGATGTCTGCTCCGGGGACCTCTTGCTTCCAGAGATACGTACCTCCGAAGGGGGGGCCAGTATCTCCCTGCAGTTTTCAGCCCCCGGTCACACTGGCCAATAGGAAGCCGCACTAGGTGACATCACAGCTTCCTATTGGCCTGCCGGGCCCGGGAGCGTTGAAAAAGTCATAATGTGAACCCTGGAACCGGCACCCACTGCGGAGGTAAGTGTCTCCGGAAGCAGGGAGTACCCTGCGGAGTTAAGGTGAAATGGATAATATCAAATACAGATGGCACTGCTCTCAATCAGGAACATAGAGTGGCAGGAGAATTATATATTGGTGACCACTGACGTAACAGCCCTGTATACATCCATACAGCATGGGGATGGCTGCAGGGCGGTACAAATGTTCCTAGAGAAAGAGGGAAAACTCCCAGGGGTACAAATAGAATTCCTCATCAGATGTAGTGAGTTTGTCTTAACAAAAAATTTTTTTTGGTTTGATGATGAGTTCTTTCTACAATTATGTGGAACCGCCATGGGGACCAAATTTGCACCCAGCTATGCTAACTTACTCATGGCCATGTGGGAAGATCTATATATATGGTCTTGGGTGGGTCTGAGTGCAAATTTGGTCACATGGCGGAGGTTCATTGATGATATTGTCTTTTCTTTTTTTACATATATTGCGCTTCCCGGACATTTCATCACTACTATTCCACATGAGGATTGACTGAGCAAACCTCAACTGGGTCACAGCTGCATCGTATATTTGTATAAGTATCACTGTACTATTTATAATATTATTATTGGTTATATCTGATTACTTAGAGCGCCACATTTTGATAAGTTTCCTTTGTACGCTCCTGGGATACCCATCACCCTTGGTCTTCCTTGGCTACAGCTTCTCGAAATTTAAACCTCAATCACAATTTTTTCCCAAATTTGCTAAGGGGAACCATCTTGAGGTATTTTTTGCAGCACAATAATTTAACTAGAGAAGAAAAAACAGCGCTAGAAGGATTAATTCTGGTTTGATGACGAGTTCTTTCTACAATTATGTGGAACCGCCATGGGGACCAAATTTGCACCCAGCTATGCAAACTTACTCATGTGGGAAGATCTATATATATGGTCTTGGGTGGGTCTGGGTGCAAATTTGGTCACATGGCGGAGGTTCATTGATGATATTGTCTTTGTGTGGAAGGGTACATTGGAGGATTTGGACACTTTTTTTTATGTATCTGAATAACAACGATTTAAATCTTAAATTTACCTACAACAGACAAAACAATTGTGATTAAGCCAGCAGACAAGGGGGGGGGTGTTGTAATTATGGATCATGAATATTATATGCAAGATATATATATAGAAAACAATGTGATTAAAACAAAAAATTTCTTTAAAGAAGTAGATGCTAACAATTACATCTTGAAGTCCAGTTGCCATTTAAATAGATGGATAAACAATATTCCATATGGCCAATACTGCAGACTTAAAAGAAATTGCACAGATAATGAGGTGTATGAAGAACAATCCATTATTTTGTCCAGAAAGTTTTCAGAACATAAAAAGGAAAATGACCACCCATAGTGTTCCAAACCACTTTCTGATGGTACATAACGCGGACCCGAAAGGGTTAAAATTTAAAGCTATAGAGCAAGTTATGCCACATTGGAGAGGGGGAAATAGACACACAGCATTAATCAAAAGAGAATCATTCTGGATGTTCGAATTAAAAAAACGCGTAGAGTGACGCTCTATCCCTGAGACGGCCGGAACCCCAGGAAGTGGACGCGGCGGATGACATCACTTCCGGTGTTTGGAACGCACCGGTGGAACGCACGCCACGAGAGAGGGGGAGCTGAAACACCATTCACCCGGCCGGAGAGATCCATTGAGATCTAAATGCTTATCCCTATTTGAAACCATGTGAGTGTAAACTTGTTTGACTTACCTTCATAAATGATACATACAGTCTGCACTATGTCCAGTCGTATCTTTGATTAAGGTTCCTGGGAGTACATCTGTATGGGGCTGCATTGACTGCTGTATTTCCTGATGACTGAAGGACTAACAACAATACCTTAAAAGATACCTTTATGTGCCTGAATAACCTCACACGTTTGTGAGTATATATTGAGAGCAGTGCCATCTGTATTTGATATTATCCATTTCACCTTAACAATATTGCACTATCACCATTGTATTTCATTCTTTTTTTACATATATTGCGCTTCCCGGACATTTCATCACTACTAGTTTTTCTTGAAGCATAGATGACCCATGAGTTGTAAGGCTATAACTAGGGCTTTATTCAGCTTTAAGTAGTTGATCCCATTGTGTGTGTGGGGGTAGTTATTTTACTCTCCTGTAGGAGAACGCATTTCTTACTATTAAAGCCAAATTGTGTCACGCTCTACCCCAGGGATGTCTGTCTGTGCTAACCAAGGGGTCCAGACTTTTAGAAAGTTATCGCCAGTATCATTAACTAAACTTGTTAATTTTTCCATCTGGCAGATAAACCAAATACGATTCCGAATCTTTGGGATAATTGGAATATCGGGGCGTTTCCATAGTGCTGCAATCTCACACCGTGTGGCTATTGCAAAATGAGCAATTAATTTGTTATGTGACTTTGATAGATCCTTTAAAGGTCTGTTTAATAGAAACAGCCAAGGGTCAGGGGGAATAGAGAGGTCAAAAATCTTCTGGATCCAATTTCTAATTTTTTCCCAGATTTGGGTTATCAACGGGCAAGACCACAGCATATGTAACAGATCAGCTGTTCCTCCACATTGTTTGGGGCACAATGGGGAGGACCCTGGTACGAATTTCGATAATTTTAGTGGGGTGAGGTACCATCTCATAAGAACTTTATATGCGTTCTCCTTCAGTGTGGTGCATATGGAACTTTTGGCAGTGGCTAGAAATATGGAGTCCCAATCCTCATCATCTAGGGATTCCCCTAAATCTATCTCCCATTGGTTCTGGAATGAAGGTGTTTGCTGTTTAGATCTAGCAGATTCGACTACCTCTCCATAGATCGTAGATATAAGTCCCTTAGTGTCGGTTTCTGCCCGGCAGAGCTTTTCGAATTTCGTCAGGGGAGGGTACGGGGCAAATTTGTTATAGAATGCTCTAATCTGGAGGTATTTATAGAATTCTGAGTGGGGCAAATCTTTTTCTAATCTGATATGGTCGAATGTTTTAATTTTCAGATTATATCCTTCCATATCCTTGATTCTATTGTATCCTTTTAGTTTCCAGATTGAACTATTTGTACCAATTAGGCCAGGTGCAAAACATGGGTTATTCCAAATGGGGGACATCAGAGAACGTCCTGATGTGAGTGAGTTTTTTATGTTTGTTGCTTCCCAAACCGATATGGAGTTGGTCAATGAGGTGAGCGGTAGGGCAGCGGTTTTCCTCGCTTTTTTAGGTAGCCAAATCAGGTTGCTAAGCTCTAATGGAGAGCAAGCAGAACTTTCCAATTCCACCCATCTTTTCAATTTAGGGTCTGAATGCCATTGTATAATTTGACTTAATTGAGCCGCTTTGTAATATGATAACAGGCAGGGTACCGCTAAGCCACCTGCTAAGGTAGGTCTTTTCATATTTAGTTTATTAACTCTCGGTTTTTTTCCTCCCCAGATAAAGTTAGATATTGCAGACTGAAGTGAGAGTATATCCTTCAGTTTGAGTGGCACAGGCAATGTCTGGAAGAGGTATAGGATACGGGGAAGTAGATTCATTTTAACGCTATGTATCCTACCTATCCAAGAAATCTTCTTGGAAGACCATCTGATAAGGTCTTGTTTTAATGTCCAAATCAGGTTGGGATAGTTTGCATTATAGATGCTTTTTGCATCTTTGGTGATGTGGATCCCTAGGTATTTTATAGATTTCATTTGCCAATTAAATTTAAAATTTAGTTTCAGTAGTTTCTCCGTATGTCTAGGGAGATTGATATTCAAAGCTTCGGATTTGGATTGGTTTATTTTGAACCCAGAGACCTTAGAAAATTTGTCTAGTAGGTCAAATAGGTTAGGTAGTGAAGTGAGGGGTTTTGAAATGATTAGTAGGATATCGTCTGCGTACAGGGCCGCTTTATGTGATTGGGAATAAGCGTTTAACCCTGAGATGTCCGAATTATCTCTAATGCGTGCCGCCAGGGGTTCTATACATAGGGCGAACAGGAGGGGAGATAATGGGCATCCCTGTCTTGTGCCACTTTGAATTTGGAATGAGAGTGAGGGGAAGCCCTGATGTATAACCCTGGCGGTTGGGCCCGAGTACAGCGACATAATCGCTCCACTCAACCGATCCCCAAAGCCAAATGCTGCTAGCGTCTCTTGAAGATATGGCCAGTCTATCCTATCAAAAGCTTTTTCTGCGTCCAGACTTAATAACATGGTTTGAGCATTATTTTTGTTTGCCAATTCTAGCAGATCAATAAATCGTCGAGTGTTATCCGCTGCCTGCCTCCCTTTGATGAAGCCGACCTGATCTGGATGTATTAGTCTGGGTAGGATTAGACTTAATCTGTTGGCCAACAATTTAGCATATATCTTTATATCGGTATTGATTAAGGAAATTGGCCTGTAGCTTTTACAGTTCAGCGGATCCTTGCCAGGTTTATATATTAATGATATAGACGCCCGCAGCATATCTCCGGGGATAGGTGCTCCTGCTAATATAGCATTGAACATGTGGAGCAGCCGAGGGGCAAGTAAGATAGAGAACTTCTTATAATATAGCCCCGAGAAACCATCTGGTCCTGGCGCTTTTGATGGTTTAAGTTCTTTAATGGCTTGTGACACCTCTTCTAATGTGAAGTCGGCGCCCAGAGCCTTTCTGTCCTGCTCTGTCAATCTCTCCAGTTTTGAGCTAGCTAAGAAATCTCTTAATGCTTTGCTCGTATTGTTATTATGTGCCACTTTCCTTCCGTCATATAAGGAACCATAAAATGAACCGAATTCTTCTACTATCTTTTTGGGATTGGCTGTTTGTATGCCCGATTTTAAGCGTATAGCTTGGATGTTAAACTTAGATTGCCTATCTTTTAGCGCTCGAGCTAGCATCGTATCCGGCCTGTTAGCTTTTTCGTAAAACTTCCTCTTGGACCAACTTAGGGAATTATCTGCCCTGGAAGTCAATAACATATTCAATTCTATATTTGTATCTTTTAGATCCCTTGTTGTTTGTGGATCAGGGTTGGTTTTGTGGTTTGAGAGAAGAGAATGTAGTTTGGTTTGGAGTGTTTTGATTTTGGAATCTCTTTCTCGTTTTCTCTTAGCTGTGATATTGATTAATATGCCCCTTAAGGTTGCTTTATGAGCCTCCCAGAGAATCATATGGGATTCCACAGAGCCTGTGTTTATCTCAAAAAATTGAGCTATTTCTTTATCTATAACATCACAAATTTCAGGTATCTTAAGAATAGATTCGTTAAGTTTCCAGTTTGCACCTGGTCGATTGGCCCGGATATTGTTGCACCTTAGCTCTATTGGTGCATGGTCGGACCATGAAATATCATGGATCTCTGAATGAGTGACCATAGGAACCAGATGGCACGAGATAAAGAGGTAATCAATTCTACTATATGAGGTATGCGGGTGGGAATAAAAAGTATAATCTCTGGTAGATGGGTGGAGTTCTCTCCATATATCCACTAACTGGGTATCTTTAAGGCCTTTGTGAAGGGCGAATTGCGTCTTTTTATTGTCAGAGACTCCTCCTCCTGATCTATCTAATGCCGAATGCATTGTAATATTACAATCTCCTGCTACTATGATGCATCCTTTAGCTAGTGAGTTTAGTATTTTGAAAAACTTTTCAAAGAAAATTGCATCTTGTATGCAGGGGGCGTATAGTGAAGCCAATGTGATAGGCTGTTCATGGATCGTTCCAATTACAATAATAAAGCGGCCTTCAGCGTCTTTTTTAATTGTCTGGGCGATAAATGGGACACTGTTACTGAATAGGATGGCTACTCCTCTTTTTTTGGCTGAGGCTGAGGCGGGGAAATATTGGGAGAAGCTCTTATCTAAGAATTTATGTGGATTTTTGTTACTGAAGTGTGTCTCTTGTAGGAGCAACACATCCGCCTGTTTTCTCTTATAGTCCGTAAAAGCTAATTTTCTTTTGATTGGACTATTAAAGCCTTTTACATTGTGAGATATTAGTGTTAGCGCCATGTGTTGTAGTAAAAGAGGTAACTAGTGTAACAACTCATATACTCACTTTTAGCTATATCATCGGTGAATCTGTCTGTTGTGTTTGTAGTTCTCATGCCATATAGACCTGTCTGCAGGGCTCCAAATGTCCTTAGGAGGGGAGGGAAGGGGAAGGAGAGGGGATAGGGAGACAGAACAGGGGAAGAGACAGGAGGGATATCACAGGGAAGGGAAAAGAAAGTAAAAAGTAAACAGAAAACAAGAGCATACCTCGGGAGCCCCCGAAGATAGCCCCTGCGCCCAGAGGATAGGTCTTTTGGCTCCACCAAATGGGTGGGCCAAACTCCTGTATTGGAGACAGACCTCTCTGGGTCTTGTGGTCGGTCCACAACAATTGGGGACCGAAAAAAGGAACACATGCGCGTCGCCGGGGATACTCCCTCCGGCACAATTTCCATATATTTATTATCTTGTTAATTGCGACAGATAAAACTGGGTGTTATAAATGTCAAATAGAAATAGAAACCTTAAAATAAACAGGAACCATAGAACAGAGAATCGTTACAGCTGTAACTTTAGCTGTATGTAATAACAACTTTTGTGATAAATAATAGACTGACCTAAATAAATTCTAAGAACTGCCTGATAAGTGGGACAGGGAAGACATATGATATGATATGATATGACAAACAAGACATATGATCTACAAGACAAATAAGCTATATGAGACAGATATATAGGGCATATAATATAGGTATGGTGCTAACGTTTCTGTGATTTAAATAAACGTGTCTAAATCCCTTACTATGTACAGAGAATTAAATATATTAGCTGTGAAATTGATCATCTAAAGTTTATATGAGACATAACAAAATTACTTATCTCTTGAGTAATGTTTGGGGTGTAATAACTATATAGATATTACGCCAAAAACTGAAAGCCTCTAAATCCTAATAATATATCAGCTTAACCAACTGTCTTTTAACTAAACCTTCCCTAACGTAGGTATATTGATGGTAGGGATAGAACTGCTACTCATACTGGTAAAGGAAAATAGGAGATAATAGTATACAGTATATATAGCCCCCATATACATATACATATATGCCGTCTTCATCATGTAGTACAAAGTACGGCGCATATTAGTACAACGCATAGTATATGTAGTCCCTATGGTACATAATATATAGTATATACTGTGTATGATACATAGAACATAGTGCATAGCTTACAGTATATGACAGTATATATAAAGCGCTTAATACGCAATGTAATATATATTTCAGTATATCACATGTATATATCAACCATATATCAACCATATATATATATATCAATGTAACATATGCATGCAGCATGCAACAATGCAACATATATGTAATAATATAATATCACACATACCACATACACACATCACACAACACACCTACATATATATACAACATAACATGCAATATGTTTATACTATTATTATTATTATTATTATCCTTATATTATTATATATGTATAATGCAACAACGCAATAGTGCAACAATGCAATATATACATATAATGCAATACAAATATGCAACACATGCATCATGCAACACATACATGCAATACATACATGCAATACATGCAACACTTACACATATACACACAACATAACATGTAATATGTTTATATTATTATTATTATTATTATTATCATTATTACATCACTGCATATGTACAATGCAATACCGCAATACACATATGCAATAAAACTAAACATATGAACTTACATGTATACAGATGCCTACAGAAGCTTTTAGGAACATATATACAACAGTACCTACATATATAGTATACAGCACCTTGGCCATAGTGTACAATGTATGTATGTTTTTATTAACTGTGTGCTGGTTTATGAGACTTTATTTATTTATTTTACCCAAGGTGTAAGGTGAATGGGAACGAGTCAAGTATGGGACTAAAGGGATAATATGGGACACTGGATGGAACTAATTAAATGTTGTTCATTAAGTCTATTGTAAGTCTCCGGAGGTGCTGCATCTCAGAGTGTGCAGCCTCCTGTGATGTGTCCCGTCTGTGCCAGAAATACCCGCACTTCAGGAAGTAAACCAGATCTCGCGAGAGGGAGGTGCCCGGCGATGACGTCAGATCACTCGCGCGGGAAAAAGCCATTCTGTTTCCCGCTCGGCTTGGAGAAGGATCGTGAGAAGATGGCTGCCGTTCTGAAGTTGTCGACAGAGCTGCTCCGCGATCCCGTCCCTCTCCCTTGGTCTTGGTAGGTCGTCCTCGTGTCAGATGGAGTGTGAGATGTGTGTTTGAGTCTTAGAAGGTTTAAGGGAGGTTTCATATGGAACACAGCTGCCTGGGACGGACTCAGTCAGTGTCTGGAGTCGCGGGTGCCTCTGCGCCATTCTTGGAACGGGTTGAGCCAGCTTTGTTCCTGGTGGGAGCGGGGCCATTCGGGTTAGTTGGCGGGGGGTGAGACGGATTTTGGTGAGATCTTGGAACGCCAATTTTTGCTAGGAAGCTCTCCTCGTCTTCTGGACTCCTCAGAGTATGTGCCACGCCATTTTTAATAGAAAGTAAAGCGCAGGGGAATAACCACCTGTATTTAATGTTATTGTCTCTGAGTATTTTTGTGACGTGAGCCAGAGCCTTTCTTTTAGTAAGGGTAGCAGGGGCAAGGTCCTGGTAGACCTGGAGTTTGACTCCTTCGAACTCCAGAGACCTTGCTTCTCTGGCAATCCTGCACACCTCTTCTTTGGTGCGATATATATATATATATGGGACGCATTAAGGTCGAAACGACTGTCTGTGGGTTGGTTTTCTGGCTATGCATCTTAACCCTGGCTGTGCTTAAAGCTGTGACCATACAGCAAGCTTAAGCCTGTAGGGAACAATGTTAAAAATGGTTTTGAAGCAAAAGGTGACAGTGTGTGCAATTTGCATGTCATTTCCCAGAATCCCTTGCTGCAGTGGAAGTGCTGTGTGCTGGGTGATAATGGTGTAAGGCGGGGTTGCAGACCTGTCTAAGACATGCAAATGAGCATAAAGGAATATTTCCATTTGCTATATGCTTTCCTGTTGAGGGGTTTTGTCACTTTTTTACCCACTATAACTTAACTAAGTATGGTAAACCCCATCTTCATTGCTTCATTGCATAGCCAGTTAACCAACCCCACACTGATAAGACCCATTAAGGTCGAAACGGCTGTCTGTGGGTGGGTTTTCTGGCTATGCATCTTAACCCTGGCTGTGCTTAAATCTGTGACCATGCAGCAAGCTTAAGCCTATAGGGAACCATGTTTAAAATGGTTTTGAAGCAAAAAGTGTGCTCATTTGCATGTCATTTCCCAGAATCCCTTGCTGCAGTGGAAGTGCTGTGTGCTGGGTGATAATGGTGAAGGGCGGGGTTGCAGACCTGTCTAAGACATGCCAATGAGCATACAGTTATATAGAACGGGTAGAGAAGCTGCCCTCTGTGTGCTAAAATAACAATGACAGCGGATGTGGTATAAAGGACCTTGGGGTAAAGTAACGGGACGGCAAAATGAAGTAATAAACGTGTGCAGGGCCACAGTAATTGGTAGTCCATCTGTGATGTAACCCACAATCCAGCGTGTGTCTCCCCCTTGGAAATATCACCTATTAAACCTCTCCGTGTCTGGCAGTGGCACCAAGAATGGCTAGTGTGTCATGCCCATTACACGGTATATAACAGAGGCAACTAGACAGGTATGTGAAGGAATGGAGAGAAGGGATAGGGGTAAGACACTTAGCTGAGGATATGATGTCCTGGATGGTACCGTCAATCCGGTGTGGAAGCAGAGAATTGACCTGGGAGGCTCCAGACAGCGCTGCCGACCTCCTAATCCACATTTTCCCTTTGAGAAAGCGCCCCGAGAGGCGGGAAACGTGTCAGGGGATACTCTGTGCTTTTTATATTGGCTTATATGCCTTAATAAAGATCTTTTTATCAGCATAAACCAGCCTCCATTTCCAGTTTGCTGTGCCCGAATTTCTCTTCATTCTACTATTTGAGCATACAGTAATATTTCCCTTTGATTATATATATATATATATATATATATATATATATATATATATATATATATACAAATCATGAATATCTGGCACTCCTGTAGTGATATAATGACCTGGTCATATATATATATATGTATGTATATATACATCATCCTGACGAAGTCGCCGCAGTGTGATGAAACGCGTAGAGCTGTGATGTCATCGTGTTTGTGTTGGTGTATTTGGAGTCCCTGGCTTCCCTGCGCTCCGGCTGGCGGTAATTTCAAGTGTTAGCAATCATTGTATGAGGGAGCAAAGGACGTGCAGGCATTGGATGCCTTTATATCTTGCTGCCAATTCATGGTGAACCTGGGCTGTTTACATCCACTCTGCAAACCTGGGACTCATCCTACCACCGCAGATGACCACAATAGAAATTTCTCTCCCACGAATGGTTCTGTTTAAAATCCTGTAAGTGCACATTCTTATGGGTTGCTGATTTTTTAAATAAATGTACCTTATTTTTTACTAAGTTACGTGCTATGGAGCTTGCGCTTTTGTTTGTTTTTTGTTCATATATATATATATGTAAACAGATAGAGCACAGCTGGCACTCCAAGCAAAAGAGTCAAATCATCAGATGCATGTTCCATAAGACAAGTATATGCAACAGATTGCCTTCCCAGCAGGGGAAGCAAAGAAACAGCACTCAGTAGTATGTAGCAAAAAGATTGTATTCAAACAACATGACAGCACATGTGTAAACCAACGTTTCGGTCCACTAAGGACCTTCTTCAGGTAAGTGCTACGGGACACTGGAACCATAAAGACATATATACCCCCACCCACCAAGTGTAGACAATTAGAAATCCATTAATCAGTTCATCAGGGAGCTCCAAATCACCTTTGCATAGCAAATGTATATATAATGTAATAGTATATATACATAGTGTATATATAGGTGTTTGGAACGCACCGGTGGAACGCACGCCACGAGAGAGGGGGAGCTGAAACACCATTCACCCGGCCGGAGAGATCCATTGAGATCTAAATGCTTATCCCTATTTGAAACCATGTGAGTGTAAACTTGTTTGACTTACCTTCATAAATGATACATACAGTCTGCACTATGTCCAGTCGTATCTTTGATTAAGGTTCCTGGGAGTACATCTGTATGGGGCTGCATTGACTGCTGTATTTCCTGATGACTGAAGGACTAACAACAATACCTTAAAAGATACCTTTATGTGCCTGAATAACCTCACACGTTTGTGAGTATATATTGAGAGCAGTGCCATCTGTATTTGATATTATCCATTTCACCTTAACAATATTGCACTATCACCATTGTATTTCATTCTTTTTTTACATATATTGCGCTTCCCGGACATTTCATCACTACTATTATATCTGATTACTTAGAGCGCCACATTTTGATAAGTTTCCTTTGTAAGTACCCTGCGGAGGTAAGTGTCTCCGGAAGCAGGGAGCACTGCGGAGGTAAGTGTCTCCGGAAGCAGGGAGTACCCTGCGGAGGTAAGTGTCTCCGGAAGCAGGGAGTACCCTGCGGAGGTAAGTGTCTCCGGAAGCAGGGAGTACCCTGCGGAGGTAAGTGTCTCCGGAAGCAGGGAGTACCCTGCGGAGGTAAGTGTCTCCGGAAGCAGGGAGTACCCGGCGCTGAAATGAGTGCGGATCAGATACGGGGGCCCCTGCTTCAATCTTGTATAAAAAATCAAATGAAAACAATAAAATGGTTGGATTGGCTCTTTAAGCAAATGAGTGGAGTTAAATATAGTATTAAATCAGTTACGCCTGTCCCGAGTTATGCCTGTCCCGAGTTACGCCTGTCCCGAGTTACGCCTGTCCCGAAGCTATACAACCCGAGCTGAGTAATAAAGCAGTTCTTTGGGAATTCTCAAAGCTTTCTTGGTTTGACTCTCAAAATATATTAGTGTGCACATCAAACAAATTAAACAGAAAGACAGCGAGCCTTAATCACTTCTATGAGCACCCGCTGCCTTTGTACGTTTCAATCTGATTCTGCTTCATAACAGGATCTACATCAGGATTAGATCCCAAACAGCATTTGGGGCAGCACGGCATTCTCTTGTTCCACTACAGTGAGTACTAGGAGTGCAAGCTCTTCCAAACCCGTGTCCACAGCAAACAAAAACGCCGAAGTGGGAGTTTCACAATGAAGCATCAAGTATGTGATCAGGATACAAAGAGAGGTCTAACGTTTATATCCCCCTATTAATATGAACCGATAAGATAGGAAACTCAAAGAAGCAAACACGAGGTATAATGTTTGGATTAATATACAATACAAGATGTATCCCGTTCTGATATATAACAGGAGACATGGTGCATTAGGCTGGCAGAATAGCATTGCAGTGAAAGTTGTGAGCATGGCCGCTGTGCCTGGAGACAGACATAACATGGCAGCAGCTGGACGTGATACTGCAGTGCTCTGAATTACAATAGATGCTCTCTGCTGCAGTGGATATGGCAGCATGATACGCTACGTAAGACACTTGAAACTGCTAAGATAGATGGCTACAGTCCCATCCAGCAGTCACGTGTCTCGTTACTCAGCCACAATTAACAATCGATGTACTGTAGCTACCTGGAAGATAAATAATTCTTTGAGGGTTTTTTTCCCTGCAGCTCATGCATTATTCAGGGCACCGTCACTGCTGAAAGGTGCAGGAGAGACGGCATGTACATTTCATTAGAAAAAGGATGTTGTATCAATCTCTAATTCAGGGGGAGTCCTCAAGAGCTAACAAACAGGTCAGGTTTTCAGGATATGCCTACTTCAGCACAGGTGGCTCAATGAGAGGCTCAGTCTCAGATATCCTGACCTGTTGGTTCCCTTGAGGACTGGAGTTGGCTACCCCTGCTCTAATTTAAAAAAATGTGTACCTCCCATTACATTACATACCACAGCTCAAAGTCTTCCTATTCCATGCTTCTCAGATTTAATGGGTTAGGGTAACTAGCTCCCTGCAACACACTGAAAAAGCCCTCACCACTGTGAGAATACCCTGCAACACACTGAAAAAGCCCTCACCACTGTGAGAATACCCTGAAAAAGCCCTCACCACTGTGAGAATACCCTGAAAAAGCCCTCACCACTGTGAGAATACCCTGAAAAAGACCTCACCACTGTGAGAATACCCTGAAAAAGCCCTCACCACTGTGAGAATACCCTGAAAAAGACCTCACCACTGTGAGAATACCCTGAAAAAGACCTCACCACTGTGAGAATACCCTGAAAAAGCCCTCACCACTGTGAGAATACTCTCATATTGCTACAGACGTCTATTGTGGAGGAAAAGTCTCCCATTGAGGTGCTACAAAATAACAAAATTGCCACTTGGATTAAAAATTATTTCAGAACAGGACAGGCCAAATTACAGGACGGATGTGCTAAGGCAGTGGTTCCCAACTCCAGCCCACAAGGACCCTTAAGAGGCCAGGTTTTAAGGATATCCCTGCTTGAGCACAGGTGGTTCAGTAAAAATGATTGAGTCAATGAGTAAGCCACCTGTGCTCATGCAGCATTTCACGAGTGTCAGGAGTTGGGAACGTTAGTTTACTGCATAGACCAATACATTTTAAACTGGGCTTTGAAATTGAAATGATTTTCTCCCCAAATAACTTGAACCTGTTGGATAAATCTAGGATCGAGTGGCAGCCCAACAGGATACATCTAACTCAGGAGTGGCCAGTAGCTTTGTGCTGACTGGGGAAGAAGGCTAAAATTGTAACCAGGAGAGAACCGGGGGTTACAAAAATAAAATGCTCAACGTCTGCATAGATGCCCCATCCATCACACACGATGTGGAAGACTGTACATATTACCGGGCTCCTCCCTATAGAAGTTTGCTGCTGGTAAAAAGATAGGCTGTGCGTATAGAAAAACAAAAAGAACGATTCTTGCGCTCGTACCAATTCGGCTGAAATGGAATTTGTGCACCCACAGTTTACCTCTATATTAACGTAACTATGAGACTGGCGTTATCCAGCTTTTAATTTCACTACTCACAAAAGTGTATGCTTTATTTAACCCCTTCAGGGCTTTGTCACATTTTCACTAGTCCATGGGACAATAATTACATATACAGTATTCAGTGTAGGTACCTGCATTAACGGGTATGCCTTGACGTTGGCTGCAGGCTTATAACGCTTTGGCCAAAGGGTTTTACAAAAAAAAACCTTATTCATGAGATCACTATTATATTTTAGCCTGATTGGTAGGAGCGCAGGAATCGTTCTTTTTGTTATCACACAAGATGTGCCTGATATGTGATGCCGACTGTAGGACTCGTACCACATGGTCCACTCTTAATGATAGTACAGGCATACCCCGCTTTAAGTACACTCACTTTAAGTACACTCGCGAGTAAGTACATATCGCCCAATAGGCAAATGGCAGCTCACGCATACGCCTGTCATCACGTCCTGAACAGCAATACCGGCTGCCAACCTGTACCAAAGCTGTGGTCAAGCGGGGAGACTATAGAGCCTGTTACACATGTGTTATTTACATCAGTTATGCACGTAAATAACGATTGCAGTACAGAACATGCATCGATAAGTGGGAAAAGGTAGTGCTTCACTTTAAGTACATTTTCTCTTTACATACATGCTCCGGTCCCATTGCGTACGTTAATGCGGGGTATGCCTGTATTGCACATTTTGCAATGCCCAGAAATGTATATTATCCCACAGAATAGAGCAAATGTGAAAAGAGTGATGTGTGACCATGTGAACACGACAGCAGACCTTGACATGCCTGTTTCTGGCACTTTAGTGAGTGTCAAGGCAGAATGACACACACACTTATTGTGTTGCCATTGGTTGTCTGTGATAGTCAGTACCTATGTGTTTTTATGTGCGTTTGTTCAAATTTACATATGAATAGTGGTCAAATTCAAGATCCAATTGAGATAAATACACCCTCAACAGTCCAGCCTGGTTCCCTTCTACTTTCTACAATGAATCTGGCTATCAGTCAGACTTGAAAACGAGAGGTGACTTTCAATGTATTACTAACTGGTAAAACATGTTCGAAATAAATAAATCCGTGGAATCACCTTAACTTTTTGGGTTGTCTAAGTTGTATAGAGAGAGAAAACATCCATACTCGGGCAATACAAGGACGAGTATGCAATTTCTAGTATTAAGATATGGTTAAAAGATTTTGAGAGAAGCGTAATATTGAAACCTGCATTTTATGCAAAGAGTAAATCCATTCAAATTCTGGAGCAATTGTAACTCAGATATGTGAAGTTCTCTCTCTCTCTCTCTCTCTCTCTCTCTCTCTCTCTCTCTCTCTCTCTCGCCTGTATTTTAATGGATTTGTCGAACACTGTAATATATATATATTCTGTATGTATGTGTGTGTGTGTATATATGTATATAAATTCTGTACTTTAAGCCCCTATTACTCGGACCTACCTGCTCATGGATATACATCAATTGACAGTCCTATCATCGGGTGTAGGTCCAGGCAATGTAGCTATATGAAAACAGTTTCCAATCGCTGCAGGGAGGGTTAGGGTTACTGTACACTCATTTCTATGTAACACAGAACCATTACACATTTGTTTCATTGTGCAAGTTGCCGCCATGGTTTGCATGGTAAATGGTCGTGTCGTGTCTGTTTCTCGCTGGGACAGATTTACACTACATATCTGTACATTAGGAATTCCTCATTATAATAACTTTTTGCTCTACATTTACTAGTGCAATTTTTATCTGCCAATGTAACACATTTCATCCTACTTTAAAATGTGACTTTCTCGGTTGACGGTGGGGTTACTGCTTTTATTACACATTCATACTGCAGTTTTTACACCTGAGGTATAAATCTTTTTTTTTTTTTTATCTGGTCTGATAACAAAGGTGAGGGTTGTGTAAAAAAAACAAAACAAACCTGCGAACACACTTAACTCACGGATTGTTTTTACAAACAAATATACAACCTTTACTCAAACTGTACATTTTTGTACTTAGAAGGCAGGAATAGCTTTTGTATCTTCAATGCATTGCAGCGTCCTCCAGCACTCACGTGGTTACACAGCTATTGGTCACCAAAGGAGTGTATACTGTTGGGCGCAACTGTATCTATTTGGAAAGTGCCTATGATTACACCTTGCATTGTTTCTACAATATCACACCTGGTACACATAAAACAAAACACAACCCACTACTCTAAATGTGTAGAAAGCAGCCGAGAACCCCCGGACTGCCGAAAGTTATGATGTTATATTTGCCCAGAACAAGTTAGTAAGCTCTTTGGAATAAGGATTTATTGTTGCACATACAATATATCGTCAGCTTGTGTATATGTTTTTGTCTTGGCCATGTATTCTATTAATCTTGCCACCTCTTCTCTTGGCTCATGTCTCCCCATAGGACGATGAAGTTGTCCTTCAGTGTATCGCCACCATACACAAGGAACAGCGCAAGTTCTGCCTGGCAGCTGAGGGACTCGGGAATCGCCTGTGCTTCTTGGAGCCAACTTCAGAAGCTAAAGTAAGGATGGTTATTGGTTTTATACTGCCCAATCCTCTAGTGCTGAAGGCTTCGCCACTTACTGCAGAGCAAGACGTTGGAGTCTCTCCATCAGTGTGGGGGTTGGCATCAAGTTTAGCCCCCTCTTGCTCCTCTATCTCCTCTCCCAGAAAAACACATGTTTCAGGGTACATTCTTTTCTGTTGAAATTTCTAATTTAGCATTGATTTAATTAGTTATTCATTTTGGCCAAGCGTTTTGGCGAATTTTCAAACTTTTCAAAAAGTTTGAGAAAAACATAGGAGAAGCAAATTTGCACAAGTTCCCACATCTTTATTGTAGTACCCATTTTACTTCTAACTTTCCACTGTCTAAGTTGTGAAGTTCACGTAAACATTTTTAAAATGGAGCAGCGTCCTTTGTGTATTTCAGTGATCGTATTTATGAAGTAGTGACCTGTTCCTCCCCATTTTCTGTCTGGCACAGTGCTTCTGAGCACCAGTTTGTGCGAATAATTGGTGTAGTTCTCTTTATTTACAATTTCTTCCGATTTTATTTTTTCACACACCATTAAGAGGTACATTTGAGGGTTATTGTTGTTATTTAGACATCATTTACAGCACAGAAAAATGGTAATGCAGGGGGGGGGGGTTTATTTTTCCTTCACATGGTAAACAAATTCTGACATAATTACAGTATCTATCTGACTGAGCCAACAGAGTTATCATTTTCCTTTCTCATGTATTCCCTAAGGAGGAGGTGTTGTAATCTTGCTGTTTGTCTCTTCAAAAACCTTTTAAATGTTTGCTTTCTACAGTATGTCCACTGGACCATGTTAATCTTGCCATCCTAGGTGAAACAAAAAGGTGTACAAACAGCGCTTGTGCAAACAACAAATGATAACCTTAGATACAATGTCCAAATGGTAGTCCTGGAGCTGCCTGAAGAAATTGTTCTGGTATCTTCCACCCAGACTTGGATTTGTGGAAAAAAGCAACTTCCTCTGGCGCTGAGGTGGGGGCTTAGGATTTCTTCTGTTAGACTGTGACCAGACGTGAATAGGTTAAAAGCACTGGTTTTAATGGTCTTTGTGGTCGGGATACGCTGTTCGCCTAGTGGTGTATTCGTCTTCTGCTGCCGGGGATCAGGTATTGTGCTTCGTAGTGATTCACTTCCTAGAAGACACACGATCCACTCGCGCGCTGACGTCACCAATTCTCGTCCACTGCTACGGTGTCCCAACAATCCCAAAAAACCATCCAACGCGTTTCGAAAGCTCCAATGGTGTCTTTCTTCGTCAGGGATCTTGCCATCTTAGTTGCAATGTGAGGCAAGAAAACAATGAGGGAATCCTATGACATGCTGGTTCAGGAGTAGCTTACTCTGCACATTCGCTTAATGTGGTGTTGTAGCCACAGATTAAGTGCAATTCATCACGCACTTTAACACCATAAGTGCACAATGGGGCTGCAATGCATGACAAACTCCTCTGGTAGAAAGAGGTTAATGTATCGCTTACTACACTTTGATATTACAGACTGCAAATGTCTAGAGCTCTGGAATAGGGAAACATGCTTTAAACTGGTTTCAGTCCTACCTATCAGGAAGATCCCAACATGTGTCCATCTCAGGCTCTAACTCCAACCCCCTGGATATCACCTGTGGTGTCCCGCAAGGCTCTGTTCTGGGGCCCCTACTCTTCTCAGTGTTCATTAATGATCTTCCCACAGCTTGTAAGGAAGCCTCAATACACATGTATGCAGATGACACAATCCTATATGCACACAGCCATAGCCTCTCTGACCTTCAACACATACTTCAGTCTGACTTTTTGAGACTCGAAAATTGGATTTCCCAAAACAAACTGTTTTTAAACACTGACAAGACTGTAACAATGGTATTTGGGACCAAGACTAAATTTGTAAAGCTTCCAGTGACTGAGCTCCTGATTAGAACCAACGCTAACACCACCCTAACACCTGTCACTAGTTTTAAATACCTGGGCTTATGGTTTGACTCCCACTTAACATTCGGGATGCACATTGATACCCTGACAACCAAGACCTATGCCAAACTAGGGGTACTTTACAGGAACAAATCCTCCCTAAGTCTCCTGGTCAGAAAGCGTATCGCACAGCAGATGCTAATGCCAATTATTGACTATGGAGACATAGTATATGGCTCGGCTCCTCAAACCCACCTTAGCAAACTTGACACCCTCTACAATTCAATTTGTCGTTTTGTTCTCCAATGCAACTACAACACACATCACTGCGAAATGCTCAAAGAACTAGATTGGTCAACACTAGAGTCAAGGCGCAAAGTTCACCTTTCCTGTCTTGCCTTTAAATTCTTCATGGGCAAGCTACCCAGCTACCTGAACAAGCTCCTCACCCCTACCACTTGCAGCACTTATCACCTGAGATCAGACTCCAAAAGACTTTTCATGGTCCCAAGGCTCAACAAAGTATCCGGACGTTCCTCCTTCTCCTTCCGTGCACCCCAAAACTGGAACAACCTACCAGAGACTCTCACATCCACCACCAGTTTAAGTTCTTTCAAATCTAAGGCTGTCTCACATTTTAACCTGGTCTGTAACTGTTTCATACGCTCATAATATATATTTTCTTTAACTGTGCACGCAATGTCTTGTATATAATGTATACCCTGTTCATTTATGTAACTGTACTTGTAACCATGTATTATTTGTTTTACTCTGTGCCCAGGACATACTTGAAAACGAGAGGTAACTCTCAATCTATTACTTCCTGGTAAAATATTTTATAAATAAATAAATATCTTCTGATTAAAAGTTCACATACAACCAGCAGTATGCCACTTGTAATTATGTGGAGAGTTCAGTAAAACACATGGTCAGATCTTGCAGGCTCACATGTATTTGTGTCCAGTTGTAATGCAGCAGCAGACTAAAGAAAGTTTGCTCTGTGTACTAACCCTCTCTTGCCCTCCGGGGTTCCTCCTTTGTGAATAGCTGCACATGCAATATCGCTTGAATATGGCACTTAACCAGCATTAAGGCACTTATCGAAGTTTAGTGAATGCTCCTTAGGCTTTCTCGCTCTCTCTGGTGGTCTTGCTTTCTTCCTGGCTGCTTCTCGCTGGCAGTCTCTTGAGCCCCCTCCCCCTCTCTTTCACAGCCTCTCTCCACCAGTACCCTTTCCTCTTGCTCTGGCTCTCTTATGCCTTTTCTCTTTCTCTGTCTGTCTCTCTGTCTCTGCCTCTCCCTCGCTAACTGTTTTTCCTTCCTTGCCTTTCTCGCTCTTACTCTCTCTTAGCCTATCTCCCAGCAGTCAGGGCCTGCGCTTGTATATTACTATACCCAAGGTCTCTAAATACTGTTTGATTTAGGGTGATGGGAAGTTCTCACTGCCCCTCACTTCGGTACAACCCTCTCAGTCACATTCTTTTGATCCCTTGTGATGATGGACTGTAATAGGAAGCTCTCTCTGTCCCCCATTGCAGTACAGTACAACCCCCCTCAATCACCTCCTCGAATCCCTTGTGATGATGGGATGGAATGGGGAGCTCTCTCTGTCCCCCACTTTGGTAAAAGCTCCCGCTATCACTTCCTCAGGGCCTCCTGCAACTGTCTAATTGGTGGTGATGAATTGTAATTTTATTTATTTATAAAATGTTTTCCCAGGAAGTAATACATTGAGAATTGCCTCTTGTTTTCAAGTATGTCCTGGGCACAGAGTTATAATGACAAATACATGGTTACAAATACATAGTTACAATGAGTGAAAAGGGTTGTAAAGATAATATATGTTATAGGCGTATATAACAGTTACAGACCAGATTAAAATGTGTGACAGCCTTAGTTTTGAAAAAACTTAGACTGGTGGTGGCTGTGAGAGTCTCCGGCAGACTGTTCCAGTTATGGGGTGCACAGTAAGAGAAGGAGGAGCGGCCGGATACTTTGTTGAACCTGGGGACCATGAACAGTCTTTTGGAGTCAGATCTCAGATGCTAACTGTTGCGTGTGGTAGGGGTGAGGAGCTTGTTCAGATAGACGGGTAGCTTGCCCAGAAAATATTTGAAGGCAAGACAGGAGATGAACTTTGCGCCTAGACTCAAGTGATGACCAATCTGGTTCTTTGTGCATTTCGGAGTAGTGATGTGTGTTGTAGTTGCATTGGAGGATAAAGCGGCATATTGAGTTGTAGAGGGTGTCAAGTTTGCTGAGGTGGGTTTGGGGTGCCGAGCCATATACTATGTCCCCATAGTCTATAATTGGCATCAGCATCTGCTGTGCGCTGCGCTTTCTGACCAGCAGACTTAGGTAGGATTTGTTCCTACTGTATATAGTACACCTAGTTTGGCAAAGGTTTTGGATGTCAGGGTATGAATGTGCAACCCAAATGTTAAATGGGAGTCAAACCATATGCCCAAATATTTGAAACTAGTAACAGGGGCTAGGATAGTATTAGTGTTGGTCCTTCATTGGGAGCTTAAAAAATGTTAGCCTTGGTCCCAAATACCATTGTTACAGTCTTGTTAGTGTTTAGAAACAGTTTGTTTTGGGAAATCCAATTTTCAAGTCTCAAAAAGTCAGATTGAAGTAAGTGTCCAAGGTCAGAGGGTCGAGAGTTGTGTGCATACAGGCATACCCCGGTTTAAGGACACTCACTTTAAGTACACTCGCAAGTAAGTACATATCGCCCAATAGGCAAACGGCAGCTCATGCATGCGCCTGTCAGCACGTCCTGAACAGCAATACTGGCTCCCTACCTGTACCGAAGCTGTGCGCAAGCGGGGAGACTATAGAGCCTGTTACAAATGCGTTATTTACATCAGTTATGCACGTGTATGACGATCGCAGTGCAGTACATGCATCGATAAGGGGAAAAGGTAGTGCTTCACTTTAAGTACATTTTCACTTTACATACATGCTCCGGTCCCATTGCGTACGTTAATGCGGGGTATGCCTGTATAAGATTGTGTCATCTGCATACATGTGTAACCTGTTTCCTATGGAAGAACTTGTCTCCCCCTCCTCCTGATAAACTCCACTCTCAGGCAGGAGCTTGTATAAAAAACGCAGACTCTTTATTCCTCCTTATTCACAGCATACACATACCCTGACTCCACTCGGGGCCAAGGGCCACCCTGAGTGGGTCTAGCTCTTCCCCTACCCCCTAAGCAGGGTAGGAGGTATATGGTCCACCTATTGAACTCTGACTATCACTCTAACAGCTCTACTCCTTCTCCTCTCTCTCTGACACACTACTTCTAATCCAACTATCTGACTAAATAGGAAGTGCAATGTCCGAAGTAGTTTCAACAGGCACTGCCCTTGTGTCTCTTGATTGGACACAGAGTCAGGTGACCTGCCTCAGTGCAATTGCTTGAGGTGGGGAAAGCCCATGATAACTCTTGGCAAACCTGCCCTTACGCAGGGATTACAGCCAGGAGGAAGGCAGAACTATAGACTAAACCACACAGGGCTACACTCTCCCTCAGGTGGAATTCAATGGTCCACACTTGGACCTAAATTTGCTGGGCCATCTTGCAATATGACAACCTGTGAAAATATAATGCATAATTAGTACATTACTGTGAAGAAAATGGGGGTAATCAGCGCATTAATAAAGGCAGTGTGCTCGGCTGGTTACCCCTATTTCGTATTGGGGAGGAAGGGGTTAATTTTATATGCTGTTCCCATGTACCATTCTCCCCTCTATGCATTGTTGTCCACTTTTTGCAGACTTGTCCCTACCTGCAGTGCTGAATAACAGGGGCCAGTCCATTAAGACTGCTAATTTAGGAACGGAGTGAGCTAGCACCCTGATTTTTCGTGTGCAGCCCCCCAAGCACACACATATTAAAAATATAACTTTGTCATAGGGGAAACATATATTTTTGATGAAGTGCCTTTCTGTTGCAGTTTTAAAATGTACTGGCAGGATGCTATTTTTTTCTGCCTGCCTTTGTAATGCATTAAGGAGCCAATGTTATGCATACATGAGCCCCCTGTTGGGGAGATGCCTATGAGTCTACGGGATGAAAGACCCCAGAGTCTTAAAGTGTCACTTAATCAGGATGTTTCTGAGTAGCAGATCCTGTTACTCATCCTGGATATTTCACACCTTGGGACCAAACTCCAGACATTGCGTCCCCAGAAATGAGTGGCCTCTTTTTACTTAGCAGTGCTACCAAGCTGCTTACTGAGCATGCTCAGAGTTACCTGGGCTGGCTGTAGGATTTGCCCATGTGACATGGCAGGTTCTGATAGGAGGAAGATAATTCCTTGCCAATGGGATGAGGCTAATGTAACACTCCACAGGTCCTTGTCCTTAAAAAGGCCTGTAACCCTCATTCCTGTGTTTTTGTTGTTGTTGCTGTTGTTGTTGTTACCTGATTTCTTCAAGCGGTTAAGATCTAAGTACAGCGGCTACGATTCCAGAACGCAAGGGGTTAAAAACATCGCAACAAGGAAACTTGCCCTGCTTCAGGATTTCGTTAGCCCTGGGGATTCCAGAACGAACCCCAAAGAACCAGAAAAGACTTTGCACTTTCACAGAAGGATTGGACTGGCTATTTATTTGGCAATTTGCAAAAGGACTACATTTTAAAAGACAATCTTCTGGTGCTTTCTGGACATTATCCCCTGTTCCTATACCCGTAAGTGTAATTATTAAGTGTATTCTGCAGTTGTCGTGTGTTTGCCTATCAAGGGAATAAATCTCAGTTTATATTGCTCAACCTGTTCCGCTCAATCAGGATCCACGAAATATAAATGTGTTATTAAGTGCGTCTCCCATGACAATTCCACAACACAGACTGTAAACCACCCTGGATGGAGAAATACAAAAAGGGAAACTCCCAACATGGAGAACCCACAACTAGTAATAATGGCGGGGATCAGGCTTCCTTATTTCCCGTCCATTTTGGTCTATAACCTTAACAAAATATGATTGGAGAGGCCCATTCTCCGGCCTGTACACTACATTGTGCATGTAGATATTCCTGCCTGTGCTCCATATTCTCATGAGGGAACAGACTTTCTCTTCCGTCTGATATGCAGAGCTACTGCACTTAATTCGTAGATATTCAATAACAGCGTCTCTGAGACAGGTGTCTCTCTGATCCACTATTTCCTGCATAATAGGCTCAGGATATAAGGAAACATATCCATGAGACGGTCTGTATCTGGCTACAATAGCTCTATCAGCTCTGCTTAGTTTTGTAAGTTTCTTGTTCCCAGCCTTTCCTGGCAGTACCCAGTATTTAGGCTCCTCAGGTGCAATATCATCGTATAGTATGGATGAACCTTTACATTTCCCTCTAATTACATGTGTGTATACCGTGGGGTTCATTCTGGGTGCCTTATAACTTACAGGACCCTCCTTATCAACCAATTTGGACCCTCTGGTCCTACCTCTAGGTGCACGGTTAAACACAGTGGGGTTAGGTACAGGTTTGCGACTTGACCATGGTATCTCCCCATCAGAACCCTCATCACTTGAAACCCAATCCCGCCAGTCCATGGAAAATTTGGGCGTCTTACTTTGCTTACCCCCACTAGGGCCCGGTGGTATAGGATGGGGCAGGGGCAGTGGCTAGGGCAATGGCGCTAGGGGTGGTGACCATAGGATCGCCATAGTCCATCACAGTGTCTCTTAGTCGGGCTATGCCGCAATCTGTAGATGCTCTCTTACTGTCTCTGGCGGCAGCACACCTGGCTCCTCTCTTGGCCACTTGCTCTTGGAATTTTGCAAACTCTTCCTCTAGGCCGGCTCTCCTCAAGGAGTCGGATAAGGCTTCCGGGCCTAGGCTCCGTGTCGACCCGGAAGTGACATCATCATGGGTCATCGCTGCAGAGTCTCCATCCGCCTCTAGGTCCCGCGCCGGAAGTGCGTCACTCACCGGAAGGGGCGGCGATGGATCTGCGGGGTCACGGACGAGCAGGTAGGCCGCCTGACTCTCTCTCGCTGCAGGTTCCTCTTTCACCTGGTGGAAGTAAGGGGGTGGTGGTGTCATCTTACCGCTCCGCTGTCTTGTAATACTCTGCGGTTCTCCAAGAGCAGTCGCGGGTCCCATCTCCGCCACACTGGGAGTCGCCACGGCCGTGGGACTTCTACGTGGTTCAGGCCGCACCAGCGCTTGCTGTCGGGGGGTCTCCGGACTCATCCACTCCGTCTCTATGGTAAGTGGACTCTGTCTTTCACCGCTGGGGTGGTCCGCCGGCCGACGCATCACCACCGATGACAAGCTATCTCTCTCGTCGTCCGACGAGGATGGCAATGGCACCTCCGCTGGGGAGCCACATCTTGTCCTCGCTGCACCGCTAGTGGGTATAGGTATGAAGCGGGCCCACTCCGGTACCTCCACTTCGGGTGCTCCCTTCTCCGTCGGAGCACATCTGGGTTGCTGGACCTGGGTCCCTGCCGCATGGGTAATGTATGGGACCAGGGCAGCCTTCGCATCCGCTTCCCCCACCTGGATCATGGTCGCTTGAGAGCCCTCTCCCTACGTCACAATGGTGGGGTATGGCTCGGTAGGCCAGAGGTAGGCTGGAATGCAGTTGTGGTCTTCAATATGTTGGACAGACCACTCGTGCCCTGAAAGTGAGAGCATTGGAACATATGGGTAATATACGACGTATGTTGGACACTCATAGTGTCCCTAAACATTTTACCCGGTTTCATGCATCTAACCTAAAAGATCTAACTATTAAAGGAATTGAACATGTCCCACTAAACTGGAGAGGCGGTGACCGAACCAAAGAATTAATTAAAAGAGAAACATTCTGGATTCACCGGTTGAAAACATTAATTCCAGATGGGCTTAACTCAGATATAGAAATCAGTGTTTTTATATAGTTAAAATATATGTGTCAATTTTTAGAAAATTATTACTCTGTTACAATTTATTTTTAATTAGCTAATGTTATATAATAAATTTAAAAATTTAAAAATATATATATTTTGAAAATATAAAACATGTGATTTGAATTTTATATACTTAATAGCTATTATGTTATATATATATATATATATATAAATATATATATATATATATATATGTATGTATTTATATGGGTCACACTAACCTGTGATTTTTTGCTTCTCTCTCCCTTACCATTTCCCTCAATTGCTGCATAAAACATTGCTAAGGAGTTTAAAACACCAATGTAAACACACTAGTGCAGATTTTAACTCCAAATATATATATATTTTTTATCTGTGAATCAGTCAGTTCTTCTATGTATTAGTTAGCATTAGAGTTAGATTAGTATATTTAGTATTTATTTATTCATTTATTTATATTATGTATAAAGATTTTTATTATGTCTGTATTTAATAAAATGGTGTCATGTATATGTAATTCACATTGATATTAGCATACACGGGTAGTCCCGCCCATTGGCCAATCAGCAAGTACCATTTCAGCCAATGAGAAGTATAGATTTGTTCAACCATCCAATCAGAAACCAGTAAAGGGTATTTATATGGACAATGAAGCTTTAGCTACAGATCGGACTCCTGACGAAGCTGCCACGCCAGCGAAACGCGTTGAGTGAACCTTGCAGCAGTCCAGACGTGTGCCCAGCATACCCCAGAACCCGTTTTGATCCATTCTGCGATCGCCGACGAAACCGGAAGTGACGCGACGGGCCGGACCGGAAGTGACGCGACGCAACTTCGGGAGCGAGGGGGATGACATACACCTATGCTGCGCATCGATTTTTATGTGTCTAAGCACAAGTTGCTCATGTAAGTGCAATAGCAATTGCCTATTTTCAATATATCAAACGTGAACATACAATGTTGCACTAGAGTCGTCTTTTTCATTCTATTGAGGGTTGTCCTGCTGACATCAGGGAGTGTCCACAAGCCAGACCCCCCTGCACAGTGCTGAATCCATTCACTGCATCTATTGCTGTTTCAAATGCTGTATTACAACAGGCAGAATGTGAGTTTCCATTCATGATTCCTGTGTTGATTGCTGTACCTGTATAGACATACCACACTATTTTCATTTTTCCTTTGCATATATATGGTGACACCTGCGCTCCCCACAAGCTTCTCTTCAACAGAGGTAGAATATGCCACACTGTTGGAACCGTGCTGTAGTACTTGGCGCAGGCCCTGGTGACCTGCATTGTATGCACAGGCACCGCAGGTACTCGCGGCCATCAACCTCCACAACCAGGAGGCCACCTGGATGCTGATAGGTAGTAACGCTCAGATCAGCCATCTTTTGCGCACGGGTTGAATTAGTCAGCTTGCTTGCTCAACAATTAGCTCCTTCTCTGTCGCCAGCCAAACAAGAGTGAGGTTTCTGTTGCTCACTTCCTGCTCCTTCAGCTTCACTGTGATTGGCTCTCGGCGTGCCCCCTCCCTATGGTGGATGGTAGAGGCAGGGCACTCAATCTCTTTGGGTGACGTGGGCTCGTCTTTTGGCCAAACACTGCACAGGGGGGCGCGGCCACAGCTTTCGCGCCACTTCCCTCTTTTAGCTGGGGTTCTGGGTTTGGCGCCAGACCCTTGCACATTTCTGTCCACATCTCTCGCACAGCCTGCTTGCATGCAGCACGTGTGTAATCTACAGTAGGCTTGGCGGGAGTCGCCATTTTGAATATTCTGCACCACACGTTGCAGTATATGGCACCGAAGTCGCCATTTTATACTCCTCCATGCCCCGCAGAGCACATGTACCTACAGCCACCATCTTTGGTGAACTCACTAAGCTCACGATAGGCTACTGTCAGTGCCTGAAGTGCAACTCGTTCCTAGGTACTCACTACACTCAATGTTAGCTCTAACCAGTGATAACTCATGGCATACCCCAGGCTTGGCAGAACTCTCTCTTTGTACACCGCACACGCTGACCGTCCATTACAAGTACTCTGTGGTTGTATTCTGGATACTGGCTAGTGTACTCGGACTTTCCTACAGTACTTTGGCGTCAACCTACTTTTGGCCACTCATAGTGCAGATCCTATACAGAAGTTCCTGTCCCAAGTTAACCAGGCTACCCCCTAGGCATCCTACACTATCTGCCTCAAGGTGGCTGGGACAGCTATAGCCGTGTGTCCCCAGATCTACATCACCCTCTTAGGGCACCTAAGGTGTGCTTTGCGATAGAACGTTCCCTCCTGACTACCCTTAGTCTCTAATACCCTTCCCTCTGCAGCACTTGCTCTGAAAGTGTACATACTTCTTTCAGTTCTGCTTCGCTGAAAACCTGTCCTCATCTCAACAGCGCCTCCAAATGTAACCCGTTCCCCCCCCCAATCTCACATAGGGTGTCCTAGGGTGTCTTAAGCTCAGGCTACATGTATGTATCTGGTGCGTACCTGCTGGCAACAGGGGGCCCTGAGTCTCCCACAATGACATGGGGGAAGACAGGACAGGTTTCTGGGGTTGTGCCTCCGTTCTCTTCACTGGTGCAGCTCCTCCATCTCCTGCAGCCCCCAGCAATATGGGGTGGAGTACCTACAGAAGAACTTGTCTTCCCCTCCTCCTGATGAACTCCACTATCAGGCAGGAGCTTGTTTAAAAAATGCAGTCTCTTTATTCCTCCTTATTCACAGCATAAACAGCAGACAGTTGCACACAGCCAGCTGTCTCCCAGCAGGATGTCCCTGACTCCACTCTGGGCCTAGGGCCACCCAGGGTCTAGCTCTTCCCCTACCCCCTAAGCAGTGTAGAAGGTATATGGTCCACCTATTGAACTCTGACTATCACTCTAACAGCTCTACTCCTTCTCCTCTCTCTCTGACACACTACTTCTAATCCAACTATCTGACTACAGGAAGTGCGATGCCCGAAGTAGTTTCAACAGGCACCGCCCCTGTGTCTCTTGATTGGACACAGTCAGGTGACCTGCCTCAGTGCAATTGCTTGAGGTTTGGAAAACCCATGATAACTCCCGGCAAACCTGCCCTTACGCAGGGATTACTGCCAGGAGGAGAGCAGAACTATAGCCCAAACCACACAGGACTACACATGTGTACTGAGGCTTCCTTACAAGCTGTAGGAAGATCATTCATTAACACTGAGAAGAGTAGGGGCCCCAGAACAGAGCCTTGCGGGACACCACAGTTGATATCCAAGGGGTTACATAGTTACATGGTTGGAGTTAGTATCTGAGATAGACAAATGTTGGGATCTACCTGATAGGTGAAACCAGTTTAAAACATGTTTCCCTATTCCAGATCACTAGTGTTTGTTTATCAAAAGCCTTTGCACAATCTAGGAATATTGCACCAGTATTGTATTGTATGTCTTTATTTGTATAGTGCCATTAATGTACATAGCGCTTCACAGTAGTAAAGAGAAACGTAACATTTAGGAAGAGGAGTCCCTGCTCCGAGGAGCTTACAATCAATCTAATTGGTATGTAGGAGGACATACAGAAACAGTAGGAGGGCATTTTGGCAAGTGCTTCTGCAGGGGGCCAAGCTTTATGTATTATGTGTCTAGTAATATTCTACGGTGCTACTCATATGCTTCTTTAAGCAAGTGTGTCTTAAGGTGGGTCTTAAAGGTGGATAGAGTGGTGCTTGTCGGGTATTGACGGGAAGGGCATTCCAGAGGTGCGGGGCAGTCAGTGAGAAAGGTTTAAGGCGGGAGAGGGCTTTAGATACAAAGGGGGTAGAGAGAAGACATCTTTGAGCAGAATGCAAGAATCGGAATGGTGCATAGCGAGAAATTAGGGCTGAGATGTAAGGAGGGGCAGAAGAGTGTAAAGCTTTAAAAGTGAGGAGGAGAATTGCATGTGTGATACGGGATTTGATAGGAAGCCAGGAAAGGGATTTCAGGAGGGGAGACGCGGAGACAGATTTAGGAAATAGTAGAGTGATTCTGGCAGCAGCGTTTAGGATAGATTGTAGGGGAGACAGGTGAGAGGCAGGAAGGCTGGACAGCAGGAGGTTACAGTAGTCGAGACGGCAGAGAATGAGGGCCTGAGTCAGAGTTTTAGCAGTCGAGCAACAGAGGAAAATGCGTATCTTTGTTATATTGCGGAGGAAAAAGCAACAGGTTTTAGAGACGTTTGGAATGTGAGGGGCGAATGTGAGAGAGGAGTAGAGTGTGACCCCTAGGCAGCGTGCGTGGACTACTGGGTGAATGACACACCAGTGAGTTGTCCCCGTTCCATTGCACACTAGATCTCATTGCAAACTTTTACGAGGGTAGTTAACGTGGTGTGTTTGGGGCGAAAGCCAGATTGGAATTGGCTAGGGAAATGTGTTTTGTTATAGTCATCACTTAATTGGGAGAGGACACATTTTTCCATGACTTTGGATAGAATTGGGAGAAGAGTCTGTAGTTTGAGACAGTGTTTTTGGCCTGTAGTTTGAGACAGTGTTTTTGTCCCCACTTTTGAAGATTGGGAAAACTCTGGCAGTTTTCCAGGTTTTAGGGATATGGCCTGCAGACAGGATAGAGTTGATTAGGAAAGTAAGCGGTTTGGCAATGGCTGGGAGACCAAGTCGTAGGAACTTAGATTGCAGTAGGTCAGGTCCACATTGGCTGCTTAGTTTTAGTTTGAGGAGCGCTTGTGTAATCTCCTCTTCAGATACTGGGACAAATTGAAAACTGTGGGAAGTGTTGGGAGGGGGTGGGGCTATAGGGGTACTCCCAGGATGAGGTTCATGTATGTAGTTTGGGTTGCGTTTTGCTAATAAATTAGTAGCACACCCCACCAAGTATTCATTAAATGCATTTGCAATGTCAGTGGGGTTTGCCAGGGTAATATCCTCCTTAATTATATTACATGGTTGTTGATGGCTAGAAAGCTGGAATATATTGTTGATAACCTTCCAGAAGTTAGCTGGGTTTGATGGATTCTGATGTAGATTGTCAGAGTAATATTGTGCTTTTGCGTGTCTTTTTTGCCTTGTGCATATATTCCGCAGGCATCTGTAGTTATTAAGATCCTTAGTTGTGCCAGTTACTTTGTAGCTTTTCCACAAGGCATCCCTAAGATGGTAGAGCGCTATAAGGTCGGTTGTAATCCATGGAAGGTGGGCCCCCCGTACTCTTATTCTGCGTAGTGGAGCATGGGTATCACAGAGTTTTAAGAACTCGGATTGGAAATAGTCGAGCGCAGAATCCGGGTCAGGAATTAAGTGGGTTCTGTACCAAGGGCAGCTGTAAAATCAGCCAGAAACCGTTGTGGGTTAAAGTTCCTAAATGGGAGGTCCCCATGACCCCCCATTCTGTAAAACCCCTGTCAGTCACCCTTCCCCAGTCTCCAGTGTACCTGGAATTGTTCAGCGGATTCCTGAGCTTGTTGGGTCACAGCGGACTCATATTAGGTAATCATCTTCCCAAGATCATTTCCTAGCAACACATTAGCAGGAATATCATCAATTATTCTCACCTCTCGAACTCCCCGACCAGTTGCCCAATTCAAGTACTGTATACCTTTGCCACTGGCAAATTGTGGCAGCCCCCATCCGCCTCCCCATATGCAGATTTCTTCCAGGAATGATTTCTTGAGGCCCCACTACCCGGGCCAAATCCAGGGTCAATGTAGCGCCTGAGTCCCTCTGTCCTTGGGTTAGTTTCTGACCCACTGTGACCGGCTGCAAGTGGACACCTCTATTTTCCTGCACCCCAAATACCACATAGGCACCTGGGTATACTCCCCTCCAGAGGCAGTTGCAGGCTTCTTCTTTTTTTGGGCAGGCAGTGCTGATATGCTCCAGCTTGTTGCAGGCAAAACAATGACTGGTGTGGCAACTCCTTCCCCTCCCCCCCAAAAATGAAGTCTCAGTAGGCATAACACAAGGATGTTGTGGGGAGTTTTCGGCTTTACCCTCCTTCCATCCTGGGACCCCTTAACTGCTGGGGTCATGGTTGCCATGTAGGAATCTGCAAGTTTGCCAGCCTCCGTGATTGACTTAGGACCTTTGTCCTTCATCCACTCTCTCACTTCAGGTGGGCACAGGGTTAAAAAGTGCTCCTGGACTATGAGATCTAGTAACCCATAAAAGCTTTCCATTTACTGCCCCTCAATCCACTACTTGCACAAATATGTAAGACAAACCCCCAGCTCAGAAAAGCCAGTGACAGCATAGTAAAAAAGCACTGAGCAATGTCTTTGGGTTACTGGGCTCTGTTCTCTCACAAGACACACACAGGTCAGTCACTTTTTAGTGTTTAGTTTGTACCGCAGACATAAATAAAACCACTAAAAAGTTCTAAAATTAACCAAAAATAAAAATTATCTCACCGCTTTACAACCATTTGTCACGAACGGCACACTATTGAGCAAGTGACTCAAATATATGAGACAAGGGTTAATACACACAGCCATCTAGCTGACTCACTCATCTCTCCGCAGGGCCCCAAAACTGTGTAATTCTCCCCTCAATCTCTCACAAATAGGATAGAAAGGATAACAAAAAGTCTTATCGCTAGTGGTCCTTGGTCCCCATTTACTAAGAACAATATGTAGTTAACACATCTATTGTAGCAAAATGTTTAAAAAAAATGCAGTTACAAAAACATGCAACGTTCAATTAGAGCCCAAAACAGTGCTTATTACATTTTAAATGTAATATACTAAAAGTAGTACAGTGCTTAGTTACAGAAAAGAATGTTAGCAGAAACATCTAGGGGCCTATGCAGAGAGCAGCGAATTTTAAAATTGGCGAATTTATTAAAAAGTAGCTTTTTTGGAGAGTTTTAATCTCCATATGCAGAAAAGTGCGAATTCTGCTATGTTTAACATGGATGCGTGTGGCGAGTTTAAATTGGCGAGATGCGCGCTTCAGAAATGTGTTAAAACAAATTCGCGCCTTTTTTTTTCCTTTTGCAATGGCCCCCGTCAGAACGGCAGTTTTTTCTGGCGAGGCAAAACGGAGACAATCGCGCCATTTTATTGGCGCGAACAGCCGCTAGATGCCGTTCGCGCCTCTCTGCATACGGATATTTTTAAAACTGGCGAGATTGAGGTTCTCGCCAGCCGCGAGGCGAGTTTTACAAATAGAAAAGAAAAATTGGCGCGTTTTTCGGAACTCGCCATTTTCTGCTGCTTTCTGCGCGATTTTCTCCAAAAAATGGCGAATTTCGAAATAGCGCTGCTCTCTGCATAGGCCCCATAGTATATGCAGATAGTTTCATAAAATAACAGGATAAAATAAGAAAATTGTAAATACGTTAACACATTACAATATCAGATTCCTCCAAATAGGGCTTGGAGTTGAAAATAAGAGGATCCACGTGTGTAATTGGCATAACACACCCTCTAAAACAGAGGCGGGTAACATATTTTTCAATGTACTGTAGCCACAGGTGTGGCGAATGAGATGTGAAAATTGCCACACCAAGGTTGCTCAATCGAACATTTAAAACAACTCACACTGTTCGTCTGCTTCACTCACCTCAGCACTGTCACCTGCTGCTGCGTCACTCACCTCAGCACTATCACCTGGTGCTGCGTCACTCACCTCAGCACTATCACCTGCTGCTGCGTCACTCACCTCAGCTCTATCACGTGCTGCTGCTTCCCTCAGAAGTGTATGTACAGAGCTCCTAGGCATTGTGGAATCAGGTTGTATTCTTCTTTTCATTTGTGTTATTTTGGAGTGAAACTGTGGGGGACTGTGTGTTTTGGAGAGGTTTAAAGGTTGTTTTTGGGGTTTAAAAACCGTTTTTGTTTTTTCACCCAGGGACTGCAGTATTTTTCAACCCAGCACAAGCTGCACTTTGGCTGGCTGGAAACTGCAGCTTTCAACCCCTCTCCCCTCCCCAAACTCTGGTTGTTTAACTGGCTGTTTTACTTCTAATTTCACTTTTTTTTTCTCTTAAGCCTGATTCCTCTTTTCTCACCTGCAATTAAAGGCTCTGTGTCTTTTCTTTAAAGACATATAAATTGTGTGGCTTATTGCAACAGAGAGAGAGTAATAAGGGGAAAAGGAGGAAAACTGCAGCAGGTTTAAAAGCTGTCTTATTTTCCCCTCCCTTTGCAGAGAGGTTAATTGGTTCTTAAAAGGACAGTTCCTCTTTGCACCTTTCTCTCTAAACACTACCTCCTCCCCTGACTAAAAGGCTTAATATTAGCATGCCTAAAGGAGGTAGGAGTAGTGTGGCTAAGGGGGCCACACCCGGATACAGGACACCAAAAACTGTGGCCCCTAGGAGCAACACTCTTAGTCACAGCCCTAGGCCTGGTCCTTCCAGTGCCCTGGCCACGCCTCCCCCAGCGCCTGTTAGCAGCGTGGCCCCTGCGGCCCCAGTTCAAACATGGGTGCAGATAACAGCTGCAGGCGTCGACCCCAGCAACAACAATGCAGGAGCCACGCCCGGTGTGAGCAGGAAGCTTGGGGTGAGATGCCCAATGTCACCTGGCCTGAACATGGAGATTTATGTAAGGGCTGTGGCAGACGTTGTGGGTCCCTCTGCTGTGGTGGCGGCCAGCAAGATGTATGGGAGGGGCATTTTCTTCCTCCGTACGCTGGCTGCCACCCACACCCTGGTGCAGAAAGGCATCAATGTAGGGGGATCTACATCCCTATAGAACCCATGGAGGGGTTAGGCACAAAGGTCATCCTTTCAAATGTGCCCCCCTTCATCCCAGACAGCCTCTTGCGGCCGCACCTGCAAACCCTGGGAGACATTAAGTCTCCTATAATAAAATTGCCTTTGGGCTGCAGGGATAGGGAGCTGAGGCAGGTGCTCTCATTTAGGCGGCAGGTACAACTGCTGCTGCCGGGGAGCAATGGTGAGGGCCCTCCCGCGGATGGTGGGGGCCCTCCCGCGGATGGTGAGGGCCCTCCCGCGGTTGGTGAGTGCCCTCCCGTGGGTGATGCAAACACCCGTGGCATGTGTGTTTCTGTGGCCCCCGAGGACTCTCGGGAGACCACTGCCTCTGCCATGTCGACACCAGCTGCCCCTGAACATCCTGACTCGGGGATGGAGGTGGAGAGCACAGTGGACCCCCTCGTGGAAACACCGAGGAGGGGATCCAATCTAGGGCTGAGAGAGGCCCCCGCAGAGAAGGACGGGGGTCTTGAATTCTCCAGCCAAGAGGAGCCTGGGGAGTTGGGGCTCAGAGGGGAGTCCTCTGGCACCATGGAGTCGGTGGACTCCTCGATCACTTGAGAGGTGGAAGGATGCTTCGGTCATTCTCCACTCTCTCAGAGTTTATATCAAGACTAACCACAAGGCCAAACTTTCCGGGACTATCAAACATACTCGGGTCCTAAAGTTTAACAAAGTGTTGCGAGAGCACGTAAAGGCTTCTCGGGGTATAGTACCCTGAGCGCCTATGGGAAACAAGACTCTTGATTACAAATGGCTTTGAGCATCGGTACGCTAAACGTAAATGGATGTAAGGACGGGTTTCACAGGTTCCAGGTACTCTCCTTTTTACAAAAGGGAAAGTATTCTGTGAGTTTCCTGCAGGAAACCCATACCACTCCAGAGGCTGAAGCCAGCTGGCATCTGGAGTGGCGAGGCAAGGTCTTTTTCAGCCACCTCACTTCGACATCTTGTGGGGTGGTGACCCTGTTCTCTGAATCCTTTCAACCTGAGATGCTGCTTGCCAAAGCTGTTGTTCCAGGTCGCCTGTTGCATATCAGGGTCCGACACGATCCAGCCGGATGCGTGCAGGGTCTTATGGGAGGGGCTTCCCACGGTCGGCGAGGGTGGAAGAGAGCGGCTTGAGTTACCTTTGACTCTGGCCGAGCTCTCTGAAGCTCTTAATCTCATGTCCCACGGAAAAACGCCGGGGCTTGACGGGCTGACTGTTGAGTTCTTCCGTTTTTTTTGGGAGATGCTGGGACGTGATTTCACCAATGTCCTGGCCGAAGCCCTGGAGACTGGTGAGATGCCCCTTTCATGTCGATATCTGGGAGTCTACCTGTCTGCTGCGGAGGACCCAGCCCCAGAAAACTTCAGTGAGCTTGAAGAATGAGTCATTGCTCGTCTGGGGTCATGGGTGTATCTGTCGAGAATGCTTTCCCTTAGGGGAAGAACCCTGGTGATCAACCAGCTGGTGGCCAGTCAGCTTTGGCACCGGCTGATAGCCATGGGTCCGCCCCCCGAATTTATCAACAAGATCCAGAGGAGATTGATGGATTTTCTCTGGATGGGGAAGCATTGGGTCTCTGTGGGGGTTGCGTGCCTTCCTTTGGAGGAGGGTGGACAGGGAGTGGTGTGTGTCCGCTCCCAGTTACACACTTTCCGCCTCCAATACCTGCAGAGATACCTATTCGCGGATCCGTCTCCGCAGTGGTGCCAGCTGGCGACCAGTTTCTTTCGCCAGCTGCGCAGTATGAGGTATGACCGGCAACTGTTTATCATCAGGCCCGAGGGTTTAGGAAGAAACCTCTCGGAGCTGCCGGCATACTACCAGGACTTATTAAAGGCCTGGAAACTGGTCTCCGCGACCAGGAAGGAACATGCGGTGGGGTTTGATTTCCTCGCCGAGCCCCTGCTGTATAATCCAGCAGTGGGGGCTCGGATGTTGGATTCACCCTCTATTTGCCGCCGGCTAATCCTGGCGCAAGTGACCAGAGTCGGGGATCTCCTGGACTATGAGCGGCGAGACTGGGTAAGCGCAGAGGTGCTTGCGCCCCGTATGGGTATGCTTACTGCCCGTGTCCCTCGTCGTTTGATCCGGGAGATTAAAGATGCAATCCACCCTGACTCACGCACCTTCATCGAGGGGGTTTTGCAGACCTGAGAGCATTGTCAACCTATCAACTTCAGCTCTCCGGATCTTTGCGTAGAACCCAAACCACGGCAACCCCCTCGGGCTCCTATCTCCCCCAACCTCAGCAGGTTGGGGGATATGTCCCCGGCATGTTTTCGCGGCATGCCGAGAAAAGTCCTGTATTCTCTGGTGCTCCATATAGTGCACTACCTCGCCCTTGTCACCCGCCCAGATACCATCTGGAGGCGGGTATTTCTTGGGAACGAGGGCGAGAGACCCCGGTGGAGAGAGCTCTATTCAGCTTTGGTTCCCCGCCCCGCCGGGGATTTGAGTTGGAGGGTCCTCCATGGTGCACTGAACACAGGAGAGTACTTGGCACACTTCACGGACTCCCCCGCCGCCTGTCCCTTCTGTGGCGAGCGGGAGTCCGTATTCCACATTTATCTGAGCTGCGCCAGACTGCAGCCCCTCTTATCCACCTTGAGGAGCCTTCTTCTGCAGTTCTGGCTGGGTTTTTCCCCTCATCTTTTTATTTTTGGGTGCCCAGTGTCCCGAGACAATAAGCCTAGGGATCTCCTAGTCAACCTGCTCCTGGCAGTGGCTAAGGTAGCCATTTACAAGACCAGGAAGCAGTGTTTGGAGAGGGGGGTCCCAACGAACATCGTGGCAGTGTTCCGGGCGCTGGTGCACTCCCGTATTCGGGCAGAGTTCACGTACGCCGAGTCCGCTGGGACGGTTTCGGAGTTTGCCTCCCAGTGGGCGTTAGGCGGGGTGCTCTGCTCGGTATCCCCCATCATGGTTTTTTTTGAGTTAACCCTTCTTTTTTAAGTGAATTTTTTACAGTGCACTTGTTGGTTCCCTTATATATTTGTTTGACTGGTTTTTCTTTGTTCTATTTGGCAACAAGTAGAATTGCTGTTTAACTGAATTGGCCGGCTTCGACGGCCAATCAGTATTAAACCAGATCAAAATAGGCTGCCTCACTCACCTCAGCACTGCCACCTGCTGCTGGTTCACTTCGTTGACTCATTCAGAAAGCGGAAACCAGCTAACGCCGCCAGGAAAAAGTTTTTTTTTACTGTGTCAGCTGGCAAACACAAATTAGCCACACTTTCATGGCCAATTCATCACTTGTGGCGATTGACGACAGGGTTGCCCACCTCGGCTGTAAAAGAATAGCATATTCATTGTTGCATTGGTATGATTAAAATACACGTGTGGACACCACTTTTGCCAAAGTAACTTCTATTTTGGTATGAGAAAACAGATATATGAGATATATCCATAAATCCCTGGTTATGTGTGTGGTATGATTCCACACGCCTGACTTACGTAAATAATTTGTATTCTGTACCCTGGAGAACCATAGCCGATTCTACATATCTTCTCTTCTGTAAACTTGTACGGAAATTCCAAATTGAACTTTGTCACCATGTGCATCTGGTTAGCGAGACTTTTACGATCACTTTGAAGGTGGGTTCTGGCAGAGTGGCTATTTAAGCACCCCACAATCCCAGATCAGGTCGCTCTTAGATAACCACACTTCTAGACAAACACAGAAAAACAGGCCGGGGTCACTGACCTGACCCTTCATAACACAATGCCATGTATTTTTAAGATGCAATTTGTAAATCAGATTAACATGTTGTGCCAGATTATTACAATACTGAATATTTTAATGGTTTTGACAATACGTATAAGGTCAGTTGGAGCAGACGAATAATACTTGCTACTTCAAAGGACAGCACTTCAGCAACAGCACAACTTGCTTGAAGAGGCCTTATGGATTGTATGAGTGTGTGTCTGGAAGTTGCATCTACGGCTAAGGCCCCGCTGCACGCACCGGCGCGCTCGCCTTGCGTCCTAGCGGCGTGTGCAAGGCACTTCACCGCAATCTGCGGTCTGCAGGGAGCTTTTTTTTAGGTGCAGGGAGGGGCATGGCCATGATGGGGACGTGGCCATAACAGGGGGGGGCGTCTTTCACTCCCGTGCCACTCTCCTCTCCCCCGTGGCTGTAAGGTGCTGTGAAAATGTAAGTTATAGATATTTGGCCTCTCCCACCGTGCTTTCCCCCCCAACCCACCATCACTCTCCCCGTGCCACTCTCCCTCCTGTCAGTCTCTTTCTCTCTCTACCTCTTGTGCCGTTCTCCCCCCTCCCCCATTGTCTGTCTCTCCACCCATCAGTCTTTCTGATTGGCTCCCTGCCACACCCGTGACGCATCGCAGCACAGGAACATAATGCTGTTGTAACCCCTGCTGCGCTGGCGCGCGCCGCCGGCTGCACCGGGGACTTAGCCTAATACTACACAGTGGTGCACTGAGGACCAGTCCCTTTTATTTACAGCCCAAAATACTAGAAACATATGAGCAGCTGATAGAGGAGCCCTGATCATACCTCTTATTTTTTTAAGTGCCCTCCCACTTGGTCTAGTTTTGACAAATTGCTGTTTTTGCCATTTTTGTCTAACTGTCCGCACTGTGCCATGTTCTACTAGTTTTCTATTTTCGATAAATATTAATATTTTTTTGTAGGGTCTTTTGAAATGGCCTTGCAATATTACAGTATTGCAGCTTAAAACATGATTTATAGTTTGCTCCTTATCATTGCATCTTCTTTATTCATGTCAGCTTTCATTATTCAGGTGGGTACGAACCCTAATTGCAAATTCTGCAGTAGACTGCCTGTATGCTGCACTTACTTGCAGTATTGTATTGTATGTCTTTATTTATACAGCATATAGAACACCCACAAGCTCATATTGAACCCCCAAAATAACCACAACATATATATAAGCGTATAAGTGTCACAGAGGAGTGCTACTGAGCATGGCAATATACATTTAAAACCAGAGACGAACTGAAACACAGACAGAGCTCAATGCACATCCAGCGAAACTTTATACACGGTACAGTGCCTAAATATATTATTGATATCTATTAAATAAATGGTCTTTTAGTTTAACATTTTGGCCAAATGTTTGTAAGCCCCTGAGCCACTGCAACGCAACCATGTCTCAAGGGTCCCTACCCTAATATAATTCTTAATAACCGGTGCATGCCAGGAGAATGATTATAATAAATCTGTCAAAATTAGTTGCAAAGTTCTAAGTCTGATTGAAGCTTTATTAACCTGTACATTACCAGGAAAGCACTCGTATCGATTTGTCCACATCACACTGCAAGCAGGCAAGTTCCCCTGAGAGTGGAGATGCTATGGAGTGAGCTTTTAACCATTTAAAAGTGGGAGGGGGTGAGCTTAAATTAGGTAGGAGGTTGCCACCCTCCAATCAGCTAAGACCAGCTGAACATCGCTGGATGTGCATTGAGCTCTGTCTGTGTTTCATGTTCGTCTCTGGTTTTAAATGTATATTGCCATGCTCAGTAGCACTCCTCTGTGACACTTATACGCTTATATATATGTTGTGGTTATTTTGGGGGTTCAATATGAGCTTGTGGGTGTTCTATATGTCTTACAATTCTTGTTCAGCTGGTCTTAGCTGATTGGAGGGTGGCAAGCTCCTACCTAATTTAAGCTCACCCCTCCCACTTTTAAATGGTTAAAAGCTCACTCCATAGCATCTCCCACTCTCAGGGGAACTTGCCTGCTTGCAGTGTGATTGTGACAATTCTAATACAGAGTGCTTTTCCTGGTAATGTACAGGTTAATAAAAGCTTCAATCAGACTTAGAACTTTGCAACTAATTTTGACAGATTTATTATAAATCATTCTTCCTGGCAATGCACAGGTTACTAAGAATTTATATTAGTGTAGGGACCCTTGACACAAAATGTTTAAAAAAAATGCAGTACAAAAAACATGAACGTTCAATTAGGCCTCAAAACCAGTGCTTATTACATGTTAAATGTAATATACTAAAAGTATACAGTGCTTAGTTACAGAAAAGAATTTAGCAGCAAAAATCTAGGGGCCTATGCAGAGAGCAGCGAATTTTAAAATTGGCGAATTTATTAACATAAAGTAGCACTTTTTGGAGAGTTTTAATCTCCATATGCAGAAAAGTGCGAATTGCTAGTTAACATGGATGCGTGTGGCGAGTTTAAATTGCGGATGGCGCCTTTACAGAAATGTGTTAAAACAAATTCGCGCCTTTTTTTTTCCTTTTGCAATGGCCGCGAACGGCAGTTTTTTCTGGCGAGGCAAAACGGAGCATCGCGCCATTTTATTGGCGCGAACAGCCGCTAGAGCCGTTCGCGCCTCTCTGCAACGGATATTTTAAAACTGGCGAGATTTGAGGTTATCGCCGCCGCGAGGCGAGTTTTACAAATGAGAAAGAAAAATTGGGCGTTTTTCCGGAACTCGCCATTTTCTGCTGCTTTTCGCGCGATTTTCTCCAAAAAATGGCGAATTTCGAATAGCGCTGCTCTCTGCATAGGCCCCCATAGTATAGCAGATAGTTATAAAAAATAACAGGGATAAAATAAGAAAAATTGTAAATCGTTACAACATTACAATATCAGATTCCTCCAAATAGGCTTGGAGGTGAAAATTAAGAGGATCACGTGTGTAATTGGCATAAACACCTCTAAAACAGAGGCGGGTAAATATTTTCAATGTACTGTAGCCACAGGTGTGGGAGAATGAGATGTGAAAATTGCCACACCAAGGTTGCTCAATCGAAACATTTAAAAACAACTCACAATGTTGTCTGCTTCACTAACCTCAGCACTGTCACCTGCTGCTGCGTCACTAACATCAGCACGATCACATGGTGCTGCGTCACTCACCCAGCATATCACCTGCTGCGCGTCACTTCACCTCAGCTCTATCAGTGATTGCTGCTTCACTCAGAAGTGTATGTACAGAGGCTCCTAGGCATTGTGGAAATCAGGTGGTTATTTTCTTCTTTTCATTTTGGATTTTCGAGGGAAAATGTGAGGGGACGTGTGTTTTGGAGAGGTTTAAAGGTGGTTTTTGGGGTGTTAAAACCGTTTTTGTTTTTTCACCCAGGGATGCAGTATTTTCAACCCAGCAACAGGGCCTTTGGCTGGCTCGGAAACTGCCAGCTTAAACCCCTCTCCCCTCCCCAAACTCGCGTTGTGTTAACTGGATGTTTTACTTCTTAATTTCCACTTTTTTTTTCTCTTAAGCCTGATTCTCTTTTCTCACTGCAATTAAAGGCTCTGTGTCTTTTTCTTTAAAGGACATATAAATTGTGTGGCATTGACAAACAGAGAGAGAGTAATAAGAGGGAATAAGGAGGAAAAACTGCCAGCAGTTTTTAAAAGCTGTCTGATTTTCCCTACATTTGCAGTAGGCTTACCGGTTATCACTATAGATCCATGGGGGTGATCTAAAATAAGAAGCTTTGTGTATAATGTTAACCTGCAGCTGTGCACAGTTTGTTATGTTCATGACACTAATATATTGAGTGATCGGCCCACTGCTTGCCTTTTTATCATGTTTTCTTTGAGAATTTCAAGTCCCGCCAACCCACAGGATTCACTTGTTAATATTTGTTACGCCTGCCATCTGTCCCCTCACAAGGATTCTTTTCCTTTTCTTCTTTCTTCCCTTTTCTTCCCCTCCCCCTTTTTCGGTTTACCTGGCTTTTTCGGTCTCAGGACACCGCTAGTTTGTTTTTCCCCACGCAGTTCCAGCTCCCCCCCCTCCCCATCTTTTTCCCCCCTCCATCCCCCCCTTTTCCACCGCTTTTTTTTCTTCTTCGGTTTTCCCCCCCGCCCGCACCGGTTAGGAGTAAGTTAGCACGTAGTGGGGCTAAGGGGGCCACACCCGGATACCAGGACACCCAAAACTGTGGCCACTAGAGAGCAACACTCTTTTTGAGTCAACCCGGCCCTAGGCACTGGTCCTCCAGTGCCCTGGCCACGCCCTCCCCCAGCAGCTGTTTGCAGGAGTGGCCCTGCGGCCCCAGTTCAAACATGGGGCAGATAACAGCTGCAGGTCGTCGACCACGCAAAAAACAATGCAGGAGCCACGAGCCGGGTGTGAGCAGGAATTGGGGGGATGAGATGCCCAATGTCACCGTGCTGAACATCGGAGATTTATGTAAGGGCTGATGGCGACGTTTGGGTCCCTCTGCGTGTGTGGGGCCCGCAGAGATGTTGGGAGGGGCTATTTTCTTCCGCGCGTAAGCTGGCTGCCACCACACCCTTGCGTGCAGAAGGCATAATGTAGGGGGATCTCATACACTATAGAAACCATTGGAGGGTTAGCACAAAGGTCATCCTTTCAAATGGCCCCTCATCCAGACAGCCTGCTTGCGGGCAGCACCTGCAAACCCTGGGAGACATTAAGTTCCTATAATAAAAATTGCCCTGTGGATGGCTGCAGGAGGATAGCGGAGCTGAGGCAGGTGTCTCATTTAGGGGCAGGTTACAACTTGATGCTGCCGGAGGAGCACAGATATCTGTGGAGGTGTCTTTAAGGGTCCCTACATGGGCAATTTCAATATATTTTTTCTATGGGCACGGGAGGGTGTAAGGTGTTATGTGCAAGGAGTGGGGCACACCGAGGAGTTTTGCCCAACAAAGGGAAACAGGATCCCACCTCAGCTTACTGCCCCGCCACCTCCACGTCATGAAATGACAAACAAGTAACCTGGCTGGACCGAGGACACCAACAGCAGGGGCATCCAGAGAGCACAGGACCCCATGGGCCCGTAGGATCGATTCGCTGCCCCATCTCGCTCGGGGCGGTGACAATCTGCACCTCTCCCAAAAGAACAGAGGGAGAGGTAAAGCACCTCGAAGGGCCCCCAAAGACCCCTGGCCGAAGCCAGAAGATGTCGTCTGCCCATCGCTCGGGGTGGGTGACATCTGAACTCCTTCTGATCTTTAGAGAGAGGAAAGGTAAGAAAGCCACCCCACAAACAGTCACCCTCTGTTGTCGCTGGCACCCCCCCAAGAACAGCTTACCCCCATTGTAAGCACCGACAGGGTGCGGGGAGGGGAGGGAAGCAGGAGGAAGCTCCTGCTGGGGAGGCAGTGGCACCCCTCTCCTGGGGAATCAATCCCAGGACGAGCCAAATTTTAAAAATAAAAAACAAGGAGGGCGTTGAAGATGTCGAGGTGGGTGAACTGGATTACGTTCACCACGGGATGTTACCTAAAGGGAACGGAACATCAGTTCCGCACGAGTGGCTGGCTCCAATCCGGACCACATGGTTGGGATTGACCAGTGTGAGCCGGATTCATAAATGAACAGCCCCCCCCCCCTTGAAGATCTGGAGGGAATGCAAAGAGGAGGTACGACATTCTGGGGTGGAAGGCCAAGGTGCTCAACAGCATGAGGCCTTACCCTTGAAATAGATGTTGGGGAGAATCCAACGCCCCTCTGGGTGGAGAGAGACTCCCCGGAGACTTGGTTTCGGTGGAATTTACCCCACCGGACCAAAAAAGATACCTGTTCTTGGGGACCCGGGGGTCGACCGGGATCCCCTTCCGGTTGTACCGCCTTCGGATGCGCACTAAGAAAAAAAAAGCCCCGGTTTGCGTCAGTGAGGAAGGAGTGGGTAGGACTGACCCCGGGGTGGGAGTTTGGAGGGTGTTTTGGTGAGCATTCCGATTCCCTCTGGGAGTTGTCTGACCTGAACCCTCTTAGTGCGGAGTTTTGGGCAGGCACTTTATGGGAGTGAATGCTGGGATAGACCCTCCAATTGAGGTAGTGTGCTAATGAGTGCCTACCAGGTGGGTGCAGTGCTCACGGATGGGAGGGCCTCCCGAAGACTGCGTGAGGGAAATCAAGCGGATGGTGAGGGCCCTTAACCGCGGATGGTGCGGGCCCTCCCGCGGATGGTGAGAGGCCTCACGAGGATGGTGAGGCCCTCCGCGGATGGTGGGGGCCCTCCCGAGGATGGTGAGGGCCCTCACCGCGGTGGTGAGTGCCCTCCCGCAGGTGATGCGAACACGTTGGCATGTGTGCTTCTGTGGCCCCGAGGACTCCGGGAGACCACTGCCTCTGCCCATTGTCGCCACAAGCTGCCCTGAACATCCTGACTCGAGGATGGAAGGTGGAGAGCACAGTGGACCCCCTCGTGGAAACACCGAGGAGGGGACCATCTAGGGCTGAGAGAGGCCCCCGCAGAGAAGGACGGGGGTCTTGAATTCTCCAGCCAAGAGGAGCCTGGGGAGTTGGGGGCTCAGAGGGGAAGTCCTCTGGCACCATGGAGTCGGTGGACTCCTCGATCCCGTTATCCCTGCCCGGAGATAGATAGTTTCCTGGATGATCCTCTGTAGACACGGACATACGAAGTGCAGTTGGCCCTTGAAGAGGGGAAGGATGCTTCGGTCTTCTCCACTCTCTCAGAGTATATGTCAAGGCTAACACAAGGCCAAACTTTCCGGGACTATCGAAACATGATCGGGGTCCTAAAGTTTAACAAAGGTTGCGAGAGCACATAAAGGCTTCTCGGGGTATAGTGCCCTGAGCGCGTTATGGGAAGCAAGACTCTTGATTCCCAATGGCTTTGAGCTCGGTACGCAAACGTAAATGGATGTAAGGACGGGTTTCACAAGGTTCCAGGTACTCTCCTTTTTACAAAAGGGAAAGTATTCTGTGAGTTTCCTGCAGGAAACCCATACCACTCCAGAGGCTGAAGCCAGCTGGATTCTGGAGTGGCGAGGCAAGGTCTTTGTCAGCCACCTCACCTTCGACATTCTTGGGGGTGGTGACCCTGTTCTCCGATCTTTCAACCTGAGCTGCTGTTTGCCCAAAATGTTGTTCCAGGTCGCCTGTTGCATCTCAGGGTCCGGCACGAGGACTACCGTTTATTTCTTGAACGTGTATGTCCTGCCACGGACCCCTGAGAAGGACAGTTCTTCATCAGATTGTCCGAAATACCTGGAGACAGTCGCGCGGGACGAACAGTGGTGCTCGGGGTGATTTTAAATGCACCCTCGAGGTCTGAGGGGGGACGAATGGTACGAGAGCCACACCCGAGTTTGCGTCGGCCTTGCGGGAGGTCATCACCCGCTATCCTTGGTAGACGTTGCGCGAGAACAAACACCGGGGTTCCACTGAGTTCACCTATGTTAGAGTGTTTAGAGGGTGGACGGATATCCTGGTCCCGGATCGATAGGTGTGTACAATATTCAAGCCACAGACATGTCACGAGCTCAGTCACAGTACTTAGGCTAGCGCCGTTTTCGGACCACAATTGGTGTCCGTGTCGGTGGCGCTAATACCAGCAGCGCCTCGGCCGCCTATTGGCATTCAACAATACATTGTTGGAGGAGGACAAGGGGTTTGCGACGTCGGTCCGAGACTTTTGGATGGCTGGAGAGGTTGCAGGTCAGACTTTGCCCAGTTAGGAGCAGTTGGTGGGACGTAGGCAAGTGTCTATCGCGCCTCGTTTGTCAAGAGCACACTAAAGGTGCCAGCAGGCGGCGCGATGGTGCTGAGATCGAGACCCTCAGGGAAGAGGTGCTCGACTCGAGAGGCGGCTTTTCTGTGGCAGGAGACCAATTCCTGCAGTGTGCGTATGTGGAGAGGGAAGTGCGCTCTCCGGAATTGGGAAGATCAGAGAGCTCGGGGAGCGTATGTGCGATCCCGCATCACTTCCTTCCTTGGGGAGAGGGTCGCGGGTCGCGCGCTCTTCTACGCGCTGGAGAAAAAGAGGGGAAACCGTAAACAACACTGCTTGTCTAGCAGAGGACTGACACAGAGAGCAATCCGGGACAGAACCCGGAGGTTTTACGTAGATCTTTTCTCTCCGGAGTCCATCCAGCCGGATGCATTGCAGGGTACTTATGGGAGGGGCTTCCACGGTCGGCGAGGGGGGAAGAGAGCGGCTTGAGTTACTTTGACTCTGGCCGAGTCTCTGAAGCTCTTAATCTCAATTGTCCCACGGAAAAGCGCCGGGGCTAGACGGGCTGACTGTGGGTTCTTCGTTTTTTTGGGAGATGCTGGGACCTGATTCACAGAGGTCCTGACGAAGCCCTGGAGAGACTGGTGAGATGCCCCTTTCATGTCGGCGGCAAATACGTTCTCTCGCCAGAAGAAGGGGGTATCGCCAGATATCTATGGCACGGTCTCACTGCTCAGCACGGTTATAATGATCCGTAGCCAAAGCGCTCTGCTGAGGCTCAAGTCCGTGTGGCAGAGGTGATTAGTCACCGACCAGTCCTATACTGTCCTGGGGGCCGGAGCATTCATGACAAACATTTTTCTGGTCCGGGATCTGCGCTACACCACGCGCAGAAGGACTGTGGTCTGTCACGCCCTCCTGTCCCTAGATCAGGAGAAGACTTGACAGGGTGATCACCGTTACCTATGCAGACCTTGCGGGGAGAGTTGGCTTGGCCCACAATTTGTGGTCTTTCTCCGGATGCTGTAGCGCCTCGCCAGAGTGTCTGGGTGAAAAATGAATTGGTCCCTGACGGCACCTTTGGGTTGGTAGGGGAGTAGTCAGGGAGTGTCTCTGTCTGGGCACAACATACGCGCTGGCCAACAAAAAATACTCTGATACTGAGGAGGAGGCTCCACCGGGCTGGTGCTGCGGGAGCCCAGCATGCGGGTAGTCCTGTGGCGTATGAACGATGACGTTGCTCATCGTGGCCCAGGACCTAGATGATCGGAGCGGGCACGGCGTGCAAGAGTACACCACGCCTATTCTGCTGGAATCAACTGGTCCAAGTGCTGCATTTTGGTGGGTCCCTTACAGGTGGACTCTTTGCCCCCGCGTTTCTTATATCTCTGTGGGGGAGCGATGATTCTCAAATATCTGGGAGTTACCTGTCTGCTGCGGAGGACCCCAGCCCCAGAAAACTTCAGTGAGCTTGAAGAATGAGTCATTGCTCGTCTGGGGTCAATGGGTTGTATCTGTCGAGAAGCTTTCCCTTAGGGGAGAACCCTGGTGATCAACCAGTGGTGGCCAGTCAAGCTTTGGCAACCGGCTGATAGCCATGGGTCCGCCCCCCGAATTAATCAACAAGATCCAGAGGAGATTGATGGATTTTCTCTGGATTGGGAAGACATTGGGCTCTGTGGGGGTTGCGTGCCTTCCTTTGGAGGAGGGTGGTAAGGGAGTGGTGTGTGTCCGCTCCAGTTACACACTTTCCGCCTCCCAATACCTAAACCGCAGAGATACTATTCGCGGATCCGTTCCGCAGTGGTGCCAGCTGGCGACCAGTTCTTTCGCCAGTGCGCAGTAAGTATGAGGTATGACCGGAAGGTTTATAATTCAGGCACGAGGTTTAGGAAGAAACCTCGGAGCTGCGCGCATACACACGGACTATTAAAGGCCTGGGGAAACTGGCTCCGCGACCAGGAAAGGAAACAGGCGGTGGGGTTGATTTTGATTTCCTCGCCGAGCCCCTGCTGTAAATCAGCAGCAGTGGGGGCTCGGATGTTGGATTCACCCTTATTTGCCGCCGGCTAATCTGGGCAAGTGACCCAGAGTCGGGGGATCTCCTGGAATATGAGCGGGCGAGACTGGGTAAGGCCGAGGTGGCTTGCCGCCCCGTTATGTGGGTATGCTTACTGCCCGTGTCTGTCGTTTGTACCGGGAGATTAAAGATGCAATCCACCCTGACTCAGCACTTCATCGAGGGGTTTTTGCCAGACTGAGAGCATTGTCAACCTATCAACTTCAGCTATCCGGACTTTGCGTGAAGAACCCAAACCACGGCAACCCCCTCGGGCTCCTATCTCCCCAACCTCAGCAGGTTGGGGGATATGTCCCCGGCATTTTCGCCCGGCATGCCGAGAAAAGTCTGTTTCTCTGGTGCTCATAATAGGCACTACCTCGCCCTTGTCACCCGCCCAGATACCATCTGGAGAGGCGGGTATTTTGGGAACGAGGGCGAGAGGCACCCGGTGGAGAGAGCTCTATTCAGCTTTGGTTCCCCGCCCGAGGGGATTGAGTTGGAGGGTCCTCCATGGTGCATGAACACAGGAGAGTACTTGGCACAATTCAACGGACTCCCCGCCGCCGCTGTCCCTTCTGTGCGGGAGCGGGAGTCCGTATTCCATTTATCTGAAGCTGGCCAGAAGCGCCCCTTATCCACCTTGAGGAGCCTTTTCTGCAGTTCGGCTGGGTTTTTCCCCTATCTTTTTATTTTGGGTGCCCAGTGTGCCTGCCCGAGACAATAAGCCTAGGGATTCTCCTAGTCAACCTGCTCCTGGCAGTGTTAAGGTAGCCATTTACAAGACCAAGGAAGCAGTGTTTGGAGCGGGTGGGTCCACCAACGACATAGTGGCAGGTGTCCGGGGTGGTGCACTCCCGTATTACGGGCAGAGTTCAAGTACGCCGAGTCGCTGGATGACGTTTCGGGAGTTTGCCCCCACAGTGGGGCGTAGGCGGGGTGCTTGCTCGGTATCCCCCATCAGGTTTTTTTTGAGTTTAACCCTTCTTTTTTTAAGTGAATTTTTACAGTGCACTTGTTGGTTCCCTTATATATTTGTTTGATGGTTTTCTTTGTTCTATTGGCAACAAGTAGAATTGCTGTTAACTGAATTGGCGGCTTCGACGGCCAATCAGTTAAAACAGATCTAAAATAGGCTGCCTCACACTCAGCACTGCCACACCTGTGCTGGTTCACTTCGTTGACTCATTCAGAAAGCGGAAACCCAGCTAACGCCGCCAGGAAAAGTTTTTTTTTTTTTACTGTGTCAGCTGGCAAACACAAATTAGCCAACTTTCATGGCCAATTCATCACTTGTGGCGAGTTACGACAGGGTTGCCCACCTCGGCTGTAAAAGAATAGCTTATCATTGTTGATTGGTATGATTTAAAATACACGTGTGGGACACCTTTTGCCAAAGAACTTCTATTTTGGTATGAGAAAACAGATATATGAGATATATCCATAAATCATGGTTATGTGTGTGGTTATAATTCCACACGCATGACTTACGTAAATAATTTGTTATTCTGTACCATGGAGAACCATAGCGATTTACATATCTTCTCTTCTGTAAACTTGTACGGAAATTCCAAATTGAACTTTTGCACCATGTGCATCTGGTTAGCGAGACTTTACGATCACTTTGAGTGGGTTCTGGCAGAGTGGGCTATTTAAGCACCCACAATCCCAGATCAGGTCGCTCTTAGATAACCACATTCTAGACAAACACAAAAGAAAAAAGGCGGCCGGTCACTGACCTGACCCTTCAAACACATGCCATGTATTTTAGATGCAATTTGTAAATCAGATTAACATGTGTGCCAGATTTTGACAATACGAATATTTAATGGTTTTGACAATACGTATAGGTCAGTTGGAGCAGATCAATAATACACTGTTCAAAAGGACAGCACTTCAGCAACAGCACAACTTGCTTGAAGAGGCCCTTATGGATTGTATGAGTGTGTGTCTGGAAGTGCATATCACGGCTAAGGCCCGCTGCTACGCACCGGCCGCGCTGCGTCCTTTCCCTAGCGGCGGGTGTGCAGGCACTTACACCGCAATCTGCGGTCTGCAGGGAGCTTTTTTTAGGTGCAGGGAGGGGCAATGGCCATGATGGGGACTGGCCATAACAGGGGGGGGCGCTTTAACTCCGTGCCACTCTCCTCCCCCGTGGTGTAAAGGTGCTGTGAAAATGTAAGTTATAGATATTTGGCCTCTCCCACCGTGCTTTCCCCCCAACCCACCATCACTCTCCCCGTGTGCCACTCCATCCTGTCAGTCTCTTTCTCTCTCTACCTCTGGTGCCGTTCTCCCCCCCTCCCCATTGTCTGTTCTCCACACATAGGTCTTCTGTTGGCTCCCTGCCACACCGGTGACGCATCGCAGCCAGACACAGGAAAATATGCTGTGTAACCCTGCTGCGCTGTCGCGCCGCCGCCGGCTGCACCGGGGACTTAGCCTAATACTACACAGTGGTTGCACTGAGGACCAGTCCCTTTTATTTTACAGCCCAAAATACTAGAAACATATGAGCAGCTGATAGAGGAGCCCTGATCATACCTCTTAGTTTTTAAGTGCCTCCCATTGGTCTAGTTTTGACAAATTGCTGTTTTTGCCATTTTTGTCTAACTGTCCGCCACTGTGCATGTTCTACTAGTTTTCTATTTTCGTAAATATTAATATTTTTTGTAGGGGTCTTTTGAAATGGCTTGCAATATTACAGTATTGCAGCTTTAAACATGATTTATAGTTTGCTCCTTATCATTGCATCTCTTTATTCATGTCAGCTTTCATTATTTAGGTGGGTACGAACCCTAATTGCAAATCTTGCAGTAGACTGCCTGTATGCTGCACTTCCTTGCAGTATTGTATTGTATGTCTTTATTATACAGCATAAGAACACCACAAGCTCCATATTGAACCCCCAAAATAACCAAAACATATATATATAGCGTATAAGTTGCACAGAGGAGTGCTATGAGCATGGCATATACATTTAAAACCAGAGACGAACATGAAAACACAGCAGAGCTCAATGCACATCCAGCGAAATTTATACACGGTACGTGCTAAATATATATGTATTGATATCTATTAATAAAATGGTCTTTAGTTTAACATTGTTGGCCAAATGTTGTAAGCCCCTGAGCCACTGCACGGCAGACCCATGTCTCAAGGTTTCCTACACTAATATAAATTCTAAAACCTGGGCACTGGCCAGGAAGAATGATTATAATAAATCTGTCAAAATTAGTTGCAAAGTTTAAGTCTGATTGAAGCTTTTATTAACTGTACATTACCAGGAAAGCCACTCTGTATTAGATTTGTCACAATTCACACTGCAAGCAGGCAAGTTCCCACTGAGAGTGGGAGATGCTATGGAGTGAGCTTTTAAAAACCATTTTAAAATTGGAGGGGGTGAGCTTAATTAGGTAGGAGTTGCCACCTCCAATACAGCTAAGACCAGGCTGAAATCGCTGGATGTGCATTGAGCTCTGTCGTGTTTTTTCATGTTCGTCTCTGGTTTTAAATGTATATTGCCATGCTCATATAGCATCCTCTGTGACACTATACGCTTGTAATTGTTTGTGGTATGTTTTGGGGGTTCAATATGAGCTTGTGGGTGTTCTATATGTTTACAATTCTTGTTCAGCGGTGCTTAGCTGATTGGAGGAAGAGGCAGCTCCTACCTAATTTAAGCCTCATGCAGCCTTATATAGCATCCCACCAGGAACTGCAGCCTTATATAGCAGACTGCCAGTACACAAAATGGCCAGTTTGAACAGAAAGGGCAGGCAGTCTGGAAAACCTGAACTGCCAACAAAACCCGGCACGGATCGAGCAGAATCCTTACACCTTTCCATCATAAGAGACGGGTGGGAAAACCGTCACAGCCAGGAGCAAAGTGAGCGCACCCACTCCCGGCTGTGCCTTAAACCCCCACCAGCTCCGCCCCTGGCTCATCCCTTTCCCGCCCCCTGGCCACGGCAGCGGCCAATCAGCAGTGAGGGGGGCGTTGCCCCACGATCATGGCCACCCATCGCCTAGGCGACTAGAAGGGCTGCTCTATGAGCACATTTGGGAACTCTGTTTTTATGGCACCATGGGCCTCATGCAGAGAGCAGCGCTATGCAGAATTGGAGAGGGGGAAAAAATTTACCTTTTTTGGAGAGTTTTTATCTCCATATGCAGAAAGGGCAGAAAACTGCCTTTCTGCATATGGAGAGTTTCAACCAGCGCTATTAGCGCTGTTGAAACTATTGGGGAAAAAATCGCGTTTTTTTTTTTTCCCCTCTCCACCGGCCGCGGAGCGCCAGCTGCGTGGTGGAGAGGGAAAATGTTGAAATTCGCGCCATTTTTTTGACGCGAACAGCCACTAGATGGCGATCGCGGCTCTCTGCATACGGCAGAGAAAAAAACTGGAGAGAATTTAAACTCTCCAGGCGCGCGGCGAATTTGAAGGAAAAAAAAAAAATGGCGCTTTTTTTTAAACTTGCCGGTTTCTGCCTTTTTGAAGGCAGAATCCGCCAATTAATGCCGCTTTCCATGTTAGCGCTGCTCTCTGCATGAGGCCCCATGTTCCATTCCAAGAACCTGGATTCCAACATATTTAGAATAAAATGTAGTCGGCTAAACACCTTTGCCAGAGCTGCTGTATTTATGTTGGTTGGGCGCGATTTCTTGAGTCTTAAAGCAGATTACCTGCCTGTTGGTGAAGGTGTTCGCAATACACTCAAGGGGTTAGGAGATGAGATATTAGTAACATTTTAGAAAGCATTCATTATTAATCAGAGATTACATTTTAGTGTTTTATTATTACAGATTAAATCTGTTTTTTTTTTCATGAAACGTAGCATTTTGTTTCTATGTTTATAACATGAAAGATAATAACAAGAGAAACATTTCAGATTGTTTTAATTCCAGTTGTATTAATAATCCCCGCAGGCTTCTCTTAGCTCTTAGCTCTTGCTGTGGGGTAGGTGCCGCTCTGTGCAAAGTGACACAAATGATCACTGTAAACCTAAAACACAAATAAATGTGTGTCGGTGTGTTTTGCACCGTTTTTGTTAGAAGAGATATCGGGGTTTCCTGCTGTGCAGACGGATTTATCTTGTCGCAGAGTAATTACTGCATTTGTGAAATTAATGTGACACACCTGAATAAGGACTAACCTTTCTTTACACGCAGTTTATTTCGATTAGCTGTGTCCGAACTGGGACCCTCTGATAGACACCTTTTTACGTCCTCAAAGGCTCTCTGGCAGGGCATATTTGGCCTTTCATTGGTGCGCGCCGAGCACGTGACCGCGTCGCCGCACGGGAAGACACAATTCTTGTCTTCCCTGCCAGCGTACATGTCACAGCGCTTTGCGCGCCCACACACACGGCTACTGGGGCCTGCCCCATAGAGGGGTGTGCTGTGGTGTGTGGCGCGCGCGCCGTAGCACGTGCCGCAGCAGCCACTGGGGACCTGGCCTTAGTCTGCTCATTCCTTCAAGGAAGTCACCTGTTTGGAGGAGTTAGAGAGGCAGTGATTGACCATACACCGGGCATCTTTGGCTGCTCTTTGGCTAAGTGTGTATCACTGTTGTTCTCCCCAGTCTAGTACATTAAGTTGGAATGACACTCTCTTGGAGTATTACATAAGTGGGGTAGCCGGCTGGTGTACAGTAAGGCGCTGCCCTCAGTGATAAAGGGGAAAGTTTAGCTGGGGTCTCACCTCCATCGCCTGCTTTCCTGGAAAGTTCTGTAAACTTCTGCAGTGGAATCATATCAGCTTTAAAGAAACACAATAGTTGTAGCTGTTTCCATTCCTATGTACTGCTGCGGCCAGCTTTATTCTAGCATTTATCCGTGGTTACCCGTGGCTTATTTCGGCTGGCGCCGAACTTGGCCGCGCACCAGCCGCATCTTCCCGTCCCCCTCGCAACCCCCTGGCTGCTCCGCCTCTGCACAACGGCACAACGCTGGATGCACGCATACCCCCCTTACCTCGCCTACCCCTTCAGCCTCCATGCCTGGCGTCTTCGGGGATGCCTGGCGCGCACCCTGGCACGCGTGACCGGCGCCCCAGTGACGCGCGGCACGTGTCGGGAAAAAAAAAACAGCCGCGTCTGCCTGCACATTGCGGTGGCGGCCGCAGAAGAATAAAAGCGGCCGCCAGTGTATACTCTGAATCTGGTGGTTACCTTGGTAATGATAGAGGTAATGGATTACTTAGGTTTTGCAGTATAATGGTAAAAATGATTCCTGTAATGTCATGTTTGGGTAAACAAGATGTTATCCAATAGATTCCTATATCACAAAATGACTCCTCAAAGATGGAGTTACATAGTTACATAGTAGATGAGGTTGAAAAAAGACATGCGTCCATCAAGTTCAACCTATGATAAATTTAGACGTCAGATACTTATCCTATATCCGTATTTACAGTATATTTATCCAGAAGAAGGCACACAAAAAACCCCAGTGACATATCATCCAATGATATCTCATAAGGGGAAAAATAAATTCCTTCCTGACTCCAATAATTGGCAATCAGATTACTCCCTGGATCAACATCCTTCCCATGTTTACTTATTTGGTATATCCCTGTAAACCTTTCCTTTCTAAAAAGATGTCCAGCCTTTTTTTGAACAAATCTATTGTATCTGCCATCACACTCTCCATAGGTAATGAAATCCACATTGTAACTGCCCTTACTGTAAAGCAAGGGTGCGCAAACGTTTCCCCCTGCGCATCCTTCCTTGTCTTCGGTGTCAAATGACGCAGTGGGGTCACGTTGCCGTCACGTTGCCATGGTGACGCGTCGCCGAAGAAAAAGTAGGACACAATGCAGAGGGCTCATGCGATCCCCCGCCATGTAATTTAAATGCAGTGGGGAAGAGCGCGGAGCCTCTGCAACCACTGCGCCCCCCCTGAAAAATCCTCCCCCCCACTTTGCGCACCCCTGCTGTACAGAACCCTTTCTTTTGTTGCTGGTGAAATCTCCTTTCCTCCAACCTAAAGGGATGGCCCTAGTTCTTTGTACTGCCCGTGGGATGAATAGTTAATTTGAAAGCTCCTTGTACGGCCCCTGAATATATTTGTATATAGTTATCATATCCCCTCTTAGATGCCGCTTTTCTAAAGTAAATAAATCTAATTTAGCTAGTCTCTCCTCATAAGTTAGATTGCCCTTCCACTTTATGAATTTGGTGGCTCCTCTTTGCACTCTCTCGTTCCATAATGTCTTTTCTAAGGAGTGGTGCCCAAAATTGTACTACATATTCAAGGTGTGGTCTTACTAATGCTTTATAAAGGGGCATAATTATGTTTACTTCCCTTCCATCCATTGCCCGTTTAATGCAAGATAAGATCTTGTTTGCCTTTGCAGCTACTGCATGACTTTGGGCACTATTGCTATGCCTGCTGTCTACAAGTACTCCTAAATCCTTCTCCATCAAGGATTCCCCCAATTTATCCCCATTTAATTTGTAAGTCACCTGTTTATTCTTGCTTCCCAAATGCATAACTTTATATTTATCTGTATTAAACCTCATCTGCCATTTACCTGCCCACATTTCCAGTCTCTCCAAGTCCTTCTGGAGAGAAATTACATACTGCTCTGATTCTACTACCTTACACAATTTAGTTTCATCAGCAAAGATGGAGACTTTGCTCTCTGTGCCAACCTTAAGGTCATTAATAAACAAGTTAAAAAGCAGAGGTCCCAGTACCGATCCCTGAGGTACTCCACTCACGACTTTAGCCCAACCTGAAAAAGTTCCATTTATGACAACCCTCTGTTGTCTGTCCTTTAACCAGTTTTCAATCCAGGTGTATATATTTTTACGGAGTCCAATCTGCTTTATTTTGTACACCAACCTCTTGTGTGAAACCGCATCAAAAGCCTTTGCAAACTCTAAGTATAAACTGTATTACCCTGGTCTAAAGTCCTACTTCCCTCCTCAAAGAAACAAATAAGGTTAGTTTGGCAAGATCTATCCTTCATAAATCCATGTTTACTATTACTAATAATGTTGTTTTCCATTAGGTATTCCTAAATATTATCCTGTATTATTATCCTGGATTAAACCTTCAAGTAGTTTCCCCACTATTGAAGTCCCCAGTTGTGATCTAGCCTCCTTTTTAAATATGGGCACCACATCTGCTTTACGCCAATCTTGTGGTACTGAGCCTGTGGAAATGGAGTACTTGAATATTAAATGTAATGGTTTTGGCTATTACTGAGCTTAACTCCTTGAGAACTCTTGGATGTATGCCATCGGGGCCAGATGCCTTATTTACTTTAATTTAATCAAGCCGCCTATGAACTTCTTCCTCAGATAACCAATTGTTCATTAATATAGAGGTTTTGGCTTCCTCCTACGGCACTACTATTGCAATTGATTCTTCCCTGGTAAACATAGAGGCAAAGAATTTGTTTAATACAGTACATCTGCTTTTTCCTTATCTCCAATAATCTGCCTGCCCATCTCAAAGGGTCCTATATTTTCTTTTCTGATGTTCTTGTTATTAAGGTACTTAAAGAACTTTTATGGGTTGATCTTACTTTCTATTGCAATCCTTTTTTCATTATCCCTTTGATTGCCCTTTTGCAATTTTGTTACATTCCTTATAATTGTTACATGATGCGTCCGTCCTTTCTGACTTCAAATATCTAAACGCCTGCCTCTAATTTTCCATTTCCTCCCCTACCTGTTTATTTAGCCACATTGATTTTGACTTATTTCTTTTATACTTATTAACCAAGGGTATACACTGATAAGTGTGCTTTTCTAACAATGTTTTAAAGACTGCCCATTTATCTTCTACATTTTTCCCACCAAGAACATCATCCCAATGTATTACTTGTAGATTAGACCTCAGTTTATTAAAATCTGCCTTTCTAAAGTTTAAGGTCTTTGTTGAACCCAAGTAATCTGTTTTTTGATCATTTATTTCATGTGACCATGTTATGATTACTGTTACCCAAATGCTCCAGGACTTGAATATTTGTTATTACTTCTACATTGTTTGATATGAGTTAGGCTGTGCTTATAGAGCCAGCGACGCGACGTCGTCCGAAAACAAATGTATTGCTGCCGTCACGTGCGCTTATAGTAAGCGCGACGCAGCGACGCAGCGACGCAGCGACGTGAAATTTGGAAGCCGGCCAAATTTGATTTTTCAGAGGCTGTCACCACATTTGACAGCCTCTGAACCAATCAATGACCTGGTCGCCCGCGACGTCGCCGCAAAGCGAATTACAGCATCGCCGTCGCACGCACTATAAGCGCGGCCTTACTTTAATACATATTTTCATCAGTGTCAATTTGTAAGCCGTATACCAGAGCAGAAACTATATATAAAATACCTTTTAACTGTTAACCCATAACAGAGCCTGATGACTCTAGGAGAGTGTTTATCATGTAAAAAGAAGGTTAATATCTTCTATATATATATATAAATAGGTTCAGAGATTTTATTGAATACACACTATGAATTTCATGGGGCTACTTCCATCTTTAAATTTGGATGGAACGTTCCCCACATGTTAAAATGTAATACAGATATAACTGACAGGATTACAAATATATTATTATATTCACTGTCACAACTTAATGTACACTGATGGCCTTATGTATTCAAGTCTCACAGCTGGAAAACTGGGGCCAAAAAAGGAGCAAATATAGCAGCAGATTAAAGAAAAAAGACTTTGTGCTACACTTCAGGATAGTGGAACTCCTAAGCGCTCCAGCTTGACACATTTTGTTGGAAGTATTTGTTCGCTGTAAGTGGAATTACCTTGATTTTACTTCTACAATTTACAACATATCCTTTTTTACCCCAGTGCGCTTTGTGCATCTTTTTGTGTGACTGTTTCTACCTATGGAGTGATCCGGCGGTGACTCATTGTGGAGCGGGGCGGGGGGTGGGGGGGGGATTACCTCCACGCATTATAGCAGCAAGGGGTTAAAGGAATACCTATAAAAGGTTTTTAAAGGAGCAAGAGCGCGAACGACATATTTTATTAATTGAGATGGATGCTTACAATAAAGCTGAAAAGTAAATGTAACTTTAATTCTACCAATTTTCAGCTTTGGTAGCCTAGTGGGTCCCCATGGGTATGTTCCTGTCTCTATTAATTTCTATCCTAGAAACGGTTTTGTATGGGACTGGTTCATGGTGTCATGTGGCTGGTCCTTTCACTTGGATGTGTTCAGATTTATAAAGTGGAGGTGAGAAAGCTGTCGGTACCACGGAGTCGCTGGCATCATTTGTCTGATAGATTTCATACACATATTATTAGCAGTATGCACACCATATGCAAAGGGCAAGCAGCTGGACCATACAACTGTGTGTACTTTCCGTCAGCACTAGTGTATATTATACACTATCTTTAGATACAGTTTGCCTAACTTCTTTTTGTTGGAAGAGTCTTATTGTGCAAATATAAGTCTGAAAAGTCTGTCATAATCGTGCTCTTTGCATATTATTATTTTAATATTAAATCAGGAGTATTTAATTTATTACACATCTTTACTAATGGATTTTATAAAGTATGCTGTGTAGATCGATTATTATGAACAACACAGAAAGAAAAAGAAAACCCGATTTTGCCCATTCACACCTCTTACATTTAAACATTGGCACCAACCAGAACTCAATGCCTTGTTTTTTCCATCTAACTTAATCCATGAGAAGAATGATTTCAGCTGAGATGCTTTCAAGTGAAAGAACTGCACACCTAACCTGACTAATATTTCTTCAGTCTTGTATTCTGTGTCTCCTGCTCACCAGTTATTTCACTCCGCTTGGCCAGGAGTTCTCTAGGAGTAGCTGTGTAGTGACTGTGTGTTGTGCTATCTTTTTAAACCTTTCCTAACCAGTTTGGATATGTATGTATGTATGTATCTTTATTTATATTGCAGCATTTATGTATATAGCGCATCACAGCAGTAATACATGTGACATAATAATTAACACACAATGGCAATGGGAATAAGTGCTTCAGACGTAAAAGGCCAGACGTTCAAATCCCGGTGTCGGCTCCTTGTGACCTTGGGCAAGTCACTTTATCTCCCTGTGCCTCAGACACCAAAAACATAGATTGTAAGCTCCACGGGGCAGGGACTGTGCCTGCAAAGTGCTATGTAAAACTAGCAGCACTATACAAGAACAAACATTATTATTATTAAAAGTAACATTGGGAAAAGGACTCCCTGCCCGAAGAGCTTACAATCTAAGTAAGATATTGCAGCTTTATTGGTTTCCAGGACTGGCATATATACGGCTTAACTCGCCAAAAACCGACCTCACTCCAGGTTTGTTACTTACAAAGAGGGGGTGAATTCCATGAGCACATTCAGTGCCAGTGGGGTATGTACTAACCAAATACCTGAAGATCTTAAGAATTGAAATGGAATGTTTTTAACAAAAAAGCCTGCAGCATTTATCTTTTATATATCCATTAACATCTCCGAAACAATCTCAGTCAGGCCTCTGTCTTAAACACTAGTTATCTACGGAGCATCGTTAAACGGATCCCTAGTTGAGAATGGCTCACATCCTGTGAGTGATGTTTTCCTAACTACAATAGAAGAACTTGTTTAAACTCCTGCGCTGCCAGGTGTGTAAAGGCTTTATGCGCCGCCCCTCCTTTGTGACGCTAAACCAAATAATGGAGACCACACAATGTTGGAAGAAAAGGTCACAGCTTTATTTTAACATCCGCTGTTAAAATCCTACCAGCCTGCCCGCCAGCCAAGAATGCTCCATGCAAAATGGGGGGGAGATCCTTGCCCAGCGGCCAGCGATTGGCAGTGCTCCCTCCCCCGCCCGTAGCATGTGAATGGGGGTGAGATCCTTGCCCAGGCAGCCAGCAATTGGCCCGCTCCCTCCCCCCGCCCAAAGCGCAGGCAGGCCGTGCGGGGAGAGGGATCGCAGGCGGTGCGGGGAGAGGGATCGCAGGCAGGCGGTGCGGGGAGAGGGATCGCAGGCGGTGCGGGGAGAGGGATCGCAGGCGGTGCGGGGAGAGGGATCGCAGGCAGGCGGTGCGGGGAGAGGGATCGCAGGCAGGCGGTGCGGGGAGAGGGATCGCAGGCAGGCGGTGCGGGGAGAAGGATCGCAGGCAGGCGGTGCGGGGAGGAGAGAGGGAGGAGATCGCAGGCAGGCTGTACGGGGAGGAGAGAGGGAGGAGATCGCAGGCAGGCTGTACGGGGAGGAGAGAGGGAGGGATCGCAGGCAGGCTGTACGGGGAGGAGAGAGGGAGGGATCGCAGGCAGGCCGTGCGGGGAGGAGAGAGGGAGGAGATCGCAGGCAGACTGTACGGGGAGGAGAGAGGGAGGGATCGCAGGCTGTGCGGGAAGGAGAGAGGGAGGAGATCGCAGGCAGGCCGTGCGGGGAAGAGAGAGGGAGGAGATCGCAGGCTGTGCGGGGAGGAGAGAGGGAGGAGATCGCAGGCAGG
>CM071575.1:1755802-1776209 GCA_036426205.1 Ascaphus truei
GCAGTGGGCACGGCCCCATTGAGGGGCGGCGCTTGTCCCCGCTGTGGGCGCTGCAGCACGGTGGCCGCCCCTCGCAGTGGGCACGGCCCCATTGAGGGGCGGCGCTTGTCCCCGCTGTGGGCGCTGCAGCACGGTGGCCGCCCCTCGCAGTGGGCACGGCCCCATTGAGGGGCGGCGCTTGTCCCCGCTGTGGGCGCTGCAGCACGGTGGCCGCCCCTCGCAGTGGGCACGGGCCCCATTGAGGGGCGGCGCTTGTCCCCGCTGTGGCCGTGCAGCACGGTGGCTGCCCCTCGCAGTGGGCACGGCCCCATTGAGGGGAAGCTCTTGTCCCCGCTGTGGGCGCTGCAGCAAGCAGCGGGGACCTGGCCTAACTTAGCCGTAGCACATGCTCTTAACAGAGAGATTGCTCTGCATTGCAGGTCCAACCAGTACAGGTTTAATACTATATAGGATCCTTATTTTTCTTGAATAATTAGTACAATTCACAAACAAAGCACGTGCAGCAAGTATATTAGCGAGAGATTTGTGTGTGTGTGTATATATATATTTGCCATGATGAAGATCGCTGTCCTGCTATTTCCTATGGACCTGTAATACATGTGTTTGCTATTTAGCTGTGAGGTGCTGTATGTTCTTGTTCAGTTTTATCCCTGATGAGCGTCACGGCTCCTGTCCTGGGTGATGCACTTATTTATGAATTATACCTATACATGCATACATCAAAATAGTCCTTTATTCTATTGTACTGAGGTGTACCTAGTATGCAATTTCTTTTGATGATATATATCTTCAGTCTGTGTCTCCCCACTGCTGGATGAAGGCCTCCCCAATGATCTCCATGGTACTGCAGTTGCAGCCTCCCTTCACTACGTTTCTCCAACACATTCCCTGATCTTTTCCTCCCATCTTACTTTTGGTCGTCGGCTTGGTCTTTTAATCCCTTTTGAAATCCAGTTGAGTTCCATCTTTGTCCAACGATGATAATTTCTTCTTGCGATATGTCCGTCCCACCGCCATTTTAATTTCTTCACCCATTTGATGATAATATACAGACTTTTGTTTGGTTTAGAACCCATTCATTCTTTTTGTTCATCCATTCATCCTTGGGGTAATACCCAGCATGCATCTCTCCATACTTCTTGGCCTTGTCTGTAGCTTCTAAATTATCTTTGCATTTAGAGTCCAAGTTTCACATCCATACGTGAGCACGGGCAGAATACACCAGTAAAAACTTTCCTCATGACGTACTGTGGAAGGAGATATATATATATATCTACACACCCTTCCCTCATATCCTAATCTCACTGCCTCAAAGTGACGGGAAGGTGGCAATGGGTATAAGATGGGAGGATGAAATCAGAAAATATATTTGATGTTGGAGCAACGTGCAGAAAAGAGGCTTCTAACCGTAGTACCTGGAAGATCATTGGGGAGGCTTTATCCAGCAGTGGATCGACAAGAGCTGAAGATTATGACACACATACACACGTCCACACGTCCCAATGCATGCTAATACTTCTTTATACCAATATACCACAGACACAGCTACAAGTTCTGCTGCTTCTCACTATGTCACTTTATTTTCCAGCTGCCCTAATTCGTGGTAACAGAAATAATTGTGCTCAATTTTCCAACAACCTGGATTGGCTTATCAGTAAATTAGAGCGTCTCGAATCTTCTTCAGGTACGTTCAAACTCAGGTGTCATAATCAGTGGCGTAGCAAGGTATGCGCGGGCCCCCGGGGGGAACATTTTTGTATTGTTTGGCTGTGCAAGCGCGACTGGCACGTCCCTACTGTGCATGCACAACCGACTCTTTCCTACTGCACATGCGCAATCGACACTTGCCTTCTGCGCATGCGTGATTTGCCTACCGCGCATGTGCGATCTGGGGTTGCCGGCTGCTCATGTGTGATCGGCATGAGCGACCGGCATCCACCGATCGCACATGCGTGATAGGGAAATGCCAATCGCGCATGCACAGTAGGCAAGTGCCACCCGCGCATGTGCAGTAGCCAGTCGCGCATGCGCAGTAGCCAAGTGCCTGTCACGCAGCCGCAAAAATATGCTAGAGAGCAGGCCTCCCAAGAGCGCGGGCCCCCGGGATATAGCTACGCCCCTGATCATATTGCATTATTTATAACCTCTTGAAGAAATATAAAAAGCAAACGTTCGGAGAAAGCAACCCCTGCCCTCCACAGCTTATAACAAACTCTTGGGCAGGGTTACCCCTTAACTTGTGTTATTTACTTCCTGCTCTTATTCTTGGAATTTAGTTATACTCTGGCGCTAAATAAATAACATGATACGTACTGTACTTATTAGTGGGGTTGTGTGACAGCTGCATAGACATTAGGGGTAAATGTGAGTGCTTTAGGTCTGGTCAGTAAGGGCAATTGGTGAAGGTCTCAGCGAAGTCATTTTGTTTTCATTGACAGAATTGGTTTTCAGATAAGAAAATGGGGAGAGGGGGCTTGTCTGACACTGATAGGAAGAAAGTACCAGAGGAAGGAGAGCGTTACAGAGAGGGCTGCAACAATAACAGAGAGGAAGAGACACGAGAAGATAGCTTGGAGTGCAACGGGGGAATGGGAGAGATGATTAGGATGCTGGCATTGTTTTAAGATATATTGCACCTATCTAACATACTGTACCTATCTGTCAGCTACAGGTTGCTTTTATGGCCCAGTTACACACAGTTACAAATCACTGTGTTAGTTAGACAGCTTCCAGAGCTCACTCTGTCTTTTATTTTGTTTTTAAATGTTTCAGACTCTTACTATATTCTTCAAAGTTTGAACTTTGAGGCTCCAATGTGCTGCAGCCATTAGAATGGTTAAGAAGTCCACTGGTACCGCTAAGGGACGTGTGTAAGCTGCTCTGGCACACAGCAGGGAAGGGATAAAGCTCTGCTTTTCTCATGTTCTTGCAGGAATCCTGGAGGTCCTGCACTGCATCTTGATAGAAAGTCCTGAAGCTTTAAACTTAATACAAAAGGGACATATCCGGTCTGTGATTTCACTACTGGACAAGCATGGACGGAATCACAAGGTACAGCAAAGCCTTCACGGATCGTATATATCACACCCTGAAACCTGCCCACATTCATCTCACATTACAGTCGTCCTGTATACGGCACCATCATCTGGATTGTTCCTGTGCATCTGTCTCTATTAGTTATATTTTCTCATGAAATATACAGCCCACTCTGATGTACGTCTTGTCTTGGGTTAAAATATGAACAGAGAACCATAGTAATATTGATATGTTCGATTTTGTTTTAAACAAAACAATGTTCTGATGTTTTAGAGAGACTGGGTGTTTTATTTAACTGAATCCTAGTATTGAGACTTGTGGTTGATGATGTTGTTTGGCTGTGTGTATACACATGTATCTAATCTTGATTGTGAGTGTGTACCTGTAAAATGTCCCCCTCCTGTTCCCCAGGTTCTGGATGTCCTCTGCTCTCTGTGTGTGTGTAACGGGGTTGCAGTTCGCACAAATCAGAACCTCATCTGTGACAATCTGCTGCCCAGGAGAGATTTGCTTTTACAAACACGTTTAGTAAATAATGTCACCAGGTACCTTACAGTCTCCCCTTTTCCCTCTCATTAGTAGGCATGTCTCATTCAGTACTTCCACGTGACATTCCAATTATGTCTACAGAGTTGGGATCATCTATCAAGAATATTCAAACATTTGAGCTTTTGGCCATAAGTATGATCTCTCTTAGCACACACCCAAGGTTGTACTGTTGATTCACATATACTGTAATTAGAATATGAATAGTGAAGACATTCCACACACAAAACCCCCCAGATTAAAATGCAGCTAAAGACAAAGAATACATTATTAAGCTGAATTTGCAACACTTCCATGAATTAAAGGGGATCTGTTCCATGACGGGGATTTCATCATAATGTGCCCTGTTTCAGCATGCGGCCGAACATCTTCTTGGGCGTGGCGGAGGGCTCGGCTCAGTACAAGAAATGGTACTTTGAGATGATCATTGACCAGGTGGATCCGTTCCTGACAGCAGAGCCTACTCACCTGCGTGTCGGCTGGGCGTCTACCTCAGGTTATGCACCGTATCCTGGCGGAGGTGAAGGCTGGGGAGGCAACGGGGTTGGTGATGACCTGTTCTCCTATGGCTTTGATGGGCTTCACTTGTGGTCTGGTGAGTGGTTTCACCTCCATGCTTTGTTTATTCTTTTTGCCATAAATGTCACTTTCTACCATTTCTATTTTAATCTTCATAATACAAACCAACCTCCATAAGTGGGGGACAAAGCCAGGCTACAATGTGTACATTGGTAACCTGTGTGTTTTCACATGCAAACAAAATGCCTTCCCATGTGCGCCAGTGCAAAGAAGCCCAGCATAGTTAATGGTTTGAGTGCAATGCTTCAGGCAAAATAAATACATTAAATATATTGCCTAGGAGGGTATGGGCATCTGTATGTGAAATATTGTTAGCGAGAAAAGTCGTGAAGCACGTGATATAACAGAAAGGCTACATCAAACTCCATTAAAGCAGAGCTAATATCGCTCGTATTACCTCAAATTTATGTCCTAAGTCAGAAATACTGCGGTAATAATTTACCGGTTGTGATATTTGAACACTAGTCAGGATGCGGTAATTAACACAATTGTTAATAACACATTCATTACCGCATCGTGATCGCATACCTAATATTTCTTCCATAGGGTTCTGTAATAAGAAATTACATTATTTTATTTATAAAATGTTTTACCAGGAAGTAATACAGTGAGAGTTTCCTCTCGTTTTCACGTGTGTCCTGGGCATAGTTAATATGACAAATAATACATGGTTACAAATACAGTTACATAAGTGAGCAGGGTATACATTATATACAAGACATTGCGTGCACAGTTAGAGAAGATGTATATTATAGGCTTATGTAACAGTTACAGACCAGATTAACCTCTTTGATGTCTGTGGCAACCAAAGGGGTTAATATTACTGAAACTACACTACCTACCCCCCATGGCTTCCTAAGTGGCTAATGCTTCACTAACCACAAAGATAAAAACGGGGTTAACCCCTACAACCACTCTCCGGGGGCCTAACCATCCTCCCTGGGGCAACTTGCCACCACACCCACCCCTTCCTACCCTCCTCCCACAAACCTAACTCACCCCCCTCTTGCATAATGACCAATCGTCCTATAAGCCAAATGTGGCTAACGGGGCTTTTGGACAGTAAAAATACAAAAATCTTACATTCATCTAAATAAAAAGCATTAATAATCAAAATCTATATATATTTCTCGAAGGATGTCTTCACATCTCTCTGTGATAGGCTGAATGGCCTGTCACTCACCCAGGAACAGCCAGTGAGGTTGCACACCCTCCCCCTCTGTGATAGGCTGATTGGCCTGTCACTCACCCAGGGACAGCCAGTGAGGTTGCACATCCCTCCCCCTCTGTGATAGGCTGATTGGCCTGTCACTCACCCAGGGACAGACAATGAGACTGCACATCCTGTGTAATGAGACTGCACATTGGCCTGATAGCCTTTTTGTAATCCAAGGCCATTCATGGCTTGCGACATGCGATCCTCAACTTGACCCGAAGCCTCGATAATCTGTTGCTAGAATCTTTTCGGCACGTATTCTCTCTTTTCTTCAAAGATGTCTTCTTTCTTCTTCTGAATTCTGCACCAGAAGATGTGGCCCCATTAAAGTCTTCCTGTCTTCTGCAGAGCGCCCAGGCCTTTCATAAGACCCTGGGCCATCGCGGAAAATATGTCATTGGGACACATGGTACATCAACCAATCAGCTTTGCTTGATGTACCATGTGGTTCCCTCCCTTTATAATAACATCACAGATTTTGTCAACCAAGGAGCATAAAGGGAGGGAATCACAGGGTACATCAAGCAATCTGATTGGTTGATGTACTATACCATGTGTCCCAATGACGTGTTCTATGACAACCCAGCCCCCTTCAAAGGCCTGGGCACCCGCAGAAGACCAGAAGTCTTCAACAGGGCCACATCTGGTAGTGAAAAATACAGAAGAAGATGTTTTTGAAAAAGAGAAGAAAGAAGAAATACTGAAAAAGATTCTTCAAGCAGCAGAGAATCGAGGGCTTCGGGTCAAGTTGAGTATCCCATGTGGAAGAGACTAGATTACTTTTAGTGGATTTTTTAATGGAAGGTTTTTAGGCCATCAGGCTTTGGTTTATTTATTATGGTTTTTTAAAAAAAAAATTTTTTAGGCCATTGGGCCGTGTCTTTTTTTATGGTTGGTCATCGGGCCCCTTTGGAACTATTTTCCAGGAGGTTACAACCCTGGTACAGGAGGGCTGTCATCCTGGATTGGATAAGTACCAACATTTACTTACAGGTTTACATTGATAGCCATAATGGCTATCTAGGCTCCTACTGCTTTAAATTGTGTGTTTGATTGTTAATGTGTTTTTATTTAAATTAATGTAAGATGTTTTAATATTTACTGGCAAAAAGCCATATTAGCCAAATTTGTCTAATGTAGGTCAATTGGCCATTACTCAAGAGAAGGGGTAGGCTGGGGGGACTCTTAACCCCCACTGATCACCCTACTTCTGAGACTCAACTGCCCCGCCCCCTCCTGGGACTCTTAAACTTTTACCCCTGGGACTCTTAACCCATTCCTCCTCCTCTTCCCTCCTGGGACTCATATCCCCACTCCCCTCCTTCCCCTTCCCCCGGGGACCCCTTCTTATTCCTCCCACTAGGACTCTTACACCCCCTTCTTTCCCCTGTTGTGGTTTATTTTTCTATCACCTATCCCATATGGGTTTATGTTATCCTGCCTACGTATATATTTGCCATTATATATGTCACGGGATCAAGCACCAGACATGGCACAGAGATCAAATAAACGGATGTTTATTACAGCCGGAGCAAACAGATGCAACACAATATCCCCAACAAAGCTAAACTCACCCCAAACAGGGAATGCAGGGGGATCCTATCAGTCCTGGGTGCCCGGTGCCATCGAAATGGCTTTCCCGGAGCAGCTTCCAACCCTGTGGGGGATGGGAAACTCCAGGCAGTGCTGGCTGCAAGGTGCAAGCAGGCAAGTTTAAATCGGCTGCTTCCTAAAGGCACGCAGCCTTGGGTGTCTCTGGCACAACCTCGGAGAACACCATTTAGTCCTGTCCAGGAATGATCTCTGGATCTGAGATCGGCCGCCCCTTTTCTACATTCCTGTCTCCATAGGAAATCATTGATAAAGCTTGGTGACCAATCACAGAGTGGATGCTGCGTGTGGGACCAATCACACCACGGGTGCTATATTGGCCAACGCAGAGCGAGCTACATAGGCCAAGCAGGGCTGTGGGAAATTCAAACCAGCTAACCACTAATGCCTGAGTCAGTTGGGTCTTACAATCCAGTTTCAGCTGGATACCTCCTGTGGAGATTGTTGACTCAGGCTACGGCCCCGCTGTCTGCGCTGCACGCGCGCCTGCGAGGCTGGCGACGCGTGCAGCCGAATTCTCCGGTCTGTAGTGAGTGGGGAAAGACAGGGGAGGGAGTGACGGGGGCATGGCCATGACGTCACCCGGAAGGTTTGCCATCATTGGCTGAACCGCCGGGGGCGTGGCCTAGCGCTCCGTCGCGCGTGTCCATCTCAATTTTCGGGTCTGGAAGAAAAACTCGCCGCGCAGCACGGCGACCCCCCTCGCCATTGAGAGGGTTAGGGTTAGGGTTAGGGTGAGCGCTGCAGCAGCCAGTGGGGACCAAGCCTCAGTCTGACCTGAACAATGGGCCTGCCCTCAGAGCCACAGTTAATAAGGACTGAGTACACACCCCTCCCCCCCTCCAGTCCCAGCAATAGCCATTTCTCCAGACGTGGGCTGAACAACGGGTTTCTCAGCCCTGCATGTCCAGAGACCTTGGCTATGCTTTAAAACACATTTTTATGCTTGTAGTTACATTACACACAGAAAATAAAGGTGTACACATACATTGACATAATATATTTGGCCAGATGAGCCACAACAGGGCAACCCTATATATTCATCCAGACGACAGGGCAATGGCTGGGCTTCACCTTCATTATAAGAGCCTCAATGCCCATATCGTCACTATATACATTAGCAAGATAGGGCTAACGCCAACCTGGAGTAAGTGATAAAAAACATGCCGTATTTTTGACGTTAGTCCGCTCCGATAAATATCGTGAGTATATAACTGGCATCAAAATGACAAGTTGTGGTGTTTAGTCGTTTTTTTTTTAAGCATCCGATATTTTTATCGGCTGCAGTACAAAAATCGTTATTTTTAACAGTACATCGTTGATGACTTGCACCATAAAATAACACTTTTATTTGGGCCGGAAATACCGCATTTTTTCCGGATTGGAGTTTGATGTATCTATCTAGGCCAAAGTCTTAAAGTGAATAGTATATTTTATTCCAAATATAAAAAGGTCACCAGATATTGGGGGAAAGGAGTGTTGCAAAGAGAGTATATATCCAGGTGGCTTCTCCTCTTGAGCCTTTATAAAATCAAAGACAAAAAGAAGAGTGCACAACTCGTATAGTATAATACTGCTTCCTGTCCGTGAAATATTGCTGTAAACATGACTTCCTGGGAAATGTTTCTAAAGCCCGGGTCAGGATAAAAGAATAATCCTGCGAATACTTTTGATTTGCGGCAACTGTTATAAAGAAGGAAAAAAGAAAGAGTAATCAGCAAAAGGCTTATCTTGTTAACCTGTAACACGTGGCGAATATCCACTTGTGAGATGCAGAGGGAACGTCGAGACTGGCATCAGCACATGACTGAAATGTCCTAGAGCCAGTGTGTCTTTATTTCTAGTTTCATACTTCTTCACGTATACCGCACACATGCACATGTACAGTACATACAGTTTCACATGTACATGTAGATGCACAGATGCACATGTACAGTACATACAGTTTCACATGTACATGTAGATGCACAGATGCACATGTACAGCACATACAGTTTCACATGTACATGTAGATGCACAGATGACCATAGCGATGTACATACAGATGCAGCATGTTTCTGGGTACAAATGCTTTGAAGCCACCATTAGGTTCAGCAGTAAATATGTATTTGAAGTTTGCACGGCAACTGTATCTCACTGCTGACATATGGAGGGATTAAAGCAATACTCTCTGCTTATAATATAACAACCTAATTTCCTACAGGTAATCTAGTCTAGTGCATTTAACCCTGGACAGCTGCATATAACAGACATACCAGCAGCCTGTAAAAGGCAGTACAAAGTGTGCCGGTGTTTCTAGTTTCCATCCGTTCTGACCGGTATTTAAGACTTGGTAGTAGAAGTGTAATTACCACTGTAATATTTTGATTAACACAATCATACTATTGTCACCACACATTGTAGGTCGGGTACCCAGGGCAGTGGCCTCAAGTAACCAACATCTACTGGCATCTGATGACGTGGTCAGCTGCTGTTTGGACTTAGGGGTGCCCAGCATTTCATTCCGTATCAATGGGCAGCCAGTCCAGGGCATGTTTGAGAACTTTAACACTGAAGGCCTATTTTTTCCAGTGGTGAGCTTCTCTGCTGGGGTCAAGTGAGTAACTATTCTTTGACATTAATTGTATTCTGCTTGTCTCCACACGCAAATGCAGAGTCTTTGTTTATCAGAGCTGTGTCCCAAGAGTTGGGAGGGAAGATGAACACAGAGAGTATGAACTGAATAAACAGCAGTAGAGTCTTTGAAAAAATGTAGATTTCTTTAATGGGGTTCTGAGCGGGTCCAGTAATAACTGGATAAAGGATTATATGTCGTAAGAACTCGAACCCATTATAAAGAAAGTCAGACTTGGTGGAATATATGATTTGACAGCATGTTTATAAACTAGGTGGTCTAGTGTATTTTTCTGCTGCCTCCTGTATGACTCCATGTCTGAATAATGGTCTAGACTCTACAGCATTTTTTGCATGTCCTGGTCAAGTCAGCCGTATAGTAGATGAGACAATTCCATGTTATATTGTAGGGTTCGTTTCCTCCTTGGTGGCCGTCATGGAGAGTTCAAGTTTCTGCCACCCGCTGGCTACGCACCCTGCTATGAGGCCTTACTCCCGAAAGAGACGATGAGAGTGGAGCCCGTGAAAGAGTACAAGAGGGATTTTGATGGCGTCCGTGACTTGCTTGGTACATCACACTTCCTTTCACAAGCATCCTTCATCCCGTGCCCTATTGACACCAGCCAGGTATGTTGCATATAAAATAAACATATGTATAAACATGCAATACATACATAACATGCTGGCCCTTCTAGCAGCAAAACACGTTTTTATGCAACGTTGTGGAAGGATTCCCTGCATTGTGATGTCTACACCTTTACACATGGTTTGTGGTTTGTTGCTGTATACACATACATCACAGTGTACCACATTAAACATGGATGTTCTTGTTCTCTTAGATTGTTTTACCTCCTCACCTTGAGAAGATCCGAGATAAACTGGCAGAAAATATCCATGAACTGTGGGGCATGAACAAAATCGAGCTTGGCTGGATCTATGGCAAGGTACAGTTTGATAATGCTTCAGCTGTCTTATTTGAGCAAGTAATACTGCTGTGCAGTGTGTGTATGTGTATATACACTATATGTGTGTGTGTATTTACAGTACTGTATGTGTGTTTGTAGTGTGTGTGAGTGTGTGTGTGTGTATTCACTTTGTGTGTGTGAAGGACTGTAAACAAGGAATGTAATATTTAACCATGTTAGTGCTAGAAGTTTCTGTGTGATATTTCTCTGGCAAGCATTGCAAGGCCTTGGACAACTGGCAGGGCAGCAAAGTGAGCGCAGAATAAAACAAGATGGGATAATGAAGGTAACAAGGAGTGAGTCCCAAAGATCCTCCAACTGACCTCGGAGACACAGGAACATAAAGTGTGGGAAATGTCTGATCAACGCGTCTCTTACATGTAATAAAACAGGGTACACAAGGGGGTGCCCCGAACTCCTAATAAATAAAACAATCAATTTAGAAAGTATCAAGAATAAAAATGTATATGGGTTCAAAACTCACAAAACATACAACTGAATAGAGAGTACAGGCACTACAAAAAATGTGGTATGGCACAAAAAGCAGTGAAAAAGATCTCAAATACAAAAAATGTTCCTATAAATGACCTCACGGCGTATGAATAACGAATGAACTTCAAGGTTAGAGCCGTAAATAAGAAGGAACATAAAAAAAGGAAAAGGGGTCACAAAAAGAGAGAGGAAACAGAGAATTTCTTTTCCCTTCTGGCCCGTTCCCATGTTCAAAGAGAAAACATGGTGCTTCCCTTAGGTATGCTCAGACCTCCAATGTACAATCGTATTGTACCGGCTGTCATTGCTGTGCTCTGCCAGATCCTGCTCTACGTCGCATCTGAGGGACTCCTCACTCATCGAGTGGAAGTAGGTATGGAGCGTCTGACGTCATCAGTCGCTCGGATCTCACCCCATTATCTCTGGCGGCCTGTCTATGTCCGAGCAGCTGATCATTCCTGGTGTCCATCGCACCCGCCTATCTATATTTCTCCTTTAGGTGGTGATGTTGTTTGTCTATTTTATTGTTCTATTCATTAAATGAAAGAGGACATTAAGGGGCCTATTCTATAAGCTTTCGTTAAAAAAAAAAAATTTAGCTGCCTGTTTTTTGAGCATTGCCTTCACGGTATCAGAAAGCCTCGATTACCTGTGATAGCAACTTTTCCAAACCGGGCGAGTAGCCGGCGACGTGATGATCGCCTGTCTCAGAAGGCCTCACCAGGTGATTTGTTTTGGACAGCAGAGAGAGCCGCCTCTCCCTGCGCAAATCTCACCAGCGATCAAAGGTTTTTAATATAAATTTGAATACTGTAGATTTAAAATATAAATTTGAATACTAGTGTAGATGAGCAGGGGGTCTCCGGAGCAGAACCACGTTGATTTCAGGTCCGGGAACCTACTGCTTCGCCAAGATACAGGCCACGTTATGAGGTGCCGGTATCTCCTATGCATATTATTCCCACGGTCACGTGGCGCGAGACATTTCAATGCATAGGAGATACCGGCACCCCATAACGGGGCCTGTATCTCGGGAAGCAGGGGGTCCCCGGACCTCAAATCAATGTCATTACCACCAACAATCCCCCCAACACATACAGTACAGTAATGGGCAAATACCACCTTCACCCACACCCACTACCCACAATAAACATGGCAGTGGTAGTTAACCCCTTCATTGCCTTAGCGATTAGCTGTTAAGGTAATGAAGTTGCCTGTAAATGCATTTTTATTGCATGGGATTCATGCCGGTGGCCTCCGGTGCTGATATTAATGGGTATCAGCTCCGGAGACTCCCAACATGAATCTGATGCAGGAAAAAAGCATTTTTTTCCCAAGTCTTCTCTCGCCGCCTTCTCTGCAGGTTCTCCCCAGCTTCACGCCAACTTTTCCTGGCGTGACGATTTGGTGAGAAACTCGCTATTCTAGAGCCGCCATTAGCCTTGATAAGCTAATAAAGCAACTAGAATTGCACGAGTTTCAGAACCTGCCCATAAATGGCTCCCCGGCGATCTTTTTTTGACGGCTGATAATTTGGGTGATGTATGTCTTTATTGCCCACTTATCGAGGCTTACAGAATAGCAGTAGGCATTTTGATCAATAAGTGCTCGATAAGTGGCTTATCGAGACTTATAGAATAGGCCCATAAATGTCTTATTATCACCTGCATTGCAGCGGTCTCTTTGAAATCATCAATGGTGCTTTATTTATTTATTCCTTCCTTGTACCGGTCCATTTTTCTGCCTCTAGAATATTTTGCCTATGGAAAATGTATGAGACTATGACATGATGGTGAATTCCTTGTCTCCTGTGGTTTGTAGGTGCGGGATGATAATAAAAGACAGCATCCTTGTCTCGTAGAATTCTCCAAACTGCCTGAAACTGAGAAGAATTATAACCTGCAGATGTCCACTGAAACTCTAAAGTGAGTTGTAGGTTGCGCCGCTACGTTGTGCCAAAGCTTAATAATGTCTCTCCTGCAGGAGACTCAGACCATGGTTTGGGGGACCGTGTTAGAAGTGATGTGCTTGGCTTCTTCGTTTTGTTAATTCACACGTTTTTAAAATATAAAAGTACTAGAGCTGATTTGATGGTAATGGCCTTCACACTAATAGATGCTGTCAACCCAAATGAATAAGATTTTAAGTCATGGGGCCAAACATAATGCTGTAAGACTGGCTTCCAGTGAGAGTCAGGCCTGAAGAATCAGTGTCAGAAGCACTGGGATAGAACTTAGGGTTGGTCTTTGCTATGAAGGGTCATGGAACTGAGTAACATTTTCAGGCAGTGGCTGTTTGCATCAGATCCTGAGCCGGTCCAATCTCTGTATATATAAAGACTTGCAGCACTGACCTCAGGTAGCAGTATGAAGTCTTATTATAAATTATTTAATATACTTGCCTAGGAGAGAAAACAACCTTTTGTGCACTCCTCAGAAACCTAAACCATACAAACAGATGTCTCATTAGCTCTGCTGCATTATACAAAAGTAATCATTGTAGAAAACATATAAAAGCTTCATCGTGGTTCATATGAGCATAATGAGTATTATGGATTGCACCTTTAAACTCTGCAGGTCACTGTGATGCTGGGACTGCAATCAATTGCACGAAGTCTTGGGAATATGTACAGTCAGTTTTGCTATGTCTTCATAAAGTCAAAATCTGTCCATGCTTTTTGGTGAGAGGGGTGGAAGGGGGGGATTGCTTTATTCAGAGGGTGTTATACTGTAGCTCTGTACATCATTTGATCCTATAGTAACCCCAATGGTGAGAAGATGGTCATCAATGCAATGCATGATAAGGTACAATTATGGTTTAGAGAAGTAAAGAATTGAACCTGTGTCTTGTGATCAGATTTAACATCATAATCTTGCTACAATGTGTAGGCGCCCCCTGCCTTTCCGGGGACGGTATCCCAATCCCTTAATGCCTTAAACGCTTTAAGGGGTTAGAATCCCATATATAATTATCCTGTGAATTATTACACCACAAATTGCAATTGACAGATTTTAGCTCAGATCTTAAATTGTTATATAATGTCAGTAACAATAACATAACATTTCCAAAATAACAATACCAACTTCCATTTTCTTTTCGGACATTTATGTCTCTCTCCGCAGAACTTTGCTGGCTCTGGGCTGTCTCATTGGTCATTCAAACCAAACAGCCGAAGAAAACCTGAAGAAAGTGAAACTCCCCAAAAAGTATGTCCAGCGGAGATAACTTTATCTGGATGAGCGAGAGGCAGCCGGTGTTACTATAGCAAAGTGCAGAGCCTGAGTGCGGAGCGGGTCACAGGGAACGGCTGCCGATATTACAGTAGTTTATACTTGTGAATGTAGTCAGTTTGTGGCTTCTATGTGAAGGCCCTAAGGAAAAGCAACAGATCTGACCCTCTGCTGGTAAACAAGGTGTACTGCACCCTAGGAAGTATTGTGAGTGGGAAACCATGGAAATCATTTGTCAAATCTCAAACTTCGGGTTTCTACCACATATTAGTTTGCACATTTCTATGATATATTTGATGTTTAGTTGAGTTTAATCTGCTGCTTTTTAATGGCATTTTACATTTGATTTCAAATTCCAATGTGAAACCGCAGCACTGCAATGTACGATGACTCTGTAAAATATTAAGTTTACAAACAATGCAACTGGTCGCACTATATGTTTGTTGTAGGGACCTGCTTTCTCCACTCTGTATATTATCCCATGGCTGCTATGTGGAGATATGAGTGTTTGACCAGTCCCCTTTAGAGGCAATACTTTGAGAGGGTTTTGTGTACACAGTAAAGTATCAAATATAACGTTTCACGACCTATGCCATTTGCCTTTACACGTGTCCCCAACATACAGTACAGTGCAAGTCTGGAATCCTAGGGTTTGTTGAAGTCGCCCCTGAGAACCCAATGGGTTTGAAGTGGGATGAGTTATAATGGTTGATCCTACTTCAGGAGCAGTGTATGTATCTCGGTACTGGAACCCTCCCTTTCCATCCTGTAGATTGATAGTTTGATTCCAGAATGTCCCTGTTGGGAAGCTTCCATTTTTGTTTAACTAAGCAACATTGCAGAGTGCTCAATTTGGTTATACCGCAGGGAGCAGAAATCCACAGCAGCCTCTTAGCCGTTAGAAATGTGTATTAGAGAGAATTTCAGGTTTACAAACTCACAATATTGGCTTCCAGCTACATGATGTCCAACAACTACAAACCTGCCCCATTAGACCTGTCTGATGTGAAACTGCTGCCAGCACAAGACGTTCTAGTGGATAGACTTGCAGAGAATGCACACAACGTCTGGGCGAAGGACAGAATTAAGCAAGGATGGACCTATGGCATTCAGCAGGTGAGTGGCGCACAGAGCTGGTGTCTGCAGAGGTGGATAATTAGAGAAAGGATGTGTATATGTTTTTTGGTAATACAGTAGAGTCTCCGTTATCCGACTCTTGTTAACCGACACTCCGTTTTATCCATCACCCCCACCCCTCCTTCTTGCTTAACGGCAGCAGAAGAAGAGGACTGCAAACCACAGGAGTGGCACCGGAGGAAGACAGCTGGCTGTCAGCGGAGGAATGGAGTTAAGATAGCGGGCAGCAGCAGGCAGGAGAAGACGATCAGACCCTGTGTGGGGATCAAGAGCAGAGCAGCACAGGAGAATGGCCAGGGAGGAGCGCACTGTAACACCGGAAATTGACCGGTGTCTGACTTCCAGTGTTACAGCGCGCTCGACCCCGGCCATTCTCCTGTGCCGTTCTGCTCTTGCTCCGCACACAGTGTCTGATAGTCTTCTCCTGCCTGCTGCATCCGCAGCCGGCTGTCTTAACTCCATTCCTCCGCTGACATGGCTCTCTTCTCCGGCCACCAGCTGTCTTCCTCTGGTGCCGCTCCTGTGGTCTGCAGTCTTCCCCTTCTGCCACCGGTAAGCGAGAGGGGGGGATAATACTGTCCATATTAACCGTCATTTTTGGTTATCCGCTTCGGGATTGGTCCCATTTAGGTCGAATAACCGTGACTCTACTGTATGTCAACATAGTATGTTACCATTTCTATCCAGTAGGCGTCAGCAACACACTCTGTCAGAATGTTCCACGTTATCTGCAAATTCTGCAGAACATTTTACTTGATTTATGAGAGTGCAATAGTGCATCAACCCTGTCATATAGTTGCATGCTACAGGGTATGTAACTCCCTCATTGTACTGCAGGGTATACTGTACATATGAATACTAATAATGGGATGATTATAATATTTTTATCCCATGTGCTTCCCTCCAGGATCTAAAGAATAAACGAAACCCACGCTTGGTGCCGTATGCTTTACTAGATGAACGAACTAAGAAATCAAACCGGGACAGCCTGCGTGAAGCAGTGAGGACCTTTATCGGCTATGGGTATAACATTGAGCCTCCAGACCAAGAAATCAGTAAGGACACAGAGTACTTTCACATCACTGAAACTAAAACACTCTTAGTTCATCTGGGACTTTGGTTTGGAAGTAATTAGGATGACATTTTCAGTAGTTGGCTTACAATCAGAATCTTTGTTTTATGACGGATATGCACTGTAGCGCTGCTTATGGAAACGTGGCTTGCACGGTTTGGGCTGAAGAGTGAAATGCTGCAAAACACACATGGAAGATGTGCACAAGCAGGTTATTCACGGTTTAGAATTGGGCAGGATGTGTTATAGAAGAAGATATCTTTGGTGCAATGTATTATGGATAATGGATAATTAATTTATTGAAAATAACTTGTGTCTGAAAGCGTTTGATTGTAATCAGGTGACTTCTTAGACCTACAGTATATATTTAGAGACATGTTGGTATGTGCACAGTCAACGCAACAATTCATGCAGTGTTTTCTCCACATCACTCCACGCATGAAAGGTGCGCTCAATGTGATCTAACCACAATTACTTATATATACACACAAGCTGATATACCCGGCGTTGCCCGGAGGCAGGGAGGGGACGGGGGGCAGGGAGGGGACGGGGGGCGTGAAAGGCAGGGAGGGGGCGTGAAAGGCAGGGGAAGGGTGGGGTGGGGGGGCGGGAAGGCAGGGGGGGGGCGTGAAAGCAGGGGGGAAGAGGGAGGCAAAGGCGGGGGGGAAAGGGGAGTTAAGGCAGGGGGAGAGGGGTCGCTTCTCCAAGGCACGTTCAAAAGGCAAGGGGGGGGAGTCAAAGGCGGGGGGGGGGGAGTAAGGGGTTGGAGTCAGGGGGTGGGGGGGAGTAAAAGGGAGGGGAGGGGAGTAACAAGGCGGTGAGGGTGGGGAGGGGGGCGTTCAAAGGCGTTGGGGGCGGGGGAGAGTTAAAGGCGGGGGGGGGGGCTCAAAGGTGGGGGGTGCGTTCTCACAAGGAGGGGGGGAGGCGTCAAAGGGGGCGGAGGAGGTAAGGGGGGTGGGGGAGTCAAAGGAGGGGTGGCGCGGTCAAAGGCAGGGGGGGGGCGTCAAAGGCATGGATTCCTCCCCCCTGCATTTCCTCACCTGGCAGCATGCCGCGCTCCTCGGGCTGCCACTGGATCTCTCCCCCCTCGTGGCTTCCACCGACTCCCGGTGGCACAAAGGAGGTATTGCGTGGCCGCAACTCCCTGCCGCCCTCCTCCTTCCGGGCGCCGCCATCTTAGGCACTCGGCGCCGCGAGGCAGCTGCAGCCTGCCTGGCCACTGCCTGTTCCCCCGCCGGGGAGGGAGGTGAGTGGAGCGCCGGGGAGGGAGGTGAGTGGAGCGCCGGGGAGGGAGGTGAGTGGAGCGCCGGGGAGGGAGGTGAGTGGAGCGCCGAAGAGGGAGGTGAGTGAGCGCCGGGGAGGGACGTGAGTGTGATGGGGGGGAGAGGACAGAGAGAGTGTGTGTGTGTGTGTGTGTGGCCGAGGGGGAAGACAGTGGCAGTTGGGTGACGTCAGACCCACCAATCTGATTGGCCAGAGGCTGAGGACCAATCAGATTCACCGCAGATAGCACTAACCTTTTGATTTTATATATTATAAGATATACACACACAAAGGTATTTGTTCATTATAAATATATATATGTGTATATTTGAATATATGAAGTCCCTAAAAAATATATACTGTATATATATTAGTCCACAAAACCGTGTAACTGTCCTTTTAAAACAGCTGTTCCTGGGGTGACCACTACAGTTGAATATAGAAAAACAGAAAGAAAAAGAAAGAAACACAATGAAAAAGTATTCTAAGTGCAGTAATGTTTCACACAAATATTTACTTCCTGCACTAATACTGATTGCACTAACGAAACAGATCTGTGAATTTGAGCCTGAATAATGTCTTTGGGTGCAGAGTTCCTGAATGCAGTGATCCCACTGGCTCCTCGCATATGCCCCGAAATGACATCACTACCACTCATCCATGTTTACCTTGTACACCTCTGGCACCTCCCTCGGTGCTCGGTTGCGAGCGTCCAACGTGTTTTGTAAATATCAATCTACTTCATCAGGGATATATTTAGAGACCGACAGGGTTAGCAGAATTGCAGAGGGGGTAGCAGTATTGCAAAGGAGGTTAGCAGTATTGCAGAGGAGGTAGCAGTATTGCAGAGGGGTTAGCAGCATTGCTGGGGCTTGGCAGCATTGCAGGGGGTTGGCAGCATTGCAGAGGGGTTGGCAGCGTTGCAGGGGATTAGCAGCATTGCAGAGGGATTGGCAGCATTGCAGGGAGGGTTGGCAGCATTGCAGGGGGTTAGCAGCATTGCAGAGAGTGCAGCATGATGGAAGCTGCTTGCAGAGGGGTTGGCAGCATTGGGGATTGGCAGCATTGCAGAGAGGGTTGGCCATTGCAGGGAGGGTTGGCAGATTGCAGGGGGGTTAGCAGCATTGCAGAGGAGTTGGCAGCATTGCAGAGGATTGGCAGCATTGCCGGGGTTAAGCGCATTGCAGGGGGTTGACAGCATTGCAGAGGAGTTGGCAGATTGCAGGGGGTAAGCTTGCAATTGCGGGGTGTGACGCATTGCAAGAGGAGTTTTGCATTATTGCATGGGGTAAGCTGCATTGCAGAGGGGTTGGCAGCATTGCAGGGGATTGGCAGCATTGCAGAGAGGGTTGGCAGCATTGCAGGGAGGGTTGGCAGCATTGCAGGGGGTTAGCAGCATTGCAGAGGAGTTGGCAGCATTGCAGAGGAGTTGGCAGCATTGCAGGGGGTAAGCTGCATTGCAGGGGGTTGACAGCATTGCAGAGGAGTTGGCAGCATTGCAGGGGGTAAGCTCATTGCATGGGGTGTGACAGCATTGCAGAGGAGTTGCAATTGCATGGGGTAAGCTGCATTGCAGAGGGGTTGCAAGCATTGGCAGGGATTGGCAGCATTGCAGAGAGGTTGCAGCATTGCAGGAGGTTGGCAGCATTGCAGGGGGTTAGCAAGCATTGCAGAGGAGTTGGCAGCATGCAGAGAGTGGCAGCATTGCAGGGGGTAAGCTGCATTGCAGGGGGTTGACAGCATTGCAGAGGAGTTGGCAGCATTGCAGGGGGTAAGCTGCATTGCAGGGGGTTGACAGCATTGCAGGGGGTTGGCAGCATTGCAGAGGGATTGGCAGCATTGCAGGGGATTGGCAGCATTGCAGAGAGGGTTGGCAGAATTGCAGAGAGGGTTAGCAGCATTGCAGGGGGTCAGCTGCATTGCAGAGAGGTTGACAGCATTGTAGGGGGTTGGCAGCATTGCAGGGGGTTGCCAGCATTGCAGGTGGTTGGCAGGGTAAGCTGCATTGCAGGGGGTTGGACTAGATTGCAGAGGAGTTGGCAGCATTGCAGGGGGTTAAGCTGCATTGCAGGGGTTGACAGCATTGCAGAGGAGTTGGCAGCTATTGCATGGGTGAAGTGCATGGAGAGGGGTGTGCAGAATTGCAGGGTGATTGGCAGGCATTGCAGAGAGGGTTGGCAGCAGTTGAGGGAGGGTTGGGCAGCATTGCAGGGGGTTAGCAGCATTGCAGAGGAGTTGGCGCATGCAGAGGAGTTGGCAGCATTGCAGGGGGTAAGCTGCATTGCAGGGGGTTGACAGACATTGCAGAGGAGTTTGGCAAGCATTGCAGGGGGTAAGCTGCATTGCAGGGTTTGACAGCATGCAGAGGAGTTGGCAGCAGTTGCAGAGGAGTTGGCAGCATGCAGGGGGTAAGCTGCATTGCAGGGGGTGAAGCATTGCAGGGGGTTGGCAGCATTGCAGAGGGATTGGCAGCATTGGCAGGGGATTGGCAGCATTGCAGAGAGGGTTGGCAGAATTTGCAGAGAGGGTTGAAGCATTGGCAGGGGTCAGCTGCATTGCAAGAGTGTGACAGCATTGTAGGGGGTTGGCAGCATTGCAGGGTGGTTGCCAGCAGTTGCAGGTGGTTGCAGCATGTTTGCCAGGGCGC
>CM071575.1:1776249-1826131 GCA_036426205.1 Ascaphus truei
CAGGGGGTTGCCAGCATTGCAGGTGGTTGGCAGCATTGCAGGGGGTTAGCAGCATTGCAGGGGGTTGCCAGCATTGCAGGTGGTTGGCAGCATTGCACGGGGTTGGCAGCATTGCAGGGGGTTGGCAGCATTGCAGCATTGCAGGGGGTTGGCAGCATTGCAGGGGGTTGGCAGCATTGCAGGTCGTTGGCAGCATTGCAGAGAGGGTTGGCAGCATTGCAGGGGGTTAGGGTTGGTGATATGTTTAAGTGGCATACAATAGGAAGTTTTAGAAAGCAGTGGCACTTCTGCGCAAAGATGGCTTCTTTGGTACAAAGTTGTTGCAGCTTTTTCAATTTAAAGGGAACCCAGTCCTCACTATATCTGTCCTAGAATAAACCAGGATAGTCAGAAAATAAAGGCGGAAAGTGCACCCAAGATGATTAAAACAATATATTATACAATTAGCAGCGTGTCATGTTCTCACGTACATATCAGTAAGTATAATGAAGCGCACAGCAAAATCAGTTGTGCAGTCGGAGAGGCAAAAGTTTTCTTCGAGCAATTCTCAGACGCCAATTGTAGGACGTCACGCGCCTTACTACACCACCGGCACAAACTGGAACCACCAATCATTGTCTGCAAACTATGGAGAAATAACGTCATTCCAATAAAACTAAGTGTAAGACTGTTTAATATCAGAGATTGATTATTGGGACCCTGTCAGACGCCTGTTCGTAGCAGAGCCTCTCCTAATTCATACACGCATGGTACACACACCTCATTTCTCCTGTGCTCTCCCCGGCAGCTGACCAGATGATGGAGCGGCTCGGCATCGACAAGATCCGCTTCTTCAGGGTGGAGAAGACGTATGCCGTCAAAACTGGGAAGTGGTATTTTGAGTTTGAAGTGGTGACCGGAGGTGACATCCGTGTGGGCTGGGCCAGGCCTGGCTGCAGGCCGGACGTTGAACTGGGGGTGGACGAGCAGGCTTTCGTGTTCGAGGGAAGTAGGGTGAGTGCCGGAGCTGAACACTTGTCAGAGGATCTATCACCCCTCTCCTACGGGTCATCTTTCCCTTGAAATGAGCTTACATTTTCTTGAGCGAGAGATGACGGGGTTCACAACATATTCAAAAATTTCTCCATGGATGGTATTTCTAGACCAGCTGTGATACCCCCAAACATCTCCCCGTCAAGTGGTTTTTAATAGAAGTCTGAGCATTCGGAATAATTAGATTTTGTTGTAAAGTGAATGATGACTATGTGTGCGCATAGAACGACTTGATACAATAAGTATAAAGAGCCTTTAAATAAAGCATTACCACGTACTCATTTACTTTCCCTTCTACTCCTTCTCTGTCTCCACGTCTTATAGAGTGTTTGGAGTTCCCAATATTGACATGATCTGTACTATGCTGCGTTCTCAGTCTTCTGTAGTCTCCCACTGTAAACCTTGGCATATGATGATATCGATATACAAAAGCAATATACCGTAGTAATAATAAGTGACTAATATATATTGTATTGGCCATCGGAGCTGTGGTATCATTTATCAAATTCTCTAGCGGTGATAAACTACATCCATGTAGATCACATGGAACAGGAGAGGCCTATTCCAGTCCTCAAGGGCCACCAACAGGTCAGGTTTTAAGGATATCCCTGAAATCAGAATGGTTGAGCCACGTGTGCTGAAGCAGAGATATCCCTAATGCCTGGCCTGCTGGTGGCCCTTGAGGGCTGAAGTTGGCCACCTCTGACATAGAAGGACTAACCTCATATCACACACGCAGGGCCACTGTTGGAATATGGGAAGCTCCTTCTTTGGTCGGAATTGGCAGCCGGGAGATGTGGTGGGATGTATGATCAACTTGGACGACAAATCAATGATCTTCACCCTGAACGGAGAGATGCTTATTACCAACGAGGGGTCCGAGCTTGCATTTGCCGACTTTGAAATTGAATACGGTAAGAAATGTCCAGCACGGGTTAGGCCAACTTTATGAAAGGATGTGACTAGATAAGCATGTAGAGAGAAGAATTCCAGCAGCCAAACACAATGGGGAATTATTCTGCTGTGAGATTAATGAAATGTCAGGAGTGGCTGCTCACGAAACCCTGGAAGTATTTAGGTCCTTTGAATGCCAAGAGCAGGAATTTATTGAGCTACCAAACCTCAGTTCTTGGATATGTATTCAGTGATTCGTTTTTTTATGTTAACTTTTTCAAATTTACCACCACTGTGAGATCACTCTTGATTGGATGCAAGTTCCACTTGCGCGGTTAAAATTGGTACAAAATATCAACATTCAATCTTTCTGGCCCCCATAGTAAAGTGCTTTGTAAGTAACACTGAGTATAGCAACCCTTTTAACCAGTATTGCATCATTTCCCCAGTAAGGTATAAGCTCCTAAGTAGCCCCATTGAAAAGCAGCACCAACTACCTGTTCCAAGACATTTGGGAGAATATGTACGAAGAACATACTGTACTTTCTAAAATGTGCGTCATATGTATTAAAGTCATTAGGTGACTTCATACACATGACTAGTTGTTTGAAATGAATGTTGACTCATTGGGGCCTATTCTAGTAGCTTCGATAGCTAACTCATCGAGCTTTTTGGGCCGTTCCCGAACGATTTGGCCTGTTTGCTACTCAGGAAGCTCCGATAACCAGCCAAACTGGTCCGGGAAGTGCATCTCCCCCAGCAGTCTGGCTCCTGCTCAAACACACCGAGCGGGAGCTGAAAAACAGCTTCGGATCGCCATTTTTATAAGATCACGCTATTCTAGTAGCCCTGATAATCTCATTGGGGCCCTGAACTAGCAAGCTTATCCCCCCCCCCCCCCAAGGGTGGCAGGATGGGATGTGCGAGTAGGACTTAGAATGTATTTTTATTGGATGGGATTGGAGCCGGGAGTCTCCGGAGCTGATGTGCATTAATACAGCTACGGAGACCCCCGGCTTCCATCCAATGTAGTAAAAGTACATTTGCAGGCAACTTCATTGCCTTAGTGGCTAACCGCTAAGGCAATGAAGGGGTTAAATACTAGTGCCTGGTTTATTGTGGGTAGCGGAGGTGGGTGAAGGTGGTATTTGGCCCTTGGTGGGTGTTAGGCCTTGCGGGAGGAATTAACCCCTTCATTACCTTAGGCTAGTCGCTAAGGCAATGAAGCTGTTTTTATTTACATTTTAATACTGGTGTACGGGAGCAGGGGGTCTCCGGAGCTGAGCCGCATTGATTTCAGCCCTGGGAACCCCCTGCTTCCTGAGTTACAGGCCCCGGTATCCTCCTGGAATGTTTAAATCTCCTGCGTCACGTGACCGGGACATTTAAACGCATAGGAGGTACCGGCATCCCATACCGGTACACTAGTATTAAAACTTTAATAAAAGCACTGCGATCGCCTGTAAGAGCTGTGCAGGGAGATGCGGCTCTCTCTGTGCAGGGAGATCGCCTGTAAGAGCTGTGCAGGGAGATGCGGCTCTCTCTGTGATTCTCTCTGTGCAGCTCTCTCTGTGCAGTTCTTACAGACTGCGGTCAGATCGTACAGGGGAGAACTGTCAGAGAGGCTGAGATACCATCGCTGCGGTCCCGAGCAGTATTGGCATTTTCCTACCTCACGGTTTGAGACTTGTGGAAATGGTTTCAGATTCTCCCTGAATACCGTGATAACACAAATGACAAACTGTTCGATGGGACCATGCCACACCGTTATCGAAGCTACTAAAATAGACCCTATAGTGTCATGTTAAATATCCTATTGTTACAACTTTAATTAAAATAAAACAATGTTTTTTTTATTATATTTAACTAGTATTAAATAAAATGTATAACTGTAATATTATTTATAATGGCCGTACTGTGAAAATAATACATTTTGGAAACGTATAGCCTTTCAGTGGCCTCTGGCTTCAGTGAGGTTTTAGAATATGTCTGAAGCTTACAGAGCATCCGATAGTATCTCAAATTGATACCTCTTGGTACCTGTGACCCATCCGTACACCTAACCTTTCATTTTAATATAAACAGTCACTGATCAAACACACAGCATTTCCTTCATTGTTTGATTGGCCTGCAAATGAAACTATGAAACCATAACTTTTTATGCAAAGAGCAAAGCAGGATAAAAAAAGTAAATTTATTAAAAAGGTTAACCTCTACTAAACACACTTCAAATTTTACATTACATGACTTTATTGTGGCAAAGACGTTACATGTGTGAGTGCTTTCATTTTATTGCAAATTGAATATATACTGCCAAGTGGAGACCGCACCCTTAAGACTGCATCTGGCTATTATGAAACTAATTTATTAATGACCCTGAGGTTGGGATCGAGAGCAAAGTCTCCATCTTTGCTGTTGATACTAAATTGTGTAAAGTAATAGAATCAGAGCAGGATGTAATTTCTCTTGAGAAGGACTTGGAGAGACTGGAAACGTGGGCAGGTAAATGAGGTTTAATACAGATAAATGTAAGGTTATGCATTTGGGAAGCAAGAATAAAAAGGCGACTTACAAATTAAATGGAGATATATTGGGGGAATCCTTGATGGAGAAGGGTTTAGGAGTGCTTGTAGACAGCAGGCTTAGCAATAGTGCTCAATGTCATGCAGTAGCTGCAAAGGCAAACAAGATTTTATCTTGCATCAAACGGGCAATGGATGGAAGGGAAGTAAACGTAATTATGCCCCTTTACAAAGCATTAGTAAGACCACACCTTGAATATGGAGTACAATTTTGGGCACCAATCCTAAAAAAAGACATTATGGAACTAGAGAGAGTGCAGAGAAGAGCCACCAAATTCATAAAGGGGATGGACATTCTAACTTATGAGGAGAGGCTAGGTAAATTAGATTTATTTACATTAGAAAAGAGGCATCTAAGAGGGGATATGATAACTATATACAAATATATTCAGGGACAATACAAGGAGCTTTCAAAAGAACTATTCATCCCACGGGCAGTACAAAGGACTCGGGGCCATCCCTTAAGGTTGGAGGAAAGGAAATTTCACCTGCAACAAAGAAAAGGGTTCTTTACAGTAAGGGCAGTTAAAATGTGGAATTCATTACACATGGAGACTGTGATGGCAGATACAATAGATTTGTTCAAAAAAAGGTTGGACATCTTTTTAGATGGGAAAGGTATACAGGGATATACCAAATAAGTATACATGGGAAGGATGTTGATCCAGGGATTAATTCGATTGCCAATTCTTGGAGTCAGGAAGGAATTCATTTTTCCCCTTAATGGGTTTTTTGTTTGCCTTCCTCTGGATCAATAAGTAAGTATAGATACTGTATAGGATAAAGTATCTGTTGTCTAAATTTAGCATAGGTTGAACTTGATGGACCTACGTCTTTTTTCAACCTCATCTACTATGTAACTATGTAATTAGCAAATATACATACACAGTGATACAAGAGCAGAATGTGGATGTTGAAAGATCTGGGAAATAATAAGTATAGGAAACTTCTCTATGGTATTGTTCTGCTCTGTGGATTATACTATCAATGTTTTATATAGCAGCATTTAACGGTTCCTGCTTCCTTAGAGCTGGGGATGCAGAGTTAGATTGTCTCATTGCATCAGAAGTCAACAAATGAATAGCTAGCTGTTTAAACAGAAGGGAGTCTAGGTAGCAGCACAATCATTTATTCTTTCATTAGTACATGTATATCACTAATTCATACCTGGCAAGAGGAAATGTATTCTGTGAAAAATCAGTCACTGGTGTCCATCGCAGTAACTTAGTTCTGATCTGTTCCCAAGACGTTTAAGCTACAGTACTCTACATATCACTTTCTTCCAGCAGACACCTATAAAAATGGTGTTTAAGTAGCTGGTGGACTTGAAATGATCCGGAAGCATTGCATGCGTGTGTTGTACTCACTATAATCAGAATGCTTTCTTGAGCACACATTTGCAGTATGCTTTTTACATGACCTGTATGTTCAGCCACAGACATTTATAGGAGTGAGTGATGTCAGATGCAGCCATAAAAATAACCACATACGTTCATAGAACATACTTCATCCTGACAATATTGCAGAGTGTACATGGGTTCAGGTGCAGAGATACAGTCACCTCTGGGTGCAGAGCTGTGCATCTGTGATGCTTCGCTATGACAGCTTCCTTGGAGCGATACAATATTGTAGAGTCATTTCTGTCAGCTACTGTAGGTACAACGAGATGGACAGAGGCTCAGAAAGACCATCTCAAGGTCACAAGGTGTTTCTGAGGCCAGATCTCCACACGCTGGTGACTGTGAGAAGGCATTTTCTTACTAGAGAGCTTAATATTTGCTCTACTTTCAGCTCATCCCAACTCTTTCCTGTCTGTGCATTCTGTAGGTTTTGTCCCTGTCTGCTCCTTGGGGTTGTCTCAGACAGGCCGCATGAACCTGGGAAAAGATGCCAGCACATTCAAGTATTACACAATGTGCGGCCTGCAGGAGGGCTTCCAACCCTTCGCTGTCAACATGAACAGAGATGTTACCATGTGGTTCAGCAAACGCTTGCCCACTTTTGTCAATGTGCCAAAGGATCACCCTCATATTGAGGTAATTATACTTTTTATGAATATGCCTCCTTTTAGGCATTGCTTCAGTACAGCCATCATTAATATCACCTAGCTTTTCTATTTCTAATATAAAGCTGTTAGATTCCCAGGACACAGCTGTCATATAACTTGTCTGATTATAGTCACTAGGCTCAGTGGTATATACATTTTCGTGCACAGTGTTGCAGTTAAGTGGAATAAATGTCCACATTTGATTGCATTCTATTTATACTCCATCCTACGCTTATGTTCCCTCTTGTGCTAAGTGATGTAGTGGCAGAAAGTAGCATGTTCACCTAAATATGAACTTGGGAGTAGATCCTTTGAATCATTAACTCCTTTATCTCCTTCCTACATCTCATTGGGAACCTTTTCTGTAAGAAATACACACTCTCTGTGATACACTTCTGTAAGAGTTACACACTCTCTGTGATACACTTCTGTAAGAGTTACACACTCTCTGTGATACACTTCTGTAAGAGTTACACACTCTCTGTGATACACTTCTGTAAGAATTACACACTCTCTGTGATACACTTCTGTAAGAATTACACACTCTGTGATACACTTCTGTAAGAGTTACACACTCTGTGATACCCCTTAAAGTTACACACTCTCTGTGATACACTTCTGTAAGAGTTACACACTCTCTTGATACACTTCTGTAAGATTACACACTCTCTGTGATACACTTCTGTAAGAATTACACACTCTCTGTGATACACTTCTGTAAGAATTACACACTCTCTGTGACCACTTCTGTAAGAGGTTACACACTCTCGTGATACACTCTTGAAAGATTTACACACTCTCTGTGATACACTTCTGTAAGAGTTCACACTCGTGATACACTCTGTAAGAGTTACACACTCTCTGTGATACCTTCTGTAAGAGTTACACAGCCCTCTCTGTGATACACTTCTGTAAAGAGTTACACACTCTCTGTGATACACTTCTGTAAGAGTTACACACTCTCTGTGATACACTTCTGTAAGAGTTACACACTCTGTGATACACTTCTGTAAGAGTTACACACTCTCTGTGATACACTTCTGTAAGAGTTACACACTCTCTGTGATACACTTCTGTAAGAGTTACACACTGTGTGATATACTTCTGTAAGTTACACACTGTGATACACTTCTGTAAGAGTTACACACTCTCTGTGATACACTTCTTTAAGAGTTACACACTGTGATACACTTCTGTAAGAGTTACACACTGTGTGATATACTTCTGTAAGTTACACACTGTGATACACTTCTGTAGGAGTTACACACTCTGTCATACACTTCTATAAGAGTTACACACTCTGTGTCATACTTCTGTAAGAAAGGGGGGGGTGATAGACAGCACTCTGACACAATGACTCAGCAAGGTTGCAGGGTTCACGGAACAGGAAGGGACCCTAATACCCTTCAGAAGTACTAACAATCCAAAAAATCTACCCCCTATATTTTCATTTCCTCTATGGTGACATTTATTCCTGCATTGGCGTATTGGCTATTGTTGCTATATTTTCAGTTTATTATTAGTGTCATTAAATTATTCATTTGCCCTACACTGGTATTCGCTTATATCTGTAGCTGTGAGACAGAGAGTGCTGGCACTATTTTTTGGATTGTTAATACTTCTGTAAGAGTTACACACTGTCATATACTTCTGTAAGAGTTACACACTGTCATATACTTCTGTAAGAGTTGCACACTGTCATATACTTCTGTAAGAGTTGCACACTTTGTGATACACTTCTGTAAGAGTTGCACACTTTGTGATACACTTCTGTAAGAGGTACACACTTTGTGATAGACTTCTGTAAGAGTTACACACTTTGTGATACACTTCTGTTAGAGTTACACACTTTGTGATACACTTCTGTAAGAGGTACACACTTTGTGATAGACTTCTGTAAGAGTTACACACTTTGTGATACACTTCTGTAAGAGTTACACACTGTGATACACTTCTGTAAGTGTTACACACTTTGTGATACACTTCTGTAAGCGTTACACACTTTGTGATACCCTCTGTAAGTTTTACACACTTCTGTGATACACTCTCTGTAAGAGTTACACACTTTGTGATACACTTCTGTAAGAGTTACACACTGTGATACACTTCTGTAAGTGTTACACACTTTGTGATACACTTCTGTAAGAGTTACACACTGTGATACACTTCTGTAAGTGTTACACACTTTGTGATACACTTCTGTAAGAGTTACACACTTTGTGATACACTTCTGTAAGAGTTACACACTTTGTGATACACTTCTGTAAGAGTTACACACTGTGATACACTTCTGTAAGTGTTACACACTTTGTGATACACTTCTGTAAGAGTTACACACTGTGTGATATACTTTTGTTTCCAACTATTACGTTTTATTTGAAAAATATACATTTTTCAAACATTCGATTTGTATATTCTGTTATTCTTTATATTGTTTTAACTGTGAGGCCGTAAGTGAGAAAGCTCTGCTTGCATCGCATCCTGATCTGTAAATTACTGCCATTGACCTGAATTGCAATTACGACCAGATCAAGACTTGATGACTTTAGATCTTACAGTTACAACAATACTTAAAATAAGATAAATATTTAAAAAACAGATATTTAAAATAAGACGTACCGTAATATACAGTAAAATATAGAAGTATATCGCACAGGGAGTATTTAACTTTGCTTACAGTCTCTTAATCATCTCACACATTGAATAACTTGTTTTGGGATCTTTCTTGCCTAGATTTGTTTTAGAAAATCTCATTATACATGTCTGTCTGTTAGGTGCCGGAGTTGTGTCTGCTATCAGGTAATTGCCCCGTAAGGTGCCCTCTGACTATTGCCATTATTTAGAATAGGAAAATGCATGAATATTGGGTCTGGTGAAATGTAGTCATTTCCAGGTGTTCTTTGAATCTGCAGGTGACGAGGATTGACGGGACGGTAGAAAGTCCTCCTTGCCTGAAGGTCACACACAAGACCTTTGGCACACAGAACAGCAATGCGGATATGATATACTGTCGGCTTAGCATGCCTGTTGAGTTCCACTCTGCCTTCATCAGTGAGGAGAACTTCCAAAAGAGGTAGGATGCTCTTATGTCTGCTTCCAAAACACTACCTCTGGTTGCACGCCCTCTTTCTGCAGAGCATTTCAAGTCTAAGGTACACAGGTGGTAATGAATAGCCCAATGTGTCCTCTCATTCCTCACATTGGAAGTATTTCATTCTCTGATGGTTGAACACATTGGTCTGTAGTCTCATTCCTCACAACACACTCAATGTGTTTCGTGGCCAAACACTCTAATTGCAGAAGTACAGTGTTTGTCATATTTGCACAATTACACACATCAATACATGCCTCCAAATTGTACTGTGCTGTAAAATGTACTGCTAAAAAAATATATATATATATTTTAAGTTGAGTAAACTAATATTTCTGTAGCAATTATCTTTTTGCAGAATGAACATAAACATTGTTGCCCAAAAGGGCACAATTTTTGTTTTAACACATTGACATTTTGCATTTGGTCAGCTCGGTTGTAACCGTTTCCCTTCCATTGGGGCCAGGAGTGAATTGTGGCCCCTGTGACCATAGAAGGGTATATGATAATAAAGAATCGACATACCCAAATAATCCTAGCAAATGTTATAACTCATACCTAGGATTGGTGAGTTGACACCCTATCTCTTAGATTAGAAAATCCTTATCTGCTTGTTTGTGTGATAGTTAAAAACATTATTCAAATTGTAAGGCTGGTGTACTCTGTTTCATTAAAAGAATTCCCTGTTTTCTAGAACCCAATTTCAAGAAGCATCTTCACACGCCACCACAGTAAGTACCAACACTTCCTACACCCTCAGAGGTGCTTAATATCGAGGCAGAATCGGGATTCATTCCCCTCAGTGTGAAACGTAGTACAAGTGTAAACTGGGTACTCATAGCGGTTACATTGTGATAGTTAAGAGATTACCTGCTCTCACTCGTTGTGTTACAAGGATCGTACTCCTCACCTCCAGGTATAACTAATATCACGGTGGAAGACGTGTCACTGAACGAGCTGTTTGCAGCATGTTTTACTTCAGTACATCTTCAAGTGTTCTTCTCCCTCTGTATCCTTTCTTGCAGTGCTATTTTTACTCTGTGAAAGTTTTCGCTGGTCAAGATCCATCCTCTGTGTGGGTGGGATGGGTCACCCCTGATTACCACTTCTATAGTGGAAACTTTGACTTGAGCAAGAACTGCACTGTGACGGTCACTTTAGGGGACGAGAGAGGAAGAGTTCATGAAAGGTAAGGCCCCCTTTCTTCCTTCTGCTCACCTTGTGCTTTATGGAGTGCTGGACATTATTATCTAGCGACCTATAAAAGGGTATCTGTGACCTGGACCTGTGACCTGTGACCTGTGACCTGTTTCAGTGTTACTGTTACTCTTGTGTTTTTGCTGATTTCAGTGTAAAACGAAGCAATTGCTACATGGTGTGGGGTGGGGACCTCTCCACGGGCTCCCAGAGGTCCAGCCGCAGCAGCGTGGATGTTGACATTGGGTGCCTTGTTGACCTGGCCACAGGGCTGCTGTCATTCACAGCCAATGGGAAGGATCTTGGGACCTGCTACCAGGTATCTCTTCCACTCCAGGTTCCTCCCCAAAGCTCTGGGTATATAGCTATTGCAAGCAATGATTTAGTTGGCAAAGAGCCTGGATTCATTTTGCACAGTACAATTTAATTCCAGAACTGTTGGCCAGAGCAATATGTGCAGTGCGATATGCAGTTATATACCGCAATATACAACAGCTATGTGCAGAGTAATATACAGATGTAGCAAATGTTATTGCACCAGATCAATGGTGTAATATAAAAATGCCTTAAATTATGCCAAGCAGCATTAAAGTTTCTTGTGATGGCTTAGCATCAAATCTCGCATTAAATAATGCGCCAGCTGTGATGAAGACAACCGTGTTAACGGTGCAGTAACGTTGATGACATCTGTGTAGCTAGCGGCACAGAGTGGTACATGCATAGAGCTATATGTGCAGAAATGGCTCAACCAACATACAAAGCGTCACATTGCACGCTCAACCACCATGCAAAGCGTCACATTGCACGCTCAACCACCATGCAAAGCGTCACATTGCACGCTCAATCAACATACAAAGCATCACATTGCACGCTCAACCACCATGCAAAGCGTCACATTGCACGCTCAACCACCATGCAAAGCGTCACATTGCACGCTCAACCACCATGCAAAGCGTCACATTGCACACTCAACCAACATGCAAAGCGTCACATTGCACGCTCAACCACCATGCAAAGCATCACATTGCACGCTCAACCACCATGCAAAGCGTCACATTGCACACTCAACCACCATGCAAGCTTCACATTGTACCTCTAAACATCATCAAAGGTCACCAAACATTGCACGCTCATCCCGACACACATCAAGGCAAGCGTCACATTGCACCTCAAACCAAACACCATGACAAACGTCACATTTGCAACGCTCAACCACCATGTCAAAAGCGTCACATTGCACGCTCAACCACCATGCAAAGCGTCACATTGCACTCCCTCAACTAATGCACGCTCAAACCATGCAAAGCGTCACAGGTCTGCACAACCAAACCACCATGCAAAGCGTCCATCATGCACACTCAACCCATGCATCACAGCGGCTTACATATGCCAACGCTCAAGCAACACCATGCACAGCAATCAACATTGCAACGCAATCAAACCCCATGCAAACTCACATTGCACACATCAACCACCATTACAAAGCCACATTGCACACTAACACCTTCAAGCGTCACATTGCAACACTCAACAACATTGCAATCGTCACATTGCACACATCACCACCATGCAAACGTCACATTGCACACTTCAACACCATGCAAAGCGTCACATTGCACACTCACCCCACATCGCAAGCGTCCAATTGCACACTCAAATACCAACATGCAAATGCAACACGCTCACATTGCACACTTCAACCACCATGCAACGCGGTCACAATTGCACCTCCACCACCATGCAAAGCGTCACATTGCACTCTACCAACATGCAAGCGTCACTTGCACACTCAACACCATGCAAAACGTCCATTGCACACTCAACCACCATGCAAATGCGTCCACTGCAGCCCGCTCAATACACACACAACCATGCAAAGCGTCACTTGCAACTCAACACCATGCAAGCGTCACATTGCACGCTCAACCACCATGCAAGCGCCACTTGTACAACTCAAAATCGTCACCATTGCACGCTCAATCACCATCAAGCGTCACATTGCCCATCAACCAACATGCAAAGCGTCACTACTTGCACGCTCAACCACCTGCAAGCGTCATTCACACCACCACATGCAAAAGCTCACATTGCACACTCAACAACCACCATGCAAAGCGTCACATTTGCACTGCTCATCTACCATGCAAGCGTCCACATGCACACTCACCACCATGCAAATCGTCACATGCACCTCACCACATGCAAGCGTCACTTGCACCTCCATGCAAACCACATGCACACTCACCACGTGCAAGCATCACATTGCACTCTCAACCCACATGCAAGCGTCACTTCACGCTCACACCAGAAACGATACATCACGCGCCTCCACCAACTTGCACGCTCCCACCATAGACACAGTAACCTCACACCAGCAAGCATCACATTGCACGCACCAACTCAAGCGCACATGCCGTCACAACTACGCGTCCACATTGCACCTCACCATACCAAACATGCACACTCTAACACAAAATTCATTGCACACGCAGATCCAACCCATTGCAACGCTCAATACCATCATGCAAAGCTCCACATGCAACGCTAACATCATGCAACGCGTCACATTGCACGCTCAACTCACCATGCAAGCATCACATTGCACGCTCTCACCAATACAAAGCGTCACATTGCACGCTCCACCAACATACAAAGCGTCACATTGCACGCTCCACCAACATACAAAGCATCCATGCCACAGCTCAACCACCATGCAAACGTCACACTTTGCACTCAACCATCATGCAAAGCTCCACATTGCACAGCTCAACCACCATGCAAAGCGTCACAGTTCACATTTACCCTCAATCACCATGCAAAGCATCACATTGCACGCTCAATCACCAATGCAACGCGTCACATTGCACACTCAACGCACCATGCAAAGCGTCACCTTGCACACTCACCACCATGCAAAGCCGTCACAGTTGCACACTCAACCACAATGCAAAGCGTCACATTGCACACTCAAACACCATGCAAAGCGTCACAATTGTACACTCAACCCACCATGTCAACGTCGCCACATGCACGCTCCATTCAAACATGCAAGCGTTCACATTGGCACGCCAACCACCGTGCTAAGCGTCGAACCTTGGCTAACGGTATATCATGCAACAGCGTCACATCATGCGCACTCTACCACCATGCAAATCACCTTGCACGCTTCAACACACATGCAACGTCTCACATTGCGCTAGCTCAATCCACATGCCAAAGCCGTCACCTGCACACTCCAAGCACCATGCAAAGCGTCAACATGCTGCTCATGATCACATGCAAAAGCGTCTCACATTCACGCCTCAGACCAAACAATGCAACGCGTCTCAACATTGCACACTCTTCATGCAAAGCGTCACATTGCGCACTCTACCCCATTCTTAATAAGACGTCTTGCCTTCACCACAGGGCAACCGCTCAACTATCATCACCTCAAGCTCACCATTGCCACATAGCTCACCAGATGTCACTCGGATCATAAGTCCAAATGCAAAGCGTCAAGCATTGCACGCTCAACCACCGTGCAAAGTGTCTACATGCACGCTCAATACAATGCAAAGCAGCTCACACTTGTCAGCTCAACACCAGCAAGCGTCACGTTGCACGCTACCCACCCAGTGCAAAGCGTCACAATTGCACACCTCAACCACCATGTCAGAAGCGTCACATTGCTACGCCTCAACATGCCACAGGCAAAGCGTCACACTTTGCCACTCTCAACCAATAATCGCAAAGCTCACATTGCACGCTCACCCACCATGCAAAGCACACATTGCACGCTCAACCAACAGCCAGTAACATTGTACGCCTCATCATGCAAGCGTCACATTGCACGCTCAACCACCATCAAAGGTCACACTTGCGACTCTCAACCAACCATGCAAAGCTCACATTGCACACTCAACCACCATGCAAAGCATCACATTGCACGTCAACAAACCCACCATGCAAGCGTCACTTGCACGCTCAACACCACCAGGTGCAAAGCGTCCCATTGCAGCTCAGTCAACCACCCATGCAAATGCCGTCCATTGCACCACCTCCACCACCATGCAAAGCTCACTATTGCAACGCTCAACCACCACGCAAAGCATCCACATTGCACGCTCAACCACCATGCACAAGCGTCACATTGCACGCTCAACTACCATGCAAAGCGATCCACATTCAGCTCAAATCACCATGCAAAGCGTCACATTGCACGCTCACACCATGCAAAATCACATTGCCCTCAACCACCATGAAGCGTAACATTGCACGCTCACCCACCATGCAAAGCGTCACATTGCACGCTCAACCACCATGCAAAGTCACATTGCACACGCTCACACCATGTAACGTCACATTGCACGCTCAACTACATGCAAAAGCGTCACACGTTGCACGCCTCACCACCATGCAAAGCGTCACATTGCACGCTAGCCCTCAACCATGCAAAGCGTCACATTGCACGCTCAACCATCATGTCAAACGTCTCACATTTGCACACTCCACCATACATGCAAGCGCACATTGCACGCTCCACCAACATGCCAAAGCGTCACATTGCCACTCAACCACCTGCAACGTGTCACATTGCAATATATTTAACTTACAATGTCTTCAAACATCCCTTTCTCACTGTACCTTATCTACATCTCTGTTTTGTTTTTGTTTTTTTGTTTTTCCTGCTTTCTTAACCTCTGTTTTAGCTATAGAAACCGTTGTTAATCAGTATTGCTGACCTGAGGGAGAGAGGAGAAGTCTTGAAAGCTATTTCCGAGATATATATATATATATATAGTGACAGTCAGAGACTATCTACGTTAGGCTGCGTCCACGGTAAAGGCAATCATGTGAGAGTCGCAGTCAAAGAGAGGTTTGCATACTGTTAAAGGAATTGTGAAGACTTTATGGATAGAACAGTGGATTTGCTTTGCACTTACACGATCAACTGTTGTACTAGATGCAATGAAGCATCGTGTGCAGCCAGCGCAGCCGCCTGGATAACACAAGGCATCATGGTGTGTTCTTATTATACTGTACTGAGTGGGAATTAATGATCTGTGTTTAATGCAAGTTTTCACTGAGACAAATCCATTTCTCACTCGTTAGGTTGAGCCGAACACCAAGCTGTTCCCAGCAGTCTTTCTACACCCGACCAGCACAAACCTCTTCGAGTTTGAACTTGGAAAATTAAAGGTACTTGTTTCTTAGTTTATGTGTGAAAATCTTCAACGGAGAAAACGCTTCCGGACAATGATGTGGTTACATCAAACATTCTCATTACTGTTCTTTTATTTTTCTAAATGTCTCCTCAGAAATCATATAACCTTAATGTAAAAATTAAACAGCAAAAAACATCATTTTCCATGAGAAAACAGCAGCCATTTTACATACACCCAGAAGAAACGACATCTCTGGATTGTTTGAGCATATAATCCGTTCAATATAGTAAGATTATGTTTAAAAAGAGATCACAATGTCCATCGAGCTCAACCTTTTGTTCAATTCCTAGAGAAAATATTAATCTTTGGCTCTCCATACATCCCAAATGGTGGTAAAAAGGAGTATATACAACCCGTAATGGTGGCTTCGTCGGTCCAAAGGTAGGCTCCACCGATAGCAGTGCACATGAAAAAATATAAGGAAATCCCAGCATACAATACTGTATATAATATTCACAGCATACAACTATAACATGACAAACCAACAAATAACAATGACATGGCTGAAAAACACTGGTGACTGATATACAATGAGCACTTTAATGTTAGAAACAGAAATAATATACAAATTAAATACACATCATGTGTTAAAATAGAATAAGTCCCCCTGAAATCTCCTGCTGTGGCTGATGACCACTTACCGGATGTAAGATGTTCACAGCGATGGATAATTAGAGAGTATCCCCTCTCGTCTTGGTCAGATCAGCTCCGCTGCGTTTCTCCCCGTGCATCAGGGTGTGGGTGCTCCTGTAGCCGTTTCCGGGTGGGGCGCCCCCCGGCTCGCGTGGAAACGGCTCTCTGCGGCTCAGTCGGATGGGGCTTGCAGACCGCAGCCGCAGATTCGCCGGGCAATACCCGGAGCGCTGTGCAGATGGTGTCAGCAGATTCGTGAATTCTCCGATCGACAGGAGAACCAAGACAGACGTCAGCAAAAGTCAGCAGGGTGACCAGTGTTTCCCACGCGAGCCGGGGGGCGCCCCACCCGGAAACGGCTACGGAGCACCCACACGCCCGATGCCGGGAGACGCGCAGCGGAGCTGATCTGACCAAGACGAGAGGGGATACTCTCTAATTATCCATCGCCTGTGACCATCTTACATCCGGTAAGTGGTCATTTCAGCCACAGCAGGAGATTTCCAGGGGGACTTATTCTATTTTAACACATGTTGTGTATTTAATTTGTATTTTATTCATATTCTGTGTCTAACATTAAATGTGCTCATTTGTATATCAGTCACCCAGTGTTTCTCAGCCCATGTCATTTGTTATTTGTTGGTTTGTCATGTCATTAGTTGTATGCTGTGAATATTTATGCTATGTGATTTCCTTATATTTTTTTCATGTGACACTGCTATCGTGTGGAGCCTACCTTTGGACCCGACGAAGCCACCATTACGGGTTGTATACACTGGCGACACACTTTATTCGAGCTCGGCTAGTCCCACAAATTCGGGTATACCCGGGTGTATTGAGGTTTGTGACTGTTTTCTGCCCGAGTGCATTGAGGTATTTTCCAGGCAGGGATTTAAGCATTTTATTCCCGCTGGCTGCAATACTGCACAGTATATAAATATATACTGCATTACAATTCATGAATTTATGCCATCTGGTAGACACGCGAAGCATTGCAGCCTATTAAATCCTAATCATTATCATTTAACAGATCAGCCGCCCGTCAGCCAGGCATGAACCCAGGCTGGGAAGGCAAACGCAACGGGGCTTGTCAGAGGTGAGGAGCGGCGCATTCCAGGTATCTGCCAGGTACATACTGGGTATTTGCTCGAATAAAGTGTGTCGGTGCAGTATATCCTTTTTATTACCATTTGTGTATGTATGGAGCGCCACAGATAGAGAAAATATTATATCAGTTGTCTCTGATTTGGGTTCAGAGTTATATCGCAGGCAGCCAGCCTTTATTCCCAATTAGGAATAACACGTTATTCATATCCATTTGGATTTAATTTGCACGTTTAGAAAGTTAGCGCTACCTTATTTGTTTTTCTTTTGTTCAATTCTACTTGGGCGAATCCTATATTTAAATTGAAAGGAAATGATGTGCACAGCATTGAAAGGTTTGTTAAGAGTGGATACGAAACGTTGTTAGTGAAGAAGTCAGTGCCAGTTTTCTGGCACTTCATCGTTGGATGTGAGCACGTGACCTGCATGTGGGGCAGGGGTTAATGCACAGCTTGCAAGCTGGCTCACTTTTCACCTTCGCAAAGGTCCCTCAAATTAACAATATCTCCCCTCATACCATCTGTCACGAACAGCACACAAGCGGGCACGTGAGTTAGATAATGCAACCAGGGTTCATACACATGGCTACTCTAGCCTACTCACCTTTCTCCTGCGCAAGATACTTTCAATGAGTTAATATTAACCCCTTACTCAATTGCAATCATATCTATACGCTTCCACCACCAGAGAAATGCTGCAACCTTAACCTTCAAAAATCTGTTGTAGCAAAATGTGTCAGAAAATGTAAATACTCTCTCCAGAGCATGCAACAGTTCATTCAGAGCCCCAAAGCATTACTTATTTAAGAATTGTTTTATATATATATATATATATATATATATATATATATATATATATATATATATATATAAATACAGTACTTCAGATTACAGAAAAAGATAATTACAAGAACATACAGTTTCAGTAAATGCAGAAGAATTTCTTAAAATAACAGGCTAAAACAGAAATCCCTATACAGTACTTTACCATATATGTCTTAGGTTTTTCCCCCCCAGGAGAGGTCACTGGCATAGAAATATGAAAATTCACATGTTTAGTCCAGAACACACCTCTGTTGAATTCTGATTTCATAGCTCCAGGGCAGGCCCTATATACCATTCTTTTCCCACTGAGAACCACATAAGTGCACCCCTGTCATAAATCAGCTGCTAGGTTGACAGGTTTTATGATAAAGAAAAAAAACTCTTAAATACGTGTAACTATTTGCATCAATATATAAACGCACTCAGAACTTCCTCTCTCTAATATGCCAGTCATATCAATATATAAACGCACTCAGAACTTCCTCTCTCTAATATGCCAGTCATATCAATAGATTAAGGCAATTATGATGGACGTAACCAGACTAATTATGACCGTTTTGCTCCTAAATTTGAGTGACAGTTAGATATCGGTCAGTGGCACCTCTCACCCATGTAGTGTGTGGTACGGGTTGACTTGTCGTTTTGCCGCGATTACAGATATGTAACCCTTATGATGCACAGTAGATAACGTCACATGATATTCTCATTTTTAATTAAGTCCCTCTTTGGTTGAATACTTTCTTAGCCACGCCCCCTGAACCATGCAGAACCTTCCAGAGAATGCCTTTGAAAGTAGCTCTAAAAGATCCTCTTTATAAAGCTGTTAAGAGAGCCATATCTTAATCCCATCTCTGGCAAAACAACTGCCCTTATCTCGAGACTATAAGCTCCATATAAAACATCATGTACTCTCAGTGGGCCATAAGTGATAATCCACCAATTAAATCTTATTTGAAGCTTTGGACAGACACAGGAAGAGTTTTGACCTGCCATAAACCCAATACAGGCATACCCCGCTTTAAGGACACTCACTTTAAGTACACTCGCGAGTAAGTACACATCGCTCAATAGGCAAACTGCATCTCACGCATGCGCCTGTCAGCACGTCCTGAACAGCAATACCGGCTCCCTACCTGCACCGAAGCTGTGCGCAAGCGGGGAGACTATAGAGCCTGTTACACATGTGTTATTTACATCAGTTATGCACGTATATGACGATTGCCGTACAGTACGTGCATCGATAAGTGGGGAAAAGGGAGTGTTTCACTTTAAGTACATTTTCACTTTACATACATGCTCCGGTCCCATTGCGTACGTTAATGCGGGGTATACCTGTATTTTGTATTTTTAAAATAAAGCTGTAGCTACATCAATGCCTGATGCACCAGATTGATGAAAAGATTTAATATCTCATGATAATATCATGACACCTCCTGCTCCCTGCTCTTAGCCCTCTAAGGCCTCGTCCAGGGTGCTCGCAAGCTCGTCAGTTCAGCGGTTCGCCCAATGAGGGCGAACCAGCTCCGTGACGTCATGGCTGCACCCCCAGGTGAGCGCGCGCCTAGCCGGCCACGAATCGCCCGGCCGCGCAGGGCGCAGCGCCAGCACACCCGTTCTCTGCCTGGCCGAGGCCGGATGTTTCACTTCTCACTTATTGTGCCTCTTTCCCTGATTCAGCTCAGACTCTTAGAATAAACTTGTGTGTTTGTGTCCCGGGGGGGGAAACAGAACACGATGCCCCTTTCTGCTGCAATATTTAAGAGTGAGGAGAGGAATCCAGTCCCGCAGTGCCCACCTCGCCTGGACGTGCAGACCATCACGCCCGTCCTCTGGAGTCGCATGCCAAACATCTTCCTGAACGTGGAGACAGACCGTGTGAGCGAGCGGCACGGATGGGTGGTGCAGTGCCTGGAGCCGCTGCAGATGATGGCGCTGCACATCCCGGAGGAGAACAGGTGCCTCTCTGAATAATGTCTGTGTCAGATCTGCAGCGTGTTCCGTCACATGTGCTGCTCCTTCCAGCACACACACAATGTATTCACATTTATTCCCTGCCACAGGAGCCTGCTCTGCAGTTTGTAGAGGAAAATGTAAAATCGAAGTCAGCTCAGTATAATGTTATTTTATGGGGGGAAAAATTATTGAGGCGGCATTTAATTTTTTTATTTATAATAATAATAATCAAAGTTTTAAGAGCCAAAGACATCGAGTCATGTGATGATTCTAACCAAATATTGTTTTTCATTGTCATGAGATTTTATGATTAAAATTATATTTCAAGCTCTAGTTCTGCTTATCAGGATACTTTGTGATTGTAACACAATGTAATACTTATAGTACTGTATCTTTATTTTATCCTTTGCTAATTCTAGCTGTTTATTACCTGGCCTCTGTTGCTGGTTAGTAGGTTCCTTAATGAATGTGACCCAAACACAAGATCAAAAGTAAAGATGATTTAAACGGGTGCATGTTTGTTTGACTTGGGGGTGTGAATGACACCTGATGGGCCTGAAAAGGTGGAGAAAACTATTATCTTTACATACCTAGAGCTGGAAGGATACAAAGTTCAGGCAGGTCAAGGATTGGCTGCAGTCACACTGGAAATTGTCCTTGGTCAGCTGGGAGACTCCCAGATACTTCGCTGAATAATGTGTGCACTGTATGTATATTTTTATAACGCCAACAATATACGCAGAATTCACAAAAGAGACAATACAATACAGGAAATTAATAAATATTAACAAAAACATAAAACCAGAGAATAGGAAAGGAAATCACTTCCCTGTAGAGCTTACAAGCTAAGCGGTGTGTTGGGAAACTTACAGAGACAGCCGGTGAATGAGTAAAGTGTAGTAGATGGCAGTGTTGGGCCACAATTGTTGATACTGTAGGTGTGACGGTGGGTGTGGGGCAGATACGTCTCCACATCCCAGTTTACGCCAACAGAAGAAAAATCCCTCGCATACAGCATCTTCATAATAAAAGATTTTTGTCCAGTTTGCCAACAATGCATAATTCGTCCTTTCCTTCTCACTGTGTATGCAGATGCATTGACATCCTTGAGCTCTCTGAGCAGGAAGACTTGATGAAGTTCCACTATCATACCCTAAAGCTGTACTATGCGTTGTGTGCGCTGGGCAATAACCGCATAGCCCATGCCCTGTGTAGCCACATTGACCAGTCCCAGCTTCTCTACACCATCGATAACCAGTACTTACCGGGTCTTCTTCGCTCCGGATTCTATGATCTGCTCATCAGCATCTACCTGGAATCTGCCAAGGAGGGCAAGCTTATGATGAACAATGAGTTTATCATCCCCATCACGGATGAGATGAGGCAGATTCGGCTGTACCCTGACAAGTCCAAGAGGCATGGCCTGCCAGGGGTGGGGCGCAGCACCTGTCTGAAGTCCGATCTTCAATTTACGGCGCCCTGCTTTTTACTAACTGGAGAGGAACGACAGCAGCACGGGCCGCAGATACCTGTGGACATTCTGAAGTCCAAGGCCCTCGGCATGCTAACAGAGGCTGTGCAGAGCAGCGGGGACCACATTCGTGACCCTGTGGGGGGTAAAGCGGAATTCCACTTCGTACCAGTGCTGAAGCTGATCGCCACACTGCTCATCATGGGAGTCTTCGAGGACGAGGATGTCAGGCAGATCCTGCTACTCATCGACCCCAGCGTCTTTGGAGATCACACAGAAGAGGAGGAGGAGAACTGTGAGAAGGAGGAGGTGGCACAGGTTGAGGAAAAGGCTGTGGAGGCCGGAGAGAAAGCTACGAGAGATGCCAAGGTGCCTGCTAAAGGATTATTGCAGACACGACTCCCAGAGTCCGTCAAACTTCAGGTAACTCTCATTGGAATCTGCCTTCCTTGTATGTGGGAGTAGAAATGTGCAACAAAAAGACATTGAATAGGGCATATGTATTGTATAATACTGTATATTCGATAATTTTTTTTGCCCCAGTTTTGCCTTGGTACATATGGGCGTAGATATGTGTATGTGTGCATATACATCCGTGTGTGTGTGTGTGTGTGTGTGTGTGTGCGTGTGAGTACTGTATTTGTATGTATATCTATATTTATATATGTTGTATGTATAGTTGTTATACATATGTGTACATGTGTGTTTGTATATGTGGCAAGCCATTAGGACACTAATGGATGAATTTCTCAATGAAGATTATAGCACCTCCCAGTTAGGAGCCTAAACTGTTTTAGCTACTCTAGTATACTGTTAGGTATAGTATACTATAGTGTTAGGTATAGTATACTATAGCAGGGGTGCACAAACTGGGGGGCGCAAGATAAAGAATATCACTTATGAGCACATTCACATGTCTTACTGGTCTGCAACCCTGCCTTTCAACCATTCTCACCTAGCATACCGTGCTTCCACTGCAGCAAAGGATTCTGGGAAATGACATGCAAATGAGCACACCATGTCACCTTTTGCCTGGAAAAGCCATTCACATGGAGCCCATTTAAGCAAATTGGTTGCAGACCTGTCTAAGACATGTGAATGTGCTCACAAGTGATATTCTTTATTGGCTATAACGGTGGAGGTTTTCTGTTACCTTTTTCACCCACCATAACTTAAAATGGGATGTGGTAAACCTACCCAGCCTAGAAATATTGCAAAGCAAGTATAAACCAACCTCACTCTGATGATACCCATCAAGGTTGAAACATGTCTGTGAGTGGTTTGACTTGCTTTGCTAGTCCCATGCTGTGCTTAAAGCTGTGTGAATGGCGATGTATTTATTAAATGGGCTCCATGTGAATGGATTTTCCAGGCAAAAGGTGACACATTGTGTGCTCATTTGCATGTCAGTTCCCAGAATCCCTTGCTGCAGTGGGAGCACTGTATGCTAGGTATATATGTATGTGTGTGTGTGTATGTATAGGGGGGGTTATATGTATTGTTTTGTTATATGTATTGGGTAGGTGGGGTTTCTGAATGCATTTGTGGGGGTGGAGATTTTTTTGTATGTATGTGGGGGTGGGAAGTTTTTTGCATTGGGGTGGGAGGTTTTTTGGTATATATCTAGTGGGTGGAATTGACGGAGTGAGAGGAGAGTGGGGGTGAGTGAGGAAAAGAGGGAGTAAGAGTGAGACGCAGGGGAGAGAAATACATGGGAAAAGGGGGGGAAGAGAGGGGGCTCGTGAGGTGTGAAATGGGGGGTGGCTCGCAATATTATGGTATAGTATTCTGTAGTATACTATAGTGTTAGGTATAGTATTCTGTAGTATACTATAGTGTTAGGTATAGTATACTATAGAAGGGGGGGCACAAGATTTTTCAGGGGAGGCGTGGCGGTTGCGAGGGCCCCGCGCTCTTCCCCCAAGGCATTTAAATTAATGCCAGGGGATCGCGTGAAGTCTCTGCAACGTCCCTTATCTTGTCTTCGGTGACGCATTGCCATGGCAACACGGCATCAAATGCCGCCGCTGGGTCACGTGATGTTACGTTGCCATGGCAACGAGATGTCAAGTGACCCTGCGGTGTCATTTGACGCCGAACACAAGGTAAGGCGGGGGGGCTGGCAGTTATATTTCTCCGGTGTTTGGTAAAGTGGTTGGCATACAGACAGCACCATCTTCTCTCGGCAAGTATATTAAGCAATAATCTCCAGTTGTTTTAACCCAGTTGCATTATAACAACATTGGGTTAAGTGGTTGACATACAGATAGCGCCATCTTCATTTTGTCTACTCTGCTAGTGTTCTAGCCAATCATTATCGGTTGGTTGGTTGTCAGTAACATGAGGTTTACATTTGCAGCATTCAAGCAAAACTTGATTTCGCTTTTTGTTTTTTTCTTATTTACACTGGTAAATTTCAATAGTAAAATTTGTATGGTTATTGTCAATAGACAATGTTGTGTATTTGTTGTACAGTAGTAACATGACTAAGGCAGATTCAGACCTTCTAATGCCTTTTGACATTGGCTATACCCCTTACACTGGTGGAACGCAGCAGTTGACTACTAGGCCAACTGTGGATGTGAACTCCGTCTTGGTTACTGTGCACACACCTTGTTTTGCACACACCCTCAACTGGATTTAACAGAGTTTTCTTAAAAATGACAAGACTGTACAGGATATGTGGCCACTTCTGTCATTCTGACGTATGTACATCTTTATTTATATAGCGCCATCTATGTATATAGCTCTTCACAGCTGTAATATACGTGCAATAATAACACATAATGGGAAAAGGTGGTTGACATAAGTAACATTTAGGAAAAGGAGTCCCTGCCCCGAACAGCTTACAATCTAAGTGGTAGGTAGGAAGAACATACAGAGACAGTAGGAGGGTGTTCTGGTACAGTAAGTGCGTCTGCAAAGGGGCCAAGGTCGATGTATGAGGTGTAGAGTATCAGCCACGGAGCTACCCATATTTTCCGTTAAAGAGGTGTGTTTTAAGATGGGTCTTAAAGATGGATAGATAGGGTGCCATAGCATGAACAAAGCTGAATGACCTGCAACAGAGCCATCTTTGCCCTGCTATCAGCGCAAGAAAAGTTTGTGACCAGGTGGATTCCACTTTCTATACAGTATGTTACAGCGGTTTGTACAGCAGAAAGCCGAAACAAGCAATATCCAGCTACACAACATCTCATCATGTAGGGGGGGAGTATGACTTTTCTCACTCCATCACAGTGGAAACTTTGGCCTTTGTGTGAAGTGTTACAACATTGTGGCGTAGCCACATGGGAAGTGAGTTGTGAAAATGCTTCACTCAGTTAAGTCCTACCCCTCTTCCAGATACTGAAATAACATTTAGAGAAGCAGGAGGAGAGTTTCATCAGGATACATTTATCAGATTTGTCAGCCTCGTCAACAACCTGTTTCATGCTTTTCAGGGTCAAGTGCATTTTAAAATCTCAACATTATGTTTTAGCTACAATGCTAGATCCACGATTTCAAAACAAACGGCTCTCCTCTCTTTTGAGGCACGCTGAAAGGTTCCCTTGAAATATAGACTTGTTTCTTCCAAGGGCGCTCTATCCCATCTTCATTCGCCAACAAATTTAATTTGAAAGGTTCCCATCCATTGTTATTTGCTGGCCAAGGTAGACATAGTCTTCAACTTCTAGCTCTGTTCCATTTATTTAGATCTTTGCAGAGTTGACACATTGGTTGAACATCACTTTGGTCTTGCTGATATATATGTAGGCCACATTCTTACTTGCTTCAGTGAGTTCTCCAGTTAGTTGCAGGAGGTCTACTGTACTTGTGGCAAAAATGTCATCTGCAAACTGTAGGTGACTCAAATATTCACCATTGATTTTGATTCCTTTTTCTTCCTAATCTAATGTCTTGAACAGTTCTTCAAGTGTTGCTGTGAAAAGCTTTGGTAACATGGTGTCTCCCGGCCGCATTCCTTTGCTGATCCTTATTTTGCTTGTTTCTTCATATAATCTAATGGTTCATGGGGAATTCTCGTAAATGTTCTTTATAATATCAATGTACGGTTCTTCAACACTGTCTTCTTAATGTATCTAGGACCACTGAGGTGTAGACAGAATCACATTTTTTCATAATGTACAAATCCTAAGTGGAGTAGTAGAAATATATGTGTCAGACGGCACTATCCTGGAGAATCATAAGGTCCCTGCAATACTCTTTTACGGTGCTACAGAGGGGAAAAAGAGGCCCTCTCCCCTCTTAGGAGTCATATATAAAAATAGAAGTTCCTGGCACTCAAAAGCAAAAAATCATAAGCGGAGAAGTAGATTGTATTCATTACTTTGGGAAATCACTTCTTCTACGACTTGGATGTGGTCCTTTGCGTTGTACCCACTGCGGATTCCCCCTTGTTCTCTAGGGTTGGTGAAGTCCAGGATCTGCTGCAGCCAATTAGTAAACATCTTGTGAGTGATTGGAAGTAGACGGATTGATTGGTTTGTAGTTCTTGAGGTGTGTCTCCTTTCTTGTGGCTGATGATAACTATGGCATTACTTCATTGTTCTGCAATTTTCCTATTCTTAAAGCAGATTCTTTCAAGATTTCAGTTGTGATTCCATCTTTCCTGGGAGCCTTCCCATTCTTCATAGATTTTGTTGCTTTTGCCACTTCTGGCAGGACGCGTGGGACATCATTGGTGCTTTCGTCTCGCTTGCCCTCTGCTGGATTTTGCTGTGTTATCTGTGTTCGCGTACAACTCTCTTTATGATAAGTGCACAGTCTTTTATTGTTGATCCATCGTCTTGTTTGAGTGCAATGATTTGCAATGATTTGCTTCTTCCCAACCACAAATCGCTGCTTTGGCTTCTTTAAGCTTTTGTTAAATTCAGCAGTCTTCTTCACTGTATCCCAGTGACATGTTCTTACATCTCAGTAATACCTTTGCCGATCGTCTTGCACAGCTGTGCATATTCATGTCTTATTCTTGCGTTTTAGGATTGCTTCGTTTCTTATCGTCCCTTCATTAAATATTTTGTCTCATCAGATATTTTCATCTCCTGTTTTTGTGTTAACGATTCCTCCAGTTGTTTCTTTACCGTTTATTAAAGTGTCCCCGAGTATTTACAGCAAGTTGAAGCGATTTTCAGTTCTAGTTCAAATTCTTGAGCTTATTGATGTTGATTGGTTTTGCCGTTCTCAAGTCTTGAGAGAAAAGCTCCACAGAGAGCCGAACATTAACCTGCTCTAAATTAAAAACATTTCATTTTTTTGATTAAGACCTGCAGTGCCTGTTAGTCTCTATTTGTTTTATTATTATTTTTGCAGTTTGCAATTTGCACCCATGCAGTCTTTATAACTTTATTTTGGTGGCGTGCTGCTATACTTACGTGTGTGTGTGTGTGTGGGGGTGTGTGTGTGTGTGTGTGTGTGTGTGTGTGTGTGTGTGTGTGTGTATGTGTGTGTGTATAACAAGACCAATAGATATAGAAAAAAGGTTTTATTTAAACACCTAACTTCATTTATTGAAACAGGATCAACGTTTTGGTCCTCTTGTCTTGAGAATGGTCCTTGATCCTGCTTATATAAAAACCCTTTTTCTATGTACTGTATATTGGTCCTGAGAGTGCCTGACTTCTACATTTTTATATAGACATATGCATAGATTTATATAGGTATAACCTTTATTCCTAAATCCTTCCAACTTCTCTTCTCCAGATGTGTGAGCTCCTCCATTACTTCTGTGACTGTGAGCTGAAGCACAGAGTGGAATCTATTGTTTCCTTCTCCGATAACTTTGTGTCGAAGCTCCAGTACAACCAGAAGTTCCGATACAACGAGCTGATGCTGGCCCTGAATATGTCGGCCGCTCTCACTGCCAAGAAGACCAGGGAGTTCCGCTCACCCCCTCAGGAGCAGGTAAGTGTGGCTGGGGGGAGAGCTTACAGGGGAACAGGAGCTCTTGGCTGGGAGTGATCAGCTTCCAAGCACATTCTCTTATCTTTAAAGATTAACATGCTTCTGAATTTCCAACTGCAAGATGACTGTCCTTGCCCGGAGGAGATCCGAGATGAGCTGTACGAGTTCCATGAAGACCTTCTCATGCATTGTGGTAATTATACCCTGACAGAAAAATGTGTGTGGGCACTCTTGTACCCTTAAGATTGGGTTGACTTTGAGCGTTATTTATTTTTCTATATATAATGGTGTGTGTGTGTGTGTGTGTGTGGTGTATGGTGGTGGGGGTGTGGGTCGTGTGTGGGTGGTGTGTGTGTGGGGTGTGTGTGTGTGTGTGTGTGTGTGTGTGTGTGTGTGTGTGTGTGGCATTTACATGCTTTTGTGTTAGTAAATCCAAATTTGGGACTTAATTGTTGTTTTTTAGACAATGATGCTAGGTTTTTTGTTTTAATATAAACAATGTTTAAGTGAAATTCTAGTGTGTGAAGTAGATGTTTTAAATTGTATTAAAAGATGCATTCAAATTTTCTGTTTAATTTCAAAATTTGTATACGTTTTGCATTTTTTTTGTTTTATGTCCTCACCCAGCATCTAAACTATGCACAAGTCTCAGTTACAGCAGTTACAGCAGTTACAGTAGTTATAGCAGCAGTTACAGCAGCAGTTACAGCAGTAGTTGCAGTAGTTGCAGCAGTTGCAGCCGTTACAGCCGTTACAGCAGCAGTTACAGCAGTTACAGCAGTTACAGCAGCAGTTACAGCAGCAGTTACAGCAGTTACAGCAGTTACAGCAGCAGTTGCAGTAATTGCAGTAGTTGCAGTAGTTGCAGCAGTTACAGCAGTAGTTGCAGCAGTTACAGTAGTTGCAGCAGTTGCAGCAGTTACAGCAGCAGTTGCAGTAGTTACAGCAGTTGCAGTAGTTACAGCAGTTGCAGCAGTTACAGCAGCAGTTGCAGTAGTTACAGCAGTTGCAGTAGTTGCAGTAGTTGCAGCAGTTGCCGCAGTAGTTACAGTAGTTACAGTAGTTGCAGCAGTTGCAGCAGTTGCAGCAGTTGCAGCAGTAGTTACAGTAGTTATAGTAGTTATAGTAGTTACAGTAGTTGCAGTAGTTGCAGTAGTTGCAGCAGTTACAGCAGCAGTTGCAGTAGTTGCAGTAGTTGCAGCCGTTACAGCAGCAGTTACAGCAGTTACAGCAGCAGTTACAGCAGCAGTTACAGCAGTTACAGCAGTTACAGCAGCAGTTGCAGTAATTGCAGTAGTTGCAGTAGTTGCAGCAGTTACAGCAGTAGTTACAGCAGTTGCAGCAGTTACAGCAGCAGTTGCAGTAGTTACAGCAGTTGCAGCAGTTGCAGCAGTAGTTACAGTAGTTACAGTAGTTGCAGCAGTTGCAGCAGTAGTTACAGTAGTTATAGTAGTTATAGTAGTTACAGTAGTTGCAGTAGTTGCAGTAGTTGCAGCAGTTACAGCAGTAGTTGCAGCAGTTGCAGCAGTTACAGTAGTTGCAGCAGTTACAGCAGCAGTTGCAGTAGTTACAGCAGTTGCACTAGTTGCAGCAGTTGCAGTAGTAGTTACAGTAGTTACAGTAGTTATAGTAGTTACAGTAGTTGCAGCAGTTGCAGCAGTAGTTACAGTACTTACAGTAGTTACAGTAGTTACAGTAGTTACAGTAGTTGCAGTAGTTGCAGCAGTTACAGCAGTTACAGCAGTTACAGCAGTTGCAGTAGTTATAGTCGTTGCAGTAGTTGCAGTAGTTATAGTAGTTATAGTAGTTATAGTAGTTGCAGTAGTTGCAGTAGTTATAGTAGAGCGTGTCATTCACCGTCACTCTTTCCTGGTTGGGGTGTAGGTATTCCACTGGAAGAGGAGGAAGGGGAAGAGGAGGATACTTCATGGACTGGCCGGCTCAGAACCTTAGTGTACAAAATTAAAGGCCGATCCAATACAGAAGAACAGGATCCAGCAGAGGAGGAAGAGAAATCTCCCAGTAAGTAACGTGTGCCTGGAACTATGCTGGGGGTTATCCCTGACAATGATACAGGGCCGTCTTTACCAAGCAGTCTTCTGCCATAAGAAACCTTCCATTGCAGGAAGGTATTTAATGGCAGAGGATTGCTTAGCTTGCCAAAACGAAGAATTGGTAATACAGGTATTCACAGTATTGTGTTGTATGTCTTTATTTATATAGCGCCAAAAGTGTACTCAGCACGTCACAAAGAATACAGTACAGGGAATTATAATAATACTATAAGTGTTGCAAAATCAGACAATAGGAAAGGAAATCCCTGCCCCGAAGAGCTTACAATCTAAGAGGTTTGATGGGGAACTTACAGAGACGGCCAGTGAGGGCGTCCAGAGTTTATTGAAACAGGACCAACGTTTCAATGGCACATGTATCCTGTTTTAATAAACCTTGACACCCATTATAAGTCCTGTGCGTGCCTGTGTTCTTCATTCTTCATTTGGCCAGCTGTTCTTTCTTCCCATTTCACCCAGGCATATATATTTCTTCTTGCTACCTGACCGTGAGTGACCTTCACTAAAATGTTATTAGAAGACAGCTTAGTAAATGTGGACCTAAACCTGACCCTGCAGGAGAGACTTGCAGTTTTGGGAGGGAGCTCGCACCCCAGAATCTTGTATGTTGCTCCCCGCTCTGCGCACGTTTCCCTGCTGAGATCTATGAAATGTAGATGCAGTTGTACAATGTTTCCTCCAAGAATTGCCAAGATTTGTTGCAAAGGTGGAACTGAAGTCCCTAAATTAGGATATGACTGTGAATATATAAGGTATGCAATGGGTTAATGGAAAGAAGTGAGGTGTTTATAGTGATGTAAGCCCCTCAACATCACACCTCTTGGTGACTGTAGTTATTGGCGACGTGTTGCTGGGTTTAGGACATATGACACTAAAGGTAATCCTTTACGATCTCCGCTAATATTCAAAAGTAAACGTAACTAAAAATCACAGTATGTTATAAGAGTGACACTGAGCCCTTCCAAGCTCTCATGTTCTTTCTCCATGAGCCCACAGATCCTGATCCCTGCTGTCCCACCATTACTAATTCTAAGCCCAGTGCAAGGAGTCACATTTCAATACTGCAAGACATTCGGTGCAGAAACATTGCCACGTGCTTATAGCACAGAGGACACGGCTGCCACCTGTTTGTACCCTGAAAGTGTCCGCAGAGCGATACATTAGACACCATGGGCTAGATTTATTCTTTCGGTTACATAAATGGGTACTTCAGTATTAGGTGACACCTTTTTTATGTGGACTAACAATTGATACTATAAGACAAGCTCTCAAGGGTTCTCCTCTCTTCCTCAGGTCAGCAATACGGATTTACACAGATTCCATGAGCGTAACACAGACATAAAAAAACAAAAACAAGATAGCAACTAAGGCAGATGAATCAGAGAAGGAATAACCAGGAAGGGCAATAAATGGATGTAAGGGACAGTGAGACACGGGACCGTACATCCATCAGCAGTGTGCAAGGGGCGGGATGCAGGAGGGGTGCGGCAGGAGGAGGTGCAGGGGGGGAATGGTGGTTCCTTGTAAAATTCACAAAGCCTCAGAGAAATATGAAGAAAAAAAATGGCAGTGAATTAAAACTCCCATATCAGCATTAAGTCCTCTTGTTTTAGTGCCAAAGAGTATTATCATTTTGAGTAAAAAAAAAATCCGTTCTTGATGCTTTTAAACATTTCATTGAGGATTTGGATTTTTAAGTCATTTATGGAATGATCTGACAAACCTTACAAATATTACAGATACATTGATGATCTGTTTATAATATGGACAGAGGGCAAAGAAAATATCAAACAATTTTAAAAGTCCTTGAATTCATTCCACTCATCAATTAAGCTCAAAATAGATTATTAAGCGAACCTAGTGATCTTTTTAGATACCACGGTAACACTGAAGAATGGAAAACTACACACATCTGTATACAAGAAACCCACAGACAGATGTAGCTACCTCTATAACTCCAGCTTCCATCCCACTCATACAAAACGAACCATCACACACAGCCAGGCTATAAGATATAAGATATCACTACATATGCTCTGACACTAAAGACAGAAACAGATACCTCACAACCCTGACTGAATCATTAAGACTAAAGGGATATAAGCCAAAGATTATTGCCACAACAATCTCATCTGCACTTAAAGCCCAACGAGAACACCTGCTCCAATACAAGAAGAAAAAAACAAGCACACGTATACCACTAGTGGCCACATACAGCCCGGCCTTGGAGGGCGTGCAAAAAATAATCAAAGATTTGCAACCTATGCTGACAGAGGATGAAACATTAAAAGACATCTTCCCCAAACCTCTTATCCTTGCATTCGGGCAACCGCCAAACCCCAGACAGAAGTTACAGTAGTCAGCAGAAAACGTCATAACGAACTGAAGGAGACTTAATGGCACAAGACCATATAATCTCACACACAGTAAACTTTGCAAACACATATGCCAAGATCCTATAGCCAGTCACAAAAAGAACATTCAATGTTAAAGGAACATTCTGCTGTACATCCAGGAATGTGGTATATAGGATTAAATGCAGCAAATGTGACCAAGGATGCTACATTGCTGAAACCAGCCAAAAGCTTCAAACCAGAACGAACCTACCCAGACACACAATAACACACCATGAAGAAGGAAGACATTGCACTCCAGTGTGACACCATCTCACAGCCAGATCGTTCCATACATTATTTAAACATCAAAATACTAAAGGAATGTTTAAAAGCATCAAGAATGGAAACATTTGAACTAAAAATGTTAATACACTTTGGTACTAAAACAGGAGGACTTAATGCTAATATGGGAGTTTTAACTACTGCCATAATTGTTTGTAATGTTTCTCCCTGCCTCAGTGAATTTTACGATGAACCACCTCTCCCCCCCTGCACCCCCACCCGCCTGCACACTGCTGATGTTTGGTCCTGTGTCTCACTGTCCCTTTCATCCATTTATTGCCCTTTCTGTTTATTCCTTCTCTGATTCATCTGCCTTAGATGGCTATCTTGTTTTTCTTTTTTTTACATTGTGTTGAGCTCATGGAATCTGTGTAAATCCGTATTACTGACCTGAGGAAGAGAGGAGAACTCTCGAAAGCTTGTCTTATAAAATCTATTGTTAGTCCAAATAAAAAAGATATCACCTGAAGTACTCATTTAAACCCATGCAAACTTATACAAGCATTCTATAGTTGTATACTTGAAAACAAGAGGTAACTCTCAATGTATTACTTCCTGGTAAAACCCTGGTATAAATAAAATAGGAGGCCCTCTATACAGACATACCCCAGTTTAAGTACACTTGCGAGTAAGGACATATTTTCAATAGCCCCATACCCCTGTGTCCGTACGCTCGCTTCGCGAGTACGGACACTTAGTCTGCCCTACAGACCGCTGTAGTAGTGACGCGCTGATTCCCCTCGCCCAATAGGCAAATGGCAGCTCGCACATGCACCTGTCAGCACGTCCTGAACAGCAATACCGGCTCCCTACCTGTACCGGAGCATCGAGAAGTGGGAAAATGGTAGTACTTCACTTTAAGTTCATTTTCGCTTTACATACATGCTCTGGACCCATTGCGTACGTTAATGCGGGGTATGACTGTATGAATCAGGATCATTCGGGAGACACTTCATTGGCATGTTGGTGAGAAGTAGAAACAAGTTCAGGTATTTGATAACGAGGCCCTCGTTGCTTGTGAGTTATTAATCATGCTACTAAATATCAGGATTATAAAGCCGTGTTCCTAGGAGACAGAGTGTCTCTAGTTGTACATGGAATATTTTAGTGATCTCTTGCACTGATCAATACTTTCCTGTTAATTAACCATTGTGGGTTATTTCCGGGGATTAAATTATTTGCCCCCATAGGCTCTCATGGAATCACCTATTTAGGAAATGATTTGTCTTCAAAGACTAATGGAACGCCTGTCCCAAATTTCCAGTGAGGGCTCAGATGGCCTCTTTGGGGAACAGCTCCAGCTCTTTTTAACAGCTCAAGGATGCAAATCTGTGTAATCAAAAGATTAGAGATGTTTGTGCTGCCAAGACAAATCACCAGTGACATTTGTTATGGAAAATGTCCAGATCAGCAGATCTCGCTGAACAACCTTGTGCAAATATAGTAGCCGTATTCTGTGCCAGGCAGAAAGGCACTGGCCAGACTGCAAAGAGATTAACCCTTGGGTGGAAAGGACTGAGGGAGGGGTATTACTCTGTTATGTATGACAGACCTCTCCGGCACCTAAGGAGTTGAAGCAATTCCTGCAGAGCTTTCATTCATCAGAACAACCAAAAATCTGGACTGCCAGAGTAGACAGACTGTGCTAATTATAATGCATCTACAAGACTTTCATTCTCCAAATGCAGACCTTGCAGACCTCTAGTCTCCTCTGCTTGCTTACACACTCTCTCTTCAAATTTCTTTTTTTAATGATGTGGTCTCTGTTCTTCTGGATCTCCTTCTTTTATCTCCCTCATTCTCTCTTTCCATCACAAACTGTCTCTCTTTGGGGGCGATTCACTAAGCAGTGATAACTGCTTTTAAGTACTATGGGGGGTATGCACTAAGCTCTGTAAAGTGGCTTTAAGAGCGTAAAGTGCTTTTAGAACGTGATATTGCGCTCAGCGCGATTCACAGAGCAGCGCAAACAGGCACTTTACGCTCTTAAACTGGCTTTTTTGCAGAAATTTTTCTAAGTCCCACCAAACACGTACGATCAGCTAAATACGCTGATTTCTGCCAGTCTGCGTGATTCTCTAAGCTACGCAAAGAGATCGTTCTTTAAAAACGCGCTGAAAAAACACGCCAGCTCAAGGCAGGCGCAAAAAGATCAGGACTTAGAAAAATGTATTTGTTTACATTTTTGCAGGCACACCATCCATACAACAGGCCGGTGGGTGTCCCCGGCTGACCCCACAGGTGATCCCCGCGGGCGTCCCGGGGTCCTCGCGGGCGTCCAGGGGTCCCCGCGGGCCTGCGGTACCAATGGTTTGCCTCAAAAAAATAAACAATATTTCTAACTAAATACAGCCCCCTCCCCCTGCCCACTAACACAAAAAAAACAGTAATGGGCAAAATTACTATTATCCACATATGGATAATAGTGCTTTTGCCCATTTTAAATACATGAATCATAATAAATACATATTATACTTACCTTTTCCAGGCACCCACGATGAAGGCCGTCCTCATCTTCATCCTGCCCATGTCCCTGTGGTGCTGCAAAACATACAAAACAATAAAAATAGCCAATGTAATGTCCCCTAACCCCTTAATCACCTTAGCGGTCATTAACCGCTATAGTCATTAAGGGGTTAACCCACCCTCACCCACCATGCGGGATGCATAAACACCCTCCCCCACTACCCACCCCGTGAGGCCTAACCACCCTCACCCACTACACACAGGGAGGCCTACCCACCCTGGCTTGGGGACAATACCCGCTTCCCCCACCCCCGTTAACCACAATAAACATCACTATATTTAATAAACAATTTAAACCCCCCCCCCGGCCCCCCCCCCCCCCCATAAATACCTTATTTATTCTTTAACATACAGGGTTAATACCCCAGGCTCACGGGAGTCCCCGGTGGTCCTGATGGGTGTCCGCAGGCCCCACAGTGTCCCAGCAAAGGGGTGCACACAGGGTCTGGAGGCCTACGGGTGGTCCCCACCAGGCACCGTGGTCCACCAGGTGGTCTCCACGGATCACCGTGGGCCCCAAATGGGGTCTCCACGGGTAGGCCTGCGGGTGTCTGGGGGACCCTGGGTCAGCCCCACAGGTGTCTGAGGGTCCTCGGGTCGTCCCTACGGGTCCGTGGGGCCCCCACAGATGTAGGGCCCCCGGTTCTTCCCCGCAGGTGTCTCCCATGAGTCCACAGCCTTGTTCCCGTGGGCGTCCGAGGAGACCTCAGGTGGTCTCCAGAGGTCCCCGCAGACCTAAGGAACCAACCCTGTATGTAAAAAAAATAAACCTGTCCTATACATTTAAATAAATAAATCCCCCCCCCCCCCCCCCCAAAACACATACAGTACAGTATTGTGCAAAAGAACTATTATCCAGATATGGATAATAGACTATTTGCCCATTATTAAACACATAAAACAGCATCAATAACGTAAATAAATAGAGTTCTACTTACCCCCTGGCAACGTGATGGGCATCCGGTCATCAAACGGCCTCAGTTGGAAAAAAAATACATTGCAAATACGTTCAAATCTCAGTTAACCCCTTAATCTCCTTAGCGGTTAATAATCGTGACAGTAATTAAGGGGTTAACCCACCCTGCCCCGATACCAACCCTTCACCCATTCATTTGTACAGGGGGTCATACATACATATATATATATATATTAAAAATGGTTTTTGAGGCAAAAAGTGACACTGTGTGCTCATTTGCATGTCATTTCCCAGAATCCCTTGCTGCAGTGGAAGTGCTGTATGCTGGGTGATGACACCTTGCATTCGGGCAACCGCCAAACCCCAGACAGAAGTTACAGTAGTCGGCAGAAAACGTCATAACGAACTGAAGGACACTGTTAATGGCTGTTCAGGCCCAAGCACAACTCAATCCCATATATCAAGCAAAGGAACCTTCTTACTTGCTGAAGTGTTTATTTAGGGGCAACAACATACAAATAAAAAGGGGGGAAAGGTACTGAGGGAACACTGGGGCATGGGAGCAATGAAGGGAAGAGGAGCTATGAGGGCAGTGGGATAAATGCAAGATATAGGGATAGTTAAAAAATCAGTAACTGTACCAGAATAGGAGAGATGACTGCTCTAGATGGCTGCTGGTACTAAGAGACAGCATGCTGGTCTGGGCTGATGGGAACTGGCTTAAGCCAAGAGATGTACCCTCCAATAGTCCTACTCGCAATGCTGGGGAGTATAAAAGGCAGAATACAAATCCGTGGCAATCCTGATGCTCTTGATAATATAGAGCAAGGGAGCGCAATATTTTTTCCCTGCGCCCCCCTCCCGGCTGTTCCCCTCGCTCCGCACTCCCCCCCCCCTCTTACCTCAGCTCCGGCGTCATGAAGATGCTTTGCCATGGCGACGCGTCTCCGGAGCCAAGTTAAGTGCAGTTTACAGAGGCCTTCGCCGCTTCCCCGGCGCTTAATTTAAGTGCGCCCCCCGCAGAAATCTCGCGCCCCCCTGTTTGAGCACCGCTGATATAGTGGATGAACCGGCGATGTGTTCATGGGAAGGAAAGAAACACAACAATAGTGTAGATGGTAACAGCAGTATTTTACCACATGTAATCTCCAAAATCATGGCTTACATCAGCTCAGATCAATACGGGCAGTGTTTCTCTTCCTCCCCCTGTGTGGCCGAACCTGGAAATTGTGAACCGAAAGTGACATCACAAGAAGTGACGTTACGGGACCCATGGACGTGTAGGCGAGCGGTGGGTGTCGAGCGGACGGTGAGACTGCAGCTTACCGAGCCCCCAAGACATCACATACACCAATGCCTGTATTTATCTGAGCTGATGTTAGCCTTGATTTTGGAGATTACATGTGGTAAAATACTGCTGTTACCATCTACACTATTGTTGTGGTTTTTTCCTTCACATGAGCACATCGCCGGTTCACCGACTATATTATCAAGAGCATCAGGATTGCCACTGATTTGGATTTTGCCTTTTATACCCCCCAGCATTGTGAGTAGGACTGTTGGAGGGTATTTCTTTTGTATACACCATTGCACTGATGTTCCTACTCGATATAGTTTTCATTATCTTTGTACAGTCCCCCGCTCCTCTTGTTTTTGGAGAGAACGTTGTGCAGAAGACTATTGAACATTCTTACAAGGGTTGAGTGGAGGAGTACCTTGTTTATATTTATATTCATCACTTTATTGCACTGTTTTTGGTCACTTGTTTTTTGCACATATTTATTCACTGTGCACTATCACTGTGAGCGTTTTGAGCGCCACCTATTGTTTTGTTGCTATTATGAAGCCAAGAGAAACCACAAGGGGTCGCAGCATTGTTACAACTATACTGAGCAGCAATAGCTGCCTCAGAACAGGGAAACAAACATGTAGAGAGGTTCCAGGACAATGACACAAGACCTTGTAATATGACACGCTGCAAACTTTGCAAGCACATATGCCAAGATCCCACAGCCAGTCACAAACAGAACATTCAATGTTAAAGGAACATTCTGCTGTACATCCAGGAATGTGGTATATAGGATTAAATGCAGCAAATGTGACCAAGGGATGCTACATTGCTGAAACCAGCCAAAAACGTCAAACCAACACGAAACTACACAGACACACAATAACACACCATGAAGAAGGAAGACATTGCATTCCAGTGGGACACCATTTCTCACAGCCAGATCATTCCATACATTATTTAAACATCAAAATCCTCAATGGAATGTTTTAAAGCATCAAGAAAGAAAACATTTGAACTCAAAATGATAATACACTTTGGCACTAAAACAAGAGGACTTAATGCTGATATGGGAGTTTTAACCACTGCCATAATTGTTGGTAGTGTTTCTCCCTGCCTCAGTGAATTTTACAATGAACCACCTCTTCCCCCCTGCACCCCCACCCGCCTGCACACTGCTGATGGATGTATGGTCCGTATCTCACTGTCCCTTTCATCCATTTATTGCCCTTTCGGTTTATTACTTCTCTGCGTCATCTGCCTTAGTTGGCTATCTTGTTTTTCTTTTTTTACATCATGGAATCTGTGTAAATCAGTATCCACCACATGAGGAAGAGAGGAGAACTCTTGAAAGCTTGTCTTATAGTATCTACTGTTAGTTCCAATAAAAAAGTATCACCAAATACTGAAGCACTCATTTACAGTACTCTGCACTATTGCAACTTGGACTAGCATGGCTATTTCTACTTAATTCATGATGACTACATCATTCAAATACACCGTTATTTTCTTCCCCCCCCAGTGGCGTGTAAACTGCTCTTTGTGTAATGTTAATGCCCAGCAATTCACTCTGTGCCATCGTACACTCCCCTTATCACAGATACCAACTTTTCAAGATGATGGACATGCGGAAAATCTATCTCTCTTCACCCCTTCCTTCCTATGCCTCCAATACAGCATTATTTATGGTTTATTCTTGTATAGCCGTGAAATACACACAGCATCTTACAATGTAAATTAGGAAAGACTACCCCTGATCCAGCCAGCTTTTAGTGTAGCAGTAAAACAGAAGATGTAGGGGCTTATTCTGTAAAGTGTGATAGCGCAGATGACGTGATATTGCATGAAAAGTCTCATTGACGTTACAGAATAAGGGCCATAGAGTTGAAAGAGGACAACAAGATCCAAGCGCAAATACCGTTATTAGGATAAAAAGCAAGTGAACACACATGTGAAGATGGAATGGTAAAAAACGGAAAGAGTATAAATACAATCTTTTGATGGGTGCTGCTCCTAGGATGGACTCAGTCCAGGTCCATAGGAATGATGAAAGCAGAGGGCCAGAAGCGCACTCACTTCCAGGGATAGAACATTGGGGGGAAAATACACATATAGTGCAACAGAGTATGATAACAATGTATTCAACAGTATTAATAACCAGCAGTGTGGTATATATTTCAGTGACATTTGATGTGAGTAACACGGGCCTTGTGCTTATTTAGAGTGACCACCTCAACGATGATATTTGGTGTTCGTCAAGGAAGTGGGGAGGAGAATCGCATGGCATGAAACAGACACACACAAAATATAGTGCAGATTGCTTTATAACAGGTTATATTAAAAAAGTAATAAAACTCACAAACGCGATTTGGGCGTGAACATTGGGACCACCCTGGGTCAAATAGTGACGAAAGTCCAGCACTCCCTCCATCTCTGGGGATACACCCATGGCGGCCGTCCACAGTGCAGTTTCCAGAGAAAAAGGAGGGCTCAATCTCCTGCAGGAAGTTCCTCACAGCGCACCAATTGCTCAAGCAGTCCTCCTTTGGTTTGTGATGTTTTACCCTACGCGTTTCATTCTTAAAAGAACTTCCTCAGGGAGGAACTTCCTGCAGGAGATTGAGCCCTCCTTTTTCCCTGGAAACTGCACTGTGGACGGCCGCCACGGGTGGATCCGCAGAGATGGAGGGAGTGCTGGACTTTCGTCACTATTTGACCCAGGGTGGTCCCAATGTTCGCGCCCAAATTACGTTTGTGAGTTTTATTACTTTTTTAATATAACCTGTTATAAAGCAATCTGCACTATATTTTGTGTGTGTCTGTTTCATGCCATGCGATTCTCCTCCCCACTTCCTTGACGAACACCAAATATCATCGTTGAGGTGGTCACTCTAAATAAGCACAAGGCCTGTGTTGGCGGACGATCACAGAGGTATGCAAGGGAGTCTGGTTATAGTGAAATTAAATAAGGCTTTTTATTGCGCCTGTTTCCTTCCCATCAGGAAACCATCCAAACAAGGGGTAAGCAAAGCTTCCATTCACTTGGGAGTATTTCTAGTGAAATACTACTGTATGCAGTCCATACTCCCTTTAGATAAGCATGTCTCCCAGCCCCAAACATATAGCATGAAAATAAGCAGATATATAAAGTCTCATAAATGAAAGTCTTATCTGTTCCTTGTGGTTTGGAGGGAAAATCTTCTCTGTTCCTGCGTTGCTACCTTTCCTCAGGTTTTGTCAGCATTCACGTTTAGAAGTTTTCCCCTGTGTCTTGAAAGCAGCTCTGCTGTTTCTTCTGGCAGGGCTCAAGACAAGTTGTGAGAATCAAGGACAATCTCTGCTCTGTCTCCAAGTTCAGCTCAGGTGTGAGCTAAGGAGTCTCTCTTCCTGTCTCAAAAGACAGGCTTTTCTAAGCAATCTAATCAGGCAGGTGGTGTTTGTTAATTGACTACCAGCAGTTAACCACCACACTGCTGGATTAGAGGCACATTACCTGAACAGGGATAACTCTCCTGTTACAGCCTGCATTACTCACATCAAATGTTACTGACATCTATACCACACTGCTGGTTATTAATACCGTTGGACTCATTGTTATCATACTCTGTTGCACTATATGTGTATTTTTTCCCCAATTTTATATCCCTGGATGTGAGTGCGCTTCTGACCCTCTGCTTTCACCATAGAGTTGAATGCAAGATTTTACTGGACTAATGAGACTGAAGGAGAATGAGGTGTGTTCTGTACGTATCTCTCATTCTGGGGTTTTTATAAATACAGAATTTCCTAAAATGAATGTTTCTGTACATTTTGCCATTATACTGAAATACCTGAATTGGAAGGTCCTTCTCTGATTCAGTCATTTCCATGCAATGATACCACAACATTGTACAGTACAAGCAGCTAGACATGTTACAGAAGTTTTATTATAGGTGTGATTTGTTTTCTTAATCTGTACCTTTTAATGACCACACACTTAAAACATTTAATGTTGGTATAATGTTATCTGCAAAATAATCTACTTACTGTATGAGACACCGGGGCTGTTAAAAACAAATCCTATTTCCAGTTTCATGCTGTTACATGGTTAGATTAACTGGGCAAGGAGAAGACTCCAGATGAGAGAGGGCAGGAAGGTAGGGGCAGGGGGTTTCCAGGTAAGAGAGGGCAGGAAGGTAGGGGCAGGGGGTTTCCAGGTAAGAGAGGGCAGGAAGCTAGGGGCAGGAGGTTTCCAGGTAAGAGAGGGCAGCAAGGTAGGGGCAGGGGGGTTCCAGGTGAGAGAGGGCAGGAAGGTAGGGGCAGGGGGTTATAGGTTTACAGCAGACTGTTTGCAGATATGAACTTCTCAGCCCTGTGAATGTGAAACCACCTATAAGAAATTGCCTCTATTTTCTCAGCCTACATACTGTATATTCCATCAGTGACTGCCCCCCCAGGGGGAATGACTCAAATGTCATTATGTCTGTGACTGGCAGCTCTTTCCAGCTATCTCTTTACAGCGGCAGAACATGTGAAATCTTACGTGTTGTTTTCCCTTCAATAAATCAGTTCTGTAGTATTAGATAATAGTAACTGTTTAAAAATATATATTATTCAACTCTTAATGCCATTTTGAATGAGTTTTTAAGCATCCTTTGATTTCTATAGCAGGTTTAGCCCACCTCCCATCAGTGCAAGATCTTTGCTACATTTTCCTGTTTTGGATAACTTGTTGCAAATGGTCCCAGCAGTTTGAGCTGTAAACCGTAACAATAGATAATGTTACCTTGGTAATATAAGGATACGTTGTAGCTGCTGAGTTACACTGACTGAAGGATTGATTGAAACTGAAAGGTGGCCATTATGTTTGCCACGCAATCAGGATTTTTACAGATTTATAACACGAGCACCAAACGATTACCAGCTTAGGTAATAATGTAGACGTCGCATGCTTTACATATTAAAATAAGAAGAATTTTTTTTTGGAAAGTAGTATTTTTTAACGTGTGGCAGTGAATACCACTGATATCTAGTGACACATGGCACAAATTACAACCACATTCTCTATGGACATGTTTTTTAGCATACTGTACCCTCAGTCTGTGTTCTGTATCTCTCATCACTTCCAGCCACACTGAAGGAGCTCATATCCCAAACCATGGTACGCTGGGCTCAGGAGGATCACATCCAGGACCCAGAGCTTGTGCGTATCATGTTCAGCCTCCTGCGCCGGCAGTATGACAGCATTGGCGAGATGCTGCTGGCCATGCGAAAGACCTACACCATCAGTGCTGCCTCTGTGGAAGATACTATCAACCTGCTGGCCTCTCTGGGACAGATACGCTCCCTGCTTAGTGTCAGAATGGGCAAAGAAGAGGAGCTGCTGATGATTGACGGCCTGGGGTATGGCATTCACAGGAGTAGTTATTGTGTTAAACTCTTGTGAGATCGCATCTCTTCAACTGCCCATGTACTGGTACATGTGTTTGGTGTACTTAATTATTGCACACAGATATATATATATATATATTTGACACCGTTTATATGAAGTGGCTCTGAGATGAAGATGCCAGCATCTAGCTTTTTCCATTTAGATGTGGAGATATTAGTGGCCCCAGATAAAAACTGCATGGGAGAAGGAGCGGCTCAGTGAGTAAAGACACTGAGTTTGGAGCAGGGGAACTTGGTTCAGTTCCCGGTGTTGGCTTCTTGTGACCTTGGGCAAGTCACTTTATCTCCCTGTGCCTCAGGCACCAAAAACATAGACTGTAAGCTCTACAGGGTAGGGACCTGTGTCTGCAAAATGTCTCTGTAAAGCGCTGCGTAAAACTAGCAGCGCTATACAAGAACATGCTATTATTATTAAATTATTTAGATTTATCTCCCTTACTATATAATTCTCACTCATCGACAGACAGGCAATAACCAATTATTACCAGTGGGAATGTGTGGAATCCCGACGACGTATTTCTGATGATGTATTCCTCCCTTTTAGTGACATCATGAACAACAAGGTCTTCTATCAGCATCCAAACTTGATGCGTGTGCTGGGGATGCACGAGACGGTGATGGAGGTCATGGTGAACGTGCTGGGGGGAGACAAATCTCAGGTAACTTTAGAAGGGTTGTCTTGTCCCAGTTACTCTCGGACCCGCTGTACCATGTAGTTACAACCAGTGGCGTATAATTATATTGAGTACAATAAATGAGGATGCATTAGAAAGACTTGTTTAACCCAGAGAAAACGTGAGAGAACTTTCCCCTCCATCACTTCTCTTTCAGCAAATCGCCTTCCCTAAGATGGTGGCGAGCTGCTGCCGATTCCTGTGCTACTTCTGCAGAATCAGCCGGCAGAACCAGAAGGCCATGTTTGAGCATCTCGGCTACTTGCTAGAAAACAGCAGCGTGGGACTAGGTACGTTCTAGGCACTGGCTTTTCCACATATCTAACCGCTTTCCCTGGACAATTTCTGTATATGTAAGAGGGCAAAGGCAGGCGCTGGTCACTCAGCTCCGAACACACAGGAACTGGCTCACCACCTCAATCCAACTGTACCTAGCGGTGCTATTCCAAAGGAGACATACACTTATATTGGCCGTAGGGTGTCTTCAGGCGCTAAAACAGTGTTTTTCAACATGGGATTCTGGGAACCTTTCGGTTCCCCAGGCTTCCCTAAAGGATTATACAAACAAAGAAAGGAGCGCAGGGAAGGCAGGACGTTAGGAAGATATTCCACATTTATTTGACCCACAGTAACTTCAAAAACTTACAATTAAGTTCAGCCACTCAAATGGTATATTCCCCTCACGCCTCCGACGCCAACACAGCGAGATCCACAAAATCCCCTCTACTCAAAACAACTCAGATCACCCCACGATTAAAAAACAGTAAGTGAACACCAAGCGTTATTTCAAGGTCAAGCCGAATATCTCGCGAGAGCTACTGCCTAGCTAGAGCAGCGCTCTCAATAAAACGTCTTAGGGAGGTTCAGATCCTAAAGGGTTCCCTCCAATTATCAAGTCATTTGAAAATTGTACCAAATACAGAAGAATTTACAATGCATCTGATCTCAGGCGCGCTATTCGAGAGGGTTGGGGTTCCTTACAATGCATCTGATCTCAGACGCGCTATTCGAGAGGGTTGGGGTTCCTTACAATGCATCTGATCTCAGACACGCTATTAGAGAGGGGTGGGGTTCCTTACAATGCATCTGATCTCAGACGCGCTATTAGAGAGGGGTGGGTTCGTTACAATGCATCTGATCTTAGATGCGCTATTAGAGAGGGTTGGGGTTCCTTACAATGCATCTTATCTCAGACGCGCTATTAGAGAGGGTTGGGGTTCCTTACAATGCATCTGATCTCAGACGCGCTATTAGAGAGGGGTGGGTTCGTTACAATGCATCTGATCTCAGACACGCTATTAGAGAGAGTTGGGGTTCCTTACAATGCATCTGATCTCAGACGCACTATTGGAGAGGGTTGGGGTTCCTTACAATGCATCTGATCTCAGACGCGCTATTAGAGAGGGCTGGGGTTCGTTACAATGCATCTGATCTCAGACACGCTATTAGAGAGTGTTGGGGTTCCTTACAATGCATCTGATCTCAGACACGCTATTAGAGGGGGCTGGGGTTCCTTACAATGTATCTGATCTCAGATGCGCTATTAGAGAGGGTTGGGGTTCCTTACAATGCATATGATCTCAGACACGCTATTAGAGGGGGCTGGGGTTCCTTACAATGTATCTGATCTCAGACGCACTATTGGAGAGGGTTGGGGTTCCTTACAATGCATCTGATCTCAGACGCGCTATTAGAGAGGGTTGGGGTTCCTTACAATGCATCTTATCTCAGACGCGCTATTAGAGGGGGCTGGGGTTCCTTACAATGTATCTGATCTCAGACGCACTATTGGAGAGGGTTGGGGTTCCTTACAATGCATTTGATCTCAGACGCGCTATTAGAGAGGGTTGGGGTTCCTTACAATGCATCTTATCTCAGACGCGCTATTAGAGAGGGTTGGGGTTCCTTACAATGCATCTGATCTCAGACGCGCTATTAGAGAGGGGTGGGTTCGTTACAATGCATCTGATCTCAGATACGCTATTAGAGAGAGTTGGGGTTCCTTACAATGCATCTGATCTCAGACGCACTATTGGAGAGGGTTGGGGTTCCTTACAATGCATCTTATCTCAGACGCGCTATTAGAGAGGGTTGGGGTTCCTTACAATGCATCTGATCTCAGACGCACTATTGGAGAGGGTTGGGGTTCCTTACAATGCATCTGATCTCAGACGCGCTATTAGAGAGGGTTGGGGTTCGTTACAATGCATCTGATCTCAGACACGCTATTAGAGAGTGTTGGGGTTCCTTACAATGCATCTGATCTCAGACACGCTATTAGAGGGGGCTGGGGTTCCTTACAATGCATCTGATCTCAGACACGCTATTAGAGAGGGTTGGGGTTCCTTACAATGTATCTGATCTCAGACGCGCTATTAGAGAGGGTTGGGGTTCCTTGCAATATATCTGATCTCAGATGCGCTGTTAGAGAGGGTCGGGGTTCTTCAGAGATTCACATAGGGTTCCTTCACCAAAAATAGATTGAAAACCAGCTGGTGTCTTATTGTAAATAAGGATTTGGGGTACATATTCCTGAACCCCTAGTAGCAGTTTAATGTATTTGCATCCTGTTAGAAATTAACCCTTTTCTTCGGGACGGCTGAATCCAAGCATATCCGCTACTTCTGTTTATCTGTTTGAGTAATTATGTCTTTGTAATTACTGTACAAACAATAGACAAAACATAGACACCAATCACTTTTTGTTTGAGGACTGACAAATAGTCTTATCACCAAAAGACTTTAGACAAAGATTGTAAAACCCCCTCAAAGCTTTTGTTTACCGGGAAAAATGTAACATTAAAAATATATTTTAAAATACTACTTGTCTAATTATTTTTTTCATGTGTCTATCAGCTCCATATAACCTGTTAAACATGCCACAGGCCTTAGTTCACTTTTATCCTCGGAGGCACTGCCTGTTTATTGAGCATTTCATTGATACTCTATTTCTTCATCCAAACCCTTCCCCTTTCTAATGATCTTTTCTTTCACTGCAACACATGAAAAGTCATCTCTACACCAGTACCGGTACCTGAAGCATGTCTTAAAATATAAATAAATACATATTCTTGGAGCTGAAATAAAAAAAGGTATCACCTGCTACGGACAATTAATCGCATCTGTATTTTTTTGCCGAATTGCAGATGGCTGTACAGTACGTGACTGGGAATATCAGGCAGTAAAGGGATCATTATTAGTAGTTACTGCGCGCTGATCCCCCGCCCTCCTAGTACCAATATTGTTGATCTCTCCTGCAGCTCTTCACATCTTCCGTGATCAGCGGGGTTAGATTAGACACTATAATAAACAAATAAAGAAGAAAAGCGCAAACGAGAGAGCTATCAATATAAATATATAGTGTTTTATGTAAATTATACACTTACATGTCATAGGTTAAAAAACGGTTCTCTCCCCTCCAACAACCTCGAGTATGTTAATCAGCCAGCTCCAAATATCGGTAAAGGGATCCCCGGTGTCTCCTATGCACTCTGTGGCTAGCAGGGCCAGGAGCAACCAGGGAAAGGGGAGGGGGTGGGAAGGGGAGAGGGGGGACCAGGACCCGAGACGGAATACAGTCCCAAAACTACAACCTACACGGAGACAGTGAGTGAGGCACCTGGTTTTAATCGTTGTAAATATGTTGTATTGTTTTTTATTATATAAATGAACTGTTAGGTATTGTTAGGGTTGTTTTAAGTTGATTTGTATAACTAATTGGTTAGTATAGGAAGGATACCTATTTGTCTGATTTTTAGATTAATTGGCAACAAGGGGAGATAGTGTGTATATATATATATATATATATGAGAGGGATGGGGTGAGGAGGTGAGTTACCAATACTCTAAGGACCGGGCAGGGAGAGAGTTCGATCCGGACAACCGCAACTGTAATAGAAACGCCGGTCGCGGTGTCCTTGTGATGGGTACTGATGTCGTCACGGCATCAGGCATCAAGCATCGTAGAACCAGAAGACTCCAAGCTTATACGCGTTTCACGTCATATGACGCTTCTTCCGGAGGTGAGTCATTGGTTGTGGGGGAGCTATATATATATATACTACCTCCACTTATTACCATTAATCTAAAAATCTGACAGAGGTATCCCTCATATACTAACTAATTAATTATACAAATCAACTTAAAATAACCCTAACAATACGTAACAGTTAATTTATATAAAAAAAAACAACAGTACAACATATTTACAATGATTAGAACCAGGATGACAAAATTAGAAAAAGGAAAAAATAAAAAAAATAACAAGTATAAAACTCATCAATACAGATATTCATATGATGTTCCAATATATTTCCTAAATGATACCTGTTTCAGTTGATTCTAAAAATATAATTATTGCATTTAGGACGGACAATTTCTTAAAGTGTTCTTGCTATAATACAGTATCACAAATCATGGTGAAATCCCAGTCATATTAATTCTCCACTGATCTAATTATATTAGAAATATGTTATATCATACAAATTTGCCATTGCTTATTTTATAGCTTAATATCATATAGTAATGAACTCCATATGATATGTTAACTCCACGAAATATATCTACTAATAATAGGGTCATTATATTCCACACAACATGTATACTTTTGTAACCTATTATTCGATATCATATGTTGGTTTAGCATTTCCTTCAAAAAAGAGGTCAGTTCACTCATCTCAAGGTCTGTCTGATTTTTAGATTAATTGGTAACAATGGGGAGGTAGTATATATATAGCTCCCCCACAGCCAATGACTCACCTCCTGAAGAAGCGTCATATGACGCGAAACGCGTAGAGGCTTGGAGTCTTCCGGTTCTACTACGTTTGATGCCTAATGCCGTGACGACGGATGTCTGGCACCAGCACCCACCGCGAGGACACCGTGACCGGCGTTCCTGCGCAATTGCATCTGTCCGGATCGAACTTTCTCCCTGCCCGGTCCTTAGAGTATTGGTAACTCACCTCCCCCATCTCATCCCTCCCGGAGGCACTGTGCTTTGGCATACTACCAGCAGCTATGGGTACAGCTGCGACTGCCTCACTCACTGTCTCCGTGTAGGGTTGTAGTTTTGGGACTGTATTCCGTCTCGGGTCCTGGTCTCCCCTCTCCCCTTCCCACCCCCTCCCCTTTCCCTGGTTGCTCCTGGCGGGAGAGAGAACCGGTTTTTACCTATGACATGTAAGTCTTTATTAAGTGTATATTTTACATAAAACACTATATCTTTTTATTGATAGCTCTCTCGTTTGCACTTTCTTCTTTTTTATTATTATAGTAAAGTGATGCTATACTGAAGGGAAATGGTCAGTGTGTAAGGTTCGGTGTTGCTGGCGACTCCAATGGTTTTGCTGCTGACTGTTCTGCACAATTTTTCCTGCAGCGTCTCCTTCCATGAGGGGCTCAACGCCACTGGATGTTGCTGCTGCATCTGTAATGGACAACAACGAGCTTGCTTTGGCTTTGCAGGAACCCGATTTAGAGAAGGTAACTGAAAAAGAATGTCCTACCAAACAGGACATTACAAGGGCACGTACACCAGATGAATCCCCACAAGCTTAGATTGTATGAGTTTCACAAACAGTTAACTTCTCCTCTGTATTTTTCTACAAAAAAAACCCAGGATAAGACGAATGTTGAGTGGTAGCACTTATTAATCATTTTAAAGGCAGTGATACATTTTAGTGGACAAAACATGATACAGGCAGTCCTCGTTTTACAACGCTTCGCTTTACAACGAATGACTTATCCAACGCTATGCAATGCATACCTATGTTAATTTTTACAACGCCAAAACGGCTTATCCAACACTTTGCAACGTGTTTATGTGATTTTAATATATAATATATATATAGATATATTATATATATATATATATATATATAGACATATGGAGACCAGGGGATCCTGATAGCCAAAAAGAGACAGCACACACTGCAGTTGATATCAAAAAAGTGTATTCAGTAACACAAGGACCGCCAACGTTTCGGTCTTCCCAACGGGACCTTCCTCAGGGCAGTGCCCTGAGGCAGTCCCTGAGGAAGGTCCCGTTGGGAGGACCGAAACGTTGGCGGCCTTGTGTTACGAATACACTTTTTTGATATCATACTGCAGTGTGCTGTCTCTTTTTGCTATCAGGATCCCTGGTCTCCATATGTCTACATACTCTCTATGGGACAAGCATCTGCCTTCCTGCACAAACCGTTAGTGCTAATCCCCTACCTGACTATATATATAGATATAGATAATCATATATATCTTATATAATACTATATATTATACTATTATAATACCGTATAATAATATATCATTATAATAACTTCATCTATACTATTTAGTTGATATGGCTGCATATCTTCCTTGCCTC
>CM071575.1:1826172-1951780 GCA_036426205.1 Ascaphus truei
CATAAAATATTTGGTGTATTTTAGTGTTAAAAATGCCTTCAGGAACGGAACCTTTCATTTAAACAGTGTTCCTATGGGAAAACGTGTTTCGCTTTACAACGTTTCGCTATCCAACGCCATTTTGAGTAACGCATTGTGTCGGATAACCGAGGACTGTCTGTAACTCATGTAGTTGGTTCATGAGCTTTATGAGACCTCAAATCCTTTCTTCAAATGTGTCTTTATGTTGCGACCTACACAATGTATCTTATTATTTCACAGAATCTTACTCCCTTCTACAGGCATCATTTCACCAAGGCCACGGTCATCTTACTAAACCATTTGCCCGTCCTTCTTTACGGTAAATTATTTTATGAAGGAACTGAAAAGCTGTATTTCTAAACGTCAATAAAATGGCCAGGCTGCTTCCTCACTATGCAAAGTAACTCGACAGTGCATCCTCGTCACTGCTCACAGTTTGCTGGGGAGGAATATAATGGATACATTTTGGAGGCATGATGACTCCCAAACAGAGAACTCTGCCTCTGCTCTATTGGTTTCTGGTTGACAGGTTTATCTCGCATCTAAAAACACTTCTTTTAAACCTTCACCAAGTTACAAACCTCTAGAGGTTGTCCAGTGCTTGGGCTTGTCAGCTCTAAAACTGCTCTGATTATTCCAGGCGTCTGGGATGGGGCATTTAACAGTGGAAAGGAAAAAAGTGCTGTTTCTCGCTGGCACTCGGTTTCCTTAACCTCTCCGTGTGTTGTAAATAGTTGGATGGATGACATATACATGTCTTTCTTTCACAGGTTGTCACTTACTTGGCAGGGTGTGGGCTGCAGAGTTGCCCAATGCTGGTCACCAAAGGATACCCAGACATTGGCTGGAACCCCATAGAAGGGGAGCGTTACCTCTCGTTTTTGCGCTTTGCCGTCTTTGTTAACTGTAAGTACAGACACAGTCTTCATTGTTAGGGCAGCGAGACTTGCTTTGCGGACTTCATTACTTTAGGAGATAACAGCACTTGTTACTTCCTGTAACACGTTGCTTAGTGTTGCAGTACATCTCCAGATCACCATGTTAGAAAGTCCTTACAATGCATAGCACCCCAGCGCAATATCATGCAGAACTGAGGGCAGAGAGCCTGGGACAGGGAGTAGGAAACTCGTGTTGGACAAGTCCCCACATTATAATACCATGTGAGGAAGAGTGTACACGGTACAGGGAAGCAGCATTTAAACCTCGTCCCAAACGCCTGCAGGTAGTTTTTGTCATTACGAACTTAAACAGGTTAACTGATTGTGCAGTCAATTTTCAGATTGGCATCAAAGATAAAGTCAGCTGATTTCCCACAGCAGCAGCTGCCCTTTACATGACAAAATACCCGGAATAATTACTGGTGCTGAGTATTCTGGGTGGATCTGAGGTTATGTGGAAAGGACAAACAATTCAGTGAGAGATTTTAAAATATTCAGAGATGGCATTTGCAAAATAAGGTTATAATAGTTTGTGGTAATAGAATTATTATTGGAAGATAGCCTAATAAACTGAAAGGAAGCACAGTCGCGTTTATCTTTTTCATTAAGCAGATGAAGCATGCATTTAATTGTTGTATAACTAACTAATACCCATTTTTTTCTAAAGTTTCCATAAATTATTTTGTCATGGATACAGTCAGTGTTTATTCTCTAGCAGGGATAACTGTAATTAATAATATTACTACTACTAATAATACTAATAATACAACCAATACTACTACTACTACTACTAATAATAATAAACTGTAGAGAAGAGGTATCCCCACTGTGAGAGCGCTCTTCTCGATAGACATGTAACCGTAACTGAGAACCTTAGGGAGTAGCCCTAAATAGGGGGAGAGGGGGGTCCCCTGAAGGATGACGGATGTGAAAAATTTGATTGGTTTAAAACATATACTGTATACTTTACTAGGAGCTATGCTCAATATAGAATAATGGGGTATGACCACGTGACCAAAAGATGAGAGTATACGGGTAGGAGACCCTGGATACTCGTAAATGCCTTGTATGACACGTGAAATATTACAAATCTGCAGAACAAACTGTCTCTTTGTCAGAAAAAGTATTGTATGATTTTCACACAATCATTGCCTGTGCTTGTGGATCACTGTTTGTGTCAATGCTTTGTTGCCAGACAGGAGTTACTTAGTAATTGTTGCCAGCTGACTCAGTGTGTGGTCGCTAGTGGGAGACACTGTCACTATGTCAGGGAAGACTTGTATAATAATAGCATTGTGGTTGCCTGTAGTTCTAGGTCAGTATGAGTATTACTATTGCCTGACCCAGTACTTTATTACCAAACATTAATAGTAGTCACTGCAACTAGCTGACTCAGTGTGTGGTCGCTAGTTAGAGGCGAATAATACACCAGGATGTAGCTTTGGCTGATTAATTACGCCACATATCTTTTCCCGAGTGACGTCATAACGGTGGGACGTCGCCACTTGCCAACGTACGTATCGCTGAAGGCTTTGTACAGCTTTGTGTCATACAAGGCATTTACGAGTATCCAGGGTCTCCCACCCGTATACTCTCATCTTTTGGTCACGTGTTCATACCCCATTATTCTATATTGAGCATAGCTCCTAGTAAAGTCTATATGTTTTAAACCAATCAAATTTTTCACATCCGTCATCCTACAGGGGACCCCCCCCCCCTACTCCCTAAGGTTCTCAGTTACGGTTACATGTCTATGGAGAAGAGCGCTCTCACAGTGGGGATACCTTCTCTCTATAATTTATGATCCATTTACGACCCCAGATTGTAGAATCTCTCGCTTTATTAGCATTCACGTGGGTATCTGCCTCTCCCCCTCCCCTCCTTTCCTTGTACGTTATTGTTACTACTAATAATACTGATAATATTACTGATAATGCTACTACTATTACTAATAATACTAATAAGACTAATAATATGAATACTACTAATACTGTACTTATAATAATACTACAAATAATAAAGCATAGCAGCAGGTTTTCCTGCACATAACCAATTCTGTGTCTCCTTATATCTCTAAAATGCTGCTTCTGAGTCTGATTTTCCCATCCCCAGTTTTGCTCTTTCCCAATTATCTCTGACGGTCTTAATCCTCCTTCCCAGAGGATACACCTGAAAGTTAATTGCATTCTTAAATCATGATGGCAGTAGCCCTCTGAGGCTTGAGCTGCTGGTTACTAAGGATTGCTTTGTGCTGCTTGTTTTCGAGGTGAGAGTGTTGAAGAGAACGCCAGCGTTGTGGTGAAGCTGCTTATCCGACGCCCTGAATGTTTCGGGCCATCCCTGCGAGGAGAGGGGGGAAATGGTTTGCTGGCAGCGATGCAGGAAGCTATTAACATCTCTGAGGATCCGGCTCTGGACCTGCCTTCTCAGGGGTATCAGAGGGAAGCGTAAGTGCCTCGCTCTGCACAAGGACCCGCAAAGGGTTATTATGCACGTGTTTCTTCTCCAAGAAAGAAGCTGCCAAATCCTTGTTAGTGGGAAACCTCCTGATTCAGGAGACATTTACTCCCGAATCTTTTAATATTGGTGTGAAGTCAGATTGATGATTTTACAGACTGGGTCATGGATAATAAATAGTTCCTTTTATCAGGATCCTTCATTTTCCTTTCTGCTCATTCTCTCCTTTCACTGCATCACCCAACAATCTGCTCCCGTCAGCCCCATGCAAACGCTAAAGTAACATTCAGGCCACGGCTCTGGTATTGGGGAGGTCACCCCCTTGTCCGGAGCCTAAAATCGTTCTGTTCTTAGCCCTGTAACCCCCTCTGTGTACAGAGCTGTTTGAATGAGTGCACATAATCTAATGTCATATATATATTCTTCTAGGGTCAAGGAAGACGAAGAAGAGATTGTACACATGGGAAACGCTATAATGTCCTTTTATTCTGCACTTATAGACCTTCTGGGACGCTGTGCACCAGAAACCCATGTAAGTGACACATAATGATAGGATCAGGCAGCTATAATGCACAGTGCAGGTAGGTACAATGCCAGGAGGGCTCAGGCACAATGCCCAGGGCAGGTAGGTACAATACTAGGAGTGCTCAGGCATAATGCCCAAGGCAGGTAGGTACTATGCCAGGAGTGCTCAGGCACAATGCCCAGGGCAGGTAGGTACAATACTAGGAGTGCTCAGGCATAATGCCCAGGGCAGGTAGGTACAATACTAGGAGTGCTCAGGCACAATGCCCAGGGCAGGTAGGTACAATACCAGGAGTGCTCAGGCACAATGCACAGGGCAGGTAGGTACAATACTAGGAGTGCTCATGCCAGGTAGGTACAATGCTATTAGTGGTCTGACCCAGTGCCCAGCGCAGATAAGTACAATGCCATTAGTGCTCAGGACAAGTGCCCAGGACAGTTAGGTACAATGCCGTTAGTGCCCAGTGCCATGGACAGGGAGGTACAATGCCAGGAGTGCTCAGACACAGTATGCAGGGCAGGTAGGTACAATGCCAGGAGTCCTCTGCATAGTGCCCAGTGCAGGTAAGTACACCGCCAGGAGTCCTCTGCATAGTGCCCAGGGCAGGTAGGTACAATGCCAGGAGTCCTCTGCATAGTGCCCAGGGCAGGTAGGTACACTGCCAGGAGTCCTCCGGCACAGTGCCATGAGTTTTGGGATACAGTACAATGTAGAATGGCCAGTGCGCAGCAGGGTACAAGGTGGTGATAGGAGCAGGTAGATACGGTGACAGATGCGCTTGGATACAGTTGCGGGAGGGCACAGATATGATGCAAGAGACACGGGTACAATAGTGTGCAAACTGATAATACTATAGCAACATTTGTAAGTACTCTTTGCATTTAATCACATGGGCTCAATTCCTACCATTAAATTTGAGATAAAACACAGCCATCTCCTATTTGTTAGGGGTAAATCTTTATTACTATAAAAGTTACCAGGAAAGACCTGTTGAGACACGTGTACGCCTCTCTTTACAGCATGCAAAGACAAACATTGCATTTTACACAGTCTGCAATGACTGTCCCATTTAACGGATGCACGATTACTGTATGTCTTCTCGGTAATGGAAGTACCTGCGTGTGTGTTCAGTGCTGGATACATATTGTGTTCACAGCTCATCCAGACCGGTAAAGGTGAAGCTATTCGAATCCGATCCATCCTCCGCTCATTGGTTCCCACTGAGGACCTGGTTGGGATCATCAGTATTCCCCTAAAACTGCCTGTGTTTAACAAAGGTAAAATCCCAGCACATCGGGCACATTATCTTGGGCTTAATTTCATTCCTATGTCAATTATCCCGCTGAGCCTACCAAAGGTGTAATACAGCCATTAATGGTGAGAACTGCTTTTCTTCAGGAGGTAACAGAGATACTTGACACACTGATAAAAACAGGTTAACAAGATAAATAAACGTGTGATAGCCAATTTATTCTCCGAATTACGTCTGTCATGACACAATGTTATCTATTTAGTTATTTAATATCTCTCATTATCTTATGTTAAATAATATTAATGATCATGCCTAGCAGAGAGTTGTACTCTGGATACTCCTGTAAGACTGAACAAATGAAATAATATGTGTGCATTGTTTTCAGATGGCTCTGTTTGTGAGCCTGACATGGCAGCCAGCTTCTGCCCAGATCATAAGGCCCCTATGGTGCTTTTCCTGGACCGTGTCTACGGTATTAAGGACCAAAGCTTCCTCCTCCATCTGCTGGAGGTGGCCTTCCTACCTGATCTTAGAGCGTCTGCCTCTCTTGACACGGTAAGGCTCAAGATGTTTGGGCTCGGCGCACATGTAACAAAGCATTAGTCCCAGAATGTCAGAGTAGCAATATACGGCCCAAATGTTAAATGGGTGTCAACCCATGTGCCCAGATATTTAAAACTAGTGGCAGGGGCTAGGATGGTATTAGAGTTGGTTCTGATCTGTAGCTCTCTCATCAGTAGCTTTAAAAATGTAGCCTTAGTCCCAAATATCATTGTTCCAGTTTTGTCAGTGTTGAAAAACAATTTGTTTTGTGACATCCAGTTTTCAAGTCTTGAAAAATCAAATTGAAGTACGTGTCCAAGGTCAAAGACGCTCGGGCTGTGTGCATAAAAGATTGTATCATCCGCATACATGTGCATTGAAGCTCCTTTACAAGCTGTAGGTACTGTAGATCAATAATGAAGACTGAGAAGAGTAGGGGCCCCAAAACAGAGCCTTGTGGGACACCACAGGTGATATCTAAGGGGTTGGAGTTAGGGCCTGTGATAGACACATGTTTGGGTCTACCTGATAGGTAGCGGTGAAACCAGTTTAAAGTGTGTTCCCCTATTCCAGAGCATTAGAGCTTGTTTAACAAGATAGCGTGGTCAACAGTATCAAAAGCCTTTGCAAAATCTAGGAATATTGCACAAGTGAGTTGTCCCAGTTCCATAACACACTGTATCTCACTGCAAACTTTTAGGAGGGTAGTTACTGTGGAGTGTTTTGGGCGATTGCCAGATTGGAATTGGCTAGGGAAATTTGTCTTGGTATAGTAATCGCTTATTGGGAGTGGACACATTTTCCCATGACTTTGGGTAGTATTGGGAGAAGAGAGATTGGTCAGTAATTGGAGACAGTTTTTTGTCCCTACTTATTCTTCTCTCAGGAGGATCCAGCCTCATTTACTGATATATTTATGTGCTACAAAAATGTTCAGGCCATTGATCCAATAGACATTTCCAGCTCTTCCTGAGATTTACTTACAGTGTGAAATGAAACTGACGCAAAAAAGGTTTGGTTAATACGGTTTCTTGGTCCCATCCAGCTACACAGTGAAAAATGTGCCGATATCAGCCAGTGGCTGTACGTGTACACATTGCTGCCAGCCAGCGGCTGTATGTGTACACATTGCTGCCAGCCAGCGGATGTACGTGTACACAGTGCTGCCAGCCAGCGGCTGTACATGTACACATTGCTGCCAGCCAGTGGCTGTACATTTACACATTGCTGCCAGCCAGCGGCTGTACGTGTACACATTGCTGCCAGCCAGTGGCTGCACATGTACACATTGCTGCCAGTGGCTGTACGTGTACACAGTGCTGCCAGCCAGCGGCTGTACGTGTACACATTGCTGCCAGCCAGCGGCTGTACATTTACACATTGCTGCCAGCCAGCAGCTGTACATGTACACATTGCTGCCAGCCAGTGGCTGTACGTGTACACATTGCTGCAAAGCCAGTGACGGTACATGTTCACTTGCTGCAGCCAGTGGCTGTAACGTGTACCATGCTGCAAGCCAGTGACTGTACGTGTACACATTGCTGCAAGCCAGTGACTGTACGTGTACACATTGCTGCAAGCCAGTGACTGTACGTGTACACATTGCTGCCAGCCAGCGGCTGTACATATACACATTGCTGCCAGTGGCTGTACGTGTACACATTGCTGCCAGCCAGTGGCTGTACGTGTACACATTGCTGCCAGCCAGTGGCTGTACGTGTACACGTTGCTGCCAGTCAGAGGCTGTACATGTACACATTGCTGCCAGCCAGCAGAGGGAGATTTCTATTTTAGGTCCAGATTCAGTAAGCTCTGTTAGTTTATCAATATGACGTTAACATGGGTCATTGGTAATGCTGTATTCACGTTAGTAACATACCGGTAACCCACTTTTACTCCTGTAAAGAGCATTAGAAAGAACGACCGTTCGTGAAACATGTATGCAAATGAGCTGTAATCATAAGAATACAATATTCACTAAGCTCACCATATTCACCAAACTCACCATACTCACTAAGCTCACCATATTCACCAAACTCACCGTATTCACTAAGCTCACCGTATTCACTAAGCTCACCATATTCACCAAACTCACCATATTCACTAAGCTCACCATATTCACCAAACTCACCATATTCACTAAGCTCTGTTAAGCTTAACACTGGGAAATGCAATGACGTTATTTAAGTCATAGCTGAACCTGGCGTTACTCTCATCCGGACCCTGAAAAAGGGCTTGTGCTGGAGAAGAGAGTAATAACAAGGGAAATAAAGCTATATTATTTAAGTCATGCCTAACGCTGCCATTACTCCCACCTAGGCAAAAGCCCTATTTCAGTGTCTGTATGGGAGTAACACCAGAGTTGGGCATGATTTAAGTAACGTAGCGTTATTTTCGGCCATGATTTGCCTCTCCAGGATCTGGATAGGAGTAACGACCGCAGCAGTTCCGGCTTAACAGCATTTATTTAAATCTCACTTGAATCTGGGTGTGCCCCAGTTAAGGAGAAGCGAGCCTGTATTGGACCGGTAAACTGGGGAAACAATATGGCTGCCTGGGACGGGGCTCACTGGCTTTGTTCTGGTGAAGCCATGTTTGTAATCTGCTGCTGTTTTTGTAGTTTTTCTGTGTTAAAACCAGCACAAAAATCAGAACAGGGGAGTCTCCGGATGTTGGGGATCACCAAGTGTGTCGCGGGATCGCCCGGTCCAGCCAAGATTAAAAAAGAAATAGCAAAGATCCCAGGAAGGATTTCTTCTTTAAATAATTTATGGTTATCCTAACATTACCTTACCACTATGCTAATGACCTTGAGTACATTATATTTGCATATAATTATCTTAGTGAATATGGAGTCACCTCAGGGAAAATGGCGCCTGATCCTGTTTGAGGCAGCAACGTCATGTTATTTGTTATTTGCTTAGAGAATCTGGGCCTTAAAATTGGGTTCTATTTAACGAGTGTGCATGTGCTCACAAACGCTCACGCAGTGTGCTTGTGCTCACAAACGCTCACGCAGTGAGCTTGTGCTCACAAACGCTCACGCAGTGTGCACATGGACTGGGACCTTTAACCTCTTTAACCTGACGTCAGTGTTAGAATTTCAATGGTTGCCTTTCCAGCATTAAAAGGGTAAATAAAACTATATACGAAGGGTGACTGTGAAGTGTTGAAGATTATTGTAAGCGGGATCCCCTGACGCCAGTCTGCGTAAGGATTGGATGTCTTCTTTGTAACATGCACGGAGTGCAATTATTTCTATGAATGATCCTGCTGTAATGATTTGATACGTTCTCTTCCTAGGGAATAGTAACACCATTTGATGGGTTGGACAGACTTGATTTCCAATGTACTTGCAGATTGCTGCTGATCATACGTTATAAAAAAGCTGTTACAATATTGCTGTCAAGTTAATAGACACTTATATATACATATATCAATGTGGATGAGGCTGCAATGCTTTCTCTCATGGTGTCTGCTGCTTCCCCACAGGCTTCCTTGAGTGTCACAGAAATGGCTCTCGCTCTGAACCGATACATTTGCTCAGCGGTGCTCCCGTTGCTCACCCGCTGCGCCCCCCTCTTCTCTGGCACAGAGCACTATGCTGCACTGGTCGACTCCACTCTGCACACAATCTACAGGCTGTCCAAGGGTCGCTCCCTAACCAAGGCTCAAAGAGACACAATCGAAGAGTGCCTGCTTTCAATCTGCCAGTAAGACCTTTGGATTCCATTAAATCAACCACAGAATAGGGTCTGAGCTATGAAACAATTGGAGTGTGTTTGTGTTGTACTTAATGTTTTGGAACCCACAATTTACTCTGTATTTCCAAATGAATGAATTTACCAAATACCTACCGCTTCAGTTTTCTGCACTTACTGTATAACTTAATGCGCTGGAGCGGTTGAAAGGAACTCCCACACGTAACATGCGCTTCCTAGGATCCTACTGAAGATGGCATTGTATTATCTGCATTCTGAACACCCACACATTGGCATCACTAACGCGGTGCCTGGATGTTTGCGCACATGACAAGCGGCAGATGTCAGGGCCGCAGATGTGGTTGCCAAGGTGATGCCTCGGTGATGACTTTGTGGTGTACTAGATACATCGGAAATATAATGTAGAAGTAAAGGGAAATATAAACGAAGATGAATCACTTAGCTGCAGAAGGGCAGGTAAAGCTCAGCGTCAGACATTCCCTCCGCCTGGAAAGCGTGTACGTAGCGTTGTAAAGACACACGCAGATGCCAGAGCTGTATCCATCCCAGACTCTGCTAATCACAAATTAACATGCACAGGGGAATGTTAGCAATTTAGGAATGTTAGATTTGTCAGATCGATCTCTGCTATCTTGCGGGACTTTTTATCCTTGTTTTGCAGGCACTTGCGGCCTTCCATGCTCCAGCAGCTTCTGCGACGTCTGGTTTTTGATGTGCCGTTACTCAGTGAATACTGCAAAATGCCCCTGAAGGTACCTCATAGCAAGCATTACTTATGACCCTTTATGATCTTAATGGGCTCCCACAGCTGTAAAGCGATGGTTTCACATCTAGTGATTATTGTGTATTTACCCAGGAAAACACATTGTTTGCTTTTAGAAGCTCAGAGAAAAGCCATCTGCCTGTGCACAATAATACTGTGGTGATTCTAATTTTGCACATAGATTGATCTGTTAAACATAGAAAATGATAAGATTTCCATATGTTCTTCCTGTTAAGTGATTTGTAGGTAGTGTACGCAGTCTGTTATATATTAAGCTATTATACATCAATACAGAATCCTGCATGAATTTCTGCTACAATACTGTACAGCAGGCCCCGCTCATACGGCAGGTTCCGTTCCAGGCCGCCGCCGTAAAGCGGAAATCGCCGTAAAGCGGAAATCGCCGTAAAGCGGGGCTCTGCTGTACTGTATTGTACCTTTGAAACAGAGATGCAGAGCTGTAAACCGACTGTTCCGCTGACAAATGGCATCTGACAAGCAGTGCGCACGCGCTAAAACGGTTGATTTGTGACAGCCGGATACTCAGCTGCTGAGCGCGTCATGCCGAAAATCGCCGGAAAAACTGAACAAGCGCCGAACCTAATGAATATGGGTATACATTGGGAAACGCCGTATGAGTGATACGCTGTAAAGCGGAGCGCCGTTAAGCGGGGCCCTACTGTATGTAGTTGAATATATATGGCCTGAAGCACAATTAATTTTCACCAGTGAAAATGGGTCTTGCAATATTATCACTTGATATAATGTCACTTTTAGTTCCCTACCTTCGGTGCACTTTTTACACTGGGCTATTATGATACCTTTGGGCCGTCTTCTGTAGACTGAGAATGTGCAGCTCACTGATCACCTCACCAGGGAGCACTTTTCACACCAGTTTTCCGCCTTCCTTGGTTGGAGTGAACACTGTCGGTAGTATTGTGAGGTCCAGTGGTTAGAGCAAACCCCATTACTTCTCTTCGCATGTAATAAATAATTCATGTTCCCGGCAGCAGCCTGTATGCAGAATCAGAGTGGGCCTTTACCTGTCACTTATAACTGGGATACATGCCTCATTCCCTAACTCGTAATTCCATGTTCTACAAGAATTCGCCCTAGAGTCACACGATAGTGTATCTTTATGTACTTTATTGTATTGTATTGTATGTCTTTATTTATATAGCGCCAAAAAAGTGTACCCAGCGCTTCACAAAGAATACAGTACAGGGAATTATAATAATACAATAAGCGCATCAAAATCAGAGAATAGGAAAGGAAATCCCTGCCCAGAAGAGCTTACAATCTAAGTGGTATGATGGGACACAGAGACAGCCAGTGAGGGAATAAGTGCTGTAGATGGCAGTGCTTGGTCACAATGGGTGGTAGGATTGACTGGGGGTGTGAGACAGTAGCCATGAGTGCAGGCTATTGGGATGCTTTATTTGTGGGGTGAAGTTTAAGGCTAGTATTGTATTGTATTGTATGTCTTTATTTATATAGCGCCATTAGTGTACATAGCGCTTCACAGTAGTAATACATGTGGTAATCAAATAAATAACAGATAATATAAATAACAGATCATGGGAATAAGTGCTTTAGACATAAAAGTAACATTTCGGAAGAGGAGTCCCTGCCCCGAGGAGCTTACAGTCTAATTGGTAGGTAGGTAGAACGTACAGAGACAGTAGGAGGGAGTTCTGGTAAGTGCGTCTGCAGGGGGCCAAGCTTTGTGTATCATGTGTTCAGAATATCCACAGTGCTATTCATATGCTTCTTTAAGCAAGTGTGTCTTCATGTGGGTCTTAAAGGTGGATAGAGAGGGTGCTAGTCGGGTACTGAGGGGCAGGGCATTCCAGAGGTGTGGGGCAGTCAGTGAAAAAGATTTAAGGCGGGAGAGGGCTTTAGATACAAAGGGGGTAGAAAGAAGACATCCTTGAGAAGAACGCAAGAGTCTGGATGGTGCATAGCGAGAAATTAGGGATGAGATGTAAGGAGGGGCAGAAGAATGTAAAGCTTTAAAAGTGAGGAGAAGAATGGAGTGTGAGATGCGGGATTTGATCGGAAGCCAGGAGAGGGATTTCATGAGGGGAGACGCTGAGACAGATCTAGGAAAGAGTAGAGTGATTCTGGCAGCAGCGTTTAGGATAGATTGTAGGGGAGACAGGTGAGAGGCAGGAAGGCCGGACAGCAGGAGGTTACAGTAATCAAGACGGGAGAGAATGAGGGCCTGAGTCAGAGTTTTAGCAGTCGAACAACAGAGGAAAGGGCGTATCTTAGTTATATTGCGGAGGAAAAAGCGACAAGTTTTAGAAATGTTTTGAATGTGAGGGGCGAATGTGAGAGAGGAGTCGAGTGTGACCCCTAGGCAGCGTGCTTGGGCTACTGGGTGAATGATTGTAGTTCCAACAGTAATGTGGAAGGAGGTAGTAGGGCCAGGTTTGGGAGGAAGTATGAGGAGCTCTGTTTTAGCCATGTTGAGTTTAAGGCGTCGGAGGGCCATCCAGGATGATATAGCAGAGAGACATTCAGAAACTTTGGTTTGTACAGCAGGTGTAAGGTCAGGTGTTGAAAAGTATATTTGTGTGTCGTCGGCATAGAGGTGATAATTAAACCCAAAAGATGTTATTAGGTCACCTAGAGAGAGTGTGTACAGAGAAAAGAGAAGAGGTCCCAGGACAGTTAGTCAGTATTAAATCAGAATGTTAACACCATTTACAGGGGAAGAGATGGCAGGGAGGCCTGGGTGAGAGCAGGTGTGTATGTCTAGTTTATACAATATATAATTTAGGAGGGTCTTTAAGAGGTTCATTTTCACTGTTTGCAGCAAATAACATGGGAACTCTTTGCTGGTTTCACTTGACAGCTTTTGACAAACCATTACGAGCAGTGCTGGAAATATTACTGCCTCCCGTCTGGCTGGGGCAGCTACGGACTGGCCTCCGAGGAGGAATTACACCTGACAGAGAAGCTCTTCTGGGGGATTTTCGATTCTCTCTCCCATAAGGTATTTTGACTCATTGATCTATAAAGTCTCTCCTTGCAATGGATTGGTCTGTGACTGTATTGCATTCTTGTGTTGTTTGTCATCTCAATCCCTAGATTATTTTTATTTAGGCTAGGGGTGCATTACAATGGCAGCCAAGTATTTCCATAAACCTCACTGAAGCCAAAACAGAAACAAAAGGATAGCTCATCTTTGTGACATTATGGTTTAAGTTGCCGTTGAAGAAAATAAAACACACAGTCAATCAACCCGCATGATCCCTTTTCATCGTGGCCATGTGCTACATTGCCAAATTTGATGACACATTCTTGGACTCCTGTGAGCTAATGTAACGTGTGCCAGTGTTCTTCCTGCAGCTGGAGAGGCTCGAACACACGTAACCTTCTTTGTAGCCCGTCTGTTAAGTGTTGTCCTTGGTTTAAACACGGTGGACAGATTTACATTGGCAAAACTTGTCATTAGATATGAAAGTTTATTATGAACAAAATGCAAATGGGAAAACGGCAGAGAAAGTGTCTTTCATTTTACTCAGTGGGACTGAACATTAAAACATGCACAAGAAATAGAATAACAACTTTATTTTATGTAACAGGTTTCTTCCGATGGGATTCAAAGCTCATCACAATTATAATATAGCGCCAGTACAGTGCGTCGGGTCTCACAGGCCCTGCCCCGATGAGCTTACAATCTATGTTTGGCTCCCCTGCTTCAAAGTCTGTCATTGTTTTCAGAGTCCAATCCTTTGCTCACCAGTGCTCACCGTTGCCTTTGCTCACCGTTGCCTTTGCTCACCAGTGCTCACCGTTGCCTTTGCTCACCAGTGCTCACCGTTGCCTTTGCTCACCGTTGCCTTTGCTCACCGTTGCCTTTGCTCACCGTTGCCTTTGCTCACCAGTGCTCACCGTTGCCTTGCTCTCACCGTGCACGTTTGCGCCACCATTGACCTTTGCTCACACCGTTGCTTTGACACCGTTGCCTTTGTCACAATGCCTTTGCTCACCGTTGCCTTTGCTTCAACCATGCCCTTTGACTCACCGTTGCCTTTGCTCACTTGCCTTTGCTCACCGTTGCCTTGCTCACGTTGCATTTATCCCGAGCCTTTATCACCGTTGCCTTTGCTCACGTTGCCTTTACTCCCGAGCCTTTACTCAACGTGCCTTTGCTCACCATGCTTTACTCACCGTTGCCTTTACTCACCGCCTGTGCCTTGCTCACTGACCTTGCTCACCGAGCCTTTACTCCCCGAGCCTTTCCTCACTGAGCCTTTACTCCCGAGCATGCTCACCGAGACTTTAGTCCCCGAGCCTTGAGCACTACGAGCCTTACTCCCGAGCTCTTTGCTCACTGAGCTTACTACCAGGCCTTTGCACACGAGCCTTCATACCCAGAGCCTTTGCTCACCGAGCCTTTACTCCCCGAGCCTTTCCTCACTGAGCCTTTACTCCCCGAGCCTTTGCTCCCCAAGCCTTTGCTCACCGTTGCCTTTGCTCACCGTTGCCTTTGCTCACCGTTGCCTTTGCTCACCGTTGCCTTTACTCCCCGAGCCTTTACTCACCGTTGCCTTTGGTCACCGTTGCCTTTACTCCCCGAGCCTTTACTCACCGTTGCCTTTGCTCACCGAGCCTTTACTCCCCGAGCCTTTGCTCACCGAGCCACTCCTTCACCCTCCAGAGCGCACATGTGTAAACGTTCCTCAGAAGCTGGGAAGCAGGAATCGCAATGAGTCACAGTCTGTCATGCATGAGTCACCCATATTTCTGCTGCTGATGATTCAAATATGGAATAACAAAGTGACTTGGGTACAGATCAGAGTAACACAATGTCGCTGCTCTGACAGGGAATCTGTGAACACGCTGCTGAGTTTCTAGTGGAGCTGTTAATATTTCATTCAACTTCATGGTGCTCAATTTTGTTGCTCAAATTCCATTCAGAGATGTATTGACTTGAGATGTCAAATCACTGGGCCTCAGAGGAATTCTCAGACATGGGCTGTTGACAGGAGATAATTAAATCATTACTCTAGCTGTTCAGTTATTTCTAGAGAAGAAGCTACAGTTTGCTCTGTTGAGCCAACCATAATCTCTTGAAATCATGGTTCAGATGCATACAAAGGGAGTAGAGGTGGAGAATGTCTAGAGGCGCACGCTTAGGATCAGGTCCAGCCATAATACTGGAATGGGAGTGGAATTGATGCAGCCAGGCAGGAACCACATGTATATCTGTGTAATGTGACTGTGTTGTTGGCATGGGTTTTGGCTTGGTGCTCGCTTCTATAAAAACATGGGGATCTTTGTACAGTGTATTAAGTCGGCTTTTGTTTTGCGAGAATAACTACACACTTACATTCCATGAATTTTTAAATAATAGGCGGATGTTAATTATGATGGAATTGGAAAATTACTGTTAAAGAAGCAGATATTAATCCAACATATTCTAACCCCTCCCCCACCTCTGCCTCTAACCCCGCCCCCACCCTCTGCCTCTAACCCCGCCCCCACCCTCTGCCTCTAACCCCGCCCCCACCCCCTGCCTCTAACCCCGCCCCCACCCCCTGCCTCTAACCCCGCCCCCACACTCTGCAGCTACATTCAGACCGGCCTCTGCTCTGTTCCTGCATTCTCTGCTCCCTGCTGCCCCCCCCTGCTCTGATGGCCAAAACCGGAACAGCCGCAAAAAAACAGGACATTTTAAAGAATGCGGGACAGGCATTAAAAAACAGGGACAGCCATTAAAAAACCGGGACTGTCCCGGCTAAACCGGGACAACTGGTCACCCTAAACACAATGCCCCTCTCCCCCACAATAGCCACACAACGTCCCCATTAAACCCCTGACAATAGCCACACAATGCCCACACAAACCCCCCCCTCCACCCACAAAAAAACCCCACACTTTACCTTGAAGGGAGGTCTCCGGCGCCGGTGTCCGGATGTGGAAGTTGGGCCCGATTTCTGCCGTGAACCAGCTAGGGGGGGGGGGGGGGGGGGTTTGGCCCGACCAAACTTCCAGCTCCAGCCGGGCCCAGAATAGTTGTCCCGGCTCTGCCACCTTGTTGACGACTCTGTTCCTCCTAAAGCTCCATTTAACTGGTCGCTCTACAGAAGTCCTGCACAATAGAAACAAGATACTGCCCTTTAACACATTGATGCACGGGGCACTTTCTGCACGTGACTTTCTCAGCTGGCTACATAAAGTCTGTGCTCTTGTTACGTAACTGAATGTCTTCTCCAGCTGCTGCTGTGATCTGGCTGTGTTGCTGTGACTAACATTTTGCATGTTTCTTTGTTGGACTTTCCAACCAGTTCCTATCTCTCCTGCAGAAGTATGACGCTGAGCTCTTTAGAATGGCCATGCCCTGCCTCAGTGCCATAGCTGGGGCTTTGCCACCAGATTATGTTGATACCAGGATTAAAGCAACTCCAGAGAAGCAGATGTCAGTGGATGCTGAGGGAAACTTTGATCCCAAACCCGTCAACACAGCCAAGTGAGTAATGATAGCTAACTTATGTTAACTACTTCATTACAGGAAACTCCTGCGGTGTATTGCAAAGAAGTGTGTTCTAGGCCCCCTTGCAGTAAATGCATTTATCACTTCAATAAATGGTTTCAATAAAGGGAAAAGGGCTTGGAAAGTCAGAGCAAAAAATACCCATAACGCATAAAAAGCATGACCTGTACTTTAAAAAAAAAAAAAAATACTGTTTTGAACCAACTTTTGGAAATTATTATTATAATTATTTAACGCGCCAACATATTCCATAGTGCTGTATAATACTGTTGCGTGACGAAATACAATATTTATTTTATTTATAAAATGTGTTACCAGGAAGCAATACATTGAGAGTTACCTCTCGATTTCACGTATGTCCTTGGCACAGAGTTATGATGACAAATAATACATGGTTACAAATACATGGTTACATTAGGTTAACAGGGTTATATATTATACATACTGTAAAGACATTGCATTACAATAAGAAACAAACACACATTGTTACAGTAGTCAAGGAGTGTCCTGCCCCAAGGAGCTTGCAATCTATAAGGAGGGGTAAGTGGGAACGTAAGGTACAGTCGGATGAGAAGTTTGGTGTGTTTCTTGTTATGTAAAGGAGTTGGTGTTGGGGAAGCAGTAAGTGGGATTGTGCGGGGTTGTGCTGTGAGAGCAGGTAATGTGTGAGGGAGTTAGGGAAGCAGTAAGTGGGAGTGTGCGGAGGTAGAGCTGTGAGAGCAGGTAATGTGTGAGGGAGTTGGGGAAGCAGTAAGTGGGAGTGTGCGGGGGTAGAGCTGTGAGAGCAGGTAATGTGTGAGGGAGTTAGGGAAGCAGTAAGTGGGAGTGTGCGGGGGTAGAGCTGTGAGAGCAGGCCCCTCCACCCCACCCCTCCCCCCTCCTTGGCAGGCCACACGCACCCCCCAAAGAACATTTAGGGAGTGCACACTCACCTCCCAAAGAACAAATAAGCCGAGACACGACAAATCTCCAGGAAATAAAAGCAAGATCTCTCCTAGTGGGAAAGGCGAGATCCCGAGACACCGAACCATAAAAAACCACAATGTCATCCACAGCCCCAATTAAGGTCCGTTCATTAAACGTCAAAGGACTACAAAATAATAGGAAGCGGAGGCTAGCCCTCCAGGATATGAAAAAATCAGGGGGAGACATCATATTCTTACAGGAGACCCACTTCACATCACAAGACCCCCCAAATTTATTCAAAAAAATGTTCCCCACATGCTTTTTTGCATCATTTAGTAGTAAAAAGAGGGGTGTGGCTGTCGTAATCAGACAAGGCACCCCATTCAATCATGTTAAAACAACAGTGGACCCAGAGGGTAGATTTTTAGTGGTATATGGCTCCCTAGCGGGCTCGGCAATTGGCCTGATCAATGTATATGGCTCCCTAGCGGGCTCGGCAATTGCCCTGATCAATGTGTACGCCCCGAATGAGAATCAAATAGAATTCCTACAAACTGTTCTCGAGGGCGTTGACCCGGGATATCTGTCATCAATGATAGTGGGAGGGGATCTAAACATGGTCTTAAACCCCACCGAAGACAGATCGACCGCAGTGGGTCCCCCCTGTACAACCTACTCCCAAATCAAGGGGATGGTGGTAAGATTAATATTGTACTCGAATATTTGGACAGAAAACCACAGATGCCTTTTTTATGCCAATTTTATTATATCACCGCTTGTAACACTCTGCATCCAAAGCTTGTGTTATCTGAGGACTGGATGCCAATTTATTTGGCAAGGGAAAAAACCCAGAGTCGCCAGAACAGTTCTCTTGGCCTCAAGGGGGAGAGGAGGACTGGGAGTCCCAGACATCACAAGATATTACCTAGCCGCCCAATTGCGACAGGTAGTAGTCTGGAACGCTAACCCAAATCAACACTGCTGGCAAGATATAGAAACGCATTATGCCAGGACGCCCTCATTGCCGGCTTGCCTTTGGTCCCTGAGCTGGGAGGACATGCAGAATAGCAAATTCAAATTAGGCCCGATGAGACACACATGGGAGACCTGGACGAAGTGCAAATTCAAATTTAAGCTCACAACACCTCATTCCCAACTTACGCCAATTCACAAAAATCCAAAATTCCCACCTGGCTGTGAGCCCAGACAATTCGATCAATTCAAAACAAAAAATATCAGAGCGGTTGACGACCTCTTGAGCCTCGGGGAGTTCCTGAGTTATCAAAATCTACAAACCAAATATGAAATAGTAGGGCTAAATGTTTTCAAGTACCTACAAATTCGGCACTTTATTCAAACATTATCTATTATTATAGAGTTGGAATTTCCCCCTCTCACTGGTTTCGAACGGCTCTTTAGAGAAACAGCCCACCAGAAAGGTCTTATAATGCAAATTTGTGCAGAACTGGAGAGGGCCATAGAAGCTCCCACACACGACTACATGCTACATTGGGCAGCAGAATTGAATATAGTTATAGACCGAGAGGATTGGGAAAGTATTTGGGAATCTGCCTCAGGAACTTCCATATGTACCACAATCAAAGAAAATAGATACAAAATATTATTTCGCTGGTATCTTACCCCAGTTAGAATAAATCAAATCTACCCCCTGGCCTCCAATCTATGTTGGAGAGGCTGCGGTCAAAAGGGGGACATGGCCCATATTTGGTGGACATGTCCGGAAATTCAGAAGTATTGGGAAACTATACAAAATTTTATAAAAGAGGTCACAGACCTCATAATACCCATTGACCCGCTGACCTACCTATTGGCCAGGCCCTTAGAAACACTGGACCGACCAACAGGCAAATTAGTCCCCTTCATTCTCACAGCGGCTAGATGTGCGGTGGCAGCCGCCTGGAAGAAGGTGTCTCCCCCCTCTAAACAAACAGTAATAAAAAGGGTGCAAGAGGTGATGGATATGGAGAGACTGTCCGCCTTTTTGAAAAGGTCCACTGCCTCTTTCAATAATATATGGGACCCATGGCTAACCCAAATGGCGCTCCTGCGTCGAAACACCTCATAACAGTAGAGGAAAGAACCAAGATAGAACAAAGGTCCAAATTAGGGATGCCGAGGAGAAGGGGAGCAATGCCCTCCCACAATGCCCCCCCTCTGCTATCTTTGAGGGGTTATAGGTCACTTCTCCCCCTTTTAACCTAATAGCAGGGACTAATGCGCTCGGCCTGATCCTTCTAAGTTTATTAGCCAATAAACGTCCCGCCTTATCTCCCTTAACATAATACATCTACTTGGTCCACTTAAGTGCTTTCTTTTTTGAGTGAGTCTCCAATTTGTGAGCTAATCTCTGAGTAGTTCAATAATAAGTCGTTCATCCTCCAATGGAATTATTTAGTCCTAGGAAATGGAGGATTGCACAGGATCGCCACGGGGCGTGGTCTGACCACGTGATCGGTCCTATATCTGAATGGACCAATACCTCCAAAATACCCGGGGATAGAAATATATTGTCAACTCTGGAGTACGTATTGTGTGATGGTGAATAAAAGGAGTAATCCTTCTGTCCTTTATGTGAGCTACACCAAGCATCCCAGAGACCATATTCTTAAAGTAGCAGTCGAAATTCCTTAGCTACACTATTTACCATAGCAGAGTGTAATTGCTCTGGCTGGGTGGACTTATCCACATACGGATCTGGTACCATATTAAAATCACCTCCCAATACCAACAATTGCTCTCGGCTATCTGCCGTGGATCCAGTGTTTCCCTTAAAAAATCGAATTGTCCCTTGTTGTGTTGGCATGAAAGAAGCCCGTGGACCACCTCCCCCCTTGATCTCTCCTAACCTCCAATAACTGGAATGGGATGTCCCATTTAATCAGTATCGCATCCCCTCTTTTTTGCTAGTAAAAGAAGAATAAAATGCTATGGGGTATGTCCGGCTAAAAGTGTTTGGGGGTTCCTGAGTAACAAAGTGCATCTCTTGCAAAAAAACAAAATCTGCTTTCAGATTTCTAAATTCTTTTAGAGCCGGTCTACGTTTACCATTACTGATAAGACCTTTAACATTCAGGGATACTAACTTCAGTGGTGCCTGACTATTCATTTCCAATGTCGTGTCTCTCTCATGTGAAAGTTGTGAGTGGAAAACGTTAATGGTTGTAGGGAACAAATGGGGATAAAAATCACAGGGAAGGGACTTTCCCCCTCCGGGAACTTGGGGAAAAACAGCAACAGCAAAAATTAAACTATAAGATAAGAGGAGTGTAACCAGCCACTTATCCAAATTTACGGCCAGACCCTACGTGGCCTGGTGGACATATGGTTCTACTGGGGGCGACCTGACGTCGGGCATACAGAGCTCCCACCGATCCTGCACACCCCGCCTCTTTCTGCTCTCCCTCCCCTGATCGCGCCCTCACCACAGGTTTGATTATAATGTAACAGAGCCTAATAAAGACGTCCATTCCTAACAACCGTGGAACAAATGAATGTAGAAAACTTTTTGTGTTAACATACACTTATAGGGGTAGGCTTCTCGGTTAGAAATATAAATACCTGGTTTCACATTTTAATGTAATTTAACCTTAGAATATTCGAGCAGTAATTTGCTCTCGGCTTCTCGGTGGGGTTTAGTGTCCTTTGTAGTGTGGCAAGATGGCCTTGCGGCAGGGTCAGTAAGACACTAGATATGGTATGAAACGTTAACTCTAGTGGTTTATTAGCCACAAACAAATAAACTCTGGGTGCACTGTCCCTTTAAGAAAACCAAATCATAGAAAATAAACACCTATTCACTTTAGGGAAAGCGAACTACACCATAGCTTTCGCCCTCACTAACTGCATGGCCAGCAAACTGGTTCCCAAGCCAAAACTTGCCCTGGCATATGCAGCAGTGTAACACAGTCTCTGCATACAACAATAAAGTGTTTTTTTCTTATCTGTCAGTCCTTTGGAGCAGACGTCACTGCTTCAGCACGGCCTTGCATCCTTTCTTCCTAGGAGAACTCGGCCCCACCTTGAGCCCAGAGAAACTCCTCTGTAACCAGCTACCGCAGCAGGGGAGCACTTCTATCTCCCCACTTCTCTGAGGAAAACAGTCTCTCACTCTGTGACTCCCAGCATTGTATCTCTGTGTTTGTCTTAAACACTCCTTTCGCTCACTGAGGAGTTAGCCCCTGATTAATCAGATTTCAGCTGCTGCTCTTTCTATGAGGGGATTAACGGTCTGTGGACTGGAAAGCACACTTACTTCACTGTTCCAGCCTACTGAGTCAGTGACTCTGTCACTGTATCTATAAACAAGGAAGAAAACCCAGCCCTTCTAAGTCTTAGGGCTGAAGCCCCCTCACCCATCGCCGGGGCACTCAATCCATGTGTGCACCGGTTTCATCCGCCAATCAGCTGTAGCAAGCCGGCACCCACGAAGCAGACAGCAGATTCCAATCCGTATATTAAGCAGTCCCTATAATAGTTTGGAAGAAGTATAGAGGGAGACAGGGATAAAAGTGGAATGAAGAGAGAAAACAAATAAAGCTACACATCCGGGATATCTTTTCCTGGGTTACCATGGGTCACTGAGTCACTGGTCAAGGAGATGGCCGCATACTCGCCGAGGATCCCTCAATGCCACCGTCGGTCTTGTATCTTTTATCTCCGGGCAACCTCAGCCGATCGATTGTCATCCGTGTTATCTTCTCGAGGTCTTCAGTGCTGGCCCGAGCCCTCCTTGGGAGTCAGACCCAGTGCCGACAGAAAAGATGCTGATTCCTCGGGGTAACAGAGGGAGACCGGTCTGCCTCAATGGTTTACCACCAAGCGGAACGGAAAGGTCAACGGTAACGAATACCCTTTTCCTGAAGCACCGTCACTGGACGCAGCCCTCTCCTCACCACAATTGTAATCCTGGACAGATCTGGATGGAATTGTTTTCAAATTCAATTGAGCCAATTGAGTTTCTGCAGCCTTTAATACTCCTTTCCTTGGATGCATATCTCTGCTTCTTTTGGGGTCTTCGAATTTCGATGCTAGAGCTCTGTCCATCAGAAGATCGCCATCTTGTAACTGGCGGTCAATTGACGTAGTCAAAAAAACAATTATATGCTGCACACCATAAGTCGTATACATAACAGTATTACCGGTGCTGCTGGTTCAAGGGATACCTGTAACAATCATCCAGTCTTGAATAATTGGAAGGATCCAGCGCTCCACGGATTTTCGAAAGTTCAAATTTTATTGCGCCATACACAACGACCGTTTGGACCTTAGTAGGTCTTTCTCAAGTGAAAAAGGCGTGGAGCGCTGGATCCTTCCATTTGGTCAATTGACGTAAACAGTCTCTTAAGGCAGGGGAGTGCAATCTTTTTTTCCCTGCGCCCCCCTGCCAGCTGTTCCCCTCTCTCTGAACCTCCACTCGCTCTGGCGTCGGCGTCATGACGTCACGTTGCCATGGCGATGCGTCCCCAGAAGCTGCCGGAGCCAAGGTAAATGCAGTTTACAGAGGCCTTTGCCACTTCCCCAGTACTTCACTTAAGTGCCTTTGGGAAGCGTGCGGGGCCTCTATAAACCCTGAGCCCCCCTGCTGGTGCACCCCCCAGTTTGCGCACCGCTTTCTTAAGGTATGGGTGTAGGGCTTCTGCGTAGACCGACTCAGGGACATGATGGATTCGTAAATTCTGCCTTCGCTCCCTGTTCTGTAGATCAGCGGTGTGCAATCTTTCCAGCGTGCGCCCCTCTTCCTGCTTCCCTCCCTGCTCGCGCCCCCCCTCCCTTACCTCCTCTCCGGCATCAAATGATGCCGCGGGGTCACGTGATGTCACGTTGCCATGGCGTCGCCGAAGAGACGTTAAGTGACGTTAAAGAGGCCTCACGTGATCCCCCGGCATTAATTTAAATGCCTTGGGGGAAGCGTGCGGGGCCTCTGCAACCCCCGCACCCCCCTGAACAATCCTGCGCCCCCCCCCCAGTTTGCGCACTGCTGCTCTAGATAGTCTATACCATCCCTCATGGCTCTTATCTCTTCATTGAGACGCAGGACCTCATCGTCAGTATTTACCTGATTTTGTAACGAAATGTCCATTTTATTTTCAAGCTCTGTAGTTCTTTTAGCCAGTAAAGAAACTTCTGCCTTTAATTCCTTTACAGCTCATCCAGAGCTGACTGGACGCCCGCTTGCCTTTCTTTCAGCATATTCTGGAGGTCCTGCTTAGTAATTACTGTGTCTCCCTCTGCCATACTCTCTGCCAGGAACAGCTCTCCCCACTGACTCTTCTCCTGCTCCAGCCCTCTGCACCGAGTTTCTCAGGGTGGCCTTTCTATCAAACATGTCCCGCAGCTTGCCTCTCACCTTCCGTGGTTGTTGTTAAATCTTTATTCCGCCTTCTCTCCGCTGTCTGTGGCTGTAGCGGGAGAGATCAGGAGTCCCTGGCTTCTGCGTTTTTTTGTTGTCATCCCCGCTGGTTCCCCCGGCCGGCGTTGCGTCTCGCGGGGCTGTTCGGAGTGGCGATCAGGGGTTATAGCTAAATCTATCGGCGGAGCGCACGGAGCTTCCCTAGCTCGCGTGCATCTGCAATGATGTCACACGCACGCACTCCGCATGTCTTTTTTCAACCTCATCTACTATGTAACTATGTATGTAAATACACGCACTAACCAACAAAACAATTAATGCATTTAAACCAGTAGCCAAAAAAACAAATAATTAATTTAAAATGCTAACCAATCCTAAAATGTTATTAAAACAAGCCATCCAAATTCTAAACAATTTAATCCAAACAATAAACATAAATCGAAAAAATAACAATCAATAGAAAACAAGCATTTGCCAAAAAATGCATTGGCTGTCACTGTATTTATCTGTACCCTAAAGGCACAGATTAATACATTATCAGTCAATGGGCAAGCAAATACATATACAATAAAAAAAAACAATGAAGTCTTCACACTCCGACTCCCGGTGTATGTGCAAACTCCCGTACTGCAACGATATCACCCGCAATCCAACGCCATCCACCTTGAAGACCAGCATCAGGTAAAAAAAAAATCTTCTTTCTTTTATCTTCTATCACCGTCTTCTATCTTCATCTGTCATTATTTTTAGGTTTTTGTTTAATCTTCTATCTTCATCTGTCAATTCATAGCCCCATGGTAAATCCACAACAGGATGATGTCTCGTCGACTTCTTGTGGTAAAATGAGACGTACAGGCTTTATATATGGTAATGTCATCCCTTAAAGTGACATCACATCCTTTTGAACTAATGTGACCTATCACATGGTACAGCAACCAATGGGATTGTCTTCAATCCCTTTGGCTGTAATACCATGTGATATAGCCATGCGGATTTAAGGATGTGACGTCCCTGAGATGACGTCACATCTTTAAAAAACAAAACAAAAGAGGCGGCACATGATACAGGATCCAATCGGATTGGAATTGTACCATCTGACCATAAAATGTGAAGTCACAGGCCCTATATAAGGCCTGTACATCTCATTTTACCTGAAGAAGCCGACGATACAACATCCTGTTGTGGATTTACCATGAGGCTTTGGATTGGCAGATGTAGAAAGAAGATGGAAGAAAACCTAAAAATAATTACAGATGAAGATAGAAGACGGTAATAGAAGATAAAACAAAGAAGCTTTTTTTTTTTTACCTGATGCTGGTCTTCAAGGTGGATGGCGTTGGATTGCGGGTGATGACGTCGCGGTACGAGAGTTTGCAGATACGCCGGGATTCGGAGGATGAAGACTTCTAAAGGTAAGTAAAATATTCATTGTATGAAAGTGGGTTTTTGTTTGTATTTATTTGTATGTATTTGCTTGCCCATTGACTGATAATGTATTAATCTGTGCAAGGGTACAGATAAATACAGTGACAGCCAATGTATTTTTTGGCAAATGTTTGTTTTCTATTGATTGTTGTTTTTCCTATTTGTGTTTATTGTTTGGATTAAATTGTTATGTATTTGGATGGCTTGTTTTTAGTACATTTTAGCATTGGTTAGCGTTTAAAATGTATTAATTGTTTTGTTGGCTACTGGTTTAAATTAATTGTTTTGTTGGCTAGTGCTTTTGTTTCTTTTAAATGTATTTTGGTTGTTTGCTTGTATTTATTTCTGGTATTTCTTTTGTGGTTTGATTTTGAATAATGTGATTTTTTTTGCTGTTTACATTTGTAATCCTGGTGTTTATTTGGTATTTGCTTTATTGATTGCTGGTAATTTTGTTGTGTTTACTTGTTTATTGTTTATTTGGTGATTGTTTTGATTAAATTTGATATTGTTGGTCATTGTTTATTTTTGAGGTTGACCATTGACTGTCATAGTGGTAAATCATGCCCATATTATATGGGTATGAGGTACCACTGTGCCAATTAATTGTTTTATTTGCATTTGGAATGTGTATATTTTTAATGTAATGTGTTTTATTTTGGGCCTGTTTTTTTTAGCTTCCCCATTTATTGCTATAGTGGCAAAGCATACACATATGATATGGACAAGCTTTAATTTAACATTGTGCCAATGAATGGATAGTGGGGGGGGGGGGGGTTTTTTTTAAAATATTTTATATTTTTTTTTTTTGTACAGGATTGATACCTCCAGGCCAGCGGGACTCCCGGACACCCACGGGGACCACCCGAGGACCCCCGTGGTGCCCCGGACACCTGCGGGAACCACCCGAGGACCCCCAGACACCCGTGGGGACCCCCAGAAGGCCCCTGGACACCCACAGGAACCAACCGAGGACCCCCGGACACCTGCGGGAACCACCGCCAGACACCCGCAGGGACCACCTGGAGGCCCCCAGACACCCGCGGGGACCATCCGAGGGCCCCCGGACACCCATGGGGCCCCAGACACCCATGCGGACCACCTGTAGACCCCCACCAGCATCTGACATCAATTCTGTGCAGAATTTTCGTAAATGTTTTTATGTGGGACATGGGGTGGGTTGTGTATTGGTGGGTAGTACATATTGTAATGTTTATTGGAGTAGAGGGGGTGAGTGAAGGACAAGTATGCCCTTCACTCAACCCCTCTGCCCCCAATAAACCTGCTATTGTGCCTTACTCCCTTCATTGCCTTAGCGGCTATCCGCTAAGGCAATGAAGCTGCTTGAATGTAATTTGTATTAATAGTGTGCGGGAGCAGGGGGGCTCCTGAGATGAACCGCTTTGATTTATGCCACAGGGACCTCCTGCACCCCGAGTTTCACGCCCTGGTATGGGGCATTTGGTGCCGCCATTTTTAAATCGTCGCCATTACATGACCCGGGGATTTAAATAATGGAGGAGATACCGGCACCCAATTCCAGTGCCTGTAACTCGGGAAGCAGGGGGTCCCCGAGGCTGAAATCAATGCGGTTCATCTCAGGAGACCCCCTGCTCCCGCACACTACTAATAAAAATGACATTAAAGCAGCTTCATTAACTTAGCGGAGAGTCGCTACGGTAACAAATCTTTTTGATTTTTTATTTTTGTTTTAATATTAGTGTATTGTAGCAGGGGCTCTCCGGAGCAGAACCACTTTGACTTGAGGTCCGGGCCCCCCCTGCTTCCTGAGATAAAGGCCCCGGTATGAGGTACTGGTATCTCCTATGCATTTAGATCCCAATGTCACGTGACGCGAGACATTTAAATGCATAGGAGATACCGGCACCCCATAACTGGGCCTGTATCTCGGGAAGCAGGGGGTCCCCGGACCTGAAATCAACGCAGTTCTGCTACGGAGACCCCCTGCTACAATACACTAGTATTAAAATTAAAATTTTGCAATCGCTGGCGAGATATGCGCAGGCCAGATTGCTACAGATCGCCGGGTTAGCCTTTCGAGAGGGGCGAGCAGCACGTCGCCGGCTACTCGCCAGTTTTGCACATTTTGCTATCGCAGGTATTCGGGGCTTTCTGAATACCGTGATAGCAACGCTGTGAAAACTGGCGGAGTAACCGGCACAGCGATTGTTATATTTTATCAAGGCTACTAACATAGGCCCCAGAGAGTGATGGCGAATACCGGGGAAGTGAAGCTTTATGAGGATGAAGTTGGCATCAAGAAAACCTTTTGTAGTGACGGATATGACTCTCTGCTTCCTGATTTCATGCAGGGAATGGTTGAGGTTATGGCAGAAAACTACCACAACATTTGGGCCAAAAAGAAGAAAATAGAACTGGAGAGCAAAGGTGAGTGTGGGCATTATACGCAACCAATATATAGCATCAGCCATGAGCAAAATAACCCACCTGAATTATTGTAGGCCCATATTTACAAAGCAGTGCTATGCCATAAAACATCTTCCAGCACTGGCGAATAGACTGTATGACATAGCAATAAATATGACTATTTGTGCATAACATGCTCAGCAGGGAAACTTTACATATGTTACAGTTCTGCAATGGATGCAGATAGGTATCACTGCATATATAGAGATATTGCTCTGCTTCGCATACATTTACACATTACTGTACAAAGCAGCTATGGTATATGTGGGCATTGCTGCCTATATTACTCTGCATACAGTGCAGGTAGTTGCTTTGCAAATCATTTCAAACCTCCCAGATCTGATTAAAATATCCAATACAAGTGAGAGGACTGGTCTTTCCCACACATGTCCTGTTCAGCAGATGGGTTGTGGATCTTTCTTTTTGCAGGTGGAGGGAGCCACCCCTTGCTGGTGCCCTATGACACCCTAACGGCAAAGGAGAAGTCCAGAGACCGTGAGAAGGCACAGGAGCTGTTCAAATTCCTGCAAGTGAACAGCTACGCAATATCCAGGTAAGAATGCAGCTATTAGTGCACTTTTACCAGTGCTTAAAGGATCTCTCCTCGGGAATGTGTTTCTAACTTAATAAGAGGTTGTGTTGTTGATACATGGTAAGAATAAGGTTTGGCGTGCATGTTTCATTTACCTGCATATTTCTTATAATAAATACTTGTTTATGTGTATTACTAGGGGCTTGAAGGATATGGAGCTGGATGCCTCTTCCATGGAGAAGAGGTTTGCCTTTAAGTTTCTGAAAAAGGTTCTTCACTACGTGGATTCTGCACAGGAATTCATTGCCCACTTAGGTGAGATTTCTTTTAAAATAGTATAATTAAGAAGGCCACTTCTGTATTTCTTAAACCTATTAAAGGGGCAATCCTGGCTAGGACCATGTGAACTCGTGGTAGTGGCATGTTTAGTGGTTTCATTATAGGTGACACTATTTAAAATATGTGAAAAGAACTCACTGAAAAGATTGTGGCCCTAGAACTCCAACATAAGCAGTCCTCTTCAAAAAAAGTGTTTAGAACCCCAGATAAGGCAAGAACTGAACTAAAAGTATTGCAGCTTGACGAGGTAGAGAGAGCGCTGAAATGGACTAACCAGAAGTTCTATGATAGGGGCAATAAAGCAGATAAACTCCTGGCCTCGAAACTAAGAGGCGTTAAGACCAAAGCCCAGATCACAAAAATCCGCACCAGAAACGGGCAAATAACGTACAACGAGAAAGAAATAGCGCAGTAATTCGCAGAGTTCTACAAAGATCTGTACAACCTCCATCCCCCCAACCAGGACCGCAACAGTGCCAAAACGGCCGCAGAATACTTAACCCAATGTAACCTCCCATCCCTTTCAGCGGAAGAGCTGGGGTCCCTTAATCAGAAAATAACCCAAGAGGAGCTATCCCAAGCCATATCCTCGCTTAAAATAGCCAAGACACCTGGGCCAGACGGATTCTCCAACGCTTACTATAAAAAATTTGCAGCATCCCTCTCCCCTTACCTACTGGACATGTTCAATTCCTTCCTAGAAGGAGAGCCAATCCCAGGCACAATTTCGGCCGCCAACCTTGCCATCATCCATAAGGAAGGTAGAGACCCGCTACAATGTGGTAGTTATAGACCGATCTCTCTACTCAATACTGACCTCAAGCTTTTCAGTAAGATCCTAGCAAACAGACTGAACCCTATTCTCCCCAGATTGATTCATATAGACCAGGTGGGCTTTGTGTCAGGAAGACAGGCCTCTGACAACACCCGCAAAATTATTAATATTATAGACCACGTTCACCTCAATAAGTCTCAGGCCATGATCCTAAGCCTTGATGCCGAAAAGGCTTTCGACCAAATCAAATGGTCCTTTCTTGACTAAACTATGCTCCGGTTTGGCTTCTCGGGTCCGTTCCTCGAAGGGGTACGAGCCCTCTATAACAACCCTACCGCTCTCTTAAAACTCCCGGGAGGGCACTCCAACCCAATAACAATTAAAAATGGAACCAGGCAAGGTTGCCCCCTATCCCCCCTACTATTTGCCCTAACAATAGAGCCACTAGCTGCCAGGATCAGAGCTGAACCCAGCATGAAGGGCATCCCAATCGCAGACAGGGAATACAAAATATCCCTTTTTGCCGATGACATAATTCTGACCTTGGCCGACCCGCACACCTCCCTTCCCAACCTCCAGAAACTGTTGGACCAATTTAGCCGAGTGTCCGATTATAAAATAAACACGGACAAGTCCGAGGCGCTTAATATTTCTCTCCCAGACCCTACATGGAAACTCCTACAAACTAATTTCAAATATAAGTGGAATATCTCCCACATTAAATATCTAGGGATAAAAATAGCAAGCTCGTACAGCTCGCTATATCAAGCCAATTACCCCCCCTCTTCCGCCAGATCAAGAGAGACTTGGAGAGTTGGCATGCCCACCAGATCTCTTGGTTTGGAAGAATTGTGTCCACCAAAATGAATGTCCTCCCCCGATTACTTTACTATTTTCAAACCCTCCCAGTCCCTGTCCCGCTAGTAGAACTGTGAAACATGCAGGCCCATATTCTCCGTTTTATATGGAAGCAGCGTAGACCAAGGGTGCCGAGATCGGTACTGTTGGCTTCAAGGACGATGGGGGGTTTGGAGGCCCCGGATGTGGTCAGATATTACCAGGCGGCCCAGCTGAGGCAGGCGCTGGTTTGGAATAACCCCCCGACCTCCAATTGCTGGTTGGAGATAGAAACACACCGCGCGGCCCCCACCCCCCTCTCGGCCCTACTATGGTCTCAGGCTCACAAAGGAAGTAGGCCCCTGAGATTCGAGCTCGGGGCAATGAGGTGCACGTGGCCTACTTGGACTAAAGCTAAAGGGAAACATGGCCTAGCTTCATCCCCCTAACAACTCACCCCCATTTTTGGGAACCCGGACTTCCCACCTGGGTGCTCCCTTACCCAATTTGGTCAATTCCAGGGCCTAAATATCAGAGTGATTGCGGATCTGCTGGAAAGTGATGAGGTCCTGTCCTTTCAAGAGCTTAAAAATAAGTTCTCTTCCACAGATCTCCCCATCTTCAAATACCTTCAGATTAGGCACTTCCTGAGAGCCCAATCCCCTAGCCTTAAATTCCCAGCGCGCACTAGATTCGAGATCCTCTGCCTCAAGGGGAAATATCAGAGAGGTTTAATCTCCGAAGTGTATAGAACATTAGAGGCATCTCAATCCCCCCCCTCACACTCCTATATGCAAAAATGGAGCGCTGATCTAAATACCTCAATCGACCTGGAAGACTGGGAGGATATCTGGGAAGCTGCTACCAGAACATCAATTTGCTCAATCACGAAGGAAAATATTTATAAAATTTTATTCCAATCGTACTTAACCCCGAGTAGACTGAGCCAGATCTACCCAGGCACCTCGGACGTGTGCTGGAGAGGATGTGGTCAAAGGGGGGACATGCCCCATATTTGGTGGGCATGCCCGGAGATCCAGAGGTTCTGGACCAGGATCCAGAGTCTCCTGATTGAAACTTTGGATCTGGAGGTCCCCCTGGACCCCCTGACGTACGTGCTGGGGAAACCAATTGAAGACCTTCCCGCCCCTATAGCCAGACTTTCCTCGGCGATCCTTACGGCCGCCAGATGCTGCATCGCGGCGGCCTGGAAACAAGTAAAGGCCCCTTCCAGGAGAACAGTAATTAAAAGAATAGACGGGGTCATGAACATGGAGAGACTGACAGCCATGTTGAAGCAGAGAATGCCTCAATTCTATAGAACCTGGGAGCCTTGGCCAGGCTCAGGGGCCCCGACACTGGTGCAAGCCTTGGTACAACTCTGATACCCTCGGGGCCGAGGGCCGGTGCGCCCTACCCGCCACAATCCCTCCCCCCCCCTCCATCCCCCACCCTCTTTTTCCCCATGTCGTTCCCAACTATCCACCCGTCCCTCGTCATCCCCTCTCTTTTCACTACTGACAGTAGGAAAAAAGGTTTATTGTGTGTCTCAGAGTTCCTCACTGCCATGTGCCTGTACTTCACAACGATTTGTTATGTTATGCTGTGAATGTCATATTAATATCCACATGTATGTATTTTAAAAGACGCCAATAAAGGAAAAAAAATTAAAAAAAAAAAATGTGAAAAGCTGTGTGTGTGTGTGTGTGTGTGTGTGTGTGTATATATATATATGTGTGGTATATAAATATAAATATATACACTACACACCACACATCACAACAACACACCCACACACACACCACACACACACACACACCACACACACACACACACACACACACACACACACACACACGTAAATTAGTGATCCATGCTTTTCCCACTTTGTTGTTGGTTGAAACTAATTATTCTGCCTTCATTAGCCAAATAGATAAAGGGAAATAATAATATTTACCAGATAAGGGTTGTCCCATAATTATATCTTAACAGAGGCTGTCGTCAGCAGTGGTAAAAGCGAGAAGTCTCCACATGAGCAAGAAATCAAGTTTTTTGCCAAAGTAAGTTTGTTACAATGCATGTTAAAATCTGACCTCCGCTATTGTTCACCTGGTTGTACATTTCCCCATCCACCCCATTCTCATCCCTTATCTCAAATAATACAAACATTAAATAGCTGAATATTCCATTGATTGCTCTTTCCCAACCTGGTCTATTGCAGTGTCCAGAAAGTGCATGGAATCAGGAATAGTTGTTGTTTGTTTAGGTTTTAATCAGCTATTGCATTGGGTGACATAGATTGCTTTGTGCAGACTGCAGGGATGTCATTCAGGTTCTTCCAGCAGAGCTGACATTGCAGTACATCTCTCAGCACTATTTATCTGTCCAGTTAATAAAGGCTGTGTCCTGTTATTCCCCAAGTTGCACACAGTTCTACACATGAAAGTGGCTCCGTGCTTCCTTTGATTGCTCATCCAGGAGGCCTTGATAATCCATTGCTTTTGGGTTACCATGGCAACGTATCACCCCAAAAAAGGTAGGACAAAGTTACAGAGGCCTTGCGCGATTACCCGACATTTAATTGAAATGCCTTGGGGGAGAGCGCGGGACCTCTGTAACCACTGCGCCCCCCCTGTAAAATCTCACGCCCCCCAGTTTGCGCACCCCTGCTGTAGCTAACGAGAGGATTTTCCATCCAAGCCTTTAGACAGGAAAGAGACACTGTCACAACCCTATTACTTACCTATCTTGACCACTCCAATAATCCTGATGATGGTTTCTCACATTTGGTGGCGAGTGTGATCTGAGCAGGCCTCTTGTGTTTCTTGTTCTAGGTTCTCCTTCCACTAGTTGACCAGTACTTTAAGAATCACTGTCTGTACTTCCTCTCCTCCCCAATTAAAACGCTAAGCAGCAGTGGGTACGCATCAAACAAAGAGAAAGAGATGGTGGCAAGGTAAGTGGGAAACCCTTGAATCCCTAAACAGTGTTATAGCATTGCCGTGACCCGTGAAATCTCAAGATGTTTCCAATCTTCCAGCCAAAGGCCAGTTTCACATAATGGGTTCCATGTTTTTATTACCACTTCTTAAATCTCAGTCTCCATCCTCTGCTAATGCCCATTAAAGAAAAACAGAACATCTAATATTTTGGTAATGCTGTGCAAGCCTTACTAGAGATGCCATATAAGTGAGACATCATACAATATTTAATGCTTTGAATTTGGTGTGTCTGTGCTTGAATTTCACACAAGATAAGTCAGTCACCCCGTCTTTAACAACCCAGACTTCCCACCAGGAAGAAGCCCAGGATCTTTTGAACAATTAAAAAAAAGGAATATTAGAAGGGTGGGGGACCTTATCCATAGAGGGAGTCTCACAGAACTCCGAACCAAATTTGATGCACCACATCTGCCTCTCTTCCAGTACCTACAACTTAGACATTATCTTCTATCAATCACTAGGAAGCTAGAGTTCTCAGAGCTTTCTAACGTCGAAGCATTGTGCAAGAAAGAAAGTTACCAAAAGGGCTTAATCACTAAGATACACGCAGGGTTAGAGTCTGCAGGGAACAACCCAGATCAGTGAGCTATGGACCTAGGGCTGGATATCGATAGAGAGGATTGGGAGGACATCTGGGACAATGTGGCCAGAATCTCCATGCGTACGACTATGTAGGAAAATATATATATATAAAATTCTTTATCAACGGCACCTTCCACCAGAGAAATGAAAGCAGATTTTCCCTGAGGCCTCAGATCTCTGTTGGAGAGCTTGCGGGCAGGCAGGAGATATGGTACATATTTGGTGGTTCTGCACAGCAGTCCAAAAATACTGGAAAGCAATCCATGAGATTATCACTGAGACGACAGGTCTTGAAATCCCGTTGGATCCCCTGACTTATTTACTGGCCACGCCGGTAGAGGAGGTGAGCCGCACGACTAGACTAATATCTCACATCTTAACTGCTGCCAGATGCGCTATAGCTGCAGCTTGGAAGATTCCACCACCCCCTTCTAGGTCACGGGTAATACTAAGGGTTAATGAGGTTATGCTGATGGAGCGGTTGATGACTGCCTTCCTGAAACACTCAACAGATAATGTTTTTGAAGATCTGGGACCCATAGCTGAATACTCAGCAATAAGATAATAAGATAATGCACAAAGACAGTGGTTGGCGCGCCCCCCCCCCCTCCACACCCCTATTATTTACTATGTATTAAAAATATTGTTTGAAGTTTAAGCCTAGGTTTATATCATCTATATACTGGCATGCAAGAACTGTATTTATTTCTACTGAAAACTTTAATAAAAAAACTATTTGTACAAAAAAAAGAAAAAGATAAGTCAGTCACGTGCTCTTTTTGCGGTTTGGAGCAATAATTTAATTCTAGAAGTATATTTATTATAGCAGTGTAGTCTGATAATTAATAGTAATAGTACTTTGTTTTATGTTAGATCATAAATGGATATGCCGGAATCCTGGCTTTGTGGGGGATCTTGTGGGAATGATTGGGGTTTGCTGTTTTAGGGACGGGAGATATGTAGACACGGCTTAAAGATTTTTACAAACCGTGTGAAATGATGGTTTGGTGAAACGGTAGGTAATGCACTTCAGACAATGCAAAAATATAGATCTCACATTTACAGCTCATGGGTGAACGTACAACATGGTACACAAAATGGTACACAATTCTGTATATCTGTTGGACATGGAGGCTCGGAAAAACAGCTACTGTACCATTTCTTGTGACAGAGTACAGTTACCAAAATGTCTCTATTCCAAATGAGCTCTTGTTATTTTCCTACCATGTTATTATGTTATAGTTGGAATAGAACCCCCCAAAGTGGGTACTCGGACCATATCTCCTCAAACAACCAGAATGAATATATTTTTACTTGGAAATATTTCATCTTGTTTCAGTAGTATTCCTCTTATCTTCCTTTCCGTGATGACTTATGATAACCTTGGACTCTTGTCTCTCTTGTTTCGTTTCCGCCTGTACTGTCTCTCCTCCGCTTCAGTCTATTCTGCAAACTGGCAGCTCTTGTCAGACATAGGATTTCACTCTTTGGTAAGTTACTCTGAGTTGGGTCAGCAGTGGAACTGCAAACCATGGTCCTCATGGTGAAACTGTAATGCATGGTTAGGGCATTTATATGGGAGGGTTTCTCCAAGTGATATAATAATAAGTGAAAGATAAATAAAGAACACAAAGCTCATGCTCTCTGCAATCCTCAGTGCGGGGAATTCTGTTCTTTTTTTAAACTGGATACTATGAGGTCTGAGTGAATATTGCTGTTTTTCATGACTCATACAATGTCAAATCCTCATCAAGACAGAGGACACTTAAGGACATCAGACAATTAAAACACTTGAAGAAGAAACCTATGAGTTTTCAAAATCTGCTGGCACTATAATGTCATCTATTAAGAACTGTAATGTTGGTCCCCTAAAGGGAATGATACATAAATCTGAACATTTAAACCAATTGAAATTTGCCTTTAATGGCATTCTTTTTGGAAGTGAAGTAATTACTATAATGAGTTGATAGATAATTATACAGTAAGTATGTGTCTGTTAGGTAGCACTCCATGTCAGTGATAAACAAACAAATAAAGGGAATTGGTGCACGGAAGCAGGGTGAACCTCTATCACCCCAAGGTGAATAGATATATATACGTATGGCCCCAGCACGCAACAATACAAGCAATGAACAATAATCAATTGGAATAAGTCAAAAGTGTATTTGAAAAATGATTTAAGCAGCTATACATGGAACCCAAAAGCAGGGTATGGAGACAACCTCTCCTGTAGAGACAACCACACCAAGGAGAGAGAGAGGGGTGGGGGTGAGGGCGGGGGCAACAAGGGGAAAAGAATAAAAACACAAAAGGGGAGAAAACAATATATACGTACAATACACGTAATGGATGGGGGTAATAAAATAATAGGGGGGCAACGTTAACGTTTCGGGGCCATAGGTTGACCCCCTATTATTTAATTACCCCCATCCATTACGTGTATTGTACGTATATATTGTTTTCTCCCTTTTGTGTTTAATATTTTCCCTTTGGCCCCCGCCCTCACCCCCACCCCTCTCTCTCTCCTTGGTGTGGTTGTCTCTACAGGAGAGGTTGTCTCCATACCCTGCTTTTGGGTTCCAATATGAAAAGTGTACGATAGCTACTGTTTAATTATAGATATATATACGTATGGCCCCAGCACGCAACAATAGAAGGGCAACAAGGGGAAAATAATTAAAACACAAAAGGGGAGAAAACAATATATACGTACAATACATGTAATGGATGGGGGTAATTAAATAATAGGGGGTCAACCTATGGCCCCGAAACGTTAACGTTGCCCCCCTATTATTTTATTACCCCCATCCATTACGTGTATTGTACGTATATATTGTTTTCTCCCCTTTTGTGTTTTTATTCTTTTCCCCTTGTTGCCCCCGCCCTCACCCCCACCCCTCTCTCTCTCCTTGGTGTGGTTGTCTCTACAGGAGAGGTTGTCCTCCATACCCTGCTGTTTGGGTTCCATGTGAGCTTCTTAATCATTTTTCAAATACACTTTTGACTTATTCCAATTGGTTATTGTTCATTGCTTCTATTGTTGCGTGCTGGGGCCATACGTATATATATCTATAATTAAACAGTAGCTATCGTACACTTTTCATATTACTATATGTTTATTATCAGGACCAGGTCACATCATTTGGGTTCTTACTCCGCTTCACTCACATATATGGTATGACGTGAAACTGATATATTGCAGGCGCATAATATAAACAGCGGTACAGTAAGTTGGAGGCAGTGACAACAGTTGTGTGTTCTGAACGGTTTGTCCTTTGCTCTTTACTACAGGAGGGGACTCTGCCACCATGGTGAGCTGCCTGCACATCCTGGCGCAGACACTTGATACCCGGTAGGTTCTATAGTTCTTTTCTTTTTTGTAGTAAATATATATTCTTAAAATTCTGTTTATCGCTTAGGGATTTGGGATTTTGTTTAATTTAATGAGGGTTAAACTGTCCCTGCCACATATGTTCTCATCTCAAAGTCCCTGATCTTCCAAGTACTATGATTCATTTTTACTGCTCTTCTTTGGAGTACAGATTCCCTCCTCCCAACTCACCCAATGACCCTATACTCAACGTTGGACTTGTCCCATTTACATCCAGTTGGAAATCCCTGTTAAAACGAATCCCTTATGAGACTAGCCCTGTTTCTCCACCCTTTCTTTCCTCTGTTTGTATTGCTATTCTTTTCATTTAGCACCAGGACAGTCATTTGTAAAGAACAACATTAAAGGTCACATAATAAAGTGAATAATACATGTGTAATAAAGGCCACCACAACTGGTACCAAGGCTTTATCCAATGATGACTGAGTGATGATGATACGTATGCTGGTAAAACCTTTGCAGTGTTAGCCGTAGTTACAATACAGATCTCACTGAACTGTTGCTGATATGATTTGGGAACTGGTCTTGAGAAAATGTGGTAATCTCATTCCCAACTAACATTATATTTCCCGGCTCTGGCCTCCTGCAGATTTGTGGAATGGTCCCTTGCTCTACTACTTCTTTTTAACTTATTTCCTCAAAACATTTACTAAGGCAGGTCAACTGAGAGACACTTGTATTTAGTCAGAGAAGAATCTCTAATTATAAGCTATGTGCTTATCAGTCCATGTCCACTGGTCCTGGGCGAGAGAGCACCATGTTTTCACTGCAGATTGACCTTTTACTCTCACCCTCACAGCACAGTGATGAAGTCCGGCTCAGAGCTGGTGAAGGCTGGAGTCCGCGCATTCTTTGAAAATGCAGCTGAAGATCTTGAGAAGACTCTGGAGAATCTGAAGCTGGGAAAATTCACTCACTCAAGAACCCAAATGAAGGGAGTCTCCCAGAACATTAACTACACTACAGTGGCGCTCCTTCCTATCCTGACTTCCATCTTTGAGCATGTAGCTCGCCACCAGTTCGGCGTCGATTTACTGCGTATGTCCACTTTTTAGGTGCTATTTATTCCGTTTGGACAAACATTGTTACCGTCCATCCGCCAGGGAATCTTTAGGATTTTCTAGCAGTCTCCTTAATAATGAAGCATTGCCACCAGCAGATACTTGTTAAACAATAATTTGCAGCACAGAATATATAGAAAGTTTGCATGCTACTACTACAAGTGAAAACAGAGCACAGGTCTCCATTATCCTTCTGTATCCTGATCTTTCCATGCACAAAAATGACATCTTATAAGTATGCTCATATAGTTCTACCAGAGAACACAGCACATTGCAAGCAGTCTCTCTCATCGAGTGTAGAAGCATCTAATTTTGGTACCTAAGATACAGGGAATTAAAAAGAACTGCACTCGATTCAAACACTGAATCAATCTGGGAATCAAACCCATATAGAGTATATTATTATTTTATACCATTAGACCACGTCTCCTCCTTGTGACTTGACACTCAGATTTAGTAGAAGATCTGGACAGTTTATGCAGTACTTTCCCAAAGCAGAACTCCAAAAAGGAGCTCTGAGGGTGATCCCTTAGGAAAACTAAGCATTGACATTCATATTTTAGGAGAGTTGGGAAACGGGATCAAATATGTTTACTGGGGAAATCTGTGAGTATCCTCATGGAAATAACTCATTTGCCATTTCTACTGTAACTATTTTTCATTAACTTATTATACTTTTTATTTTTCTTTGCAACTAAATGTTCACTAAACATTTTAAGATGAGTTGTTGTTTCTATATTTAAAGCAATGATCCTGTCTGGCCATACACATTTTACACCACTGGAACCCAGGGGTTCCTCTACAGCAGGGGTGCGTAAACTTATCTTCATGCGCCCGCCTTTCTCCTCCGGCTCGCGCACCCCCTCCCGCACGGCCCCAGCGTCAAATGACGTTGCGGGGGCATCACGTTTTCATAGCAACGTGACGTCACACGACCCAAATGACGCCGGTTGCCATGGAGACGTGTCGTTGGAACCAGGGTAAGTAAACCAGTTACAGAGGCCTCACGTGATCCCCGGCATTTATTTTAAATGCCTTCGGGGAAGCACGGGGCCTCTGTAACAGCCGCGCCCCCCCCTCCCAGACAATCTAGCGCCCCCACTTTGTGCTCCGCTGCTCTACAGCTTAACCGCATTGATTTCTGCTCCTTGGACCACCCAAGACCTGAGATACCTCTGTAGTTACTGGTGTTAAAGGTCCCTCCAGGGGAAACAAAATGGCCACCAAATAATAGTTAGTTGATTAGGAGGGGTTGCTTCTTTAAAGTATTAATTACACATCCTAATCTAATGAACTTACTCTGTTCAGAAGCAGTATAGAGATAGAGAACTTTAATAGTATGGTGAATATTTGTTTCCTCCTCCCGCCTGTGCCCACACATGTTTCACATGTAGTTAACAAATCTGTGACTCTCTGGTTTTAATTACACAGGCGTTTAACAGAGTACAAATTCAGGGAAACCTACAGTGCCCTCTGGTGTAACACTAATCATTTAAGCCACTATGGAGCTGGAGAGCCAGTTAATGCACGAGTCCAGAACTACATTGTCTTGGGAGCAAATAAAAATATCACGTCTCAGACAGGTCTGCAACCCGGCTTTTCCCCATTATCTCCCAGCATACAATGCTTCCACTGCAGCCAGGGATTCTGGGTAATGACATGCACACGAGCACACATTGTCTTGGGAGAAAGGTGTATCCTAATATAAAGTCTATTTAAGCTGGAGTTCCCTTTTAGGAAATGTAGCACACAGTTGTCTGCCACAGTCTGCTATACAGCAGCCTTTACCACACAATGAATCATTCACTTTCACTGGAGAAATTATTTCTAAAACTTGTTACAGTCCTGGAAATAAGGAAAATAATGGTACTCAGGAGCACCCTGTAGTGTCACACTTAGCACCTGTCACACACACTTAGCACCTGTCACACACACACTTGGACCTGTCACACACACACTTAGCACCTAGACCTTTGTGTTAACTTGGTTATATAGTAGCCCAAATTCTCATTGTATTGTGTGACATCCCAGCGCTTTATAACACCTGTAACAAGGCCCAGGAGTTGTGGGAAGTCACCATCAAATCATTCTCGGCAACAGATATGTTTATGTTACAGGTCTTCTCAGTCTCACTTATATGGACTGAGCTTCTTTTTTATTCTGACCATCGGGGGCCTCATGAAGCCTTACCAATTAAAGTCAGAACTATCCCACGTACATTTTTAGTTTTTGATCTGCTATATATCCCCCAAATGTTACCCCTTTGGGTATTTCACTTTGCCAGCTTGGATGGTAACACAACTTTCAAACTGCGGATACACTAAAATTTTAAGTGGCCCATGGCCAGTTATAGAAGATCTCCCTTCCCCACACAGGATTTACTAAACCTTCTGTAATCCAGAGTAACCCGGGCACCAGATAAACCCTGCATCTCTTTTCCTTTGCCTCAGTGGATGATGTGCAAGTTTCCTGTTACCGAATCCTGTGCAGCCTCTACTCCCTCGGGACAGGAAAAAACATCTACGTTGAAAGGTACTTCATAAGCGCGCTGATAAAGATATTCCGTACCTTGTATCTGATGTACAGTATACACATTCATGCAGAGAGGGCTTATTCTGGACTTGGATACATGCATTGCTTCCTGCATCTGCTTAATAGCCGGAGCATAAGCCCCTCTGAAAGATAATAGATTGGGGCCGAAATTTACTATTTTCATAAGACTCCTAAAGGGCACTGGAAGACGGCAATCGTCCATGCCAGTGAATCAAAGGTATCGTAGCACCAGTTAGTAAATATGGGTCCGAATGTCTGCAGGAGTGGACGTGAGCACCGATGCTTCCGTCCTTATTTGTTCTTAGTCCACCAGGGGTTATATTTTCTGTATAGCCCGCGCGTCTCTGCAGCTGGAGGTTTACACTCTGTAACGTGGGGCAGAGATTCTGAGCTGTGATGTGTCAGTGGTTTCTGTAAGAGATGATGCTCACTTGGCTGTGTGTATAAGGCAGAGATTCTGAGCTGTGATGTGTCAGTGGTTTCTGTAAGAGATGATGCTCACTTGGCTGTGTGTATAAGGCAGAGATTCTGAGCAGTGATGTGTCAGTGGTTTCTGTAAGAGATGATGTTCACTTGGCTGTGTGTATAAGGCAGAGGTTCGTCAGAAAGTGGTGACACTGCGATGTAAATAACCTCGGCTGCCTGAGGGGGTTTATCACTTTACGGTCGTTTGCTGATTTATTGCGCATCCCTTCTCTTTGTTTCAACCAGGGGGAAAGGGAATAGAAATATTTGTGCTACAGATTTCCCCTAATTGTACAGTACTTTGTTTCATTGCTCTGACCTTTGTTGTGGTGTGAAAGAGATTGAATTGGTGATGAATTGCATTCTGCATGATAGCGCTGGTATCTAGACCATAAAGACAGATCTTTAAACAAATCCCATTGATACAAAAGCTTTTGGTGAGTTTGTGTTCGGAGGAAAATATTCAATATACACTCTTTCCAGAGGCTTGAATACACTGCTAAATGTCAGAGAATGACAATAAGGGGGTGTTCTGCTCAGCACACTGTGGCACTGTATACATTGAATAAAGCGCTTCCAGCCTCAAAGTTCCTCTGCTTAGAATGTGCTCCAGCTGCTCAATACATGGGCTTAAGAAGATATCTGACACATCACGTATTTGCTATACTGGGGATTTTAGAATGGGAGCAGCCAGCATGTGACCGACAATTATTCCAGCAGAACATCCCTCCTCAGCAATACTGCCAGATACCAGTAGCCTGGCTGACAACAGCAGGGACTTTGTTACTAGGCAGTCCTGAGTCTGACGCTTACAGAACTTCATATCTGACTCCCTCAGGTCTCCACTTGTTTACCTCTTTTACCCCTTCATCTCTGATCTGAGTTCTTGCATAAGTGTGATACAAAGGGATTCATAAAGCTGGGTTGCGGGGTATCGCATCCTGATGTATACATAAAGTACGTGTCTTTATATAGCGCCTTCCAGGTACATAGCACATAGCACAGCAGTATTACACGTAACATATTATTATAACACATAATGGGAACACGCGCTTCAGACATAAAACAATAGGAAAATTAGTCCACTTTCTATATGTTAGAGCTTTGTTAAAGAGGTGTGTTTTAAGAAAGGTGCTAAAGGTGGATAGAGAGGGTACTGGTCAGATATTGAGGGGAAGGGCATTCCAGAGGTGTGGAGGAGTGAGTGAGACAGGTTTTAGGCGGGAGAGGGCTTTGGATACAAAAGGAGTAGACAGAAGACATCCTTGAGCAGAACGCAAGAGTCGTGCTTGTGTATAACGAGAAACTAGGGCTGACATGTAAGGAGGGGCAGAGGGGTGTATAGCCTTAAAAGAGAGGAGGAGCATTTTGTAAGTAATACAGGATTTAATAGGAAGCCAGCAGAGGGATTTCAGCAGGAAAGACGCTGAGGCAGATTTAGGAGAGAGTAAATTGCTTCTACAATAGCAGCAGCCTTTAGGATAGATTGTAGGGGAGACAGGCGAGAGGCAGTAAGGACGGACAGTAGGTCACAGTAGTCGAGACGGGAGAGACTGAGGGTCTGTGTTAGGGTTTTAGCAGTAGAGGGATAGAGGAAAGGGCGTATCTTTGCAATGTTATGGAGGTAAAAACAACAGGTTTTAGCTACATTGTGAATGTGAGAGAAGAATATGAGGGGGAGTCAAAAGTGACCCCTAGGCAGCGTTCTTGTGGCACTGGGTGTATGATAGAGCTGTTTGAGAGGAAGTATGAGGAGCTCCATCTTTGACATGTTACGTTTGAGTGGGCGGAGGGCCATACAGGATTATATGGCGGAAAGACATTCAGAGGCTTTTGTCTGCACAGCAGGTGTAAGGTGTGGGGCTAAAAGTTAAAGGTAAATGTGTGTGTAATCAGCACAGAGGTGATATTTGAACCCAAGACGTGATAAGGGAAGAGGTCCCAGGATAGACCCCTGGGGTACACCCACAGATAGATCAATAGAGGAGGAGGAGGTGTTAGCAAACGAGACACACATTACAATAGAATTGGTAAGAGGAGATCATGGATAGAGCTTTGTTACGGATACCAAAGTATGGAGAATGTGAAAGAGGAAAGGAGTGGTCCACAGTATCAAAGGCTCCAGAGAGGTCGAGTAACACGAGTCTATAAGTAATATGAATGTAATGTCCTTGGTCTTTGGCAGTATGGAGGGCATTAGTTATTTTGGTGAGGGCTGTTTCGGTGGAGTGAGCCGTGCGGAAACCAGATTGTAGAGAATCTAGGAAAGAATAGGTGGTGAGAAACTGTCAAAGTGTAAGCAAACACCACAACAGACTTGGTAACAGAATAGGAAAAAACTTCTCAAGATGTGATCCTCTGTTGCTTAACGGGGTAGTTTCTAAAGACACTCAAGCTCAGCATTAGGGATGTGAGAGATAGAGGGAGAACCAACATAGCAGAAACAAGTTTATTAAAAAGTCTAAAATGGAAAAAGTATCCACATTGTACTCACATTTAGGCAGCAATAAAAGCACATTCAGAGTACAACTGACTCAATCTTGGGCAATGCGACACGTATGCTCACCACTGCAGCACCTCCGGAAAGTGTCCTCTCCTAGGTGCGGAAACCAGATTGTAGAGGTTCTAGGAGAGAATAGGAGGTGAGAGAATGGAGTAAGCGAGAGAATACAAGGTGTTCAAGGCGTTTAGAGGCAAAAGGCAGGAGGGAGACAGGGCGATAATTAGAGAGACAAGTAGGGTCAAGCTTGCTGTTTTTTAGTAAACATATAACTGTTGCATGCTTGAAGGACATGAGGAAAGGTAGCATAGTGGAAAGAGGACTTGCAAATATGTGTGAGCGTAGGCAGCAGCGGATTTCAAAATCCACTGACCCATGGCACTTGCCGCCTCCTTTCTGCCGCTCTCTTGCGCCTTTGGAATCCCAGCATCAAATGACGCCTCAGAAGTCACGTTGCACAGCGGCTCGTTGCCATGGAAACGCAACATCATGACGTAATTTGACAATGTCATGGCAACGAGACACCGTGTGACGTCACGTTGGGGATGTCTGCAGCGTAATTTGACGGTGGGATTCCAAAGGAGCAGGAGGTCGGCAGAAAGGAGGCAGCAGACACAGGCATGTACCTTCCCATTAGGTCCGATAGGCCAGAGAGAGATGGCAAAATTATATGGGGGCGGAAATTTTTGCCGCCCCAAAATTTTGCCGCTCTAGGCCTGGGCTTAATGGGAAATCTGTGTAACGGACGTGCTTGCCACAAATCAGGACCAGACCGCGGGGCTGAGGTGGGGATAGATAAATATTGACCTTAGACCACGAAGCCTGGTCCGGATTGCGGGTTCGGTCGTCATGGATAGCCGGGTCTTGGTTGGAGATGGCAGGGTAAACTGTATTCAAGCTGGGGTCAAGGCAGGCAGTACAGGAGCGTAGTCGAGGTCACAGGCTGGGGTCGGCATCAGGAAAACTTCAGCGAAGGTGCTTCGGCGAAAGAAAGGCCTCTGGAAGGGGAACAGGAACTGGACGTAAAGAAGGCCTCTAGAAACAGGAAATGCAGACAGGCCACAGAAACACTGAGGACTTCAGTGTAGGCGCTTCAGCGCGATGAAGGTGAAGTCTGCCAGGAACAGGAAGCTTTAGCACAAGGGCTTCAGCACGAGAAGGCCAAGTAGAGGTGCTTGTGGCAAGCACAGTTACAAGAAAGAAGATCTGTGCTCAGCCGCTTCATAGGGGGAAGGGCTGACTCTAAATAGCATAGCCAGCCAATAGGGGCAGAGCTGCATAAAAGGCAGCATCAAGCAGACTGCTTTGTAATTCCAAGAGCAGGTGATTTTGATTGCCCAGTACAGGGAGGGTTTTGCCTGGAAGCTCTATAGCCCTGTAAGGGTGAGTTCCAGCCAAAGCAAGGACCGGATCCCTTACAATCTGTCACTGAGCGTAGGGATTAAAGTCAGAACAAGAAGTTTGAGGAGATGGGAGGGAGTAGGGTCCAAAGAACAAGTGGTAGAGGGGAAAAAAGGAGATCAGCAGCGACACGTCCTCTGGGACAGGGGCAAAAGGGTCAAGGAAGGCAGGAGGAGAGTTAGGAAGAGGTGTAGAATATGAGGATTCAGAAGGGCTGCGTTACCAATTGGAATCCGGTGGTAACTGCCATTGATGATTCGGGGTGCGACACCACCAATGGCGCAGTTAGAGTGATGCGCAGGCCCCCGGGCAAACATTATTTCAGGGCCCCATTATAAGTGAACGTATTCCATCGATTCAGGAGAAAAAATTGCCTCAATTTAAATTGGGGGATATCCTCCTCATCATCTCTGCTCAAATCTCTCCTCAAATCTCTCCTCCATGCCAACCTGTGGGACAGGGTGGTGATAGAGGTAGGCGGGGGAGAGATGATGATACGCTGCGGCGGGCCACCAGAGTTAAGGAAAGGAGTTAGGAGGTGCACGGAGACAGAGCAGGACAGCCGGGGAGGAGCGCGATGTAGCAGCATAGAGACCGGAAGTAAGAAAGACTAGGTCAGATAATCAGCAGAGCCGCCGATATGAGAGGAGAGCTGGGCCTGGGCTTTAGCTACACCCCTAGATACCCCTAGATACCGCGCATTGCAGCTTGATGAATCGCTGCCAAAAGCTTTAATATTACTGTTTCTGCCACTAAAGAATGGACTCTGTGGTGTTAAAGAGAAGTCCATCAGGATAAATTGTAAATGTCACTTCTCTGAATGTTCTTTTTCTTTTATTGAGGCCGACACGTAGGGACTAAATTGCCTGTCAGAAAGAACAGACGGCAAGCTGTGAAATAGCCAATCAATGAAACGTTCCAGCAGCTTAATTCAGGCAACAGTGAAGAAAGACAGCGGGAACCGAACACAAATAAATACCATGCGCTGATTAATTGGGTTCTCTATCTGTTTCATCCAAACCACATGGAACAAATCGAAGATCTTACTCCAGTGCTGCTGATGGAATGAGTTAACCATAAGTAACAGTTTCCAGTGTATAAGCAAATAAGGGGTTAAAGCTCTTCAACATATTGTGCCAGTTAATTTTATATATATTTTTGAATCTTCTTACCCACCGTTTGTGCTGCAGAATATGTTACATAAATGATCATAATACCGGTGGAAGCAGTGAGTGGTTTATCAGTGGTCAGTCTGGGTGCCGGTTATATCTGTTCTGCTTTGTATATTCCATGCATACTATAGAACTTTACTTGGGCATATTGTGGTGGTGTAATTAAATAAAGAGATCACACAATACATCTACTACATCTAATTTATTATTGTGCAAATTCACACTGTTAAGAAGCTTGCCAAACACGTGCGTTACTCGCAGAGGGACAGAGACAGTGATGTCATTAATCTCACACTGTGTTACTTTCAGTTCTTACAGTCTTCTATCAATAAACTAAGATTTGGATAAAGATTCTTGACTTCTTGTCTGAGGACCGCCAAAGCTTTCTGTAAGAGGATGTCATAATGATGTCCGGAGACGCCAATTTGGTTGATTTTTAATGTACCACCCTTAAAGTATAAGAATAATCTCTATATCTTGGGCATGGTGCATCAAAATCTCTCCAATGAAAAATTGTGGCAAAAACGGGTCCAAACACCACATCACATTTATTAAAGAAGAAAATCCATCAGTTTATTTTCTATTTTTGCACCAGTTTTGCAGCCGGGAGACTAATATATTAAATATAACATATTGCATGTATTTCTCCTGCAGGCAGCGCCCAGCCCTCGGAGAGTGCCTGGCAGCTGTGGCCGGAGCTATTCCTGTGGCTTTTCTTGAGTCGTCACTGAACCATAACAACCCACTTTCCATCTTTAACACCAAGACTCCCCGAGAGAGAGCCAGTATGTGTCCTTCTCCAAACAGACATGCCAGAATACTCTTCCAAATGCAGTGCATTCTCATTCCTTCCATGTGTTCACACTACTACGTGTACTGCACTTTACCTACTTGTGTCAATGTCTCATATGCACAGCAAGGATACAACGAGGCTGTAAATAGACTGCTGCTGATATGTTTTAATTGTGCAAATATTTGACTGCTTTATGTAATATAGAAAGTAAATCGGCTGCCAAAATAGGAATGTTAATTTCAGAAACAGAATTTGTTATATATGTATAGTCATTTTGTATTAAAGGTTTATTCCTATAATGACCTATTCTAGTACAATCTTCCATTGTCCAGGTGGATTCTTGAGTCATTTTAATCTGTGGAAGGTGTCTGAAACTTTTTACTCTTATGTGTCTGGTTTGTAACCAGGTTCAAGCCAAGAACAGACTAGTGAGAGCGCCCAAGAAGGCAGCATACTGTGTCTTCATGGACTTTCTCGGTTGCTGTGCAGACTGCGCAGTCTCTAGGACAATGATTTGAGGACATCATGCAATAGTTAGGAAGCTATATAGGGACATACAGTACTATGTGCCACTTGCCAGTGGCAAAATGGCAGTAATAACTCCAAATACCAGGCACTTTGCCTGCGAGTTAATGTCCATGTCATGTACAATGACACGTAGTAATGGCAATTGGCATGTGGTGGGTCACATCTGGATGAGCTCATTTGAATATCCATGTCCAAAAACTTTCCATGTATAATTTAGGACTGTATGATACAGTATTTACGCCTAGAACAGAGCAGTTGAGCCTGTGTGAGTGATACAGCCGGTCCTGTTATTAAGCTATATTCAAAAGAAAATCCCTCTGTTTGTAACGTTGTCCGCTTGTGCAGTTTTAGGAACGCCAGATACAATAGAGGAGATGTGCCCAGAAATGCCACACTTGGAGGGCCTGATGAAAGAGATCAATGACCTGGCAGAGTCTGGAGCTAGGTACACAGAGATGCCGCATGTCATTGAGGTCGTCCTGCCCATGCTTTGCAACTACCTGTCCTACTGGTGGGAGAAAGGTACAGAGAACGTACCAGAGAATTCCAGGCCCTGCTGTACGATCGTGACCTCAGAGCACCTAAGCGTCATCCTGGGGAACATCCTGAAGATCATCAACAACAACCTGGGCATAGACGAAGCCTCTTGGATGAAGAGAATCGCAGGTAACTCTGTTTCTTTGTGAGCGGGTAACTCCGTGTTTGTGCGCGGGTAACTCAGTGTATGTGCGCGGGTAACTCCGTGTTTGTGCGCGGGTAACTCAGTGTATGTGCGCGGGTAACCCTCCGTGTAAGTGCGCGGGTAACCCTTTGTGTTTGTGCGTGGGTACCCCCATTCACTGCACCAAAATTTGCTGCCATGATTGCACCCCAGGCGATTCTTGAGGACTCGGATTGTGGTTTCCTACCAAACTGCTTACTGTGCAGAACATGACGCACATCACTACCTCCATTGGGCCGGATTTAGAGATAAGATGTAGTCGCAAAAAAGTGGGTGTAAAGAATTAAGCGCTCCGCCATCACTATATCTGAAATAAGGCCCCAATTTACAGTTTAGTGCAACAGTCGCAAGAAACTGGTCTTCATTTATTATAATAAGGTCTTAGATTAGTGCTATTGGCAAGGCAATCAACCATCTGTGCGTAATAATAACGTCTGCATAACGTTTGAACTTAATTACATCATTACACAGCCATAGGCCTCAGGCATGGTCAGCGCACCGTGCTGAGGCGTGCTGCTGCTCGGCAGTGAGCCCCTGCAGTCGCAATGAGAGCGGCTTTAGCAGGGGCTCGCTTACGCTTACGCAAGCGCGCGGAAGCATAAGTCTTATGAACATTTTACATTTTCACGCTCATGGGAGCGCAGGGCCGGTCACGTGAGCGGTTCGCCCAATGAGGGCGAACCAGCTCCGTGACGTCACTGGCCCTCCCCCGACACGCCCCCGGACGGCGCGCTAACCAAGGCCAGGGAAAGCACCCGCTTTCCCTCAGCCTCAGCGCGCCTCCGCACGGGCTGAGTCACCGTGGATTCAGCCTTAAACTTGACTTTTCGGGGACTAATAATTTAGCCACTAGTACAGCATAAATACTGTAAACTACAAAATGTCAGTAATGATGGGCGGTGTTAGGCAGTACCTCTGTAGTCATTTATAATCTGACATGCTAACTATACATGAACTCTAGCCATATACGTTCTTTACCTACTTCTCCAAGGTCATGGTTTATTCTCAAGAATATCAAGCATTGCCAGGGAACGTCTGTGCATCAATAGAGCAGCAAATGCAGCCATGGCTCCAGAAAATGTGTGTTACAAATACTGGTTTCTTATAGTGTAGCCTAATAAGCGCCTGGTCCCTCTAGGCGCTAGCCAGATGTAATTTAACGTGTGAACGCCCACATTGGGCTCATTTCAATAAATTAGGAATAGTTGGGCCTACGCTCCACCCATGGAGTCGTTAGGTTGACGAGCCCCACGCACAGTGTTTTGTACCTATTTTTCACCAACTCCAAATAGGGGTCTTATCTTTACCAGTCGTAAACCGCCATTTGACACCTGCACAATGAGTTTGCGCTTCTTCTCCACTGTCATTAGCTAACTCTGAATTGGCCACCGCTTGTTTGTTTGCAGTATATGCTCAACCAATTATCAGCAAGGCTCAGTCAGATGTCCTGAAGAGCCATTTCATTCCGACCCTGGAGAAGCTGAAAAAGAAAGCTATAAAGATTGTGCTGGAGGAGGAGCAGCTGAAAGCAGACAGCAAGACTGACACCCAGGAAGCAGAGCTGCTCATTCTGGATGAGTTTGCAGTGCTATGTAGAGACCTGTATGCCTTCTATCCAATGCTGATCAGATATGTGGACAACAACAGGTACCATAACAACAGACTTCCCCCTGTGTAATCCTTTCACTGGCATCCTGTCTCTTCTGGTTATTCATTCTGCCTTTTGTGCAATTCAGGTCCAACTGGCTCAAAAACCCTAATACAGATGCGGACGAGCTCTTCCGCATGGTGGCTGAGGTGTTTATCCTCTGGTGTAAATCACACGTAAGGAATCTTTTCTTCCCTGTTGATTGTCTTCATTTCTCTGCTTCGCCTAGTATGTTAGTAGCAGACCCTAAATGTATATGTCTTTCCTGACTTTGTTTCTGGCGCGTCCAAACATGTATCGCTCTAGCATAAGCGTGGCCAACTCCAGTCTTCAAGGGCCACGTATTAGGGATGTCCCTGCGTCAGCACAGATGCTACAGTGATTGACTGATCCACTGATTGAGCCAGCTGTGCTGAAGCAGGGATATCCCTAATACCTGGCCTGCTGGTGGCCCTTGAAGACTGGAGTTGGTCACCCCTGCACTAGTAGCTGCATATTATTAGCATGTTTTAAACATATCGTGGAGATATATCATGCATAATTTATATTCTACTTTGGTGTTATATTTCTATTTAGCATGTCTTGAAGATATACCCCACCACTTTGTGGTGAATTACAGTCATGTCCATATTTGTGCTCCATTGCTGCACGGGGAGCTCTTGCATGGTCCCACTGGCCAAATGATGTATAACTGCTGTATGTTACATGTTCTAGAATTTTAAGAGAGAAGAACAGAATTTCGTGATTCAGAATGAGATCAATAATTTGGCGTTTCTAACTGGGAGCAACAAGAGCAAGATGTCAAAAGTAAGTCTCGTAGGAGAGGACAGCAGATTTCTAAAAGACTGGCCATTTAATAAGCACAAACACATCAAAAGGCACATTTTAGAAGCTTAACACAGCTGATATTCTATTTCTTGAAGCTGGAAACATGTGAGCCCCTAAAGGGAACATGATCATACTTTAAGACAAATGATGAAAGGAAGTTCACCAGTTAGACTGTTGGATTACCTTTTTCCACCATTGTCAATAAAGACCTTTTGTTAGGAAACATTTTTATATTAATTTAAAAAAAAAACACACCCAATAAGAATTGCACAGACTGGAGAAACTGTGAGAACTCATCCCGAGCGATGCCAAATCTGAAATGTGTTCCTGACTGTACATAGGCAGTGAAATGCAACTTTCAACTACACACATAGCAAATAGGCCCCAGAATATGCACGGCAGCTAGGTGTCCTACAAATAATGTTATAAGTAGGCAGCATTGTGACTTGACACAGTATGGTTCCCAAAAAAGCTAATTCATAATGATGAAGGAGACAGAGAGGGAACGGTGACCTTCACAAAGCCGAGACATTTCATTCCAGAGCGCTTTCAGATCCGGCACTTAGACTTAGGGGGTATAACAGAAAGAGGGCACAACAGGACTGTACAGTTGGACTGTAAAGTGGTTAAAGTGACATTGCTGTGTATTCTGACCCTGTGTGTCCTACACATAAAGAAAATTACCACCCACACTGGGGAAACATTCTTAGAAATATGTGCCAGTTTGAATAGCAAGCGGAAAGGTTCTCTACATTAAATCAGCACAACAGTTGTTTAAAAATGTGACAGTTTCACATGTGTACCTACTCTAGGACCTCAAAGGCATAGCTTCTTGATTAACTTATTCATTTTAAAAGCTCAGTTGCCTTTAGTGAGTATGGGATGTATGCCCACAATGTGTGTTTTTCCTGGAGCTGTCACTACTGACAGGACATCACCATCTAAGAAGAATCTGACATTGCTTCCAGAAAGATCACATTGTGAGCTTCACATTCCACCTTCCCAGAGCAGTTCAATTGCTTTTAAGTAGAAGCCAGAGAGAAGACACAGCTGAAACTGATTTTTATCGCAGGAGATCTACGTTACTAGTGCAGTTCGCTTAACTTCGAAACCAATTCACAAATGACTGTGGTATATATGGATCATTTCCATCTGTTTTACTTACTTGTCTCCTGCATTTTTCTTTCACACAGCCCATGCAAGTAAAGGTACCACATGCATGACCTGTCTATGTAATAGCTTTAGAGCTGGCCTCATTCATGTTCCATCAGTTCTAGCAGTGGCGTCACCAAGGATAGTCACATTGCATTTCCTGCTGACCTGGTTACACATGAGTGGTTGTGGATTTTGCTGTTAAGAGCACCAACTGCCCTCTGGCTCCCGCAAATCACCGCAGATTCCTGGCGACAAACCTGTCTAAGGGCATTTGTGCAAAACCCTGGTCTGCAGTCAGACCCTTTAATGCTTCTACAATGCACTGCAGGCCCCCTACAAAACGGAGAGGGTTACATGAAATTGTAATGAAGTCCGTGTGAACAATACACACTTCAGTAATAAATAAAATAAAACAAGTAAAAGTGTATATTTCTGTACATCAGTGAAGGAGTTAGATAGATAGAGTGGTTATATTAACAGTGAGTGATTAATATGAGAATACACATTGTTACTCTGAGCACACTGGCATCTCCTTGACGTGTTCAGTATGTAGACATAATGCAAACACATAGTAAAATAGAACGCGTACCCAGGCGTATCTTGTTGGGGCTAGCTTAGTTAGCTTATGTCCGACCCAGGGTGCGCACTGCACACAGAACGATGATCACTTGGTGCTCTTCTTCAGTCCTTTCACACACACCCTCGTGACGCCACTGATGTTTTATTTGTACGTAGTATCTGTCAGCTATCTCAGTAGAGTTAATGTTTCATCCTTATAGTGCGTTCCATGCAGTATATCTGTGTTGTATAAATCTGTTAATGGCACCGCTGTAAGCAAAGCTTTGATGCCCAGCAAGCAAGTGTGTCTGATAGCTTTACACAGGGGCAGCCTTGCCTAAAATGGCTTCCCTTTCTTTGCAAATTAGCGTGTGATAAACCCCGTTGCCACTGGAATGTCCCCTATTGGCAAAGGAACTAGAGGATGAGCGCTCCCAGGCCTTGCACATATAATGTACAGGGCCTTTGTTTGGTTTAGTTTAGAATCCCCCAATGTGCATTATAACACAAATATTTAACCCACAGGGAGGAGCTTCAATTGTCGGGATATGTGTTGCCCCTCAATCACTGAATGGGGTACAGGGGGCTTTATGAATCTAGCAGCTATGGGCCCCTTATATTCAATTTTTCATTTGTCATATAGTGAAGGGTTTTAGAACAAAATGGCTCCCTTTGCAGTGTTGGACGTTACAATAAAAAGATGTGTTTTCCTTCCATCAGTGCTTGTGAAGCCCAGAGCTTTGATTTGCTGCCTGAAAGCACCAGCCCCTCCTGGTTTTACTGTGTAGAGTTATACCTCTCTGTTTATACCTTCTGTACATATTTGCTTTTTGTTTTTTTACTATCTGCAATGTAAAGCTATCAGACTATATATACATTACTGTAAAGATCCTTGCTACTTTCCCATTAAATACTGTCTGCTGATCAAGATATAAAATTAATGTTTTTACCTGTGCCTGACTATTTATTGTGTACAGTTGGGTCCGGAAATAATTGGACACTGGCACAATTTTCATAATTTGGGCTCTGTACGCCACCACAATGGATTTGAAATGAAACAACGAGATGCAATAGAAGTGCAGACTTTCAGCTTTAATTCCAGGGTTTGAACAAAAATATCGTATGAAACCTTTAGGAATTGCAACCATTTTCATACACAGTCCCCTTATTTCAGGGGCTCAAATGTAATTGGACAAATTAACACAATCATAAATAAAATGTTCATTTTTAATACTTTGTCGAGAATCCTTTGCAGGCAATGACTGCTTGAAGTCTGGAACGCATGGACATCACCAAACGCTGGGTTTCCTCCTTTGTGGTGCTTTGCCAGGCCTTTACTGCAGCTGTCTTCAGTTGTTGTTTGTTCGTGGGTCTTTCTGCCTTAAGTTTTGTCTTCAGCAAGTGAAATGCATGCTCGATCGGGTTGAGATTAGGTGATTGATCGGCCATTGCAGAATATTCCACTTCTTTGCCTTAAAAATCTACTGGGTTGCTTTTGCAGTATGTTTTGGGTCATTGTCCATCTGTAAAGTGAAGCGCCGTCCAATCAACTTCGCTGAATTTGGCTGAATCTGAGCAGACAATATATCCCTATACACTTCAGAATTCATCCGGCTGCTTCTGTCTTCTGTCACATCATCAATAAACACTAGTGACCCAGTGCCATTGTAAGCCATGCATGCCCATGCCATCACACTGCCTCCACCGTGTTTTACAGATGATGTGGTATGCTTCGGATCATGAGCCGTTCCAAGCCTTCTCCATACTTTTTTCTTCCCATCATTCTGGTACAGGTTGATCTTAGTTTCATCTGTCCAAAGAATGCTGTTCCAGAACTGGGCTGGCTTTTTTTTAGATATTGTTTGGCAAAGTCTTATCTGGCCTTTCTATTCTTGAGGCTTTTGAATGGTTTGCACCTTGTGGTGAACCCTCTGTATTTGCTCTCGTGAAGTCTTCTCTTTATGGTAGATTTGGATAGTGATATGCCTACCTCCTGGAGAGTGTTCTTCACTTGGCTGGATGTTGTGAAGGGGTTTTTCTTTACCATGGAAAGGATCCTACGATCATCCACCACTGTTGTCTTCTGTGGACGTCCAGGCCTTTTTGTGTTGCAGAGCTCACCAGTGCGTTCTTTTTTTTCTCAGAATGTACCAAACTGTTGATTTGGCCACTCTTAATGCTCCTGCTATCTCTCTGATGGATTTTCTTTTTTTATTTGCAGCCTAAGGATGCCCTGTTTCACTTGCATTGAGAGCTCCTTTGACCGCATGTTGTGGGTTCACAGTAACAGCTTCCAAATGCGAATGCTACTCCTGGAATCAACTCCAGACCTTTTACCTGCTTAATTGATGATGAAATAATGAAGGAATAGCCCACACCTGTCCATGAAACAGCTTTTTAGTCAATTGTCCAATTACATTTGGTCCCTTGAAAAAGAGGGGGCTACATATTAAAGAGATGTAATTCTTAAACCCTTCCTCCAATTTGGATGTGAATACCCTCAAATTAAAGCTGATAGACTGCACTTTAAGCCCATATGCATTATTTAACTGTAACTTGAATTTATTTTGGTACAAAGCCGAAATAACAAAACTTGTTTCAGTGTCCAATTATTTCCGGACCTAACTGTATATGGAGGATTGGACAGAAAAGAATTGCTTTGGTTTCTGTACTTTTTGTCACTTTGCAGAGGACTGCTGCTTTATACCTGGCATCATTTATTTCATGTGGCTTGTTTCATGAGTACTTGAGATGTTGTGTTTCACCCGATCTTAGTGTGTCAAACCTGTAGTTCCATCAAGTCTCCAGTCTCTATTCTGTATTGTCCTTTGTTCAATTACTAGTGGTGATTTTGTCCTTGCAAGCTGCTTTTTCTAATTTGTGTCTCGTGACGTTACTTTTCTCAGGCTATAGTTATTCAAATAATCCGATATTTTATCGGATTTCCTGGGAAAATCATCCTGGGTAAAAGTTTACAAGCAAATGAGTGTAGATAAATATTAAAAGTCACTACTTGCTGTAAATGCTTAAGGCCCTTAAGTTTGGGTATTTCTAGTCACTGAAGGTTTTGTAATCTGTGTAGAGCCAATAAGTGTCTTAAACCTCAGGTACAGCACAACTCCATAAAGGAACTCCACTTTCTATATACTGTAATAGTAATATGCCTTTGTGTGTGAAGAGGTGGCACAAAGGGGATGTTTGCAGGTCATAGAACCAGTGGTTCCAAAGATAGCTCCAAATACCCAGTAACGGAACGTCATTGAATATACATGATGTCTATATGTTGGTATAACTGCTTCTTGTATCTTGTGTTGCTACAGTACCTTACTATTACTGTAGGTCGCTCTGCAATTATGCATCTCCCAAATTACAATGCCTGATCTTTGTGTCTGTTCCTTCATTAAGTTACAGTTCTTATTCAGCTAATTATGTTATGTGTTAGATTGTAGGAACCCTTCACCCCCTAAAACTGTGCTGCATCAAGCACTGTACAGAGAAGTTCAGTCTCCCCCCAAGGAGGTTACAATCTAATTTTGGGAATTGGAGGAACAGGAGTTAATGTGCGACTGTGGGCATAAATACAGGCGATCCAGTTCATTACCCACCTCAGTTCCTAGTTTACATTGAGGACAGATTAGGTTAGTGGGCCTGCAGATCCTAATTGTTTCATGATGGTGTCACTCTTCCAGTCTGGAGGGCAAGACCAGGAGAGGAAAAGAATAAAGCGCCGGGGAGACCTGTACTCCATACAGACCTCCTTGATCGTGGCCGCCCTGAAGAAAATGCTGCCCATTGGACTGAATATGTGCACTCCGGGGGATCAAGAGCTCATTTCACTGGCAAAGAGCAGATACTTGCTTGTAAGTCTGAAAATAGTACAGACAGGTTGTGGTGACAAAGACAGTACCACTATTAAGAAGTACACACGTTTTGCATAGTTTCACTATATACCTTGTCATCTTCTCTCACCAGCAAGGTTTGAAGCACTTCGTAGGGAGTTGTGTTAGTCAATGTGTGAATTGTAAAGAGCTAGTCGCTCTTCATTTATTTAAATACAAATTATCTTCATCTTAAATTGCTTAAGATGAGACTCACAGTCTCCCAGTACCCTGGGACTGGCACAGTACCCGTCTCTCAAACAGCCTCCCAGTACCCTGGGATTGGCACAGTACCCGTCTCTCACACAGTCTCCCAGTACCCTGGGATTGGCACAGTACCCGTCTCTCACACAGCCTCCCAGTACCTGGGATTGGTACAGAACCCGTCTCTCACACAGCCCCGTACCTGGGATTGGACAGAACCGTCTCTCACACAGCCTCCCAGTACCCTGGGATTGGTACAGAACCCATCTCTCACACAGACCCCCGGTACCTTGGGATTGGCACCGAACCAGTTCTCACACAGCCTCCCAGTACCCTGGGATTGGTACAGAACCCGTCTCTCACACAGCCTCCCAGTACCCTGGGATTGGCACAGAACCCGTCTCTCACGGACTCCTAATTATTCTGTTATTAGCAGACTTCTGTTATTAACACAGAACTTGTCCCTCACACAGACTCCCAGTAAAATGGGATTGGCACAGTACCCGTCTCCCACACATACTCCCAGTAAAATGGGATTGGCGCAGAAACCGTCTCTCATACAGACTTGGAAGTTCCCTGCCACACAAATCGCTAGCTACTTACCTTACTCTGACAAGACCTGCACCACCACGAGTGATGGAAAGAGGCGACAGGGGGCGATTCCATGACATCATTCAGAGGTTACTTTTCAAATATGTTTCTTTTACAGAAAGATACAGATGATGAAGTCAAAGAGCATTTGCGAAGCAACCTCCACCTGCAGGAGAAGGTAAGATCTCGAGAAGAAGACTGTGTCTTTTATCCCTTCAGCAGGCAGGAGGACTCATTGCACATTATGACCTTGAGGGTTAAGATTTGGTCTTTATGTTCTGTTGGCACGTTTCTGGCCAGATACAGAGCAGATTAGGAATGCAATTCATGCAGTGCTTTCCTGTGATCTCTGCCTTCTCCCCAACTATTGGTCATCTCTTCTCAGTATAAATATATGTAATGTACGGCACTCACTTGGGGTTCCAGATGATAAAAACGGCACCAATTGAGCTCTTTGGGTTCCCAGAAGTCGCAATGTTTGTGTGTGAATGTGCTGTTGAAGAGAGCGCGTTTGGCTGTTGAGAGCAGTTCTGCCTGTGCTTGACATTCCAACCCAATATGGATTTCTTCTGTCCTTGTATTTGCTGCTTCTGGCACCTGCTACAATACAGTCGCTCGCTTCTTGATCACATTTGGAGCGTTAGCCAGTTGAACATTAGTCTTTATTATCACGTCTGGCAACATTTATTATGAGGCGCCACTCTGATGAGCTGCAGAGACGATTAAACAATTTGCAGTCATTCATTTACATGATTTCCTGATTTACCAGTGACTCTGCGACCTGCACTGCAAAGTACTTAGAGTGCTGCTCACTTTACCAGCTCTAATTCTAACTGTCTTTCTGACACACACCTGGGCCCAATTAATTTGCTATTCCCTGCTCAGGATCTACAAATTATCCTTGATTTTCCTGTAGTTAGAAATACAGAATATGTAGCTGAGAAACAGTCTCTGAGCTGCTCCGTCCCCTGGCTCTGACGGTGTCCTTCTCTGGTTCTCAGTCTGAAGACCCAGCTGTGAAGTGGCAGCTCAATCTGTACAGGGACATTCTGAAAGGTGAGGAGCAGGCGGATCCCGAGAAAGCTGTGGAGCGTGTGCAGAAAATCTCTGCAGCGGTATTCCATCTTGAGCAGGTAAGAAAGGTCCATCAAAGAGCTTGTGTGGGTGGCACTTCATGTCCCATAAAAACGGAGTTGAAGGATGTGTTTCACCTTAGATACGTTTGTAACTTTCATTACTAACTATTAGGGTTAGATAACAGCCAAGAAAGAATCATCGATGCTAACAAGCCCCACATTATTCCATCCTCATGGTATTCTTCTTGCCACAGGTGGAACAGCCTTTGAGATCTAAGAAAGCTGTTTGGCACAAGCTCCTTTCCAAGCAGCGGAAGAGAGCTGTGGTGGCCTGTTTCCGCATGGCTCCCTTGTACAATCTTCCAAGGTTAGACTCCAGAAATGTGTCCTTATATTTATGATAATTATTGGGGCTGAGGGTGGGCTTATGTGGTTAGAATAAGCAGACATGCAGCACTCTGCTTTACCCTACAGTATGCTGCTTTGTATGGGCATTGCACTCTGCACTTTCCCATGTGAGGATAGATGTGCTCTGTCAAAAACCCTATACACACATGATCCTAAAAGCAAGATTGATCATTCAGACATCGGAAGCAATACATGTAGCTTGATATAAGGTAGAGGGAACAAGCCTGAATTAACTTTCATAGTTAAAACGTCACTTCAACGTGCAAGATTACTTGTAGCTGCAGAGTTTGTATATGACCTGTTTATTACTGATAATATTGTCCAAACATCGCTGGAACATTAAAGATTGAGCTGTCTGTTTTCTTGCTCCAATGTCTGTATTTCCAGTTATTGAGGAAAAGATTCATTATTGGCTCATACTTCTTGCCACAGAATTGCACCACTTTTGACCATTAGCATTAAAGCCAGTTTGAGAGCACCTTAATGGTGTACAAATGTGCACACTCATTTTGCCAACATAGCATGCCCACATGAGACATATAAAAAAGATCACTAGTCATCTCTTCTCCATGGAAAAACGACCTGTACCTTTAACCAAAGAGTAGATCAATACATTCATGGTCCCACTGGCAGTTCCAGGATTATCTGACAGCAATAGGCAGAATAGTTAGTATGTGGCATTGTTTGAGGTGTTGTGTTAAGTGATCTACATGCATACATAGGTGTATGCATGGGAATATACATGTACTCATGCATAAAGATATGCATGTATCATGTATACTGAAAACCTGAAGCCATGCGTAAATAGCTTTGCACATGCATATACTGTACACACATTTGTATGGTATAAATTCATGAGGTGTCTACGTGCAGTTGGATAGTTCTAAGCACAGGACGTCAGACAGATATCGGGATGTTACCTGTGTTCAGCACTTTGCAGAGCTGTGCAGAACACACACGTCAGCGTATTGATCATTAAACCCTTTGCATTGATTTCAATAGCCTTAGCACACACTACAGAGTAGTTACTGAGGTCAGGTGTAAGTTACTAAAGAGCTGTGTATACTCCCTCTGTGAAATAACTATTACAAGTCTACGTACTATGTATGTAAAAAAAACACACTCTAGAATAAGCACTGTAATTTTTGTCATTTTTGTCATTTTTAACATTTAATATTAAAATCCAAAACCATTTTTTCACAAGTAATAAGCACAAGCATAGAAAAAAGTTATCAAAAGTAAACAAACACATGCACAAAGCAAAGAGATAAACAAGTCTTGCTTAAACCCTTGAATATTTTATAGTCCATTAGACATCCAGATATTCAGGGCTAATTTACCCAAATGTCTATAGTAAAAAGATTTATCTGAGTATTTCTTAGTGATGTGATGTTTTAGTAGAATATTCCTCTATCAGGTTCAATTTCTAGGTAAAAGGTTCAAGTCACATCATTGTCCAATGATACACCTCGAAAGGGAAGCGAGAAAAGAATACTCTGTGTCTTCCGGAACCTCAGTGCCGCCGCGTCCCATGGGATGATGTCAGACGCACAGTCTGGCTCTTTACAGGATTCTTTACCGTAAGGGCAGTTACAATGTGGGATTCATTACCCATGGAGACTGTAATGGCAGATACAATGGATTTGTTCAAAAAAAAGACATCTTTTTAGAAAGGAAAGGTATACAGGGATATACCAAATAAGTAAACATGGGAAGAATGTTGATCCAGGGAGTAATCTGATTGTCAATTCTTGGAGTCAGGAAGGAATGTATTTTTCCCCTTAATGGGGTTTTTTGTTTGCCTTCCTCTGGATCAATAAGTACTGTAAGTATGGATATAGGATAAAGTATCTGTTGTCTAAATTTAGCATAGGTTGAACTTGATAGACGTACGTCTTTTTTCAACCTCATCTACTATGTAACTATGCACATGTTGATATTTGAAATAGTTCAACATGGTGGAGTATGTGCTGTAGGGATGATGTTGACCTCATCATGGTTCACTGTTTCTAAATATAGAACTTGTCTTTAAATAAAAAGTAATTGACCTTCAGAATAACTGTTAATAAATCTATTGTCAAACAATTGTGGATTCATCCCAATCTATAGTACCACTAGCTAGAATTTGAACCCGATCTAGGAATATTCTACATCACTAAGAAATAATGGTAAACTGATACAGTACTATATATCTTTTTACTGCATCCAATAGACCAGGGGGGCGCAAACTTTTTTCCCTGCGCCCCCCTGACGGCTGTCCCCTCGCTCCCGCGCCTCCCCCAACCCCAACTTACCCGCGCTCCGGCGTAATGACGTCACGTTGCCATAGCAACGTGACGTCACATGACCTCGCAGCGTCATTTTGACGCCGTGTTGCCATGGCGCCGCAGGGAGGAAGCCGCCGGAGTCACGGTAAGTTAGGTTTACAGAGGCCCTGCAGCTCCCCCGGCACTTAATTTAAGTGCCTTCAGGAAGCGCGCGGGGCCTCTGTAAACCCCGCGCCCCCCGTCGGCAGTGTCGCGCCCCCCCTGTGGGTCGCGCCCCACAGTTTGCGCACCGCTGCAATAGACTATAGTATACAGTATTCAAGGGTTTAAGTAAGACTTGTTTATCGTTTTAGTTCATGCTTTTGTTTGTTTGCTTTTGGTAACGTTTTCTAGGTGTGTGCCTATTTATAAAACGTTGAAATGAAATACCTTACGATTCTTCTGTATCCGGAAAATATTCACGTAAAATATTTTTGACATACTGTATGTAATATTTATCATTATTTACACTGCAGGATCCTCTATGTTTACAAGATTCAGACCGTGAGTCATCAAACTTCGTTAGGCCAAAAAATGCGTTATTTTCAGCAAAAAAAAAATTGCATTATTCTTATGGTGCAAGTCATCACAGTTGTACTGCTAAAAATAACAGACAATTCCTTTTGGAAGTCCCTACCCTGGTGGCAGAAAGTTCTTGATATAAGTGGCCTCTGTGCAAGATGAATTTGGATAATTGAAGGAGTTTACACTGTTAACCACCATAGGATATGAAAAGACAGGGAAGTCACCGCATGCAGTTCATGTGATCCGTACAGTACTGCAAAAAAAATTGCACACGTTAACCCCTTCATTGCCAAAGGGTTCCCTCTGGCAGTACGGGGGTTAAGCTTCAGGTAGGCCTGCCAATGGTTAGAAGCTCACGCTGATATGCATGTGCAATACCTTTTTACGCATAAAATGTATCTGAACTTAACCTTTTGTTTACTTCTTTGCATCAGCCAGTTCTTATCCTCCGTAACACTCAGGATAAGAACAGTGTACGCTGAGTCATTTTCAATGTCGAGAGTTTTTCTTTATTGTTTGTTTTTACTTCTTAAAGTCATTGACTGTTTGTGACGTTTTCCTTGTGTTGCTGGCGCTTGAATAAAAACCTATATGCTTTTCTTCAGACACAAAATTAACAATTTCTTCCTGAGCTCCTACCAACGTATTTGGCTGGAAAAAGTACATGAGAACTCAGACTATGACAGTCTTATACTCGTGTTAACGGTAATGTAACTTGTGGCTAAACCTCTCTTTGTGCACAAGTATTCCACCCCAGCCATGATGTGATGTTTTCATTGGCTTGTACAATTTTTCAACGATATTCTGATTGGTCAGTTTCTTAGCACATGAAGAAACTGGCAAGGTTTGTTTGTAGAAATCTTTCCAAATTGGGAAGAATGTGATTTCCAGGCTGATGTTCAGCTGAGTTTCTCACAGCCACTCATACTGTAACATCATGCTATAAAATGACATTGTTCTTGCTCAGTGTTCCCAGTGTACCCCGTGATGTGCACTGTAGAATATGTAATGAAATCCCACACAAATCCATCACTATCTAATCTGAAAACACATGGCTGGCACTGTTTTAACGGGATAATCGTCCTAATTCCATTGCCAGTACGCAAGGATGTAGCTCCATGAAAAAGGATATTATCTGCCCCTGTTCATAATATATTCAACTATACAGTATATCCTAGATTTGTAACAATGTGGGCAATAAGTCAAAATGATTCAATTAGCGTCATGCAGAATGTGTGTCATTTACCTTCCCATTCGTGCATGTCTGCACTAAGTGTAAGAAACCTGTGCATTCAGCTTCATACATTTCATGCAGATTTATGTCCATGTGACAGAACAGGGTTTGCAAACAGGAACATTGAAAGAAAAATGTCATTACACACAAAAATGGATTCATTATTATATGTGAGCAATAATACTAGGAGAAATACCTCCCAAAATAAGCACAACCAGTGGGCTTGTGCAAAAGGTGAAACTGTCTTTCTAAATATTCAACCTTTCAGCCCCCCACATGGGACTTTGTCAGTAACGATCAAAATCTAGCAATTCTTTCATTTTTATATGTACATCTAAAATAAGCCTTCCTATGGCTCCATGAAACTGCTTCCCGTTTCATTCACTGCTGCAACTGGAAAAAATATTCCCAAATTACCTTGATACCGTAACTGTAAGCGATGTGTAACTTTTGTAATGCCATTGTAAAAGCTAGTTGTCTCTTGACCTTGGTACATTGGCAACTTTGAATCTGGGGATGCTTCGTATTGCACTGACCAATCAGGAAATCCAAATTGTACAAGATTCCAAACCCCTACTAATCATGAGTCACCTGAACTTTTTATATTATGTTCTTTTGTACCCTCTTGATCCCACTTTCACCCCCTGCCAGGCACCGTTCTATTAACCTATTCCTCCATGGTTATCAGAGATTTTGGATACAAACAGAGGAAAATTCCTTTGAGGAGAAACTAATTCAGGATTTGGCTGTAAGTACTGGATTAGCTGGTGTTTGGCTCTCAGCGCAAATAAATAATTACTAGAGCTTACAGTACATATTGCTTCTAAAGAGAGACATCCTTTTAAATGAGAAGTGCTTCCTACACAGCTTTTAATCAGACTCATATCTTTTAATCACAAATTGTTCCGTTAGTTGTCTTTTGCTGACCAGATGACCTTCCACAAAATAATAATTGCTCTAATTAGTAGAGTGCACTGTGGCATTCATGGTGGGCATAACCACATACTGACACCATATTTGTTTTATTTATAAAAAATATTAATGAAACAAATAATTTTCAAATTCTTCATGTAGCAGTTAGTTAATTTATTCTGTATATTCACTGGTGGCTGCAGCTCTGTTTTTGTCTCATTTTGTAGCTGATCAGTGGGTATGAGAGCAGCGTTGCCATTGCCTTGTTATACAATAAAACATATCTCGGCACCGCCTGGAGAACCCTGTAAATGGGATTGTGTCCCATGGTTTGTCTAGGACGACATGTCGCCTTCTTTCTTATTTCTGAATCTTTACTGCCAACTCCCACTAACTCATCATAGTCTAATTCACATTATAAAACAAAGACAATGTTTTTATGCTCAAATAGGCTGTAGATGCTAAATGGAAAATTCATCATCTGGATGAATGTAAATTGTGAGATTTGAAAGGGCCCTGGGCGTGTTATAGCCAAACTCACAGTATTCCCTGGGGTTTCCTGCCCCAAGCACAGATTGGGGCAGAATTGAAGTTTGAGTTCTGTAATTACAGAGATTTACATTAGTCAAAGCCACAACTTCCTGCACAAGTAAACCCCATAAAACTAGCACTTTGATGATGATATGGGAAGTGGAGCTTGAGACACACACATGACAAACACATCATATTTCTCCAAGCATGTTATTAGTTTTGCTATCTACAGTCAGTGAATCTTAGTAGATTTGTGTCAAGACATTAAGAACTCAAAGAATAATTGTTGTTCCCCTGACCGCAAAGAGACATGGCTGATGTGGCACAGTATACCAATCATTCAATTTGTTGCTATTATCAGCTGACACGTTGTGGAAAAGCAGACAAAAAATGGGGGAGCACAGGGTTTGAGCAGCGGGAAGAGATTCGGAAGTAGAGGGGACCTTAAAGTACTCTTTAAGGTTGTATTGTTCTATCACTAGAATTGTATCACCCCACAAATCATCCATTTGAGGTAGCGCCCGGGCTTTTCTGTACATCACGTTGTGGAAAAGGCCTATTAGATATGATATTTCCATGAGAATATTTTGCAGTGGTTTAATGGTGGGACAAGGTCAGTTACTCACTTTTTCAGGAGAAGCCTCTTCTGGTGTGGAAACCTGTTGCATTCTGTGGTTACCCTATTTCTGTGAGAGAAAAACACTAAAACAGAGCTCCACAGAGGAAGTGAAAACAGTGAATGTGACGATAATAAAGTGGAAAACCGTGAATATTCCATGCAAATGATAGTAACAATAATAGTGTAAAAAGTGTCCACAAAAGTGAAGATATATAAAATGTAGCTCAAAAACTTTTCAGGGAACGGTCCGCAGTGTTCCCTCGTTGTGGAATGTTTGTAGACAGTAGGGGAGCGCAGATCAATTAGTGGTATATGTAAAAAATAAAAATACAATATAGTGCAATAAAGTTTTTAACAGTGGTGGTGTTTTTCTGTGTTGAAGTGTTGGAGACTCGCATTCTCCCAAAAAAATAAAGTGCATCTCCAAAACTGTGGCAATTGATGAAATGGGGTGTTTTTTGATCAGTCCTTTCTCAGACGGATGATGTCGCTCAGCGCGATAGGTATGTGGCAGTATAAGGATGTACAAGGAGAAACCAAACATAGTGCAATCCAGTAACATCAACAACTTTATCTACTAAAAGACCGTAAGGATGTGTACACTTACATCATCATAAAAATATACAGGTGCATAATAAAAGCAAGGTCTGCTCTCAGGATCTCACCAGCCTCCTTCACTCGGATCTATCAGTCGTTGCGTCACTTCCGGTTCGTGGCGTGCTTCTGGTCTCTGATGCAAGAGGATCCTGGATGCAGTCAGGTAAGGGCAGGGTGAGGTTAGCAGAGTACTGGCAATGACGCTACGCCTTTCGCATAGACAGCTTCGTCGGGAGTCGTGGGTTTGGCTTCAGGCTCTCTTTTGCTATATATTGCATTATCTGCCCTGATTGGTTGATGGCTTATATACAGTAACAAAAAAATGCAATAGGATGGCACAAGCCTATCTGAATGCTTAAAAACAGAGGTGATGACTATCTATGGTAATTATGAAATCCATAAGACATAGATGAAGTTAATATCACTAACTTATTCATAGTTACGGATCATATGGACAACAAATTAATGAATGTGGAGACATCTCACATTGTCACATGAGAGGGATATCTGACTATTTACATCTATACATATATAATAGAAAATGCTTAAAATTACTCGCAACACATTTGGAAGGTATTCGCAATGTATGTGGATGGATGATGGAAATACCATGGAAGTGAAAGAGAAAAGAGGACGTATTCAATAATTAGACAATATATTCACAATAAAATCTCATAGTAAAAAACTATAAATACATACAAATAAATATGGTATAAAAAAAAATACAAAAAATTGGCAAACTTAATAGCATGTGGCACCATAAAAAATGGATATCCAATAGAAAGTATAATGTCCAAAAATTGTGTATGGTCATAAAAAGGCTGCAATGTCTAGGCCGACGTTAAGACCCCCTGGGGACAGGGATTTATTCCTGTGGATCCAGAATGTCTCTATTTGAGATAGAAGTGACACTCTGTTTCCTCCCCTCCAATGGGGGATAACTTTTTCTATGCCTCTAAAAATGAGACCCTTAGGATTGCTGTTGTGATGCGATTCAAAATGTTTAGGAACACTATGGCTGTAGTTTACTTTTAATGTTTCCAATGTGTTCCAATATTCTTACATTTAGTGGGCGTGTTGTACAACCTATATACTGTAGCCCAGCGGTGCGCAAACTGTGGGGCGCGACCCCCAGGGGGGGCGCAAGACTACCGACGGGGGGCGCGGGGTTTACAGAGGCCCCGCGCGCTTCCCGAAGGCACTTAAATTAAGTGCCGGGGGAGCTGCAGGGCCTCTGCAAACCTAACTTACCGTGGCTCCGGCGGCTTCCTCCTGCGTCACCATGGCAATGCGGCGTCAAAATGACGCTGCGAGGTCATGTGACGTCACGTTGCTATGGCAACGTGACGTCATTACGCCGGAGCGCGGGTAAGTTGGGGTTGGGGGGGGCACGGGAGTGAGGGGACAGCCGGCAGGGGGACGCAGGGAAAAAAGTTTGCGCCCCCCTGCTGTAGCCCGCAAGGACATTCTAATACATATACAATGTGGTCCATTTTACAATTTATAAATTGTGTAATTTTGAATTTCTCCTTGGTTATATTTGAATTAACACATATACCTAACAAGCTCTGAGAAACCCCTACCATTACCACATAATATATATATGTATATAAGTGTCAAAAGGAGTGCTAGTGGGCGTGGCTAAATGTATACAACAAAAAACAGACAAAGATGCCCAAAGCTACTTCCAATGTGACAAAATACACAGTGCAATACCTATATATTCTCTTGAAAAAAGGGTCATTTAGTTTAACCCTTTGGCCAAAGCGCCTTAAGCCTGCTGCCACTTTCAAGGCATGACCGTAGCAGGTACTAACACTCCCTGGGTTAAAATTATTATTAACCTGTATAATTACAGTAAGAATGATCACATTGGATCTCTCGTAACCTGGCAAAATGAAACTTACCTGCAACTTGGAAAGTGGGGAGGGGCAAGCTTAAACCTTGGGGGGGAGGGGCCACTTTCCTCCCAAAAGCAGCTGTGACCAGCTGCACACAGTTAATAAACACACACTAGGTCCTCTAGTGGGAGTGAAGGTAAGTCCCTTAGATATTACATCTTCCTGTGTCTTAGTTAAAACTTTATTACTTCTATTAAATATACAGTACTTTGATTAATTACCCTCTGTCTGTTAGTTTCATCTTTTTTCCTCTTAAGTCGTCCTCTCTTGCCTCTGAATCTCTTCAGTTTTTCTCCTGTATATTAATCATAGTGTCCGTAACTTGAAATTTACTTTAAAAAAAGAGTAAAACAGAGATTGAGTTTCTTGATCTAGTGGAAGAACAGATTAAAACAAAAATGTTTTTCAAGGAAGTGGATGGAAATAATTATATTGATAATTCCAGTTGTCACCATCCGAGGTAGATATATAATATCCCCTATGGACAACCGCGTAGAATAAAAAGAAATCGCTCTGATAATACCATCTACGAGAAACAATCTGAAAATGTAATCCAAAAATTCAGAGAAAAACAATATAGGGAAAATATTATTAAAGAAGCGGTCAATAAGACAAAAAATTTGGATAGAAAATTGTTAATACATCCAAATATAGAAAATAATGAGCCATCACAAACAAAGTTTAAAAAAGATTTTCAGATAATAATAATAATAATAATAACCTTTATTACTCAATATAATCACAAAGCAACTAGGATAAGAAATGTAATTTCAAAACATTGGCACATTTAAAAAAATGATCCTATTTTAGGGAGCGAAATCCCAGATCACCCCCAAGTTATTTTCCAAAAGGCAGGCAACTTAAAGAGCAAATTGGCACCAAGTATTTTTAAACCACGCATTCCAGAAATTATGGATAATAAAGGGTTAAAATCCCCGATAGGATTTTATGTGTGGAAACTGCAAGGCTTGTGAATATGGTTCTAAAGAAAAACTCTCGTTTTAATTCAAATATAACCAAGGAGAAATTCGAAATGACACAATTTATAAAGTGTAAAATGGGCCACATTGTATATTTATTAGAATGTCCTTACAAAGCCATAGTGTTCCTAAACATTTTGAATCACATCAAAACAGCAATCCTAAGGGTCTCATTTTCAGAGGCATAGAAAAAGTTATCCCCCATTGGAGGGGAGGAAACAGAGTGTCACTTTCTATCTCAAAGAGAGACATTCTGGATCCACAGGATTAAATCCATGACCCCAGGGGGTCTTAACGTCGACCTAGACATTGCAGCCTTTTTATGACCATACACAATTTTTGGATTTTTTGGATATTATACTTCTTATTGGATATCCATTTTTTATTCTGCCACATGCTATTAAGTTTGCCAGTTTTTTCTTTTCCTCTTTTGAGTGTAATTTTTAAAAATATTTTTGTATTTTTGATACCATTTTTATGCGTATGTATTTATAGTTTTTTACTATGAGATTTTATAGTTTTTTACTTTGAGATTTTATAGTTTTTTACGATGAGATTTTATTGTGAATGAATGATGTTCCTGGATTGCACTACGTTTGGTTTCTCGTTGTACATCCTTATACTGCCTATCGCGCTGAGTGACATCATCCGGCTGAGAGAGAACTGATCAAAGAACACCCCATTTCATCAACTGCCACAGTTTTAGAGATGCACTTTATTTTTGGGGAGAATGTGAGTCCCCAATTCATAGAACACTTCAACACAGAAAAACACCACCAGTGTTTAAACCTGTGTTACCATATTTCTACCTGAAGTGTGTTCTCTCCTTTTATATAAATCAAACAATTCAGCAATTCAAGCTGACATCCCATTTACTAAGCACTGGCTATTTAGTCCGGCTCTTACGTTGTCCAAGTTTAGTTCAACTTCAGGACAATCACATTGCATAACCGGCTCAATATATAATATAGTTGATGAAAAGTTTCCATCTGAAGAAATGTATCACTAGTCCTTTGTATAGAATATGCAAAGGATTTTATAATAATATGTACAGAATACACATATCAAGAACATCAACATGACTCGGACGTCTTTAATTATGTAAAGGCGATCCCCCCCCCCACCCCCTGTTGATTGAGGCACAAAAACTTCTGCCAGTTGTAGCTGTCAGGCACACACTCACAGGTGCACAACTACTGGATATAAACATTAAAGGCTGTGTAAGTTACATTTTATTATTTAAAATTGGTTTAAAGACTTAATATAACTGATGCCATTTTAATTTTTTGTTTCATCCCATAATACTGCCTACAACCTTGCCCCTTCCATTCTGTTTCCTGTCATGGTTATTTTGTGTTCCATATGAAACTAGTTGTTTAATTCTACGTGACCAGTTTAAATGGTTTCGTCTTTGTATTTTAACCAATCGAGTCCCTGGAGTTTGTCCTCTTGTCCTGGACAGATTATATCCGGATACACAGGGCTGAGGCCAACAGTAATCTTGATGCTTGATCCATCCAGTCTTTACTTTACCCTCTGATCCCAAGATGTGAGGTCCCCCCTCCTCACTCTGTGTGTCCTGCATTAAACCCTCACCCATTGCCATGCGCATACTTCCCACCTCCCGAGTCACTCTCTCGCATGCTCTTTGCATGCACACAAAACATATACATTCTTTATGATGTTGATAAAGAAAATGAAAACATTCTGCGAGTCGGTATGAATACTATTATAAATTGTGGTTTCATGTGACCAGACACTGTCTCGTTTCAGAACGCAAGCATCTCTATATCGCCTTTGATTTACACATAGAGCTCCCATTGGTTCAGATAGCATTTAGGAATGTGTCAAATCTGCACATTCTTCTTTGTTCCATTCTGCCACAATAATTGGGGGGAGTTGATAATTCTGTACATTTAGCATCCATAAGATCTGAAAATACCAACCTCTCCCATCCCATCATGAGCTTCTAGCCCATTGCTGGATCTCCTCTTAGTTTTCCATAGAAATGCTGAGCTATTTGGGAATAGACGTGGGCGTAACATCACTGCCACTGGGGGAACATTGTTCGAATCCCAGTATTAACTCCTTATGACCTTGGCAAGTCACTATCTACTGTATGTGTGAAAAAATGACATTGTAAGACCACAGAGCAGGGACTTTGCTTAAGAAATTCTGTGGCCCAGATGCACTAAGCACCATCAAATCGGGGAACATAATGTGACCGTACCTAAAACTGGGATGGACATTCTTTTCCTAGAGTTCATGCCTTATTCACTAAGAAAATGGACATATTTTACCTCATTTTGTGTTGATTTAACGTCATTTCAGGATTACGCTATGTTATCATCAAATATCGTGACATCCAGAGTCAGAAATAGTGCTTGGAGGGGACTAGATTAGATGGTAAAAGGTAATGAAATAAAATGTTGTAATATGTTTACCCCTTAGTCGCCAGCTAGTTCTGGGTTGCCCGTGACAAGGTGGCAACTTGGGCTACAAAGGGGTTTAATGTACACCCAACACTAGGCTACTTACCCTTCTTGCAAACCAAGGAGGCTAGAAAGGCATTGCGTGGCAACTGCTAGCTGCTATGGCAAACAAGGGGTTAACCCCCACATTCTTTCCAGGGCACCCACCCCCATTATCCTCACTCAACACACCCAATAACCCCCCATTTACATGAATGCCTTTCAGCTCTATTAGTTAAAGCTGCCAATAGGGCCATTTTACCAATAAAAAAAAGAAACATACCATAAAAATAATATTAAAAATACACAGGTATTGCCACCAAAGTGGTTAATGATCTAATAAAACCACATACCCCATCCATGTTGCGCTCCCCATGGCCTTCAGGGGCAGTGACCCCCAGAAATGAATACATTGGGATAATTGAATGGGCCAATGCCCGACCAAACAAAAAAGGTGCAAAAATGTATACAATTTTGTCAAAAAGAATACAATCTTCATCACTTGATAGCCCCAAGGGGAAACAACTGGAAATAAAGCTGCAAAGCAATTACAATAAACAGGGTACCTCATATGAAGCCTATTTAATTTCCAATGGCTTGCAGCTATCCATGTCCATCGATGAACCATCGTCATTGAAGCCAACTGTAAAAACATTTATCATCTAGTCTTGTAATTCTTACTCCTCTGCAGGCACTATTTCAGGTTCTGGATGGAAAGAACGGTTAAACAAGATAACATTAGTTCCTGGTGTTAAGCTTAACGGAGCTTAGTGAATAAGAGAGAGTATCATTGAGTCTTCTTAACATGAACGACCAGTCAAAATAGCGCTATTGTTGTAACAGGGATAAATCCTGGTAAATGCCGTTTTCTCAATTTGAGTGAATACTGCGTTATGATTAACGACTGTTAGATGAGGTAATGTATCATTAAGGAGGCTAATGGAGATTAGTGAATCTGGGCCTAGCTCCTGTGCTGCGCATACTGCACAACCACAGTATATATAAAATAAAAAAAACAAATGTCAAGGACTGGATCAGAATCTCACGATGGCCTAGAGCAGGCTGACAACACTGCAGGCATCATTTTATATTAATGATTTTAAAGTAACCTCATGTTTAAAGGGGCAATCCCTCCTAGAACCAGAGGGAACTAATTCCAGTGACATATTTAGGGGTCTTTTACGGGTCAAATCTGACGCCTGTAAGTATTTTCTATTTCCTTTTCATAGTTAGAATTGGTAGGGGGTTGGTTTCCCTTTTGTGTGATATGATGTCACTGTGTGATGTGATGTCACTGTGTGATGTGATGTCACTGTGTGATGTGATGTCACTGTGTGATCAGTGAGTGCTTGTACAGTCAGAGCGCCACCTCCCCTTATCTTTATTAGTTCTCTGATAGGGACAGGGTGGGATAAGGGGGAAAAAAACACTTGACTGACAAACACTTCTCTAATCAGAGGCCCCTAAGAAATTCTACTGGCTGACTATGTGGGATTGCACCTTTAAAGCGGCCTCTTATCAGGATGGTTTTCCTGACTTATAGCAGCAATCCCGCCTATTTCACGTATATATTTTTTACATTGGAAAGGGGTCCTCCAGAGCTGAAACGTGCTATTTTCACCTGCGGAGATCCCAGTCCCTGAGGTAATTACCAGTGGATGTATACAGCTGTCCAATGGGAAGCGTACGACATTGTCACCCACGGGACTTTGCAAGTTTTGGCGTCCATTTTGATTTCCCTATAGGGTGAAGGAACACCAGTTTCCAATGTTATATATATGTTTATAAAAAAAAGTGTGATTGCTGCTTTAATACTGTATATTTCAGAAAGCAGTGTTGCCCTGCTGACTGCATTGTTCTCCCTTTCGAGACTCCTATTCATCTGTTGCTTGTAGTCCCTACGTGTCTCTAGCACAGAACTTGTTTTCATGGATTTGTATTTAGTTATGTCCCAAAAACCGTCCCAATGCTTAGAGAATTCAGCCGCTGTTTCTATGTTAGAGAAGAGACTCAGTAAGGGGAGCCGTTAAACTTGTGTCATTTAAAAAAGAAGTGAAATATTGAAATCCTTCAGTGCCACAAGCACCTGCAGCACATTGCTACAGATGTTGTACAATAGATATACATCACTCTGTCTGTTTGTATACATATATATTCACTTTAGTGAATAAATCATGGAATCTTTTTATAATTGATCTCACCCAATGCTTGGAAGTGGTCTGTAACAATCACCTCAATGACTATGCTAGACTATCCGTCTAGGAAAATTAATTGTATGATGATGTTAATGTCTCCTAGAAGCCCAAGAAAACCGATGAGGAGGAGGAGGAGGAGACAGAGAAGAAGCCGGATCCTCTTCACCAGATTATTTTACACTTCAGCCGTAATGCCCTGACTGAGAGGAGGTACTGCGGAAATTGGGGGCGAGGGATGGGGCTAACAGGGAGCCCTGCTGTCAACTCCCTGCAGTTCATATCCATAGTGAGGGTGATAGACCCTTTCATGGAGTACTACCAGAGGGATTGGGTGTTTTTTTTTATGTGTAGGAGTAGATGTTGATGTAACTTAAAACAAGTGGTGGTACTTTGTCTGATTTCAAGACGTTCAGTAATGATGGCTGTTAAATATTGGGAAAATTGACTAGAATCCAACTATATGAATACGTTTGCAGTATATATGCTCTAAAAATAGAACAGGGAGGGAGTTTTTCTTTAAAACATAAATAAAAAAAATTCTTTCAAAATAAGTTCAACAGTAAGTTTGTAAATAAAAGACGGTGCATCATAACTAGATAGCAGAGATACCTGTAACACATGCACACATGGTCAGGGTCACGGTGACAGTGCAGTGATGTCACAAGGTCAGGGTCATGGTGACAGTGCAGTGATGTCACAAGGTCAGGGTCATGGTGACAGTGCAGTGATGTCACATGGTCAGGGTCACGGTGACAATGCAGTGATGTCACAAGGTCAGGGTCACGGTGAAAGTGCAGTGATGTCACAAGGTCATAGTGCAGTGATGTCACACGGTCAGGGTCACGGTGACAGTGCAGTGATGTCACACGGTCAGGGTCACGGTGACAGTGCAGTGATGTCACACGGTCAGGGTCATAGAGAGTGCAGTGATGTCACACGGTCAGGGTCACGGAGATATTGCAGTGATGTCACAAGGTCAGGGTCACCGAGATAGTGCAGTGGTGTCACATGGTCAGGGTCACGGAGATAGTGCAGTGATGTCACACGGTCAGGGTCATGGAGATAGTGCAGTGATGTCACAAAGGAGTTGGGAAACTAGTTTTGTACTAAACAGTAGAACAATGTATTACTGAAATGTGCAGGTCTCAGATCAGGTTTAGTTCTACACCAGGGTTATCATATCATATAATGAGAATGTAGCTCTTTCCAGCTGTTCTCCATTCTCCCATTTACTCCTCAAATGTTTTATGCTGTTAACTTTTATACAACACGTTTCTTTACAGCAAATTGGAGGATGATCCCTTGTATACAGCGTATGCAGCAATGATGGCAAAGGTAAAAGTACCCTCTAACCCACATGTGAAATTGAGACATGAGATTAATGACCTTAAATTCTTTAGTTTAGAAGCCTGAAGAGACCCTGAGAAATCCAGTCCTTTTTGAAAGCAGAGCAGATCTGATGGAGAGACACTCAGACTTGATCGTTATTACAAGCCCCGGCTTATGCCCTGCTCGCATCTTTGGGGGATATGCATACAAAATGGTGTAATTAGCTAAAAACACAAATCAAATATTTGCATTTGAGTTAATTTGCAAGCAGATTTATTTGGCACAGGAAACCTGCACCTGTTTTTGGCACAACTTGTGATAAATGTCATTATAAAATTGCTCTGACTCTCATCCCCTAACAACCCCCATAAGCACTCCCCAAGACACTCATGGCACAATTGGGGCAAAAAATGGAGCAAATGACCTTGATACATTGTCACGTAGACTCAAATATGATGCAGCGTGTGCCGCTTTGGAGCAATGCTCTGGTTTGACGCACTTGATACAATAGACAGCTCTGTGGGATGGGATGTCCTTCTAGTTTATGGCAGCCAGCCTTTATTAATTGCCCTAATAACTTAGCCTTACAGAACTAAAGATAATATGTGCATGAATAGACCTGCAGACACCATTAATGGCGACTGTTATCATAGTAATGAGCTCGTGTTGCAGCCTGATGCATAAATGCCAGAACTTGCTGAATTACAGAAGCTACTGCAGCTTAATGTGAGAAAAGCAAAGCGGATACACGGTAATAACAATAACTGTATTATATACAGTGCTTTTCTCCCACAATGAGAATCAGTTCAAATATAGCGAACGGTACGCAGCATTGTACATAGTTTTGGTCTTTATGTGAAGGGACATCAAACCCAAAGTCACATAGAGCTGACACCAGGTAGCGCTCCTGCTCAGACATACCGAGCGCTAGCTCCAAAAATATGCTCAAACTCAATTTTTGGGGGATAAATCGAGCTATTCAGGTAGCTCAGAGATTCACATTGCGGCTGCAACTCGCAGATTCTGGTGGCGAGAATGGTTAGGGCAACCAGGTGGGTAGTGGGCGGGGTTAACCCCTTAATTATTATAGCGGTTACTAGCCGCTTAGGTAAATAAAGGGTTGGTAGCCAGTAGTTAGTTTTTTCATTTTAATGTTACTGCCCACGGAAGACGCGGAGGACGAAGATGAGGACGAGGGCGGCCTTCCTCCTGGCAGGGGTAAGTACAACTTTAATTTACTATAGAGAAAGGTTTGAACAATCAAGTCCCGATATCAGTGCGACAGAACGATGAACAGGGTATCATAAATCATATCTTAATGTCCCTTGATTTGAGCCAACCACATGATGCAGTAAGTGGAGTGTGTAATGAATTCCTTGTGCAATCTTGATCTACACTGATTACCAAAATATTACTCAGGTAATACTGTAGTAGTTGCCACACACCAGGACCTTAGTCTCTAAGTTGGATTTATGATGTAATTGGGACAGGTAAAGCCTGTGAAGCTATTCTAACCCTTTGACCACCACATTTGTAAGAGAAACTACCTAGAGTAAAATGGTAATAATTGTGTATATAGCACAGGTAAACCCTCCACAAGGTAAAGTTACTCACAGATTGAAGAACTGTTGCCTCAGGAGCGTGCATCCAGCACGGAGATGATATCGACAGTAGCATCCTCAGTTGAGAAATGTAGAGCACAGCATGCAGGGATAAAAAATTAGGGGTACGGCACACCCAGAGATGAGGTTAAAAACGATTTATGTAAGGGCTAGACATAGGAGACATCCAAAGACATGATTGGGTATGAGAAAAGCTCTGACGCGTTTCGGGCAGAACTGCCCTTTGTCAAAGAGTGTATCCTTCCACTTGTAATCTTGTCTGCTTTGTACAGTCGAGGAACCAGTGGTAACCGGAACCGGAAATGACGTTGCGCATAAGAGCGTCTCGCGAGACAAACAGCAGTAACGCTTAAAACGAGCGTGCGAGCACCACCTATGTTACAAAAGAAATGCAATACGAGTAACAGAACACAGTTATTAACCTCTTGGCTGCCGTAGTGTAGGGCAGGACGAAATGTCCACAGTAGTAACCACTACAAGTCTCATCCCCTAACATAGGAGAAAATGAGCATGCGCATTGTACACTGGAAAACAGATCAGTGAATGCCCCCACACATAGCGACTCTTAAGGCAGGAATTATTTACTTAGGCAAAGATTAGAGAGTTATTCCCTTAGTCAGTTAAAAACAAGGGTTTCTGGATGTATTTTTGCTTTCACTAATACACTTTGATTTTCAACATTGAGTGCTGTCTCTTGTTTACCAATCCTTGGAACGGTAACGTATAACTATATATATATATATAAATATAAAAATCAAACGATGTTTCTGTGGGTTTGTGCGTTTTCTGATTGGTTGGCGGCCGGCCACACCTCTCGCTGTCGCGCTCTCCCATTGGCTATGGGGCGGGGTTTGCGGTGACGTCACAAACAGCGACTCACAGGGAATGTTCGAGCGGCGGAAAGTTCACCCGCCGGTTCTCCTCCTCACCCCGCTGGCCCCTCCTCACTGCTCCGAGCAAGAGGTAATGTTCACCGGTTGTCCTCCTCGCTCTGCGCTTCTCCTCCTCACCCCGTGGGCCCCTCCTCACTGCTCCGAGCAAGAGTCCGGTGCTCGCCGGGGAACGGGGTGGGGGGGAATGACCGACGAGGGGGGGGAATGAGCGGCGTGGACTGGGGGGGGGGGGGGGGAATGAGTGGCGGGGACTGGGGGAGGGGGATGAGTGGCGGGGACGGGGGGAGTGAGCGCCGGGGACCAGGGGGGGAAAGGAGGCGCTGGGGACCAGGGAGGGGGGGGGGGCGAAATGAGCGTCATAGGGGGAGGGAAAGGAGCGCCGGGAACTAGGGGGGGGGGGGGAGGCGCGCCGGGGCGGACCAGGCAGCTAGCCACGGGGACGGGAAAGGAGGGACACCGCGTGAGCAGCACATCCCGGGTATATCAGCCAGTAATATATAAAATAGAAGGAATATATTATAAACCGACGTATTGATTATATTAGACATTACATAACTGAGGAAGTAGATCTAATCAGTGTATAAAACATACGACAATCATGTCATTTATGTTCAAATAGTAACTATTAAGTCATAGGTAATCAAAATGGATATAAATGATGTATAGAGAACTATCAACCATATAAGGAATAACTGTTCAAGGAGGGGGAATATATCTAATAACAGTATAGGAATGGGATTGGGACAAGCTGCATGTCCATACATAGATCTTAATGTCATTGTAACGATATAACAGCTGAATACAGTATAACAGCTAAAAGTAACCTAAAGGGTACAGAGGGCACCGCACTATGTGGGCCATGTATCAGAAATTGTAGTAAACAATAGACAATGTATTATTTTGGGAATATACTAAGACATATATTATATTTGGGCGCTACATTAAGAAATGTTTCAGCTCCCAATCCGTATTAATCCCCAAAGGGGACAGTGACCCCAGCGTGTATATCCAGAACATTTCTCTGCAGTTACGGATGGTTTCTTTATTGCCTCCTCTGGCAGGTGGCAAAATCTGCTCAAGAGCACTGAATGTGAACGTATCAACCCTACCCGATGGGCACGCAGAGAAATGTCTTAATACTGGGTACCTGTCATCATTGTTTTTAATCGATCTCACGTGTTCTGCAATTCTCTGTTTTAGGGGACATACTGTATCGTTCTCCCGATATATATTTGTCCCCACAGCCACCTTTAAGCATGTAGATAACATAATTGGAGCTAAAAGTTATCAGAGACTTGATCTTATGTCTCTTTTGTATAGAAACTTGTAACTGCTTTTAAAGGTACTGCATAGCGACATACAGTGCAATTGCCGCAAGGTTTGAAACCTCTTAATTTTGATAGATTATTAACCTTGTCTGAGCGTAACAAACTTGGTTATAAATAAGGCCCAAGTGTTTTCGCCCTGCGAAATACAAATTTTGGTGGCTTCTTGATGTAGACCTTTAGATCACACAGAGGTGCTGAATCTTCAGACAGAACACATTTGTTACTTTTGGCTTTTTTCAGATCATTGCGCTTAGCATAGAAAGCTTCATCGAAGGCCATGGTGACATTGTCATTATCGTAACCTCGTGATAAAAATTATTTTCTTAGATCATCGGATTGTTTAAGGAACGATTCATCGTTAGAACAAATCCGACGTAGTCTCAGAAATTGTGCTTTCGGAATTCCTTTAACAAGGGATCTCGGGTTTGCACTATTGGCCCAGAGGAAAGAGTTACGTGAGTTAACTTTAAGGTAAAGATCCGTTTGAATTTTGCAATCCATATCGATGTACAGACATACAGCTAATTGATGTGATGTCTGTCTGATTGGAACGTAGATTTTAAGTTATAAGTATTGTTATTCAGAAAATCAATGAAAGCAACTAACTCTAGATTACTTCCTTGCCAAATCAGAATCAAATCGTCGATATTGCGACGGTAGAATATGATGTTTGATCGATATGGATTGTGATCCCCAAAAATAAATATAGCTTCCCAGAAACCCATAAATAAATTGGCGTAGGAAGGTGCAAATGAAGTGCCCATGGCAGTACCCCGTGTTTGTAAGTAGTAGGTGTGATCAAAAAGAAAATAATTGTGATGTAATAATGTGCTTGTGAATGGTGTGATTTGTTGAGAAAGTGTTGTGTGGCCTGTATACCTTGTGTATGGTCAATTATGGTATAAAGTGACATCACGTCCAAAGTGACCCATGTGTAATGTGTACACCAAGTGAGTGTTTGGGTGATGGTGAGTTGTTCAGACGAATCTCTAAGAAGACAAAGATGAGGACGAGGGCGGCCTTCATCTCGGCAATGGTAAGTACAACTTCAATTTACTTTATGCTGGCTGGGTAATGTTTTCTTTTTAATGGACAAATGCGCAATTATCCAGATCTGGAAAATAGGGATTTTGCCCATTACTGTACTGTATGTGTTGGGAGGTGGGTTGTTGGGGGTAGAGAGTGGGTAGTAAGGTGCCCATTCATTGCCATTGGGGTTATCTTTGTGGTAGTAAACGCTAAGGTAATGAAGTGGTTAACCCCTACCGCAACTTTCCCGGTAGGCCTAACAAAGCACCCTCTGCAACTACACCCTTCACCCACCCCCTCTACCCGCAACAAACCAGGTGCTCTGGTTTAACCCCTTCATTACCTTAGTGGCTTGCTCCTGAGATAATGAAGCTGTTTTTATTTTAATAACACAGTATTGAAGCAGGGGGTCTCCGGAGCTGAACCGCATTCATTTCAGCCTCGGGGACCCCTTGCTTCTCAAGTTACACGCCCCAGTATGGGGTGCCGGTATCTCCCTGCATTGTTTAAAGCTCCCGCGTCACGTGACCAGGACATTTAAACTTTGCAGAGATACCAGCACCCCATACCGGGGCCTGTAACTCAGGAAGCACGGGGTCACCGAGGCTGAAATGAATGTGGTTCAGCTCCGGAGACCCCCTGCTTCAATACTGTGTTATTAAAATAAAAACAGTGCGATCGCCTGTAAGAGCTGTGCAGGGAGATGCAGGTCTCTCTGTGCAGGGAGATCGCCTGTAAGTGCTGTGCAGGGAGATGCAGCTCTCTCTGTGCAGGGACAACGCCTGTAAGAACTGTGCAGGGAGATGCAGCTCTCTCTGTGCAGTGTGATCGCCTGTAAGAGCTGTGCAGGGAGATGCAGCTCTCTCTGTGCAGGGAGATTGCCTGTAAGAGCTGTGCAGGGAGATGCAGCTCTCTCTGTGCAGGGAGATCGCCTGTAAGAGCTGTGCAGGGAGATGCAGCTCTCTCTGTGCAGGGAGATCGCCTGTAAGAGCTGTGCAGGGAGATGCAGCTCTCTCTGTGCAGGGAGATCGCCTGTAAGAGCTGTGCAGGGAGATGCAGCTCTCTCTGTGCAGGGAGATCGCCACATACACACACACACACACACACACACACACACACTCACGCACGCATGCATACATACATACACACACACACACACACACACACACACACACACACACACACACGCATGCATGCATACATACATACACACATACATACATGCATGCATGCATGCATACATACATGCATGCATGCATACATACATACATACATACATACATACATACATACATACATACATACATACATACATGCATACATACATACATACATACATACATACATACATACATACATACATACATACATACTTACATATGACCAACACAGCTACCCACCCTTCTTTGTCTGCCATATATTCCAAAGACTCCTTTATACAACACGTGGAGAAACACCTGTGCACAAAAAGGAACATACTGTACCTATGATACCTGGGATATATGCTAATATGGATATTCAAAGTTTATTTAAATTACTTACATTGGAAACAAAATAGTTATTCAGATGAACTGGAAGAAACACAAATATCTAAACGTTATAGCATTTTGGATCCAGATTGAAAAACATGATCAAAGCTTCTTCTAAATATTTTTAAATCATGAATAGATGTTCCATGCAAAAAGAGTTTAATATTTTACTTGCAATGAGAGATGTGCAAAAATGTCCAAAATGCTAATTTGAAGTGTCCTTCTTCCCAAATGTGATTCCTTGCTAAATGTTGCACAGCCTTAAAGGGCTAATAATGTCACCAAATTAGTACGCTTTCAGCAAAACATGATGTGTGTTCCATAGTTATAATCTTGTAATTTAGCAAATTTAGCAATTTTAGAGAATTTAGTAAATTAGTACATTAAACTTTCACTCAGACTTTTTTGCAAATCAAAAAAGGCAAATTTTGCATTGTTCATGACCTCATGCGAAACCTTCTCACATCCTTACTTGCTACAGTACACGTGGGGCCTATTCTAGTAGCTTCGATAAGTGATTTATCATGAATTCTGGGCACTTCTCGAACGAGTTTGAAAGTGTAGCATTCAGAAAGCTTCCAAACTCACTCGAGACCTGTTTGTTCCTGATCGGTCAGAAAAAAACGTGCAGGAGGTCAAAAAATGCTCAAACGCGTATTTTTTGAAATATCGCGCTATTCTAGCAACTCACAGGTTCTGATCTGCGATGTGACTCTGAAGTAAAAATGTATTTTCACTGCATAGGATTGAAGCTGGGTGTCTCAGGAGCTGACCCGCATTAATATCATCTCCGATGACCCTCTGTGTCAATACTATGTTATTAAATTTAAAAAAAAACAGTGTGATTGCCTGTAGCAGCTGTGCAGGGAGACACAGCTCTCTCTGTGCAGGGAGATCACCTATAAGGGCTGTGCAGGGAGATGCAGCTCTCTCTGTGCAGGGAGATCGCCTGTAAGAGCTGTGCAGGGAGATCGCCTGTGAGAGCTGTGCAGTGAGATGCAGCTCTCTCTGTGCAGGGAGATCGCCTGTAAGAGCTGTGCAGGGAGATGCAGCTCTCTCTGTGCTGGGAGATGGAGCTCTCTTGTTGCAGGGAGATCGCCTGTAAGAGCTGTGCTGGGAGATGCAGCTCTCTCTGTGCAGGGAGATCGCCTGTAAGGGCTGTGCAGGGAGATGCAGATCTTTGTACAGGGAATTCGCCTGTAGGAGCTGTGCAGGGAGATGCAGCTCTCTCTGTGCAGGGAGATCGCCTGTAAGAGCTGTGCAGGGAGATGCAGGTCTCTCTGTGCAGGGAGATCGCCTGTAAGAGCTGTGCCAGGAGATGCAGCTCTCTGTGCAGGGAGATCGCCTGTAAGAGCTGTGCAGGGAGATGCAGCTCTCTGTGAAGGGAGATCACCTGTAAGAGCTGTGCAGGGAGATGCAGCTCTCTGTGCAGGGAGATCGCCTGTAAGAGCTGTGCAGGGAGAATTCACCCACCCCCGCTACCCACAATAAACTGGGCACTGGGGGTTAGCTAGCCACTAAGGTAATGAAGCTGGTTTAATAAAAAATGTAATACTAGTGTATGTGAGCAGGGGGTCTCAGGAGCAAAACCGCATTGATTTCAGGTCCGGGGACCCCATGCTTCCCGAGATACAGGCCATGTTAAGAGGTCCCGGATCTCCTATGCATTTAAATCCCACGGTCACATGACACAAGACATTTAAATGCATAGGGGATACCTTGCGATCGCTGGCGAGATATGCGCAGGGAGAGGCGGCTCTCTCTGTGCGGCTGGAACAAATTTCCGGGTGAACCCTTTTGAGAGAGGCGAACATCACTTCGCCGGCTACTCGCCAGCTTGGGGCATTTTGCTATCGCAGATATTCGAGGCTTTCTGAATACCGTGATAGCAATGCTCAAAAAACTGGCAGCGTAAGCGGGCCAGCGATTTTTTTTATAAAGGCTAATAGAATAGGCCCCTTAGAGTTATCTGGCCAAGAAAACATTGGACAAAGGAGGGACCTTTGTGGATGTAAGAGTTTAAATGGTAGAGACTAAAGAGTCTATAACTGCCATTCGAGAAGTGGAGTAATGCACAGTTACCAATGCATCAACTACCTTTCATTTCAATGGAAGCAACTTCATTGTTAACTATGTATCACCAACTTCTCACCTTCCCATCACATATTTTCAAGGACCCCTAACTGTCCAGGTTTTAAGGATATCCTCACAAGCATAGGTGGCTCCGTCATTTTGACAGAACCATCTGTGCTCAAGCAAGGATATCCTAAAACCTGGCATGGTAGGGGCCCTTGAGGACTGAATTTGGGAATACAGGCTCATCTACTGTATCAGGTCTCTAACATCTACTGTATCAGGTCTCTAACATCTACTGCATCAGGTCTCTAACATCTACTGTATCAGGTCTCTAACATCTACTGTATCAGGTCTCTAACAAAGATCTGCAGGTCTGAAGGTCCTGCAGGTCTGAAGGTCTGCAGGTCTGCAGGTCTGAAGATCTGTAGGTCTGAAGGTCTCAGGTCTGAAGGTCTCCAGGTCTGAAGTCTCAGGTCTCGCAGGTCTCGAAGTCTCAGGTGCTATCATCAGGTCGCATGTACCTTCTGCTAAGAATGCATGGATGTAGAAAATCTTTGTTACATTTTACACAAAACACCGTCAGCATCGAGGTGGTCCATGATCTATAGTATACTTTATTTCCTTGACACATGATACGGGGGATTGCAACAGTATACTTATTTCCTTGACCATGATACGGGGATGCTACAGTATACTTATTTCTTTGACCAGTGATAGGGGATGCTTATAGATGTTATTGAGAAAGCACCAGAGTGTACCTGAAATAGAAAAAATACGATTTACAAAACAGAAAAGCCACTATTGTTATTTCTCCAGTTTGCTTTACAAATACCATATTAAACACAATCAATAAGGTATTTATGCCATGAACCCCGGTGCTTGGGCCATTATCAATGCCTTTGATCCCTTCACTGCCTTCTTAGTAAAAGCTTTTTAAAATAAAACAAACTGTTTTGCAGTATGAGATATATTAAAAAACAGGAGCTGCACATAGATCGTCGTTCAGCCTTCATAGGGTTAACTGAAGGGGCAACAAGTTACAATATTGTACAGGGGCAGTTCACATTGCATGTTTTTTGTATATATCTTCGCAATACTTACATTAGGATGTTTTGTTTTTTACCTCTCTGCTTTTTCCATGCTCACGGATTTTTTCAAACTGTGCATTTTATTCTAAAACATAATATCAAAAAACCCTAAATGAATATGGTGGCTTGGTCCCGAACAGTGACATTAGTAAACTTTAACGGTCATTATTATCTGAAACCATTTGATAAAAAACATTTTTCTGAAAAGATCCTTTGTAATCTGCCATTGCAAACAGCTCTGTGCTGCCGGGTGAAGTGGAGGCGTCTGGAATGAACAGCAGGAGTGGCTTTTTAAAATAAATTTGAAATAAAATAAAAGATAGGCAAAATTCCAAGTAAGATTGTTAATCGTTAAAAAGACATCACACAGATCTTGCTTTCAAAATGTATACTATATTGTTGGGTTATCTGGACTTTTCATTCTGTTTATAGACCCGCACAAAACTCTTATGAGTTTTTGCATTTTGGATTAATAAATGCGAGCCCAACATATTGGTGGATGGTCTACCTATAATGCACCAACAAAATCAACACCTTCAGAATCAGCTCCTTACAAAAAGAGAAAGAGTTTTGATACTAAATAATCTGAGAATCACCTCATCACGATGCAGATGTCTTACAGTTTGCAATTAACATACACTAGAGGGAGGATTACTTGAAGAAAAGTAACAGAAGTAATGGCGCGACATAGTTAAATGTGAATCAACCTTTCCATGGATCTGTTATGTTGAGAGGATAAGTATATAGAGCACAAAAGGAGGAACATGCAGAGCTAATCAGGCTTCTTTGTAGGTTTTTGGTACCTGAGACTACAGCAACATTTTTTAGGCTGATTTCTTATGGCTAGTTTGTTGAAAGAATGTATCAGATTTACTAGCAACATTGTGATAAATACTGCACTTGGCCACCAAAATAATGTGATAACCTGTGGATGATACTGCACCTCCGCCAGTCCTTACACTATAACATTCAAGATAACAAAAACTTCTGTAATTGCAAATATTTCAGTCGTTATATGAAAATGGTGCTTTTTTATGCACTGGTATGTGACCCGTTTCTCAGAGTTCCACGGGTTTGTTTTGCTAATCTGATAACAAGTAATGTACATCACGCACTGAAACCAAGAATCAAAGGTTAACATGCACCCCCATGTATAATGAGTAAGATAGGGATAACCGGGTAATAAAAAAGGAATATAATAAAAAATTAGCACTGGTGCTGCTGCAAACCGTTGGCCCAAATTGTTCTATGAAAACTAGACATAGAACATTCTATAGAAGAGTCCCCTCCTTACCTCCGGTGAGGGGAAACTGTTGGGTGGTCCGGCCGGAGCTCCACGCGATCAGGAGTGGGGGGTGGCATGTTTGCAGGTGCAGATGGTGCAGTGAGGCGGCATGGCAGTAGTATTCGGGAGTGTGGCGGCCATCTTGGGATGGCTCAGCATATACAGCATGTCACGAATCCTCTGGGGGGAGGGACTACCACATGGACTGTCGTCAGAGCCAACGGGATTCTGGCGGTGAGAAGGACAGGATATCCTCCGTGTGCAGGAGCAAGTGAGCAAGTCCTGACAGGGGAGCAAGCAAGGAAGACGGTTAGACCTTGGCCCTTTAGACCCCAAGTTCGGCCCTGAGCCATTACGTTCAGGTTTGCAGGGAAGGCCCCAGATAGGGACTCTTCCCCCTTACTATATTGCTGCGCGGGGGCGGACGGCCAACGGAATCTGTGACCTGGGGCACCAGGCCGCAGCATTCTTGTATTGTGTGTGGACCGCTCCAGATGGAGCTCACCCAAGGATCTGCACCATTAGGAGGATGAGGGGAATTGTTGTCGGAGGTCCCGCTGCGTGGCACCCTATCCAACACAACTCTGCAAGCTGCACTGGGTACTGGAGTACCCAAGCAGTTACCCAAATTGCACCAACATTCACAGGGGGTAGCGCTAATCAACATTTGGATGGGATTGCTGGGACCTTTGGGGGAACCACTCAGTGTTTTGGTCACGCACACCACATACTTTTATTTAGTAGAGTGTGGTATTGTATTTCATATTGTGTAACAGTAAAGATCAAGTTTATATACATGTGTTGATTGTTATTGCTTATTGCGTTGTATTGGTTCCTGTGAGGGGTTATTCCGCCCTGCTGCGTTGCCACCCTAATAGGTTGGGGCGCTGCACTAAGAGAGAGAGAGAACTCACCCCAGGTTCCAGAGAAGCGGAGGTTCAGGCCCCTGTGAGCGTACAGGTATCAGCAGCAGCACATGTAATCGCCCGCGGTTTCCCTTAGGCATAGTGAAAGGGGGCTACGATATTTAGGGCAAAAATCGTAAAATGTTAATAATATTTGGATAACATTGGTTCAGTAACCAAAAGGAGGTAAGAAATGGAACAGGGAAAATAGCTTCTCTGATATGCTGAAAACATTCATCAAACACAGGGAAAATATCAGCAATGATTAGACAAAGTGCTGATGAAACATAAATGGAATCACCATTGGAATGTTTTATTTAGGAACATTTTACTGATTATCTCAAACAATGCATTATATATTCTATTTGCCATAGGAGTTCTTTTTTTAGCTTATTAAAAATCAAACTGATTCTTTCAGCTTTCATACATCATGAGCAACAACATTCATTCCCGAATAATTATTTACTGTATGTTTTTTGTTATCTGTTTTTTTTCTCCACATAAAGGAGGTAGATAGAATTTTTTTGATTTCTCGAACCACTGTGAACGATGGTATATATTAAAGGCATTTATAAAAATACGTTGACTAATTGCGAGATTGGGAATTCAATAACTGTACGTCAACTATACAAATACATTCCTTTTTATCAGTGGAAGACAAATGAAAAGTAAAGTATGATGGATGAGTTTACAATTTGTTATGCTGCCTGGGAGTCTTGAAACTGAATAGAATAAAGATAGGCTTTTTAAATAAAAAATGTAATTTTCTTACAATGTTTTTTCCATTACATCACATTTATGCATACTGTAAGAATGTCGGAAATCAGACTCTGCAGTTCTCCCGAAAAAAAATCTCAGCATGCAGCTGCATTTGTATAACAGAGACTAAACCGTTTACATCTTCTCAGTAAAAAAAACTGGCATTTTAATGATAAGTTCATTAATATCTTTATTATCCTTCTCTTTAAGTGGTGGCATGAAATTCTTGCGATCATTCAGTTATTAGATTTTATCAAAAAAAATTGTACATAATATATACTGCTTGCATTTGATATATATATATGTATGAAGCAGGGGGTCCCCATTTATTTCGCTCTGGGACCCCTGCTTCTCGAGATACTTACCAGAGAGTTCATACCAGGTAGTTCCTGGTGGAATTTCCTGCGGCTTCCTATTATATCCGTGTCGCGGAAGCGCTGAAGCCGCCATATTGTGTGGCCAGCATGGGGCTGCTACTGGCATGAGCTACGGAGGTAAGATCTCGGGAAGCAGGCGGTCCCCAAGCATAAATTAATCGGGTTCGCTTTGGGACCCCCTGCTTCATACCTATCAAGAAAAGAAAGAAAGAAAAGTAAAAAAGCTCCCTTGTGGGAACTCACTCTAAGGCTGCTATATTTATACTGTTGAAGTCCATTATAAAACTATCCAGCATGTATTAAAATTTGGTAAAGAATATAGTATATAACTATCATGTTTTATAATTTTTGACATAATGTTCTAGTCATGTAAGGCTAAAGAGTTCAAACATTGCATTTTTACTGACACTGAAAATGGAGAAAAGAGATGGTAACAGAGACAACAGATGATTTTTTCCATTATGTTTTCCATTTCTATATCATAGTATATCATTTGCTTGCTGCTGCTTGCTTACCAATGCCAAGTGGTTCAATATCACGTGTAGCAAAACCACACTGTCAGGAGTTCAGTTGAAATGAAAAAGGGCAATGTGTCAGACTGATACGTAGCTGTTAGAGACCTGATACAGTAGATGTTAGAGACCGATACGTAGAGTTAGAGACCTGATGCAGTAGATTTACAGACCTGTACAGTAAGATGTTAGAGACCAGATACAGTAGATGTTAGAGACACTGATACAGTAGATGTTTAGAGACTGATACAGTAGATGTTAGAGACCTGATACAGTAAAGATGTTAGTATGGACCTGATACAGTAGATGTTAGAGACCTGATACAGTAGATTGTGTTAGAGAACCTGATGGTACAGTAGATGTAGAGACCTGATACAGTAGAGTAGTAGAGACCTGATACAGTAGAGTTAGAGACCTAGATACAGTAGATGTTAGAGACCTGATACAGTAGATTGTTAGAGACTACTGATACAGTAGATGTAGAGACCTGATGCAGTGATGGTACAGGACATGATCAGTAGATGGATACGACTGACAGTAGGTTGAGGACTGATACAGTGATGTGTTAGAGACCTGATATACAGTAGATGTTAGAGACCTGATACAGTAGATGTAATTGAGACTGATGCAGTAGATGTTAGAGACCTGATTCAGTAGAGTAGAGGACTGATGCAGTGATGTTACAGACCTGATACAGTAGAGTTTAGAGAACCTGATACAGTAGATGTTACAGACCTGATACAGTAGAAGAGTTAGAGACCTGATACAGTAGATGTTAGAGACCTGCTACAGAGACTGTTAGAGACCTGATACAGTAGATGTTAGAGATCGATACAGTAGATGTTAGAGAACAGATACAGTAGATGTTAGAGACCTGATACAGTAGATGTAGAGACACTGTACAGTAGATGTTAGAGACATGATCAAGTAGATGTTAAGCCTGTGCAGTAGATGTAGAGACCTGATACAGTAGATGTTACAGACTGATACGTAGATGTAGAGACCTGATACAGTAGATGATTAGAGACCTGATACAGTAGAGTTAGAGTAGGAGGACCTGATACAGTAGATGTTATAGACCTGAACAGTAGATGTTAGAGACCTGATACGTAAATTTAGAGACTGATGCAGAGATGTTACGACCTGAGACAGTAGATGTTAGAGACCTGATACAGTAGATGTTAGAGACCTGATTACAGGATATGTAGAGACCTGATACAGTAGATGTATGAGACCTGATACAGTAGATGTTAGAGACATGATACAGTAGATGTTAGAGACCAGATACAGAGTAGATGTTAGAGACCTGTACAGTAGATGTTAGCAGACAGATACAGTAGATGTTAGAGACCTGAGACGATACAGTAGATGTTAGAGACCTGATTGCAGTAGATGTTTAGAGACATGATGCAGTAGATGTTACAGACCTGTTACAGTGAGATGTTAGCGAGACCTGAACAGTAGATGTTAGGAGACACTGATGCGTAGATGTTACGGACCTGATACAGTAGATGTGATGAGACACTGATACAGTAGATGGTAGAGACACGATGACAGTAGATGTTAGAGAATGATGCAGTAGATGTTACAGAATGATGCAGATAGTAGATGTTAGAGATGACAGAGTATGTAGAGACCATACAGTTAGATGTTAGAGACCTGATACAGTAGATGTTAGAGACCTGATACAGAGAGGGTTAGAGACCCGGATACAGTAGATGTTAGAGACCTGATACAGTAGATGTTAGAGACCTGATGAAGTAGCAGTAGAGTAGAGGTACCAGACTGTACAGTAGATGTTAAGACCTGATACAGTAGATTAGAGGACCTGATAAGTAGATGTTAGAGACCTGATACCAGTAGTGGTTAAGACCTGATAAAGTAGATGTTAGAGACCTGATACAGTAGATGTTATGAGACCTGATACAGTAGAGGTTAAGACCTGCTGATAGAGAGATGTTACAAGACCTGATACAGTAGATGTAGGAGACTGATACAGTAGATGTTAGAGACTGATACAGTAGATGTTAGAGACTGATACAGTAGATGTTAGAGACCTGATACAGTAGATGTTTAAGACCTGATACAGTAGATGTGTAAGCCTGATACAGTAGATGTTAGAGATGGATACAGTAGATGTTAAGACCTGATACAGTAAGATGTTAGAGACCTGATACAGTAGATGTTACAGACCTGATACAGAGAGTTAGAGGACTGATGTGATGTAGCCTGTTAAGACTGATTACAGTAGATGTAGAGACCTGATACAGTAGATGTTAGAGGACCTGATACAGTAGAGTTAGAGACCTGATACAGTAGATGTAGAGACAGTGATACAGTAGATGTTACAGACCTGATACAGTAGATGTTAGAAGGGACCTGATACAGTAGATGTTACGAGACCTGATAGCAGTAGATGTTAGAGACTGATGCAGTAGATGTTACAGACTGATAAGGAGATGTTAGAGACTGATACAGTAGATGTTAGAGACCTGATTCAGTAGAGGTTAGAGACCAGATACAGTAGATGTTATGCAGACCTGATACAGTAGGTGAGACTGAAGAGTAGTTAGAGGACCGATACAGGAGATGTTAGAGACCTGATGCAGTAGAAGTGTTAGACCTGATACAGTAGATGTTAGAGACGATACAGTAGATGTTAGAGACTGATACATTAGATGTAGAGACCTGAGCAGTAGGATGTTAAGCACTGATACAGTAGATGTTAGAGGACATGATACGAATGTTAGAGACCTGACAGAGATGTACAGACCTGTTACAGTAGATGTAGAACCTGATACAGTAGATGTTAGAGACCTGATGACAGTTAGATGTTACAGGACCTGATTACAGTAGATGTTAGAGACTGATACAGTGTTAGAGACCGGATTGAGTAGATGTTAGAGACATGATGAAGTGATGGTTTACAGACCTGATGCAGTAGATGTTAGAGATCTGATTACAGAAATGTTAGAGACCTGATACAGTAGAGTTAGCCGAACGATACAGTAATGTTAGAGACCTGATACAAGTGATGTTAGAGACCTGATCACAGTTAGATGTTAGGACTGAGCAGTAGATACAGTAGAATGTTAGAGACCTGATAGCATAGTAGATGTTTACAGACTGATACAGTAGATGTTAGAGACCTGATTACAGTAGAGATGTTAGGAGACCTGATACAGTAGATGTTAGAGACCTGATGGAGTTGAGAGAATGACAGTAGATGTTACAGACCTGATGCATAAGTAGATGTTAGGACCTGATAGTAGAGTTAGAGACCTGATACGTAGATGTTACGACATGATCGGATTAGAGACCTGATAAAGTTAGACTGTGAGAGACCTGATTACAGTAGATGTAGAGACCTGAGTACAGTATTGAGCTGTTAGAGACCTGATAGACAGTAGATGTTAGAGAATGATACAGTAGATGTTAGAGACCTGATGTGAGAGTAGATGTTACAGACCGATACGTAGATGAGAGACCTGATACAGTAGAGTTAGAGACCTAGCAGTAGAGTACGACTGAACAGTAGATAGAGACTGATACAGTAGATGTTACAGACCGATACAGTAGATGTTAGAGAACTGTCTAGATGTTGAGATCTGATGCAGTTAGTGCTGTACAGACCTGATGCAGTAGATGTTAGAGATCTGATACAGTAGATGTTAGAGACCTGATACAGTAGATGTTACAGACCTGATACAGTAGATGTTAGAGACCTGATACAGTAGATGATAGAGACTGATACAGTAGATGTTACAGACCTGATACAGTAGATGTTAGAGACCCTGGATACGTAGATGTTAGAGCCTGATACAGTAGATGTAGGGAACTGTACAGTAGAGTTAAGACCTGATGACAGTAGATGTTAGGACCTGATCAGTAGATGTTAGAGACCGAATTAACAGTAGATGTTAGAGAACGGATTACAGTAGATGTTAGAAACTGATACAGTAGATTTTAGGAGACTGATTGCAGTAGATGTTAGAGACCTGATTCAGTAGACAGTTGGACCTGTGCAGTAGACGTTAGAGGACCTGATGCGAGTCAGTAGAAGCAGACTGTAAGAGCTGTGCAGGGAGATGCAGCTCTCTCTGTGCAGGGAGATGCCTGTAAGAGCTGTGCAGGGAGATGCAGCTCTCTCTGTGCAGGGAGATCGCCTGTAAGAGCTGTGCAGGGAGATGCAGCTCTCTCTGTGCAGGGAGATCGCCTGTAAGAGCTGTGCAGGGAAATGCAGCGTCTCTCTGTGCAGGGAGATCGCCTGTAAGAGCTGTGCAGGGAGAAGTGCCTCTCTCTGTGCAGGGAGATCGCCTGTAAGAGCTGTGCAGGGAGATACAGCTCTCTCTCTCTCTCTGTGCACAGGGAGATGCAGCTCTCTCTGTGCAGGGAGATCGCCTGTAAGAGCTGTGCAGGGAGATGCAGCTCTCTCTGTGCAGGGAAATCATCTGTAAGAGCCGTGCAGGGAGATGCAGCTCTCTTTCTGTGCAGGGAGATCGCCTGTAAGAGCCGTGCAGGGAGATGCAGCTCTCTCTGTGCAGGGAGATCGCCTGTAAGTGCTGTGCAGGGAGATGCAGCTCTCTCTCTCTCTGTGCAGGGAGATGCTCACTGTATGTAAGAGCTTGTTGCCAGGAGATGGAGCTCGCTCTGTGCAGGGAGTCGCCTGTAAGTGGGGGGCCAGGGAAGAGCAGCTTCTTGTGCAGGGACGATCGCCTGTAAGAGTGTGCAGGGAGAGCAGCCTCTCTGTGCAGGAGATAAGGGACGCTGTAAGAGCTGGCAGGAGATGCAGCTCTTCTTTGCCAGGAATGCAAGAGCACTATGTGCAGGGGTCGAATTAAGAGCTGTATGAGGGAGATGCAGTTCTCTGAGCAGGGAGATGAGCTCTCTCTGTGCCAGCAGTCTCGTGCGTAAGGTTCAGGGAGAGAGCAGGTCTCTAGCGGGAGGAGAGAGCCTGTAAGAGTGTGCAGGGAGATTGCAGTCTCTTGTGACATAGAGATAGATGTAGAGCTGTGCAGGGAGATGCAGTCTCTCTGTGCAGGGAGATGCAGCTCTCTCTGGCAGGGGAGAGTGCAGTTCCTGTGCAGGGATCGCGCTGTAAGAGCTTGTGAGGGGATGCAGTTCTCGTGCAGGGAGATCGCCTGTAAGAGCTGGGCAGGGAGATGCAGTCTCTTGCAGGGAGATGCCTGTAAGAGCGTGCAGGGAGAGCAGTGCTCTCTGCGCAGGGAGATCGCTGTAAGAGCTGTGGTCGGGGGAGTGTGTTTCTTCGTCAGTGCGATCGCCTGTAGAGGGACATGAGTGCAAGCTCTCTCGGCAGGGAGATCGCTGTAAGAGGTGCAGGGAGATGCAGGTTTCTGTGCAGGTGCCTGTAAGAGCGGCAGGAGATGCAGCTCTCTCTCTGCAGGGAGATCGTGAAGAGCTGTGAAGGGACATGCAGGATCTCCTGTGAGGGAGAGCGCCTGTAAGAGCGGTGCAGGGAGATGTAGTTCTCTGTGCAGGGAGAATGAAGTGAAGCTCTCTTGTGCGGAGGCAGGTTCTGCAGGAGATCGCCTGTAAGAGCTTGCAGGGAGATGCAGTAGTCCTCTGTGCAGGGAGTAGCTGCAAGGAGTGGCAGGTGGATGCAGCTCTCTCTCTGCAGGGAGATCGCCTGCTTAAGAGTGTGCAGGGAGAGCAGTTCTCTGCGAGCAGGATCGCTGTAAGAGCGTGAGGGAGATGGTTTCTCTCGTGCAGTGCGATCGCCTGTAAGAGACTGTACAGGGACGATGAGGCTCTCTGTGCAGGGAGATCGCCTGTAAGAGCTGTGCAGGGAGATGCGGTCTCTCTGTGCAGGGAGATGCCTGTAAGAGCTGTGCGGGAGGGAGATGCACTCTCTCTCTGCAGGGAGATCGCCTAGAGCTGGAAGGGACATGCATTTCCTGTGCAGGAGATCGCCTGTAAGAGCTGTGCAGGAGATTTAGGTCTCTCTGCGCACGAGATAGCCTGTAAGAGCTGTGCAGGGAGATGCAGCTCTCTGGCCGTGGAGATCGTGTAGACCTGTGGCAGGGAGATGCAGGTCTCTGCGCAGGAGATCGCCTGTAAGAGCTGTGCAGGGAGATGCAGCTCTTCTGTGCAGGGCGAGCTGTGTAGAGCGTGCAGGGAGATGCAGCTCTCTCTGTGCAGGAGATCGCGTGTAAAGTAAAAGCTGTGCAGGGAGTAGCTCTCTCTGTGCAGGGAGATCGCCTGTAAGAGCTGTGCAGGAGAGCAGCTCCTCTTGTGCAGGGAGGCGGGAGATGCCTGTAAGAACTGTGCAGGGAGATGCAGCTCCTTGTGCAGGGAGATCGCCGTGTAAGAGCTTGTCAGGAGAGCAGCTCTCTCGTGCCAGGAGAGTAGTCTCCTCTGTGCAGGGAGATCGCCTGTAAGAGGTGGCAGGGAGATGCAGCTCTCTCTGGCAGGGAGGATAGCCTTGAAGAGCGTGGAAGGGAGTGCAGCTCTCTTGTGCAGGGAGATCGCCTTGAAGAGTGTGCAGGGAGATGCAGCTCTCTCTCTGTGCAGGGAGATCGCCTGTAAGAACTGTGCAGGGAGATGCAGCTCTCTCTGTGCAGGGAGATCGCCTGTAAGAGCTGTGCAGGGAGATGCAGCTCTCTCTGTGCAGGGAGATCGCCTGTAAGAGCTGTGCAGGGAGATGCAGCTCTCTCTGTGCAGGGAGATGCAGCTCTCTCTGTGTAGGGAGATGCAGCTCTCTCTGTGCAGGGAGATGCAGCTCTCTGTGCAGGGAGATCGCCTGTAAGAGCTGTGCAGGGAGATGCAGCTCTCTCTGTGCAGCTCTTGCAGACTGCGTGCAGATCACACAGACAGAACTTAGAAAAAAACAGAGCTAAAGATACTTCTATCCCAAGCAGTATGGCTCTTTCCCACCTGACTTACGATAACTGAGGGAGGTCATGTCAAAACGTTCGATATGGCAGTGATTTTATCGAAGCTACCTGAATAGGCCCCTGTGTGTTTACTCACTGAGCCGCTCTTTAGCCGTCCATACACAGCTGCTGCTAATACATAGTTGCCAAAATTAAAATTAACTTCCATGGACACCGTCCCAAGCTTATTGGGGTTAGCTATTAATAGATATTGTTTAATCTTTGCAGTTCAATTTTGCAATTATTTTCATGAAGAAATCTGCTTTGCAAGTTTGACACTTTGATAGTAGCAATGCAGACATACAGTAATCCGGGCCGGAATGGCAATGGTAATGTGTTTTCATGCACTGAGCATCCTTTGGTTTCTGGGGCAGGCTCTGGTACACACCTTTTTGAACCCTGCCCTGTCCCTAGTAGTGCAATAGCTTTGGCAACAAATGATCACAAACCAATCTCTTGCAGTGTTCCCAGCAGGAGACTGCCTATTGTTACAGCTTTCAGCTCAGCCCCAATTTGTTATCCTTATTACTATAAGGTTGCATTGTAGTTTTTGCGTTTCACTGACTGCAGGATATATTCATAGTCAGTCATATTGTGAACCCAGGGAGCCTGATCTTCGTAATTAAATGCTGCATATATTAAAACAAAAAAATAATGCAACCTGCAATGGTCCTTTAAGCCATCAGAAGTTCAAATTCTATCTGTAACTCTTCCTCTATGTACTCAATTTGTTCTTCCAACATCTAAAAGACAACCTACTGCTCACATCCTTCAGACACTAACATTCCTGCCAACCATTCCCTCCTTAGGGTACTAACCTGCACCATATACCACTTATCCTCTCACATTGGGGGTTGTTCATTAAACTGCAATAGTGCCAATTGGAGCACTATTGCATGGATACTTCCATTGACTAAAATGGGTGTTAGCATAATGGTTCTTGCGGCAGTAGCGCTATTTACAGTAATGAATAGCCCCCATCAGGAAACTTGTTTGTTTGCATGGGTGTCTTTATTGGCAAACCCATACATACACATATTTATATACATAAGAACCACTGCACAGACACATAAGCACACACATAGGGACTCATGCACACACACACACACACACACACACCACACACAGCCGCTTTATAAATTAGGCCGACTGGGCACAGTGCCTAGGGCCTACGAACCTTTTAGGGCCTACAATATTTCACTTGAAAAAATACCTAAACAAAAAAAATCACAAAATAAGAGAAAACAGCCAATTTTAATTTAAAATGCCTTCAAATTATCTCGATACCTTTAAATATAGAAACAAAAGTATCGATGCCAAATATCGCTAGTATCGAAAGAAACGAGCAAACGATGAAATTAGCATAAAAGTGAGTACAAATATCGGGCACACAGGCCTCTAGAAATAAAAGTGCCTAGGGTCTACGAAGGTCTTAAAACACACATAGTCACTCATACATAGTCACTCATATACACACATACACACACACACACAAAACAAAGCACACACTTAAATACATCCGTAAGCATTATTCACATATATACAAGTCACATACAGGATTACTCTGCGGAGGTGAGGCAGTGACATCTGCAGGAGGATAATACAGTATCCAGGATTCTGAGAGCGGCAGATACAGCAGACCAGGCGCCCGAGCCTGCAATGCAGCTCACAGGAAGCCAGGCTCTGCCCGACAGGAGGGCCGTCAACACTGCCCATTACTGCATTTCAAAAGGGACAGATCCTCAAAACAACGGGACTGGTCCTTTAAAATTGGAACTGTTGGCAAGTACACAAATGTGAAACTTACCCAATGGCAATATGTAATCCCAGTCTGTTCATCACCAAACTGGTAATATATATATATATATGTTCCTGTGTTCCCTTATCATTGCATTTGAGGGATACATTAACAAACTCTTGTTCTTACACGTTCAGCCTATTACTGGGTTAAACGTCTGTCAGGTGTTGAGATGAAAGTGCCTGCACTCCTCCTAATGTGGGAAACAGTTTTATTTATTTATTTATAAAATGTTTTACCAGGAAGTAATACATTGAGAGTTACCTCTCGTTTTCAAGTATGTCCTGGGCACAGAGTAAAACAAATAATACATGGATACAAGTACAGTAACATAAATGAGCAGGGTATACATTATATACAAGACATTGCGTGCACAGTTAAAGAAAATATATATTATGAGCGTATGAAACAGTTACAGACCAGGTTACAATGTGAGACAGCCTTAGATTTGAAAGAACTTAAACTGGTGGTGGATGTGAGGGCCTCTGGTAGGTTGTTCCAGTTTTGGGGTGCACGGAAGGAGAACGAGGAACATCCGGATACTTTGTTGAGCCTTGGGACCATGAACAGTCTTTTGGAGTCTGATCTCAGGTGATAGGTGCTGCATGTGGTAGGGGTGAGGAGCTTGTTCAGGTAGCTGGGTAGCTTGCCCATGAAGAATTTAAAGGCAAGACAGGAAAGGTGAACTTTGCGCCTAGACTCTAGTGTTGACCAATCTAGTTCTTTGAGCATTTCGCAGTGATGTGTGTTGTAGTTGCATTGGAGAACAAAACGACAAATTGAATTGTAGAGGGTGTCAAGTTTTCTAAGGTGGGTTTGAGGTGCCGAGCCATATACTATGTCTCCATAGTCAATAATTGGCATTAGCATCTGCTGCGCGATACGCTTTCTGACCAGGAGACTTAGGGAGGATTTGTTCCTGTAAAGTACCCCTAGTTTGGCATAGGTCTTGGTTGTCAGGGTATCAATGTGCATCCCGAATGTTAAGTGGGAGTCAAACCATAAGCCCAGGTATTTAAAACTAGTGACAGGTGTTAGGGTGGTGTTAGCGTTGGTTCTAATCAGGAGCTCAGTCACTGGGAGCTTTACAAATTTAGTCTTGGTCCCAAATACCATTGTTACAGTCTTGTCAGTGTTTAAAAACAGTTTGTTTTGGGAAATCCAGTTTTCGAGTCTCAAAAAGTCAGACTGAAGTATGTGTTGAAGGTCAGAGAGGCTATGGCTGTGTGCATATAGGATTGTGTCATCTGCATACATGTGTATTGAGGCTTCCTTACAAGCTGTGGGAAGATCATTAATGAACACTGAGAAGAGTAGGGGCCCAGAACAGAGCCTTGCGGGACACCACAGGTGATATCCAAGGGGTTGGAGTTAGAGCCTGAGATGGACACATGTTGGGATCTACCTGATAGGTAGGACTGAAACCAGTTTAAAGCATGCTTCCCTATTCCAGAGCTCTGGAGTGTGTTAAGCAGGATAGCATGATCAACTGTGTCAAAAGCCTTTGCAAAATCTAGGAATACAGCACCAGTGAGTTCTCTGAGCGCAGAGCTGGATTGCCCGATTTGCCTCTGCACAAGAGTGTGAACATGGATATTTGAACAAGTAAAGTAAAAACCAAGTGGGCGGTACATGTTCCTCTGTGATTGAGAGGTGAAAGCCTTGGAAAGGGAAGAAACAATAGTGGGGAATCTCCTGGGAGAGTCCGAGTTTGTATTGTATTGTATGTCTTTTTTTATATGTCGCCATTAATGTACATAGCGCTTCACAGTAGTAATACATGTGGTAATCAAATAATTAACAGATAATATAAATAACAGGTCATGGGAATAAGTGCTTCAGACATAAAAGTAACATTAAGGAAGAGGAGTCCCTGCCCCGTGGAGCTTACAGTCTAATTGGTAGGTAGGGAGAACGTACAGAGACAGTAGGAGGGAGTTCTGGTAAGTGCGCATGCAGGGGGCCAAGCTTTATGTATCATGTGTTCAGAATGTTCACAGTGCTATTCATATGCTTCTTTAAGCAAGTGTGTCTTAAGATGGGTCTAATGGCTGGGACCCGCTGCGCCCGGTGGCGCGGGCGGCCGCGTGAGCGCTACTCGCCATTGCCTTGTAGCCTCACGATCCGGTCCCAGTCCCTCCTCACTGTCAACTGACTACGTACTGTGAGGCGTCAGCCAGCAGGGGATACCAGAGAATTGTGTTCCCGTGCGGCGACGCGTCACATGGTACGCGAGTCAGCCAATGGGGAGGAGGGGAGGGAAGGAGCTAGATGGGAGGCGCCTTGGGCGGGGAGCAGGGAAGGAGCTGCAGGTAAAAGTGTGTGTGTGTATATATATATATCTATATATGTGTGTATGTGTGTGTGTGTGTGTGTGTGTGTGTGTGTGTGTGTGTGTGTATATATATGTATGTATGTGTATGTATGTATGTGTATATGTGTGTGTGTGTGTATATATATGTATGTGTATGTATGTATGTGTATATGTGTGTGTGTGTGTGTGTGTGTGTGTGTATGTATGTGTGTGTATGTATGTGTGTGGGGGGGTGGACGGCACCACGATCAGATCCCGCCCCCCTCCCTCCCACTCCAGCCCCGGCTCCCTACAGACCGCATATCGCGGTCTGTGTCTGTCAGTGCCCCGCCTGTCTGCAGTGCGGGCGCGCTGACTGAGGGAGCGGGGCCTTAGCCTAAAGGTGGATAGAGAGGGTGCTAGTCGGGTACTGAGGGGAAGGGCATTCCAGAGATGCAGGGCAGTCAGTGAGAAAGGTTTAAGGTGGGAGAGGGCTTTAGATACAAAGGGGGTAGAGAGAAGACATCCTTGAGAAGAACGCAAGAGTCTGGATGGTGCATAGCAAGAAATTAGGGCTGAGATGTAAGGAGGGGCAGAAGAATGTAAAGCTTTAAAAGTGAGGAGGAGAATGGAGTGTGATGGATGATGCTCTGCCTATTTATCCTACTTAATGTAACGTTGTAATCAAGGTTACTCAATCCATTTGTCATTTTCTTGTTTTATTCTGATCACATACTTTATTGTCAATTCTCTGGCTGTTCTATGTTTTAGAAACAATTGCCGTGAAATATTTTTTCTCTGGCTCACTGATGGCTTCTATTATAATTTCTTCATGCCTAGCCTGTATTTTTTCAATGAATGTCCTCTTCGTAACCCTGCAGCATCGTCTCCTTTAGATACACATGTGCTGCGGAAGAAAGTCCTAGTATTAGACCAGGGGTGGGCATCGCCAGTCCTCACGGGCCACCAACAGGTCAGGTTTTCAGGATATCCCTGCTTCAACACAGGTGTCTCAATCACTGGCTCAGTCTTCGACTGAATCACCTGTGCTGAAGCAGGGACTGATTCAGCACAGGAGGCTCAAACAGGGATATCCTGAAAACCTGGCCCGTTGGTGGCTCTTGAGGACTGGTGTTGCCCACCCCTGTATTAGACATTACTCAGCACAGTATTAGACATTACTCAGCACAGTATTATACATTACTCAGCACAGTATTAGACATTAATCAGCACAGTATTAGACATTAATCAGCACAGTATTAGACATTACTCAGCACAGTATTAGACATTACACAGCACAGTATTAGACATTACACAGCACAGTATTAGACATTACTCAGCACAGTATTAGACATTACACAGCACAGTATTAGACATTACTCAGCACAGTATTATACATTACTCGGCACAGTATTAGACATTACTCGGCACAGTATTAGACATTAATCAGCACAGTATTAGACATTACTCAGCACAGTATTAGACATTACTCAGCACAGTATTAGACATTACTCAGCACAGTATTAGACATTACTCAGCACAGTATTAGACATTACACAGCACAGTATTAGACAGTACTCAGCACAGTATTAGACAGTACTCAGCACAGTATTAGACATTACTCAGCACAGTATTAGACATTACTCATCACAGTATTAGACATTACACAGCACAGTATTAGACATTACTCAGCACAGTATTAGACATTACTCAGCACAGTATTAGACAGTACTCAGCACAGTATTAGACATTACTCAGCACAGTATTAGACATTACACGCACAGTATGAACTTATCCATCACAGTATTAGACATACTCAGCGCACAGTATTAGACTTACTCAGCACTAGTATTAGCCACATACACAGCACAGTATTAGACATTACTCAGCACAGTATTAGACATTACTCAGCACAGTATTAGACAGTACTTACTCACAGTTTGGTGATTCATGTTCACTGCCAGATACTCTGTGACTTTTAGTTTAGTGACATACAAAGGAAACGGAAGAGAATATTTCTGCACGTACTTTGTCAAGTGGATCTGTAGGTCCAATCAGTACCAGCCCAGGAAACCCAGGGTTCTGCACAGCTTGAGAGTGGGATCCCATCGTTATTTTAGTGGTTATATACAGCCGCTCATTTGTGCGATGCTGCACAGTACAAGCACACTGACAGCGTGAGGGAATTAGTAATACTATACACAGATTGGGCATTGTCTCAGGAAACTGCCACAAGGAATTGCTTTTTTAAAAGCTAACTTGAGCAGAATATCCACCAGCTGCCCAAGCTACTGCGATCCTGCAGCAGAGGCATCCCTCATACAGACCCCGCTGCGAATATAACAAGCACGGACCCCACCTCGTGAGATCTTTGCTATTGTGAATCAAGCACCAACTAACGTAATATTGTAGCAGTAATGTTACTGCCACATCACCTCTATCCAGGGTTGCCACCATTCCGCGTTTGACCCAGACTACATGTTTCGCCACGTATCTCCGGGCTACGGGTCAGCCTGAAAAATCTCCGAGTGGTGGCAGCATCTACTGGCATTTCCCCCTGCAAATCCTGTCAATATGGCTGCGTGACGTCAAATGGTGCCATGTTGCCATGACAACAGCACACCACGTGATGTTGGGACATCACGTGACACCCTGTTGCCATGACAACGGGACGCTACGTGACGGCGCACCATCATGCGTCGTTACATTGCCGTGAGAACGGGGCATCCTGTGATGCCTCAGCGCCATAAGGCATCCAAATTGTCATGGCAACTTGACGCTACTTGATGCAGTGACATCACATTGTCATGGCAACGTGCGCCACTTGACTTCGCGGAGCCATGCTGGCTGGACCTTGCAGGGGGAGATGGAGATGCCAGGAAGAGAAATAAATATATTAATAAAATAAATAAATGTAAAACATTGTTTGTGGTTACAAACATAATATAGTAACTTGGAACCAGAAGTCTCTGAGTAACCCAGCCTGCGGACAGACATTGCTGCAGCCCTGTATATTAAATCCCTGCCTATTAAACCTGCTTCCACACACTAGCAGCAGTGTGCCACAGGGAGGCCAGTAGACTCGGGGTTAATCTGAGTCTGCAGACCCTGTCTGACATCTTTTTCGCACTTTTATAATAGTGATCACACAAACACTGCATCACATTTATTATTTGAATGATATAAAAAGTCTTTGAATTATTATTTTTGTTCCAAAATAAAAGTTACGTTTGAAGCAGCTCACATTCCCACGTGGAACTATAGTGCTAAGTGCCAATGATAGAAATGTCTTTTTTTTCTTAGTATTAATGTCCTTTTGAGCACCTGCCGTTTACATATATCTATTACTTATATACTAGCGGTGCAAGGGTTTCTGTTGAGTTGATATACAGAGATCAGAGCATAAATATCACCGCTGAAGATAGGAATCCCTGCCCTGATGAGTGTACAATCTCAGTTATTATAACTAATACTCAGCTGGTGCCATTCAGGACAGGCGTATGTGTGAGGAAGAGCTGTGGTGTGTGGAACCTTGTATGTATTGTTGATTCAGATCCTATAAGCCAGAAACACGGAGTAAGTGCATGGTACAGTGCATGGTACAGTGCATGGTACAGTGCAAGGTACAGTGCATGGTACAGTGCATGGTACAGTGCATGGTACAGTGCATGGTACAGTGCATGGTACTGGTTGCAGGTAGGGTTACACCACCCCGAAATCATCACCATAAGGTAACCGAGCCCCACTTTGCAGTACTTCTTCATCGTGCAGCAGGATATACTGTACCGTGTGACATCACACACGTGGGGATCATATGGGAACTGGCATGTCAAAGTCAGTACCTCTGAGACCTGACAGCTGCCACTTCTGATACATAGAGGATGATGTGAGCTCTGAGCACAGAACGCGTGTTAGACAGGCTGTGCCCAGCCCAAATCTGGAAGCCTATTATATTTGGCATCCTAAGCTGGAGGAAATCCAGGGATCTGCAGAAGACCCCAGAGGTGACAGGGAAATCGGGAGATATAACCTGGCCGTGTAACACATTTCCTTTTCCATCCCTCCTGCATGTGTCTCAGCACCTTAGGGTGTCCATTAGAGAGCACAGCTGACAGCACTGGACATGTCCGTTCCATAGCTGTCCATGTTCGTGGCACTCAGAGCTCCGTCTGGCTGCACCCACCGCTGAACTCACAGAAAAGAAATGCAGACAAGTTCAGGTCTAATGACTACAGAAACCATCCCTGGGTTTCATCTTATACAGATAAGAAGTAAAGAGTCACTCACAGTATAAGTGATAAAGCAGCACTGCTGGCTCAAGCATCTCTTGATAAATGTATCATTGAAGTACTGACACGTCGGTTTGGTAGTGTGCTGCAATACATTGTTTATCTACTTTTTCTACTCATTTTGGTATGCCTAACCTTTTTGCTTTACAGCGGTCTCATGCTGACCGGTATAACCAGGGTTACCTTGGCACCTTTTTTATATACATTTTTTTGTGTTGTTTTTTCCTGCTTGGCTTAAAAAAAATTCTTGTTCGATTCCATCGGGCAAATTAATTTCTGTTAATTTAATACACAGTTTTTTAGAATTGTAACACATAGCGGCTGTTAGTCCCCAAATAATAGTTGCCTTGTATTTAAGAAATTGAGGTAAATTAAATGTCAACCATCAACATTACCCCCAGAACCTTACTAAACTCTGTAAGGCCATTTAACATAATGTGAGCCTCAGTTCCCATACTGTGACCTTAATGTTAAAGCTGTACTCACTAAAGGAAGTTACATAACGTTAACGACATGTTAAAAGCCGAGCATTATAAAGAATGGATGTTGGGGGGAGGGGGAAACAAATTCTATGAACATGAGGCCCTAGTATAAGAATATCCTACAGGCGGTCCTCGGTTATCCAACGGAATCCGTTCTGGAAGTAGCGTTGGATAGTGAAACCGTTGTAAGGTGAGTCCCATGTTAATGGCGGTGAGCGTCGGATAACGCATTCCGGCGTCGAAATACAGCCCATAGTGTTGCGTTGGATATGCCATTCGTTGTAAAGTGAAACATTGGATAACGAGGACTACCTGTACTTGCAAAGTTCAGTAAGGTAAAAAAAAAAATGTTGCGTTATTTAGGTCTTACCATGATCTGGCATTACTCCCATCCGACACGAGCTAAACACCCTATTTCAGTTTCTGGATGGGGGTAACGCAAGGTTGAGATATGACAAAGCCACTACATACCTCTATATTAATTATTTCGCTCTCCTCTCCTCCAATCTATTCCAGTCTTGCTGAGTAATGCCGACTTAAATAATGTCACGTTATTTTAAGATAACATAGCGTTATCCTGAAATATTATGATGTTAACCCTGTGTAAATTAGCTCTAGTACAGATGTTATTTTTTCATATAATTTCTTTTGGGAATACACCGTAACACTTGGGGCAAACAAAGTTAATTCCTGATTTATTTCTTAAATGTTTTACCAGGAATAATACATTGAGAGTTACTGATCGTCTTCACGTTTGTCCTGGGCACAGAGTTATGATGACAAATACATGGTAACGTTAAATAAGCAGAGGTTATAAGTTCTGTTTACAGACATTTCATGTACAGTTAGAGACAATGGGGCTCATTCTAGTACTTTTTTAAATCTCTGCCAAATCGAACTATTGGTCGGTGACCATGTGATGGCTGTCATTTTTGTTTTTTGCTGAAGTGACATCTTAAAGGGAGGGAAGCATCTACCACCTGATTGACTTGCTTCTTTCCCTTTGTGATGATGTCACCTCCTTTAAAAAAGGGGGGGACCTGTCACATGGTACACCAGCCAATCGGATTGGGTGTGTACCATTTGACACTCAAATGTGACATCACAGGCCTTATATAAGACCTGTCCTGTCTCATTTGAAGCCAAGAAGATGACGGTGCAACATCTCTGGCCCCTTTTGGATTATACAGCAGAGGAGACAGAAGAAAAGAAAGAAAGAAAGAACTTACCGGAGTCGTCTCTTCAATCAACATATGATCATGGACTTCTTTGCATCGGCTATTGGGAAGCATTGCGTAGTGGATCAAGAGATGGTACCCGAGTAAGATGGGGGTGAAGACAGCAAAGGTAAGAAACACATGGATTGTATTTTATTTCATTGTGTATTTTTTTTAGGATGCTCATTGACTGCCAATGTGCTTATCTATGCCACTTTCTGTTTATAGATAAGCACAGTGACAAGCAATGCATTTTTTGGCAAATGCATGTTTTTATTTAATTTTTATGTATTGTTTTTTTTTTTAGGTTGCCCATTCATTGTCAGTGTGGCAATCCATGCCCATATCCTGGCCATGGTTTACCACTGTCACAATCAATGGCTTTATTGTAAAATGTTTGTTTTTATTTCAATGTAATGGGTTTTATTTTGTGCCTCCTTTTTTTTTTTTAAAGCTTGCTCATTCATTGCCATTGTGGCAATCCATGCCTATATTGGGGGATGGTTTTCCACTGTGACAATCAATGGGTAGAGGGGGTGGGGGGTGAGGGTAGATGCCCTGGGGAGGGTGGTTGGGCCTTCAGGGTGGGTAGAAAGGAAGAGAGCTGGCAGAGCACTACTGAATATCCAGAAAAAAGTAGAGAGGAGGGTGCGTATCCCATAAAAAGTTATTTATTGGTCATGGAAAAGGGGCAAAGGAGAGCCCCACCCACGTTTCACGCTTCTCAGAGCGCTTTCTCAAGGTATACATATCACAACCTTATTAACATATAGATACAAGATGACATAATCCACCAATACTCACAGCCCCAATGTGGTCCGCCCTCTCTAATTGCTAATAATCTCCTGATGTGTGCATATATCTTGTATCTGTGCACAGGGTTGACGACGACTAGCCCCGCCCCTAGCTACCAATACGGAGGCATATGAGGTCTAACAACCCCCAGTGGTACGCGCATGCGCAGTAACCAACTAAGGGAAAAGACCTCTATGTCAATGGAGGATGCGGGACGCGGGGGAGGTGCGTCATCATAATGCCCTAAGTGCGCACGTCACTGGGGCTCCGAGTGCGCGCGCATCCACACTATCCAGGCAATAATCCCTCCACACACCCGGAGCAGACAGAGTGAGCCGCGGACCATGGGAGGAGTGCGCTTGCGCAATACCAACCCAGACGCCAGGGTGGGTAGCTAGGGAGGGGGCTTAATCCCTTAATTACTAGAAGAGAGTCGTCTGAGAGAGTGAGAGAGGGGGCGTCTGAGAGAGTGAGAGAGGGGGCGTCTGAGAGAGTGAGAGAGGGGAGCTCTGAGATAGTGAGAGAGGGGGTTTCCTGAGATAGTGAGAGAGGGGGTGTCTGAGAGGGTGTAGTAGAGAGGGGGTGTCTGAAGAGTGAAGAGGAGGGGGTTTCTGAGAGAGAGAGAGGGGGTGTCTGAGATAGTGAGAGAGGGTGTCAGAGAGTGAGAGAGGGGGTGTGTCTGAGATAGTGAGAGAGTGTGTCTGAGAGAGTGAGAGTGTGTGTCTGCCTGAGAGAGACACCAACTGCGCTCTCCAACTGTTAGGTATGTATATACAACTTTGTTTTTACTTTGGGCGCCGTGGAAAAATCCTGATCGCCTTGGGGAGCCTTGAACCGAAAAAGTTTGGGAACCACTGCTATAAGGGTTACTAACCGCTAAGGTGATTAAGGGGTTAGTGGCCAGTAGTGGTTTTTTTTTTTTTTTTTTTTTTTTTATTATTCAGGAGGTAATTTCTCTTTTTATTTTATTTTGTTGACCCAATAATACAATGTCACAGAGGAGAGTAACTATTGATTTACAAGGGTATCAACCCGAGATGCACATGTCCCCTCAACGATAATAATTCTACCTATAATTATTTTAATTTTTTTTTTTTTTTTTTTTTTCCAAACATTTTATTAGGCATTCATATAAACATACAGTGGCTTAGTTCACATAAGCCTAACATTTTTGAATCCGCAGATTTTTTGGGGAAAAACAGTGGCAACCCGCCGTTGCCCGTAGGAAAAGGGAGGGGGGCCTTCGAAGGGAAGGCAGAGGGGGGGGACTGAGGAGGTAAAGAAGGGGGGGGGGGGGGGACGGTAAGAGGGGGGGTAGGGTAGGAGGGGGGGGGGAAGACCCATCTGACTGATTAGGAATGGCCTCTAGGTTTGTGTTCGAGCACCTATGGTGGGTGACCAGGGTCTGGTTCGTTTGGTGTGGTTGTCTGGCCTATTGTGGGAGATCCAGGGATCCCAGATATCCTCGTGTGCAGGCAAGTTTTTTGTCGGACAATGGCCGTGAGCCTCTCCATAGTCATTACCTCTTCTACTCTTTTCCTAATTGTTCCTAGTGCTGGCGTAGTTGTCTTCCTGGCCAGTAGTGTTTTTTCTGTTGTAATGTTGCTGCCCACGGAAGATGAGGAGGAAGATGAGGACGGCCTTCATCCTGACGGGTAAGTACAACTTTAATTTACTTTATGCTGGCTTGATAATGTTTTATTTTTAATGGGCAAATTAGATATTATCCAGATCTGGATAATAGGGATTTTGCTCATTACTGTACTGTATGTGTCAGGGGGCAGGGAGGGTGAGTAGTAGGGTGCCCATTCATTGCCATTGGGGTTATCTTTGCTGCCATTGAGGGCATACGTAACCACACTCACAATCAATGGGTCTTTTGGCTAACATCGTGTTTTAATGTTTATTGGGGGTAGATTGGGTGGATGAAGGTGGTATTTGGCCCATGGTGGGTGTTTATGCCTACCAGGTGGGTAGCGGGAGGGGTTAACCCTTCATTACTTTAGTGGTAACTGCTAAGGTAATGAAGGGTTTAAATCCTCCCGCTACCCTCCCGGTATGCATAAACACCCACCATAGGCCAAATACCACCTTCACTCGCCCCCTCTACCCCCAATAAACCGGGCACTAGTATTTAACCCCTTCATTACTGTAGCGGTTAGCTGCTAAGGTAATGAAGCTGTGTGTAAATGTATTTTTATTACATAGCATGGAAGCAGGGGGTCTGTGGGACCGCCCCGGAGACTCCCGGCTTCAATCTGATGCAGTAAATAGGTGAAAAAAATGGAGATTGCTTCCGAGGTTCACAGCCAGCAAACAGAATCCCAGCACACAGAGCCTCCAGGATCAAGCTTGCAGCCGCAAACAGGAATGGCTTTCAAGGGACCTCCACGCGATACACAGGGGAGACAGGTGAGGATATATTGGTAGCCGGGCCGTGATTTACTTGGGGGCGCCCCCCTGGGAGGTGTCCCCTTGTACCTCTAACCAGTTTTCCAGTACCCCACTCCCCTTGTTAGTATCGGAGATACCCCAATATTGCCTTATTACCTGCATCACCTGTATACCGGCGTCAAACCTTCTTTCCTAAAACACACTCCATAGTGCCTGGTAGTGGCCTCGATAATTGGGGGTTACCCTATTTTTCCTGATGCAGTAAATATATATATTTTTCTTCCAAGTCACACCGCGGATCCCATCTCACCACCCTTGACGTGGCGAGATGAGAACTGCGAGTTGCTTGCGAGTTGTAGCCGCGATGTGATTATTGAAGCTACCTGAATAGTGCGATATCTCAAAAAATGCGAGTTTGAGCATTTTTGTGGCTCCCGCATGGTTTGTCTGAGTGGGAGAGCTACTGATCGGGAAGAAGCACTTCCCGAGCGAGTTTGGCATGTTATTAAAGCGTTCTGAATAGCTACCTATGCCAACTCGTTCGAGAAGTGCTCAAAATGCTCGATGAGTTAGTTATCAAACCCACTAGAATGAGCCCCAATGAGTGTTACATAGTTACATAGTAGATGAGGTTGAAAAAAGACGTAGGTCCATCAAGTTCAACCTATGCTAAATTTAGACAACAGATACTTTATCCTATATCTATACTTACTTATTGATCCAGAGGAAGGCAAACAAAAAACCCCATTAAGGGGAAAAATGAATTCCTTCCTGACTCCCAAGAATTGGCAATCGGATTAATCCCTGGATCAACACCCTTCCCATGTATACTTATTTGCTATACAGGCATACCCCGCTTTAAGGACACTCACTTTAAGTACACTCGCGAGTAAGTACATATCGCCCAATAGTCAAACGGCAGCTCACGCATGCGCCTGTCAGCACGTCCTGAACAGCAATGTTGAACTCCCTACCTGCACTGAAGCTGTGCACAAGCGGGGAGACTATAGAGCCTGTTACACATGCGTTATTTACATCAGTTATGCACGTATATAACGATTGCAGTACAGTACATGCATCGATAAGTGGAAAAAAGGCAGTGCTTCACTTTAAGTACATTTTCGCTTTACATACATGCTCCGGTCCCATTGTGTACGTTAATGCGGGGTATGCCTGTATCCCTGCATACCTTTCCCATCTAAAAAGATGTCCAACCTTTTTTTGAACAAATCTATTGTATCTGCCATCACAGTCTCCATGGGTAATGAATTCCACATTTTAACTGCCCTTACTGTGTAGAACCCTTTCCTTTGTTGCTGGTGAAATTTCCTTTCCTCCAACCTTAAGGGATGGCCCGAGTCCTTTGTACTGCCTTGGGATGAATAGTTCTTTTGAAAGCTCCTTGTATTGTCCCTGAATATATTTGTATAGAGTTATCATATCCCCTCTTAGACACCTCTTTTCTCATGTAAATACATCTAATTTAGCTAGCCTCTCCTCATAAGTTAGAATGTCCATCCCCTTTATTAATTTGGTGGCTCTTCTCTGCACTCTCTCTAGTTCCATAATGTCTTTTCTTAGGATTGGTGCCCAAAATTGTACTCCATATTCAAGGTGTGGTCTTACTAATGCTTTGTAAAGGGGCATAATTATGTTTACTTCCCTTCCATCCATTGCCCTTTTGATGCAAGATAAGATCTTGTTTGCCTTTGCAGCTACTGCATGACATTGGGCACTATTGCTAAGCCTGCTGTCTATAAGCACTCCTAAATCCTTCTCCATCAAGGATTCCCCCAATATATCTCCATTTAATTTGTACGTCGCCTTTTTATTCTTGCATCCTAAATGCATAACCTTACATTTATCTGTATTAAACCTCATCTGCCATTTACCTGCCCACGTTTCCAGTCTCTAAAAGTCCTTCTGAAGAGAAATTACATCCTGCTCTGATTCTATTACCTTACACAATTTAGTATCATCAGCAAAGATAGAGACTTTGCTCTCGATCCCAACCTCAAGGTCATTAATAAACAAATTAAAAAGCAGGGGTCCCAGTACTCCACTCACGACTTTAGCCCAACCTGAAAAAGTTCCATTTATGACAACCCTCTGTTGTCTGTCCTTTAACCAGTTTTCAATCCAGGTGCATATATTATTACTGAGTCCAACTTTCTTTATTTTGTACACCAACCTCTTGTGTGAAACCGTATCAAAAGCCTTTGCAAAATCTAAGTAGACCACATCAACTGCATTACCCTGGTCTAAATTCCTACTTACCTCCTCAAAAAAACAAATAAGGTTAGTTTGGCAAGATCTATCCTTCATAAATCCATGCTGACTGTTACTAATAATTTTGTTTTCCATTAGGTATTCCTGAATATTATCCCGTATTAAACCTTCAAGTAGTTTCCCTACTATTGAAGTCAGGCTTACAGGTCTGTAATTCCCCGGGTGTGATCTAGCTCCCTTTTTAAATATAGGCACCACATCTGCTTTACGCCAATCTTGTGGTACTGAGCCTGTGGAAATGGAGTCCTTGAATATTAAATATAATGGTTTTGCTATTACTGAGCTTAACTCCTTGAGAATTCTTGGTGTATTCCATCGGGGCCAGGTGCCTTATTTACTTAAATTTTTTCAAGTCGCTTATGAACTTCTTCCTCAGATAACCAATTGTTCATTAACATGGAGGTTGTGGCTTCCTCCTGCGGCACTACTATTGAACTTGATTCTTCCCTGATAAACACAGAGGCAAAGAATTTGTTTAATACCTCAGCTTTTTCCTTATCTCCAATAATCTGCCTACCCATCTCACACTGAAAGGGTCCTATATTTTCTTTTCTCATTTTTTTGTTATTAAGGTACTTAAAGAACTTTTTAGGGTTGACTTTACTTTCTATTGCAATCCTTTTTTCATTATCCATTTTTGCTAATTTGATTGCCCTTTTGCAATTTTTGTTACATTCCTTATAATTCTGATACGATGTCTCTGTCCCTTCTAACTTAAAGAATCTAAACGCCTTCCTCTTCTTGTCCATTTCCTCCCCTACCTGTTTATTTAGCCACATTGGTTTTGACTTATTTCTTTTATACTTATTACCCAAGGGTATACACTGATAAGTGTGCTTTCTAACAATGTTTTAAAGACTGCCCATTTATCTTCTACACTTTTCCCTGCAAAAACATCATCCCATTGTATTACTACTAGATTAGACCTCAGTTTATTAAAATCTGCCTTTCTAAAGTTTAAAGTCTTTGTTGAACCCAAGTAATCTGTTTTTTGATAATTTATTTCAAATGAGACCATGCTATGATCCCTGTTACCCAAATGTTCCAGGACTTGAATATTTGTTATTACTTCTACATTGTTTGATATGACCAAATCCAGAACTGCCCTCTCCTGGTTGGTTCCTCAATAATTTGGGTCATATAATTGTCTTTAAGCACCCCCAAAAACCTGTTTAATTTTGTTGTAACGCTAATCTCATTGCCCCACTCTATATCTGGATAATTAAAATCCCCCATTATGCAAACATGACCCAGTTTTGATGCCTTCTCTATTTGCAAAAGTATTTTAGCTTCCTCAATCTCACAGATATTTGGTGGTTTATAGCATATTCCCACAAACATTTTCTTTATACTTTTACCTCCACTGCTAATTTCGATTCACAAAGTCTCTACATTTTCATAATTCCCTTCATAGACATCATCCCTTATAATAGGTTTTAGATCCGGTTTAACATATAAACATACTCCACCTCCCCTTCTATTTGTTCGATTCTTCCGAAAAAGAGAATAATCCTCTAAATTGACTGTCCAGTCATGAGTTTCATCCCACCATGTTTCAGTAATGCCTATGATATCATACTGCTCCCTTGCAGCTATTAATTCAAGCTCCCCCATTTTATCTGTCAGGCTTTTTGCATTTGCAAGCATGCATTTAAGTTTTTTTTCAGCCTTTACTATTATCTTATCTGCTCCTTCCTTTCTGCTCCCACTTGGTTTAGTCTTTAGAAGTTTTTTTTAGTATTATCTGTATTTACTATGGGTGTCTCACTGCTTGTCATTCTACCTCCATACCACCTTGTATCCTCATCTATTCCATTTAGTTCATTATCTGTTTCATTCCTCTCCATCCTCCATCCTAGTTTAAAATCTCCTCCAACCTTTTTAGCATTCTCCCCCCTAGCACTCATTGAGGTGCAATCCGTCCCTAGAATATAGATGGCACCTCTCAGAAAAGGAGTCCCAGTGCTCTAAAAACCCAAACCCCTCCTTCCTGCACCACTTTCTTAGCCATGCATTAACCTCCCTGATCCCTGACTGTCTGCCTTCGGTAGCGCATGGCACTGGTAGTATTTCAGAAAATACTTCCTTGGAGGTCCTTGCCTTAAGCTTTTGACCTAGATCCCTGTAATCATTTTTTAGGACCCTCCATCTTTCTCTAACTTTGTCATTGGTGCCAACGTGTACCAAGACCCCCGGGTGAAAACCCCCCCCCCCCCCCCCCCCCTCAACAATCTGTCTACCCGATCCGCAATGTGCCGAACCCGAGCACCCTGGAGACAACAAACTGTTCGGTTCATGCGGTCCCGGCAACAGATTGCCCTATCTACCTTCCTAATAATGGAGTCCCCTACCACCACAATCTTTCTTTGTATCTGAGCATCCTGATTCCCCACTGTGCTGGAGGAACTATTCCCCTGGCTGCTAGAGGAATTAGTCTCCCCCAGCCTTGCCATTTCTGCCCCAACATTCCCAATATCTTCACTCAACATGGCAAATCTATTGGGATGTGTCAGCTCAGAAACGACCTGCCTCTCCCTATTGCCCCTGCTTCCCCTTCTAACTGTCACCCAGCTACCTACCTGCTCCTCACTAACGGCGCCACAATCTGCACCACTAGTCGAAGCAAGGGCCTGCTCAGTGAGCTCTAATTCCCTTTCAAGATTGCCAATGTCCCTCAATATTGCAAGTTGCCTCTTCAGATCAGCAATCTCTGACTCTAAAGAGACCACCTGCTCACACCTCTCACAGCGGTATGCTCCTTGGAACAGCTGCTCCAAGTGCACATACATGTGGCAAGATGTGCATTGAGTGGCATTTTCAATCCTGCTCATTCTATCAACTATGAAGTTTAGAAGTACTAATAGTAAACTGTACTTCAATATACTAAACCTTGTTTAACCGTTTCCTTGTTCAAACTGCTTCTGGTTCTAACTGCACACACTTTACAACCAGCACTTCAAATCAACCACACAGATCAGTCAGTACATGCAAGCTCAGGATTCGTTAGAAGCCTCTGTTTAAATAGGGACACGCACCAGGTGTGTTAGGTTATCAATTAACTAACCCCACCCACTGCAGGTGTGTTAGGCCAGCCAATTAACCAACCACACCCATTCTGCCTCAGGCAGGAGAAAGGGGGAAAAAAGTTACAGGCTTCAAATTACAGCACACTTTAAAAATAGATTAACCCACTGCACTCCCCAAAAACAGCCACCCCTGCTAGAATACCCAGTACTTCCCTTTCCTTCTGGTTCTAACTGCACGCACTTTAACCAACCAGCACTTCAAATCAACCACACAGATCAGTCAGTACACGCAAGCTATAATAGTTATAATAGTATGTAACAGTCACAGACAAGATTAAAATGTAAGACAGCTGAAGTCTTGAAATAACTTAGCCTGGAAGTGGCTTTGAGAGTCTCGGGTAGATTGTTCCAGTTCTGAGGTGCACGCTAACAGGAAAAGGAGCCACCGGATTCTTTTTTGAATCTTGGGACAGCGAACAGTCTTTTGGAGTCAGATCTTAGGTGATAAGTGCAGTGTTGGTAGGGGAGAGGAGCTTGTTCAGATAGACGGGTAGCTTGCCCAGAAGATATTTTAAGGCAAGACAGGAAAAAAGGAACTTTGCACCTGGACTCAAGTGATGGCCAATCTAGTTTTTTGAGCACTTTGCAGTGATGTGTGTTGTAGTTACATTGTAGGACAAAGTGAAATATTGAGTTGTAAAGGGTGCCTAGTTTGCCAAGGTGAGTTTGGGGAGCTGTATCATATACTACAGTATGTCCTCGTGGTCTATAATTGGCATTAGCATCTGCTGTGTGCTTTCTGACTAGCGGGCTTAGGGAGGATTTGTTCCTATAAAGTACACCCAGTCTGGCATAGGTTTTGGATGTCAAAGTATCAATATGGAACCCAAATGTTAAATGGGAGTCAAGCCATATGCCCAGATATTTAAAACTAGTGACAGGGGCTAGAATGGTTGTTAGTTGGTTCTGATCTGTAGCTCCGTCGAGGGTAGATTTAGAAATGTAACCTTGTTACAAGTTGTCATTGTTTAGAAATAGTTTGTTTTGGGAAATCAAGTATTCAAGTCTTTGGAAAATCAGATTGAAGTACTTGGCCAAGGTCAGAGGTGCGAGGGCTGTGTGCATATACGATTGTGTCATCTGCATTCATGTGCATTGAAGCTCCCTCTCAAGCTGTAGGTAAATCATTAATGAAGACTGAAATGAGAAGGGGCCCCAGAACAGAGCTTTGTGGAACCCCCCAGGAGACATAGGAGGGGTGGGCGTTAGAGCCCGAGAGACACATATCGGGATCTAACCGATAGATAGAAGTGAAACCAGTTTAAAGCGTGTTCCCCTATTCCAGAGCACTGGACCTTGTTTAACCAGATACCATGACCAGGGAGGCTGCGAGGGACCCCCTCCCACTTGGAACCGGTACCCACATATAAACAGACAAGTAATGACAGACTCAGATTTGGAGGTATAAAAGGCCGCGGCTTTGTTTATTAACAATCATAATACTGGAGTAAGCGCTAGTCCATGCCAGAGTGGGGTCAGAGGGTCAGCCAGGCCTTGGCCTGCTGCCCCCGTACCCGGCCGACCCCTAAAGAGCCGGCCGTTGTCGCGAGTTGGTTTCCCGGGTGTCACGTTCGCTTGACCCCGCCCATTCGCTCCTACTCCCGGGGGGACGCCCGCCCCGAGCCCACCTGGCAAGGACAAGCACTTACCCCCGAACTGCTGCCACTCACGGCTCTATTTAAACCTCCTTAAATTAGACCGTGCCGCCAACACCGCTAGGACCTTCTCCAACCCCTCCTGCAAATCATTGTTGAACAAGTCCGCCCCTATTTCAGATAAGTGTGTGCCGTCGGCCGGAACAGGCCGATTGACTTGTAGTCGGACTCGGGGTGGGTGATCTGCTATCCCCCACTCTGCGTCACGAACTTTCCCGCCATCTTGTTCAATATTTTGACCCTCGCTTGGTCGATGGCGCCAGGTGCCCTTGCACCCCTCCAAACTATCCTGCCCACTCTGTCCTACCAAACGATCTGTACTCGTGGCCAACGAGCGTTTGAAAGTCCACTTCTCTGCCCAGTGTATAAGCGTCTGTGACGGCCTAAGGGGATGAGTGGGTTTATCGAAGCACGCTAAATCTCAGATAATGCGGGCCTGGTATAGGACCGGTATCTGTTAGACTTCCATCGCCCTATCTTTTGCATCGCAGCTACTGACAGCCCCGCGCGTGGTGCCTCGGTTGCCGCCTCAATCCGGAACGAATGCGTCCCGTATTGTGCCTCGTCGAGACCCTGGTGTCTTAGGCACATGCGGAAAACCCGCAGGCACTGGAATCTAGATAACGGTACCCCGTCTGCGTGAAGGAGCAGGGGGCCCTGACCGTCTGCATGCCAAGTATTCCCTGAGCGTGCTCACTGGGCAAAAAATTGGTCCCTGGTAGTCAGTCCTCAAACTGCATCCCTCCCTCGCCTTTGCGCGACGTGCAGCCAGCTCCCAGGCTCGCAGTGCTGCGAAGGCCAATGCAAACGTCAGCCGGAAAAGTTTCGCCTCGGACCCTGATAGGCACACTCTGTCTGTGGCCTGCATTAAACCCTCTAATATCGCTGCGTCACTGGCCTTCTGCTGTCATTTGACTAAACACCTTGCCCTTAAGGGTCGTCGGCCGCTCCCACAGGTCTGCAGGGCATGGACTGCCGATTGGGTCCGCCTCGGGGGGCCAGTCTCCGAAACAGTGCCATCTATAACCGGGATAAGGTATCAGCAATGTAATTCGCCACCCCCGGGACATGCCGAGCCTTGAACGCAATGTTCAATTGCAAGCATGCCAGTATGAAACTGCGCAGAAGGGACAGCACCGGCGGGGAGCGTGAACCGAAATTGTTCACGGCTTCCACTACCCCCATGTTGTCTGTCCAAAAAATTACTTGCTTATTCGCGAATAAGTGACCCCGCAGGCGCACTGCGACGAGCAAGGGAAATAATTCCAAGAACGCCAAGTTCCTAATGAGCGGCGTCTCCCGCCAGTGGAGAGGCCGCTGCTCCGCGCACCATGCCCCATTAAAGTAGGCCCCAAAACCGACTGACCCTGAAGCGTCTGTAAACAACTGTAATTCTGTGCTGTTGGCAGGGGGGGGCCTCGCCACAAGGTTCTGCCGTTATACTCCTTTAACAACACGCAGCCACACCGCCAAGTCCTTTCGGATTTCGGCGGTGACGCGGATGACGTGGTCGGGTCGTCTCGCCCCGAACGTTGCTGCGGAGAGGCGCCTGGCGAGCACCCTTCCTGCCGGCATTACACGCGCTGCGAATACTAAGTGGCCTAGCAGCGCCTGGAAGTGCCTCAATGATGGTTTCTTGAGGGCTATGAATTCGCGGAGAAGCCTGCTTAGGGGGACCAGCTTCTCCAGAAGGAGCCTGCGCTCCATCGTCTCCGAGTCGATTCCTATGCCCAAAAAAAAAGGAAAGAGTGGTTGTTGGATGCACCGTCTTTTCGTCGGCCAAAGGAACGCCGAACTCATGCGCCAAGGCTGAAAATTCAAACAGCCACCTAGCGCATAAGTCTGAACCCCTGGGGCCACCAAAAAGGAAGTCGTCCAAGTAGTGCGTAACCCCCGCTGCCTGCACCCTCTTCCGGGCCACCCATTCTAGGAAGGGCTAAATGTCTCGAAATATAAAACAAGAAAGCGCCCCTCCCCTTGGCAAGCATAAGTCTATGTAGAACTGCCCCTCGAGCATGCAGCCTGGCAAATGGAAGCGCTCGGGGTGGACTGGCAAGAGTCTGAAGGCCGATTTGATGTCGGCTTTCCACATTAAAGCCCCTGCTCCCATCCTTTTACCAGCGCTGCGGCTTGATCGAAGTTCGCGTAAGACCCGAACACAACTCCCGGTCAATACCGTCGTTTGCCGATGACCCCTCGGGGTAGGATAGGTGTTGTATCAACCTATACGCCCCGGCCTCTTACTTGGGGACCGCGCCTAATGGGGAAATCCTGAGATTAGGCAGGGGAGGGGACTCGAAGGGGCCAGCCATCCTTCCCAGTTCGACTTCCTTCCAGACTTTCTCCCTAGCTACGTCGTCAACGTGTGTCCCGACTAAATTCTGATCCTTCTTGATATTCAAACGGAATCCTAAACCCTTCCTTAAACCCAGCTAGGAGTAGCTGGGCTGCTTCCCTATTGGGATACCTTGCTAGCCACGGTGCCAAATTGGCGATGATTATTGGTGTCGCTGCCCTCGCGTCCAAACTTACGCCCTGCGCCTTCGTTGATTGCCTAAAGCGCTGGTCATATGTCCACCAACCCGTTCCCTAAGTAAAGAGCGAGGCGCACGCCTGGGGATCCTTCTCCCCAATTACTCCAGCCAGGATAACAAATGCCTTTGACCCATTGCGAAAGGTGTGTGGGAAAAACCTCTTTTCTAAACCCTCCTTCGCTTCCCCCGTTTTTTGAGGATGCGGCCAACGCCTCCCCGTAGCCTGGTAGCAGAGTTAATATATCTACGTATTCCCCGGCCCACATCTTGTCCTTCCCCTCTTTCAGCAAGTGCAAGCCCACTGAGCTAGGTCTGGATGTATAAGAGACCTTCTATGCCGCATCGGGCATCCTCTTATCCTTGGCTAGCTCGTCTGAGGCGGGTGCCGCCTGAGGAAAGGGAAGCGTGGAAGATGGTGATTCCGCTTGCCCGGCCTGCCCGCCGGCCCCTAGAGGTGTGTTGTTAACAGCTTGCGGGGGACCCGCGGCCATTGCCGCTGCTGGTACTATAGGTGTTGCTTCCGCTGGCGCCGCCCCCAATGCCGGCGCTACGAGACCGGGAGCAGAATGGAAGATTCGGCTCCCGGCTGCCTCTTTTGAAGCCTCCCTTGGCCTGCCCCCCCCCCCTCAGGGGTCACGACGGTGACCCAGAGATCCTAGCGAGGTGAGGGGGGAGGGGGCTTGCCCCCTGGTCATGGGCTTCCCTCGCCTAATTGGCTGGAGGGATTGCTTGATCAACATTTTCAAAAGTCTTTTGCAAAATCTAGGAATAGTGCACCAGTAAGTTGCCCCAGTTCCATTCCACAATGGATCTCATTGCAAACTTTTGTGTAAAAGCCAGATTGGAGTTGGCTAATTAAATTTGTCTTGGTATAGTAATCACTTAATTGGGAGTCGACATATCTTTCCATGACGTTGGGTAGTATTGGGGGAATAGAGATCGGTCAGTAGTTGGAGACAATGTTGAAGACTGGGACAACTTTAGCAGTTTTTCAGGTCTGTGGGATATGGCCTATAGACAAAATAGAGTTGATTAGGGAAGCAAGCGGTATGGCAATGGCTGGGGCACCGAGTCGTAGGAACTTTGATTGCCGTAGGTCATGTCCACATTGGCTGCTTAGGTTTAATGTTTGGAGCGTCTGTGTAATCTCCTCCTCAGATACTGGGACAAATTGAAATTGTAATCACTGTTGGGAGGGGGTGAGGCTATAGGGCTTTTCCCAGGTTGAGCTTCATGTTTGTAGTTCGGGTTGCGCTTTGATAGTAGGGAAGTAGCACACCCTACAAAGTACTCATTAAATGTGTTTGCTATGTCAGTGGGATTTGTCATGAGTAGTATGATTCTCTTTTATATTAGATGGTTGTGATGGCTGGAATACAGGAATATATTGTTGATGACCTTCCAGAAGTTTGCTGGATTTGATGTATTTTGGATTGTCAAAGTAATATTAGGCTTTTGCTAGTTTTGTCTGCCTTGTGCATATATTCCGCAGGCATCTGTAGTTATTAAGTTCCTTGGTAGTGCCAGTTGGTTTGTATCTTTTCCTCAAGGCATCCCTAAAATAGTAAAGCGCAATGAGGTTGGTTGTAATCCATGGAAGGTGAGCCCCTCGTATTCATATTCTGCATAGCCCATGGTGTCATGGGTATCACAGAGTTTTAAGAACTCTGTTTGGAAATAATCGAGCGCAGAATCGGGGCCAGTATCAAATTGATTCTGAGCCAAGGGCAGTTGATAATATCAGCCAGAGACTATTGTGGGTCAAAGTCTCTAAATGTTCTAGTGAGTAGAACTTTAGGTCTTGATTGGGGTGGTCTGATTTTCCTTACAGAGTACATTATTGCATGGTCACTGAAAATGTCAAGTAGGATACCAGAGGATTGCAATCTGTTGGGACATGAGGATATAATCCAATCTACTGTACTGTAGCAAGGAATGGTTGCAAGATTTTCCTATTTGAAAGTTAAACTGCCATTAGCCACATTTAAAACAGGCCAAATTGTGTGTTTGTCTTTCCCATAAAAGCTTTTAAAGCGGAACATGGGGTTAACAAACCAAATTAAGTATTTTTCTTTACCAAATGTAGGTAATGTCATGTTGTTTGTCCTGATTTGATGGAGTTCAGAGAGTCTTTGCCTCTTTGCTCTGCCAGGGACTACTACAGAGAACATTACATTACCGGGAACTTGAGATATTTTAGCTTCATTATTTGTGCCCATGTGCCACTCTCTACACTTTCAGAACCTAATCTCTCTCTTAACTCCCCCGTAATATCTCACGTTGAGGATTTGACAACACTGTTTACCCAAGTATTGGCTGGTGTTTGAAGGAGATTAAAAGATTTGTTTTCTAGAGATGGGAGGGAGGTGATATGTTACCCAGATAAGGCCAGTAACCATAGCAGGAGCTGCCCACTGACTAGTCTTAAACCCTCACACTGACCGCCCACCTGCGCTGCCTTGTAAAGCAAAAGGTTCGGGGGGTTAGAGAAGGACAGGCGGCTCTCCTGTCTAATTTGACCTTCTCACATTTTTATCTGTAACGTTTATTTTTATGCTTTTACCCCAATATACAATTTACTCATTTTGAGGCTTTTCTAGGGGGGGGGGGGTTTAAGCGCTTGTCTGCAGCTGATTTGATCCCATCTGAACACTTGCGCTGCAGATAAACTGCTTTAAGCTTTGCTTATCCCAGCTTGTAATGTTCAAGGTCCAGTGTTATTTATCAAATAGATTGCTGTTTTTGTGACTATTGTGATTGAAAGAATAAATGTGTTGGGGGTTTTAATGAGCATGTTTCTATCTTTCTGCAAACACATAACCTCTTCTACCAGACAAAACAAGAAAAAAAAATCAAGTGTGTTAGAGAAACAATGACATCGGTTGCCTGTGATTCTGCCGATAAAGAGCTGTGTGGATATACTGAAAGAGAGACACAGCCCCTTCCAAGCAGTGGGGCTCTGCTGAGGCTTGGAAATTGCTGAAGGCCACCTATATTATTAAGTTGTTTAAAAAAAAAAAAAGATCTTTATACAGTACATAGCCCCTTTATATTAAACAAATTGAAAAGGTGTATATGTGGTTAGAAGAGAACCTCTGGAAATGATGGGGAATTTAATTCTACACGTACAAGAGCTATTAATGCCGGTAAGAGGGATCTTACCAATAGGAAAGCCTGCTTACCTGCTCGTAGGAAAACAAATAGATTATAACATGTTAAAAAAACAAAAAAAAACTGCAAGGAATTTTCTGTAACTATTTCCTGTTTTAGAAAGGAACTGAGTGCGCTCCAACTAAATCTTTCAGAAAGAGGAGACGACGAAGAGAAAAATAATTAGGACTTCAAATATCAGCATTATGTATACAGGCAAACCTTTTTCACAGAGCCTCGGTGCACAAAAATAACTTCATTTGTCAGCTGCAAATTTGGAGGACCGACTTTTGCCCCTATTGTCACATTGTCTTTTTTTCCGTTTGCAATGATTGATAGATTTTAATTTGTCAAAGTTCTTCATCGATTTGATCTATAGGTCAGGGTATGTTACCTAGATTTTAGTAAGGCCAAAATAATGCACTTATTACATGAAAATGCAGAGGCGAAATACAAGGTTTATGGCGCCATCATGTTAACTACTATAGAGGAAATGGATTTGGGAGTAATCATTTCAGCTGATTTAAAAGTAGGTGAAATATATAACAAAGCAATGAGGGAAGCCAGCAGGGTGTAAGGTTGTATTGGGGAGAGGTATTAGCAGCAGGATGTTAGGATGTATAGGGAGAGGAACTGTATTAGCAGCGGGATGTTAAGGTGTATAGGTGAGGTATTAGCAGATGTTGGGGTGTATAGGGAGAGGTATTAGTAGCAGGATGTTGGGGTGTATAGGGAGAGATATTAGCAGTGGGATGTTAGGGTGTATAGGGAGAGGTATTAGCTGAAGAATGTATAGGGTATATAGGGAGAGGTATTAGCAGCAGTATGTAAGGTTGTATTGGGGAGAGGTTCAGTATTAGCAGCAGAAATAGAAAGGTGGTGATGCCGTTTTATAGATCATTGGTGAGACGTCACCTAGAGTTCTGTGTTCAGTTATGGAGACCAGATTGTGCAAAGAAGGGCTACTGAAATGGTGCATGGTCTACAGCATAACATTTATCAGTAAAGACTCAATGTCTTCAGTATGTACAGCTTAGAGGAGAGAAGGGAGAGGGGGGCATGATAGAACCGGTCACATACTGTATATAAAGGGTTAATATGTACAGCTGAGAAGGGAGAGGGATATGATAGAAACTGTCACATATATAAAGGGTTAATATGTACAGCTTAGAGGAGAGAAGGGAGAGGGAGATATGATAGAAACTGTCAAATTATTAACCATAATATATTATATATATGATATAATAATATATATATATATATATATATATATATATATATATAAAAATAGGAGATGGCCACACACGTAAAGCAAAAATAGGTGTTGTCCCGTACAGGAAGTATGCATAAATAGACTCTTACCAGGTAGATCCAGGATCACCAGGGCCACAAAGCAAGGAAGAGACAAGCACCACTCAAGAAGGGAGCACTCCCTGAGAAGGTCCGTGTCTAGGACCGAAACGTCGGTGATTGTGCTGCCTCTTCTTGCTTGTGGCCCTGGGATCCTGGATCTACAGGTAAGGAGTCTATATATATATATATATATATATATATATATATATATATATATATATATCTATATATATATATATACATCTTATGGGAGAGAAGGGACAGGGGGATATGATAGAAACAGTCACATATATAAAGGGTTAATATGTGCAGCTTGAAGGGAGAGGGATATATGAGAGAAACTGTCACATATATAAAGGGTTAAGCTTAGAGGAGAGGGTGGATATGAATAAATCCTTAAAATCCATAAAGAGTTTTAATCAGTGTAGCCCCCCCCCCGGTCGCAGATCGGACACCCTAGGGTGTACTAAGGTCTGGCTACGTGTCTGAGAGTGGTGCATTCCTGCTGGCAACAGGAGGGCCTGAGTCTCCCGTGATGGTGTGGGGGAGGATAGGACCAGGTCTCTGGGGTGAATGACTTCATCCTTTCTCAGTGGTGCAATGCCTCCATCTCTGTGAAGCCCCAGGGATATGGGGTGGAACCCTTACAGAGAACTTCCCACACAGGGATGAGAGATTCCAGTCTCAGTCAGTGGTTGTAAAAGTAGCAGCAGCTCTCTTTATTCACAGCACACAGCAGAGTAGCAGCAACAACAGCAACACACTGTCAATTAGGTACAGGGTCTTCTCTCCCTCCAGACTGCACACCCTCAGGATGGTCTCTGGGTACTCTCTGTGTCCCTGCCACCACCCCAAGCCACGGGCGCTCAGGGTGGGGCTAGCTTTTCCCTCACCCCCTAGGCAGGGTGAGAGGCACAGGTCCACCTATAGCTAACTAGGCCCTACTCCTCAGGAACCTAGCTAGCTCACACACACTATAACTGCTCACTCTGAACCCAGGACAGAACAGCATTGTCACTGACAGGAACAGGCAACTAAATTGAGACAGCCCTGCCCCTCATGATGTCAGCAGACCCCTCCCCTGTGTCTCTTGCCTTAGACACAGAGTAAGGTGGCCTACCTCCACCACTCAGAGCAGGGCTTGATGTGGGGGAAACCCATGTTAACTACTGGCAGCCTGCCCTTAGCAGGGCTTATGCCAGTAGGAGGATAGACATATAGCCCTATTTCTTACCAGGGCTACACTCTACCTCAGGTGGAATCCAATGGTCCCCACTTGGACCTAATTTTGGTAGCACCATCCTGTAGGTGAACAATCTGGAAAACAAACACAATTTATTAGTGCCCATACATCAGAGGTATGTGTACTAGAGGAAACACGTGAGTTCCAAAGAAATACGCACGTGGTGTGGGAAGTTAGGGTGGTATAGGGAGAGGTTATTAAGCTGAAGAATGTATAGGGTATATAGGGAGAGGTATTAGCAGCAGTATGTAAGGTTGTATTGGGAGAGGTTGCAGTATTAGCAGCAGAAATAGAAAGGTGGTGATGCCGTTTTATAGATCATTGGTGAGACGTCACCTAGGTTCTGTGTTCAGTTATGGAGACAGATTGTGCAAAGAAGGGCTACTGAAATGGTGCTGGTCTACAGCATAACATTTTCAGTAAAGACTGCAATGTCTTCATTATGTACAGCTTAGAGAGAGAAGGAGAGGGGGGCATGATAAACCGGTCACATACTGTAATATAAGGGTTAATATGTACACTGAGAGGGAGAGGGATATGATAGAAACGTCACATATATAAAGGGTTATATGTACAGCTTATAGGAGAGAATGAGAGGGAGATATGATATGAAACTGTCAAATTAACCATATATATATCTATATCATATAATATATATATATATATATATTAATATATAATATATATAAAAATAGGCAGATGGCACACACACGTAAAAAAAATAGGTGCTGTTCCCGTACAGAGTATGCATAATGACTCCGTTACCAGGTAGATCCAGGATTCCAGGGCCACAAAGCAAGGAAAGCAGCCACCCACTCAAGAAGGGAGCACTCCCTTGAGACATGTCCTGTGTCTAGGACCGAAACGTCTCGGTGATTGTGCTGTCTCTTCCTTGCTTTGTGGCCCTGGGGATCCTGGATCTACATGGTAGGAGATCTATTTATTATATATATTATATATATATATATATATATAAATATATATATAATATATATTATATATATTTACATCTTATGGGAGAAAGGGACAGGGGGAATATGATAGAAACAGTCACATATATAAAGGGTTAATATGTGCAGCTTGAAGGGAGAGGGATATATGAGAGAAACTGTCACATATATAACGGGTTAAGCTTAAGAGAGGGTGGATATGAATAAATCCTTAAAATCCATAAAGAGTTTTTAATCAGTGTAGCCCACCCCCCCGGTCGCAGATCGGACACCCTAGGGTGTCCAATTCTGCTACGTGTCTGGAGTGGTGTGCATTCCTGCTGGCAACAGGAGGGCCTAGTCTCCGTGATGGGGTGGGGGAGGATAGGACCAGGTCTCTGGGGTGAATGACTTCATCCTTTCTCAGTGGTGCAATGCCTCCATCTCTGTGAAGCCCCAGGATATGTGGGTGGAACCCTTACGAGAACTTCCCACACAGGGATGGAGATTCCAGTCTCAGTCAGTGGTTGTAAAAGTACAGCAGCTCTCTTTATTCACAGCACAACAGCAGAGTCAGCAACAACAGCAACACACTGTCAATTAGGTACAGGGTCTTCTCTCCCTCCAACTGCACCCCTCAGGAGGTCTCTTGGGTACTCTCTGTGTCCCTGCCACCACCCCCAGCCACGGGCGCTCAGGGTGGCTAGCTTTTCCCTCACCCCTAGGCAGGGTGAGAGGCCAGGTCCACCTTATCTAACTAGGCCCTACTCCTCAGGAACCTAGCTAGCTCACACACACTATACTGCTCACTCTGAACCCAGGACAGAAACAGCATTGTCACTGACAGGAACAGGCAACTAAATTGAGACAGCCCTGCCCCCATGATTTCAGCAGACCCCTCCCCTGTGTCTCTGCCTTAACCAGAGTAAGGTGGCCTACCTCCACCACTCAGAGCAGGCTTGATGTGGGGAAACCCATGTTAACTAGGCAGCCTGCCCTTAGCAGGGCTTATGCCAGTAGGAGGATAAGACTATAGCCCCTATTTCTTACCAGGCTACACTCTACCTCAGGTGGAATCCAATGGTCCCCACTGGACCTAATTGGTAGCAACCATCCTGTAGGTGAACCATCTTGGAAAACAAACACAATTTATTAGTGCCCATACTCAGACCGTCCCACCCGAGTGTGAATTAAAGATACGGTACCTCCCACATGGGAACTAACTAGTAGTAATGGCGCGGGTCGGCTTTCTAACTTCCCGCCCATTGTGACTGTACTTTGACATAATAGGGATTACGGACCCATCACTTCCCGGCCTATAACCCACA
>CM071575.1:1951812-2072280 GCA_036426205.1 Ascaphus truei
CTATGCATGTAAATACTCCTCCCAACACTCCATGCCCGTATGACATCGCATACTTTGTCTTCGTTATGATAGGCCGCCCTACCGAACTTAGTCCGAAGGTCTTCCATAACAGACTCCCGAAGCCAGGTATCTCTCTGCTCCTCTATTTCTAGCATAATGGGCTCAGGTACATAGGGGAACTCATAGCCATGGGACTGCCTATACCTGGCCACTATGGCCCTATCTGCTCTGCTGAGCTTGGTCAGTTTTCGGTCACCTGCCCTGCTTGGCAGTACCCAAAACTCAGGCTCCTCTGGGTAAACATCATCATACAGCACAGCGGGACCTTTGGGAATGATTAGCTTTTACTCAATGTCCCTATACCGGTTATCCAGTTCATCAGCAACCTCCTGGGAAGAAAAGGTGCCTACAGCCCACCAATGGTCAAGTATATGGTTTTTAATGAGTAGGAACCGAGTACGGTCCATACCTGCATGGTACCCTGTAAACAGCGGTGCCCACCACTTGTCTTGATGCTCATACCCTGATACCACCCTCATATCAGTATCTGACTCTGCCTGTGAGGACACACCTGACGTCGCCGCCTCAATAGAGTGCGAGCCTTTGCGTCTACCTCTTGTCACATCGGTGTAAATCGTGGGGTTCATCCTATGCACTACCGTACTTCCAGAACCCGCTTCTGCAGTAGTATGGGACCCTCGGGCCCTACCTCTAGGTGCAGGAGAAAACGGAACAGGGTTAGGCACACGAATAACATTAGCATACGGTATCTCCCCATCAGACCTGAGTTCCCAATCCCTCCAATCCGTAGAATATTTGTGGTTCTTGCTCAGTTTATCCCCGCTAGGACCCGGTGACATGACTCGTGACGGGGCAGGGGCAGTGGCCGGGGCAATGGCGCTAGGGGCAGTGACTGGGGAATCGGCAATGTCTGGTACAGTGTCTATGAGTCGGGCAATGCTGCAACCAGTGGGCATCTTACGACTTGCCCTGTCCGGCGCACTTCGTGCTCCTCTGGTAACGCCTTGGGCCTTCAGTGCCGCAAGCGCGGCTGCCATGGCCGCTCCTCTCTTTGAAAACAAAACTTCCGGGCCTCTGCGCCAGTCGGACCTGGAAGTGGCGTCATCGCTGGTGGCCGCGGAATCTCCATCCGCTCCGTGGTCTCGCACCGGAAGTGCGTCGAGGACCGGAAGGGGCGGTGGTGGACCATCCGACTCGCGGATGGGCAGGTAGGCCGCAGGCCTTTCTCTCTCGCCCTCTACAGGTGCCGTCTTTGCCTGGCGGGAGTAAGGGGGTGGAGGTGTCTCCTTACCGTTCCGCTGCCGGCTGGTGATCGTTGGTTCCTCCGGAGCCGTCTCGGATCCCATCTCTGCCGCACTGGGAGTCGCCACCGTCGGGGGACTTCTACGCGGCTCAGGCCGCACCAGCGCTCGCCGTCGGGGGGTGTCCGGACATGTCTGCTCCCTCTCTCCGGTTCGTGGACCGCCATCTTTGTTATAGCTGGGGTGGTTCGCCGGTAGGCGCATCGCCACCGATGATAGGCCATCTCCTTCCTCCGAAGACGCCTTTACCGGATCCTCCGCTTGGGAGTCACCTGGATCTCTTGCCGCACCGCCAGTTGGTAGTGGTATGAAACGGGCCCGCTCCGGTACCTCCACTGCGGTCGCGCTCCTCTCGGGTACATCTCTGCTTGGCTGGGCCTCAGTTCCCACTTCTGCGGTGATACAGGGAACCAGGACAGCCTTCTCCTCCGTCTCCGCCACCTCCGTTAGAGTTCCTGGAGAGGCACTTCGGGGTGTCTTTGGCATAGGCCATGGCTCGACAGGCCGTAGATAGAACGTGCCACATTGAGGGCATCATGCTGTCGTGCTCAGGGCCGGTCCGGGTGTCCTGCAGTGTACGCACAGGTACCGGAGATACTCTCGGCCGTCAACCTCCACAACCAGGAAGCCTCCTGGAAACTGAAATGGGGTCATGTTCAAATCAGCCATCTTTTGTGCGGGGGTTGAACAGTTCAGTTATGCAGCTCCTTTCTCTTCAATAGTCAGGCAGAAATGAAGTTCCTCACTCTCACTTCCTGTCCCTCCTTTCTCTGGAGAGGACAATTCTGATTGGCTCTGGTCGTGCCCGCTCCCTCTGGTGGAAACAAGAGGAGGGGCACTCTCTCGCTCTGCGTGACGTGGCTTTGTCTGTCGGCCAGTCACTGCACAGGTGGGTGGGCTTTCGCGGCTCTGCTCACTCTGCTTGGAATCTGGGTTTGGCGCCAAACCCCTGCACATCTCTCGCCACATTTCTCTTGCAGCTTGCTTGCACGCGGCACGTGCGCGATCTAAGCTTGGCGGTAGTCGCCATTTTGGATCGGCTGCTAACTGCTGGGCCGTGAATGAGGCTGCCGTCGCCATTTTTAACTTCTCCATGCCCCGCAGAGCACATGTATCTGCGGCCGCCATCTTTAGTGAGCCCACTGAGCCCACAATAGCACTACTCTCAGTGTCTACTGTGTAACACGTTCCTAGACACTGACTGCTCTCTGCATGCTTTTACCCACAAATATGATGTATGGCATACCCCAGGCTAGGCAGAACTCCTTCTCTGTACACCGCACTCGCTGACGGTTCCTACAAGTACTCTGTGGTGTGCTTTCTAGGTGCTGGCTAGGGTACTTGGCATCTCCTCAGTACTGGGCGTCTCCTACTATTGGCCACTCATAGTGCGGGCCCTGGGCCATGGTCCCTGGACTAGTTAACAGGCTAACACCCCCAGTTGCCTCACACTATCTGCCTCAAGGGACTAGAACAGCAATAGCCATACACCCAATTTACAACACCCTCTTAGGGCACCCAGGGCGTACTGTGCGAGAGTCCACGCTCCCCTGACTACCCCTGATATGCATTTGCGCCCTACTTTCCGCAGTACCTGCATGGAAGGTGCACTTAGCGCTTCTAGCTCTGCTTCGCTGAAAACCTGTCCTGTATATCTCAGCAGCGCCTCCAAGTGTAGCCCTCAGACTCCCCCCCCCCCCCCCCCCCGGTCGCAGATCAGACCCCCTAGGGTGTACTAAGGTCTGGCTACATGTCTGAGAGTGGTGCATGCCTGCTGGCAACAGGAAGGCCTGAGTCTCCTGTGATGGTGTGGGGGAGGACAGGACCAGGACTCTGGGGTGAATGCCTTTATCCTTTCTCAGTGGTGCAACGCCTCCATCTCTGTGAAGCCCCAGGGATATGGGGTGGAACCCTTACAGAGAACTTCCCACACATGGATGAGAGATTCCAGTCTCAGTCAGTGGTTGTAAAAGTAGCAGCAGCTCTCTTTATTCACAGCACACAGCAGAGTAGCAGCAACAACAGCAACACACTGTCAATCAGGTACAGGGTTTTCTCTCCCTCCAGACTGCACACCCTCAGTGTGGTCTCTGGGTACTCTCTGTGTCCCTGCCACCACCCCAAGCCGTGGGTGCTCAGGGTGGGGCTAGCTCTTCCCTCACCCCCTAGGCAGGGTGAGAGGCACTGGTCCACCTATAGCTAACTAGGCCCTACTCCTCAGGAACCTAGCTAGCTCACACACACTATAACTGCTCACTCTGAACCCAGGACAGAACAGCCTTGTCACTGACAGAAACAGGCAACTAAATTGAGACAGCCCTGCCCCTCATGATGTCAGCAGACCCCTCCCCTGTGTCTCTTGCCTTAGACACAGAGTCAGGTGGCCTACCTCCACCACTCAGAGCAGGGCTTGATGTGGGGGAAATCCATGTTAACTACTGGCAGCCTGCCCTTAGCAGGGCTTATACCAGTAGGAGGATAGATTATATATCCCTATTTCTTACATGGGCTACACAAATCATAGGCAAAAAGCATATTTCAGGTAAAGAAAAGCGCTGGAATAACAGGTCGTGCTCTGACGCTGGAGGGGGGCTGGCGAGGGAAAATATAAGAAAGTACTTCATGGAAAGGGTGGTGGATTTGGGGAACAGACCCCCTAACTGAGGTAGAGGCTAATACATTAAGGGAATGAAAGGCAAGACCGGGCTAAACATAGTTACATAGTTACATAAATCCTAAATACAAAAGGAAGCCAATGATCACGTAGGGTTTCAGGTCTTATAGAGATTGAACAATGGGCAGATTACTGTAGGTGGGCCAAGTGCCATCAAATGCTGTATTTCTATATAAGCACTTTATAAAGAGAACACGAGGCACTTAAACAATATTTCTAACTATAAGAAATTTCGTTTTTTTTACCCAACAAAATAGTTTAGTAAAAGTTAGGTGTTTTCGGTGTTCAGAGGTTGGGAACATCGTATTAAAGAAGTAATACCTACTTTTTATACACTACCCATGACCTGTGGACCCTCCAGGACGGCCCATTGAGTCTGTTTTTTTAATCTGATTATTATTTACCGTCCTTTGTTACTCTTCAGCATTCATTTCCTACACACTTTGGAGCTGCTGAAGGTTACTGAGGATGTCTGTATCCCTTCGGAGGCCTTGTTGATCTCACACTGGAGAATGCTTCTATACTTCTATTCCTTACAAGATGAGCCTATTAGCCACAAAACATTTCTTTTAGCATGAGGGGCTGGGAATTCTATCAACATAATGAGTTCCTCTTGAAACTGCTCAAATTCATACTTCACCATCATTATTTTGCAATTTTTTCAACAAACACGGCACATGAAAATGTGTATTATATTGACAAAAATGAAGGTGTCTTTGCAGAGTCGTCAATGTATCTGGGCCATATTGATTTAGGGCTTTGATATTGTACATCGACAATAATATCTGTATATGGGCAGGGACAGAGTTTGCTGTGATTTACAGTAAATAAGCATCATCTTCATCTCAAGTTTACTTGAAATTATAGTTTAACACAATTGTATCTATTTACTACAGGTAAATTACGTTTTAACGTTGATCAGAAACCTAATCTGGCACTAGCTTTTTACACATTTCAAGTATTTATCTGACAAATGTAATTAGTCATTCGTTGTAACTGTCATTTAGATGACCTTTCTGTAGATGAAGCCAATAAATTAGAAAAAACGAAAGTGGGTAAGAGTGATTTAATTTGCTTTAGTCGCATAGTCGGAAATTATAAAGAATATTATTAAAGATCATTGGCTCATTGTGCATATTGTTGCGGATCTAAAACCATATCTTACCTCAATTCACTAGTTTTACTTCCCAAAATCCAAGGGCCTGGATGATCAGCCAGTGTACTGTCCCTTTAAAGGTCTTGAGGCATCTGATGGAGGTTATTTATTAAAGTGTGACACTGCCTATCGGGGGACTATCACACGGAAACTCCCATAGAAGTCCAAAGGAGTTTTCATGCAATAGGGCAGGGATGGCCATCTCCCATCCTCAAGAGCCACCAACAGGTCAGGTTTTTAGGATATCCCTGCTTCAGCACAGGTGGCTAAATCAGCACTATTGCATTTTAATGAATAACCCCCACTGATCCGTGTAAAATGTAAAGTTTCATTAAAGTGTGGAGGCTGTTCCATGTGTACATTTGCATGCATTACTAATTCCTTTCATGCTCACAATACACGTTTCAGTATTTCTCATATCAACTGTAACCGAATTAATCATTCACTTTGTTTGTCCATGCCAATATATTAGCATGACTACATGCAGACATCGGGCATCTTACTGACGTCACTGCTGGAAACATGCTCACATTGGTTGTCACGTATTAGAAACGTAATCAGAATTCCCATACAACTGATAGCAATAATTCTGATATCGATAGGTTACAGTACATATGAATAATAGGAGTGGACAATACATTTCTCCAGATTGAAGCTAGGTAGGTTAACTCATGAATCCCTTGCACCCAATGGCTTAAATGAAGTTACATTATTTACATTTTTATAATTTGTTGTTCATGTGGGTTATATGTGTTTACGTGTTCTGAGGATCTGGTGCACTGTCTATGTACCTTTGTTACAATTGGCTTTATTATATTGTGACATTTTTATAATTAGGCATACGGTAGATATCTGGCATTTGGGCTCTATTTCATAATACCACTAGAAGAAGCCACCCTTCTGAGCAAGCTGTACTAGGTAACTTCCTAACCACATCTGGAATAAGTTACAGAAATATGGCTCTATGACACTAATGAGATGCAGGTACATACACCTAACAGTTTAAAGATACTGGGCTTCCTCTGAAACGTGTTCTATGCTTCACTGTGAGCTATGAGATGATAGTACTACAAGCACCAGCATTGTGAATAGCTTTAATTCTTTTGCTTTGACGACCTTCACGACTTTGACCCACATAAGGGGTAATATGGAGCAGAAACCACGTTGACCCATCTGTAATGGTGCGATGTACACAGTGGATATGTGGAGCCTGTATTTACATGCAGGCTTTGCCTGCTGACAGATTGCTTTTGGCCAATAGAATAAATACTGTAGAGCTTAGATGTTAGTGGATGGCCCAAGCGCTCACGAGATATTGTGCGGAGATCATTCGAGAAGGTTTCTTCGTCTTTTAGTAGTGCAACTTTTTGCATCATGTGCCTCAGGGTGATTCATATATTTATATTGCCTGTTTCAGTGCCCTTTATATGTAGGTCAATATGTCTGTCTACCTTCGCGCATGATTCTTTTACTTAAGGACTACTCGGCTATTCCTTAAGCATTATACTTTATACATGGTATAACCATGCCTTTCAGAAGCCTTTGTTATTACCTTCATTTTGTTTGTTTGTATGTTTTATGATTTTAATGATTGGTTAATAAGAGTATGTTTTTATTCTGAATGTATGCCATGAGACCTGTGACAGAGTATTACATTACTTCATTTGTTTTCACTTTTTGAGTGTGCAGCATTTAAATCTCATAATGGCCTTTTTTTAATGTTGCCTTTTGTAAGCACAGTATCTGCAGCTCTCATGATCTTTTCTTAGTGATATCTTTGCGAGCCCTGTATGGACTGTTCCAGATCTGCCGTTGTATTTATCTTTGAGTTATATAGGTGACCGGTACCCATGTTCACCATTGAGGTGACACGGAATTGTACTCATGCGGACTCTGATTTTTACCTTTATCTGTTTCTGCAACACAGAGCTGTCAGAATGAAGAGGAGGATGAAGAAAAAGAAAAAACCTTTGAAGTAAGAGCCCTGTTTTTTTACTAATGTAATAACTGAATGCTCTAACCCACACTGCAGTAAAACGTTACAGAGCTAAGCGTAATTGCATGACGTACTCACCCTTCAGTTCCACAGATGCTTCCACGTGCTAATAACCACAAGGTGACATGTTACTGGCCCTCATTCTCTCACGTCCCAACTATTGTAACCCTGTACTGTCCAGCCTTCCTGCCCCTCAGGCCAGTCCCTAGGGTATGTGCCGCCGTTAGGCAAGCACTAAAAACGACGCCTCCCCCTCCCCCTCCCCCCAAAATAAAAAATTTCCCCAAAAAGTTTTTCCCAAAAAATTCCCCACGTCCCCTAGGTGGGAAGCAGTGGGTCTCCGGAGCTGCTCCCTGAAATACTTGCCTCCTTAAGGTGTGCCGGTATCTTGGCTCAGGTTTATATGGATGGCGCTATATAAATAAAGATATGCAACAGACATATACTGTCTCCTTACCAATGCTTTGCACATGGCGAGTATATGCAGATAAGTGCAACATACACAAATATTGTATTTCACCCTGTGTGTCCAGGAGAAAGAAATGGAGAAGCAGAAGACCCTGTACCAGCAGGCCCGCCTGCACGAGAGGGGAGCTGCTGAGATGGTGCTACAGATGATTAGTGCAAGTAAAGGTAATGTGACAGGAATTATATGTGCTGAGGAGGCAGAGATGCACCCTGCAGAGTCAGCGACAGAAATGTTTGCAGCAACCACGTGCCACATAGGGAATAGAACACTAAGATGCTGATTAGGCTGAAGTCTATAATTGTGGGGGTGATGAAGAGTGCCCTTCACTGGCACTCTTCCTTCATTATTTAGGACCTAAATCTGCATGCAGGGAAGCGAGGACAAAACTTTCAGCCTAAACAAAAGTACTTTCCCTACTATAAATAGGCACAATCAGTTAGTGTTATAATGCACTGACTCAGCACATAATAGTGTTACATGAGGAGGGTAGTCGCAGCAATAGGAGGGGGGTGCATGGAGGAATTGCTGCCTGGAGAGTTTATAACCATAAACACTTCAGAAATGCAGCAGCTAAATCTTGGTGTGTGAAATTTAAAGACCACTATCATGCATCTGCTTAACGAGCGATCCCTACATAACAGCTGCACTTTAACACCTACCGGCATGAAACACTATATATATATTTTATTTTTTTCGGGATTTCTGCCACACCTGATGAAGGACCCTGAGAGGTTCTAAAGCTTGTAACATCTCAACTACTTGTTGGTCCAATAAAAGATATCATACCCCCTACTCCCTCTCCCTCCTCCTTTACTACCTGGAAGAAAGGACCCGCCTTTTTTGCTTATTAAACATAGAGAATCCAGAACTGATTATTATATCACAAAATTACTAACTTCTCCAACACTAAGCTAGACAAAGCACTGTACTTGCCTTACAAACATCAGTTGGTTTGGAAAGTCCCTATGAAAGGCTTCAGTTACTGAGTATTGACCACTTTACATGGGTCTTCTTAATTCCCAGTTACTTTATTATTTTACTCTTGGATTTCCAGAGACATTTAGGGTCATTAAATCTGACAAAGTCCATTTGAGTTCCCATGAATGAATATAGGATACATTGATACTGAATGTGGCGGCAACTTTTCCATCAGAAGATGCCATAAACATGTGTGGACTCCAAATAACATAGCCCCTAGTTACTAGGAGAAATGTGGATGCTTCATAGCTAACCTCCCATTTTATGATCAATGTCCTTTAAACATTTCCTATAATGTTCTAAAAAGATCTTCTCCACTCAGGTGAAATGAGTCCAATGGTGGTGGAAACCCTGAAACTTGGAATCTCAATTTTGAATGGAGGTAACACCGTGGTGCAGCAGGTAATGTTAACTGAGCAGCACCGCCAGAGATTCTGTAACATGGCATTTGATGGATGAAGACATGTTCATTGAAAAGTATTTGGTTTAGGTTGAAGCTGTGTCACTTTTAAGTGGATTAGAAGTGGACTCTGTAAGGTTACATGTTTCCAATCTACCCTTCACAGGTAGGGTTGCCAGGTGTCCAGTATTGAACTGGACTGTTCTGTATTTGGACACTCCATCCAGTAAATAATTACAGGTAATACTGGACATGTATGTGTCCGGTATTACCTCTCGGGATATAGTGACCTGACAGCTTGGGGGCCGCGAGATTTCCCAGAGCAGGGCTGTTGCTAGGGGGCTGGGCAGCTTCCTCCATCCTGATTGGCTGCTGCTGGGTAATGCAGCCAATCAGGAGGAGGTGTCAGGAGCCTGGGGGTGGAGCTAAGGAGAGGAGGAAATAGCATAGAGCGGAGAGAGTGGTGTGTGTCTCGAGCGTCGGTGTGTGTGCGCATGTGTTTCGATCGTGTGTGTCTCACACCTTTCACCAGTGTGTCCTGTATTTTTGGAGAAGCCACCTGGAAACCTTATTCACAGGTTTACAATAAAAAATGTACACCCTGGGCACCTCACACTAGTATTAGTAGAGAGCAGGAACAGACCAGGCACAGGGAGTGTGTTCTCATCAGCATACACTTCTCAGAGGTTCTAATATTGACACCCAGTGACGGTAGCACTGAGGTTGGGCAGGCACCATTGGAATGGAGGGCTGTATACATATTTCTGCAGTCCTTCGTTTGAACGTGGAGTTGTAAGTGAGGAAACCAACATGTCTTGTTATCTTCCAACGTGTGCAGGTGGCCCTGATTTAAGCAGTTATGTGCCACTCCGGCCAATCTTTCAGAACTCTGTGACTGAGTTGGATGGCAGCTGCAGGCCTGTCAATCATTTTGTTGACCTTGTGATTAGTTTTTGCCACTTTCTGTAACCTTTTAAAGGAAATTAGAGAGATTACACATTTCATCATGTTGTAATAATTATCTGCTGAGCGTGAAATGGTTAAACTAGCAAAGTTGTCGGCATGAACTGGATGTGATTTGAAGATTGCACTGCGAGCACCTAATGACTGTCATTATCAGCGATGTTACAAAAAACCAATATGGTTTTTATTTCCCAGAAAATGCTAGATTACCTCAAAGAGAAAAAAGATGCTGGGTTTTTCCAGAGTTTGTCCGGCCTGATGCAGTCATGCAGGTGAGAATAATCTGCATGTGATGGAGGCTTTTTGCATATCTGTTAGCGTGGAGACTTCTTTTTTGCTTCACCCTTGAGAGGACAAAGTGCTATTATTGTCGACAGCCAAGCACACAATTAGGCAACAAGCTTTCCTGACGATGGAAACACAATACGCAGCCAGTCAATGTGAAATGCATTATGATGTCTAACAAAGGGCCCATGTCCCACACTCTGATCTTGTTTTCTTACCCCGCTGAAAAAGGTGCACAACGCACAAGGTCAGTGGGAGAGTTTTGACTAACCACACTAAGCCCCCTCAAGCGTATGGGTGGCTCGGATTCAAGAGGCTGATTCTGTTTTCTTTGTTCACAGTGTTCTTGACTTGAATGCGTTTGAAAGACAGAACAAGGCGGAAGGTCTTGGAATGGTCACGGAGGAAGGAACTCGTAAGTATGAGGATGGGGGAGGGTGACACTATTTTGCATTATCCCCTTTCATGAATGAAATAAGAAAAGAAAAAAAAGACTTAAACACACAATTACTATATGTGTCATTGGATGGTGTGATGAGAAGACAAAGAGGTGGGCAGAGATGTGACTAAGTGGTGTGTGACAGAGCTGCTCAAATTACATTCAGTAAAAAGCGTTATAAGCCTGCAAGCCACGCCACGGCATGACCAGTAAGTAGGTCCTAACGTGGCTTGCAGGCTTATAACGCTTTGGCAAAAGGGTTTAACTAAATTACCTTTACTCACGAGAATATTGCAGTATTTTACTATGTATTTTGTCACATTGGATGTAGCATTGGGCATTTCTGTCTTTTGCTGTATAAATTTGGCCACACTCAGTAGCACTCCTTTTGACACTAATATATATATATGATATGATGTGGTGGGTTTTGGGGTTTTGAGTTTGCTGGGATTGTGTGATTAGTAATTACATTCAGCGTCATTGTGTTTGTTACTGTTTAAGGGAGTGCGGGTCTATGCTTGTGATAGGTTTCAGGATCCAAGACGCAGTCCTTGTTGGGTTCAGCTACAGATATTCTCTCTCTTTTCCCCACTATAATATACTTTTACTATACACACATAGTATCTGTGTAACAAAGACAGGATGTAAGAAGTTTGTGGTGTAACAATAGATAGAGTTCTTCTCCAAAGCTGCATATCTGGAAGGAGTGATGATCTGGAATTCACAAACTTCATGAATTGACCAGAAAAGAGCTGGGATCCCTTAACAATTGGCTTTTATGGTTAGAAGACTCAAACTATAAAGCCTTGTATTATGTCAGCAAAAGCACTGAACCAAACTTTAAGTCTGCGCATCCATTTTATGAGTGATTTGCCACAGTGTTTAGGGACAAAAAAATCATTGTGCATAGTGTTATTTTCCACTGAACGGTTCTAACTGTGCAATTGTTGTAATACTCACTAGTCTCCCCTTCTCTCCCCCCCCCCACGCCCCCCTCTCTCTCCTCCCTCTCTCTTCATTCTTCTCTTCCTCTTCTCCAGTTATTGTTCGGGAACGGGGTAGGTGATGTTTCTGGTTTCCCTAATTTCATTGCATACATGTTTGAGCTTCATGTCGTGCGGCACATGCGCACGTGTGATAAATTAACGGTCATTTTTTATCTGATCAGCCTAGATCTGTACACATTAAGTAGTTATTTAATCTGCTCATCTTGAATTTTACTTGTTTTTATTATTATTTAGTCATTTATTTTCCTGCCCTCCATGTTTTGCTACCACAAAGCCACTCTTTGGTTTATGTATCATCAGCTCCTTGTAATCTAACAACAAATAAGGCTTGTGCAGTGTGTGGGGACTTACTGTGTACATCTGAGCCTCCCCTTGTGTATTTCAGAGATCATCAAACACAAAGTGGCATCATGTCTTTGTAGCAAAGTGTATGGCAAATCCCCTTACTGGCACTAAGCAAACATTTGAGATATTTACTTTTTTTTAGGGAAAATAGATGTCAAATACTGGTATGCATCACTAAGATGACCGTTTGGGGTCAGCAGTTTCTGTACCTTGTTACCTCTTTGCCACTTTGCAGGGTCTTCCAGTAGTTAATGGGTATTATTGTGACGAGTGATAACATGACAATAATTGTCCTAGGTGAGAAAGTTTTGCAGAACGATGAGTTCACGCGAGACCTCTTCCGGTTTCTGCAACTCCTGTGTGAAGGCCATAACAATGGTAAGAAATTAGTATCTTTTTATTAATAATGGGAACTGGCATATATGCTTTTTACGGCAAATACTCTCATTAGTCACCGTTGTCATAATTTATTGTTATTGAGTGTTTCGCATTGCTGTATACAGTATTGCACAAATAAGCCTTGCTCACAAAAAATATATCATTATGTCTTGGGGACCGAGGCTCACAGAGATTAAGTGACTTGTTCAAGGTTACCGGGAACTGGACTCGGTTTTATACATGTGTCTCCCTATTAAGGGGCCAGAGCTTGAATCACAACTGTACGGTAACCCAAGTTACATAGATATCCTGCGGCATTGTACACACAATTGTTATGCTTTGTTTCATCGTACACGATACATCACACACGACTCATTTTCATTCAAATATCAGGAGCTCATTAAGGGGCAATATCTGCAGCAACTGCAGTATATGGGCAGAACTGGGCTGTGAGACATTCAGAGCTTCAGTGATCCCTAAGCATATATTCAAAATCATCTCGTCCTACGAGGGAAATAACTAGTACGTGCCACTGCTGTGTCTGATGATTTGCCCCTCTGTGCTAGGGACGCCTGCCATGCAGGTAACTTGTTCAATGCTGAGGTGCCGGCATTCAGTACTTGTTCAATGCACTAGCCTGGTCCATTGCAGCGTAAACACTTGTTTCAATGCTAGCTGGCCATGCAGGAACTTGTTCAATGCTGAGCCCTGCCATGCAGGTAACTTGTTCATGCGTGACCTGCCATGCAGGTAACTTGTTTCAATCATGCTGAAGGGCTTGCCATTCAGTAACTGTTCAATGCTGAGCCTGCCATGCAGGTAACTTTTTCAATTCGAGCCTGCCATGCAGGTAACTTGTTCAATGCTGAGCCTGCCATGCAGGTAACTTGTTCAATGCTGAGCTCTGCCATGCAGTGGTAACTTGTTCAATGCTGAGCTTGCCATGCAGGTAACTTGTTCAATGCTGAGCCTGCCATGCAGGTAACTTGTTCAATGCTGAGCCTGCCATGCAGGTAACTGTTCAAAATGCGAGCCCTGCCATGCAGTTAACTTGTTCAATTGGATGACTGGCCCATGGCAGGTAACTTGTTTAATGCTGCCTGCCTGTGCATTATTTTATAAAGAGTCTGCAGGTATAGTAGATCTCACATTGGTATCACTTTAACCACAGGACACTGACAATGGCATGGTGTGCTCTCTCGTAATATTTCACCGCTAAATATCCTTCCTGATCTATTTTTTCAGACTTTCAGAATTTCCTTCGAACCCAGATGGGTAATACGACCACCGTGAACATTATCATTAGCACCGTGGACTATCTTCTCCGCCTCCAGGTAGCCACCAGCGTTAATATAATGTATTAATATTGAGCAGGCAGACATTCGCCCTTCTGGGATAAGTGTCACCATCGTCACATGAGTTGTTAAGAAAGCCTGGACTAGCTAAGACGTTAAGATAGTACATGTGGTTGCACCAGACACAAAGCACAGGAGTTTGGTTACCACCCAGACGTCAGCCTTATGTGAGAATATATTAGTGAGCTGCATTAGTGCAGGGGAGCACACGCGTTCTTCACAGATATTGCACATGAGCCCTAAGGAACTCATACTTTTCTTCCCACTGCAGAGATGTCTGTCACGTCTCATGCATAATAATGTCAGCGATTGATCCGCACATTGGCATTGAAAATACCCATAACACATTGAGAAAATATCCTTGAAAATCCGGTAGGACAGTAATCTTCAATACGGTCTGCCTCTGAGCCATGGGTGATCTACCGCGTTCTCATTTTAACATTGACCAGTACATTAAGATGATTTGAATAAAATAAACATACAAAACCTAGAAACCTAGAACACATTGTGTTATCTGACTGATGCCTTCTGGAGCCAGCAAAAAGCAATCAGCAAGAGCAGCACATGCAACCGAACAGTGAAATGCCGGCTAAAGCTGCCGCATGTTTAATCAATGGGCTTATTGTTGCTTGGCCCCAGCGCATACAATGGGAATTTGACTCCCTGTATAATGCAGTGAGGGATATCTTACATCTGCGAGTGTTTAGCATTAGAAATGTGATATTGTTTTCAGTTAACGGTAGAAACATGGGTCTGTATTTGCCATTTGGCTTATGAGTTTTTTTAGTGGAAAGGAAACAAGAAAAACTACTTTATGCAGAGAATATTCATTAATGCAGCTTCCATGTCACCCGCTTTAAGCTGTGTTAGGAACATACTGTAGAATAGGGGATAAGCGTATCACATATAATAACGTATGGGGTGAAAGTAAATCATTTGTAAATAGATGGACAAGGGCGCACGGATTCGAATGAGAAAAATAATGTATTGTGCCATAAACAACGTTTGGCGCGCTGGCCTTTGTAGTGGCCACTTTCCGTGAGAAAGGCCAGCGCGCCGAAACGTTGTGTTGATGTCCATCTATTTACATTGGATACTCTGGCCGAAATACAGGTCTAAGGCCGCGCCTATAGTGCCGGCGATGGCGACGCGTGACATCACCCGTCGCCGCAAGCGAAAGTTGTATTTCGCTTTGCGGCTGCATCGCGGGCGACCAGGCTCTTGATTGGTTTAGGGGCTGTCACATGAGGCGACTGCCCCTGAAAAATCAAATAATTATGGCTACCAAAAATCGCGTCGCCCCGTCGCTTTGTCGCCGTTGCACATACTAAAAGCGCACGCGGCGGCAGTTACAATGCATTTGTTTTCGGGCGACGTTGCGACGCTGTCGCCGGCACGATAAGCGCGGCCTTACCTAGGACTGAAGGAGCAGCGGTAAATGTTCCATTTCTAGGTCTGATATGTTGGTGTGCAGCAAGAATTCACACATTTTGTGAAAGTAAATCAAAAACATTAAAATGGTTATATTGGGCAGGAATAAAAATGGCGGCACAGTTCTCTCGAGTGAATTAAAACTAATTTGAAACTGCATTGCATTACTGTATTTACTCTGTCATGTGACCAGATCTGCAAAATCAAATATACTGTTACTTTCGACTGTGATAAACTTGCTGATTATTGCCCCTTTTATCCTTGTTTATTACCACCCCCTATCTATCCCCTGCCTGCCGGAGCAGCACGTACCCCACTTGCCTCCTTGTGACAGCTCCCCCCAGTGGTGAGAGGTATATGTGCTGGTGATGTAACTGTGGCTCCTTGTGCTTGCCCTGCAGGAATCTATCAGTGACTTCTACTGGTATTACTCAGGGAAGGAGGTCATCGATGAATCCGGACAGCACAACTTTTCCAAGTCTCTGGCTGTGACCAAACAAATATTTAACTCGCTTACAGAATACATTCAGGTAAGATATTACATTCTGCATGTACAGGTGTGTGTGCAAATACAACTGCATTCAAATGAGCCAGTAGAAGACTATTGTTCTACTTTTTATGAGATTTTGCAGCTTGCCTATTTGTTTTGTTTTCTTAATTAATTTAAAGTAGCAAAACATGTGAAATCTTTGAGTTTTAACACATCCTTTGATTTCTACAGCAGGTTTTAGCCACCTCCCCTGCAGTGCAAGATCTTTGCAACACTTTCCTGTTTGTAATAATTTGTTGCCAATGTTCCCAGCAGTTTGAGCTGTAAACGGTAACAGTAGGCAATGTTACCTTAGTAATATCAGGATAAATTGTAGCTGCTGAGTTACGCTGACTGAAGGATTGATTGAAACTGAAAGGCGGCCATTTAGTTAGACACACAATCAGGATTTATACAGATTTATAACAGGAGCACCAAACGATTGCTAGCGTAGGGACGAATGTAGAATTATACGTTGTCACATGCTTTACATATAAAAAGAAGGGGGAAAAACTTGCAGGCTGTCTGCACATGAATGTACAGTATGCTTTACAGGGTCTGTACAATTCAGTGGCTTTCTGACTACATTGTTAAGCAGATACTACAGTATAAGTCTTTCAATCAACAATGGTTCATGTTAGACCATTAGAGAAGCAATGTGGACAGGACATGGGTTCCGATACTTGTGTCCATTATCAAGGTGTAGACAAAATGGGACACGTTTTTAAAAAGCCATACATTATCATACACATTTTGTTGCTGTTATATTGGACTTCGTTTTATTCTGTTCTAGCAATAAAATATCTGTAAGCATTTGTCAGGCTTCATGAATTAAGAATTTCTAATGGCGAGGAAGTTTGTTCTTAGAAGTCATTGTTTGCAGCATGTGCGATCAAATTATTTCAATTCAAGTGAGAATAAAACATACAGACTATTTTATAGGCATCTATCATTTCTGGGGGATTTTCTCCTAAATATATTGAAGGAAATGCAGGAATCACACCTATATCCCCTTATTAACTGGATAGTATAATACAGACTGATTATTAATCACACATACAGTACAGTATATTCCCTTATTAACTGGATAGTATAATACAGACTGATTATTAATCACACATACAGTACAGTATATTCCCTTATTAACTGGATAGTATAATACAGACTGATTATTAATCACACATACAGTACAGTATATTCCCTTATTAACTTGATGGTATAATAGAGACTGATTATTAATCACACGTATATCCCCGTTACCAACTGGATTGTATAGCACAGACTGAATAATGATTGGAATAGACATTTCCTCTTTTTTTACCCACTCAGTGTAATATAAAACAAATATTGACTTGCTTCCTGTGAATCTCTGGCTGTGTGAATGTGGGACGCTGCTCAGGGTTTTATCTGTAGCCGGGAGGCCTGGCACACACATTAGAGCTGTGTCTTGTCTGCCAGAGATTTGCTTTCATGGAATTCTAAGACAGATGCGTCCTTGATGTGTACGATCTGCACTGGAGCAGCTCACAGTGCGACTACGTCTGTGTCCTGGCTCCAGATAACTGTACCTCATTGCACATCACAGGGACACATTATTCCGCCACAGCTACCGACTCTGCTTTTAAATGGATAAGATTGGAAGGGGCGGAGTGGGATATGTCCCTTGGGCAGGCACCTGCTTCCTAGTCTCTCAGTTTGTCTGATATACCCGTTTATGTGCATCTATGTCTCACACAATGTTATTGTCCTCCCTCCCACATTGTTCTGTGGTGCTGAATATGTTAGCGCCTTACAAATAAAATATTTGTATATAGTAACTTACATTTTGTGAAGACTTCCTGGTATTTGCCTGTATTCTGATCTAACAATAGGACAGTGCAAGTGATAAATGTGTTGTAATAAAAGCCTGATCATGTATATACTGCATTACATCAATGTAACAAGTTTCTGCCAAAGCAAAGAAGAAAGACGGAGATTTCAACATGGTGAGAAGATTAGTTGTATTTAGGGACGTATATGGGGAAAATAAAGAAACATATTTTTTTCTGACCCTAGTTTTATTAGCTGTATTGGTCCTGAATATATGTACATTCATTGTAGGTTGTGATAACTTTTAGAGGACCAACATAACGGTTATTCACCGATGAAATTAAAGTGTACAGTGCTCTCTAAACCTCGTAGGTTCAAACCTCAATTATCGAAAGCTCTGTACATATGTTGATCCGCTAAAAGGTATCGCAACCATCAACAAATGTGCATCTGACTGAGGTATGAGGATTGCAGGAGAGGGCAGAACTATGAAGAACCCGGAAAGGTCGAGAAGGGTAAAAAGAGGGGTTCTGACAGTGGGCATTTTATACCGAAAGCCAGACATAAAATAGGTAAAGAAATGTCAATTATGTGAAGCAGAAACACACAGCAGCAAATCTACCCGTCTCACGTTGGATTCCTAAGCCTGTGCCGCCTGCAAAACAACATACAGCGATGAAACTGAAGATATCAAGATGTTTGGTGTGGAAATGAAAATAAGCACTCCACTTTCGTCCCTTTGTTCTTTCCTCTTTTACAGCGATAGCCCTAAAGACCGAAGCAACTTGTAGAGCTTAGTTTCGGTCATGAAAGTACAGAGTCAACAAGGGATACTTGTTTGGTCTATTTTCAATTGTCCATGCGACCTTGTTGCTGTTAATTATGAGGCAGGTAGCAACTGAAACACAAGATTGTGCTGAGATCTGCATTCTTGGCCACTTCTGAGAAAGACATCATGCTACTCTCTATGCCGAGCTTCAGATAGATCCCAGTGTAGGAACTTGCTCTTGCTGCTCTGTTCTCTGTTGTTTCCCACTCACTCTCTGTCTCCCTATTCTTGTAGGGTCCGTGCATTGGGAACCAGCAGAGCTTGGCACACAGCCGGCTCTGGGATGCTGTGGTAGGCTTCCTCCATGTCTTTGCGAACATGCAAATGAAGCTGTCACAGGTAATGAACACCTTCAGTATGTCTGAATTTATTGTGGTATATTCTCAAGTACACTCTGCCTTCATGCTGTTTCATTTGCTCCAATATGGAACGGGTTACAGCTGCAGAACCCCCATTGTGGCTGTGAGCACCCTAATACAAACACACAGCGCCATCCCATATGTCCATGCAGTCCCTCTGGTGTATACATATAGTACGACAAGGAGGCTGGAGTGTACTCCACCATTATCTAATGATAGTAACTAGACGGGAAAGTTGTACGTAAGAAGGTTTCCTGCCTAAATACTGACTACCTGACTCTCGGCGGTCTCTGGAAATATACATTTGATGCTCATAGGAAATCTGCTGATTGGGACCAATATGTGTGACTTATTAACGAATTAATTACAGTGCAAGAGAAAACCATCTCCCTGGCTTCCATGTTGTGAGCAAACTTGAATGACCCTCTTACATGGCAATAAGATAAAAGAGATTCTCTGGTTGAAGCACGTTATACACACACACACACACACACACACACACACACACACCGACAGACGTAGTTGTGGCTTTTATGTCCCGTGTTTGTCTTTATGTTCATAGTTAACTTGGTTCAGTGATTGAAAACTTCACCTATTTTCTTCTGGAGCAAAACAAGCTCTTTCAGCAGAGAAAAGGTTAAGTGCATACGGGTCAGTGCAACTTTGATGACCCAAAGAAAACTCCTGTTACTCACATATGAATAACTAATGCTGCCACCGTCAGAAGGAGTTACAACTAATACGACTGCTTTATATATATATATATATATATATATATATATATATATATATATATATAGCTAGCAAATAAAAAGATCACTTGTGAGCACATTCACATGTCTTAGGCAGGTCTGCAACCCTGCATTTCACCTTTATCTCCGAGCATACAGTGCTTCCACTGCAGCAAGGGATTCTGGGAAATGACATGCAAATGAGCACACAATGTGTCACCTTTTGTCTGAAAAACCATTTTTACATGGAGCCCATATAAGCTAATGCTCACTGTTACACAGCTTTAAAGCACAGAATGGGAATCGGATGCAAAGCTAGAGGAACCATTCACAGACATGTTTCAACCTTAATGGGTATCATCAGTGTGAAGTTGGCTGTACTGCTGGCTTTGCATTTGCGTATATATATATATCTGTGTCAGCGGCCCCTACCCCCAATGTCGACAACCTTGCGAGGCCTCCCCTTTCACACCTGTATTTCTCTCCTCCCTGTTCCTCACTCTTCCCCATCTCTTCCTCACTCTCCCCCCTCCACTATCACTCAATTACCCCCTCTCACTCAGTCCCGCTCCCTCAATCCCCCCTTTCCTCACGCACATTTCCCTCTCCTCCCCTGGACACACACACACACAATCCCCCCTTCCATACACAAAATAATTACCCCCACAATACAAACACTGCTACTCCTCCCGAAATACAGACACTACTACACCCGCCCAAATACAGACACTACTACACCTCCCCAAATACAGACACTACTACACCCCCCAAATACAGACACTACTACACCTCCCCAAATACAGACACCACTACACCCCCCAAATACAGACACTACTACACCCACCCAAATACAGACACTACTACACCTCCCCAAATACAAACACTACTACATCTCCCCAAATACAGACACTACTACACCCACCCGAAATACACACACCTACACCACCCCCCCAAATACCAGACACCCCTACACCCCCCAAAGAACACACTACTACAAACCCCCCCCAAATACAGAACACCACTACACCCCCCCACCAAATACAAGACAATACTATCACCGCACAAATACAGATACCACTCACCCCCCTCTGCCGAAAAGTACAGGCATATACACACCCCAAATACAGATTACCACTACAACACCCCCCAACATACGCAACTTACTATACCCCCCAAAAAAGACAGACACGACTAAACCCCCCCCCCCAAATAAAGGACACTATATACCCACCGCAACATACAGATATACCATATACTTCCCCAAATACAGACACTACTATACCCACCGCAAATACAGATACCACTATACTCTCCCCAAATACAGACACCACTACACCCCCCCCCAAATAAGGACACCACTCCCCCCCCCCCAAATACCGCCACCACCCCCCCCCCAAATAAGGACACCACTATACCCCCAAATACAGACATCACTACAGCCCCCCACATACAGGCACCATTAATCCCCCAAATACAGACACCACTACTCCCTCCAGATACAAACACCAACACTTAACCCCCCTAATAAAAAAAACCCTCCCTTCCCCCTCCCCCCCCCGTCAGATCCAAACACCCCTTACCTCTGGTTGTTGCCCATGCTGCATCTCTCCCAAGCTGCTCCCTGTCTCTTCCTGCGCCGGGCCTCTCTCTCCAGCCGGTGTGTGCCGGACGTTGGGCCCAGCTTCCGGCACACACCGGCGGGAGAGAGATGACCGGCGTGAGGAGAGACAGGCAGCAGCTGGGGAGAGCTGGGGCCCGGGACACTTGTCCCATCTACCCCCCCTCACCCCCCCTGTCGCTGGCCCGTGTGTGTATATGTATCTGTTAGTGCAGTGACAAAGACTGCAACCCTGACAAGCTGCTCTATAACCACGGTCTGATCCCTGCTCTCATCTCCCAGGATTCTAGTCAGATTGAGTTGCTGAAGAAGCTGCTGGATCTGCTGCAGGATATGGTGGTCATGCTGCTCTCACTTCTAGAAGGTGGGATTTTTTGTACAGTGCACACATCTGTCTGTATCTGGCGCCCTTTGCTGCAGTGTCATGGCGTCCTGTAATGCTCTGTACAGCCATTGCTATGGGGCGTAAATACATTCTGTGACACTGTGTTGTAATAGACTGTTCAGGCATTGCCAGTGATGTATGGGAAATGTTGTGCTACATTGCAATTTGCTTTAGTATCAACTGACTGATGACACAAGTGTAAAGGGAAAATGATTATCCTTCTGAGGATGCGAGTTGAGAAAAGTCTTATTTCAGAGGATGGATGCACAGCTCTCATTACAACTGCGTGTAACCAAGCTCTCTAATGAGGGCCGCTGGGTACTTGTCCACGCTGATAATATTGGATGAGCTTTACTAGGGGGGAAGTGGAGCCGTGAGCTTACAGTGTAGTTTTTAATACCAAGGGATCTGGCACTGGTTTTTCACTGAGGTCCTCTCCTTCAAAGGGCTATTATTGCTAGGACATTATTTCTCGTAACACCATTTCTTCTTTGCTAGTCGAACATACACTGCTGAGCACCAAATTATAGATTTCTAGGCAGCTGTCCCTGAAGAGCAGAATAAATTCAATCCTCGCTTATTAGCATGATACTAAAATTATTTACATATACTTCGCATTTTTAATTTCCTATTCACCAGCTGACAATTCTGAATACAATCTGTAGTATGCTCAGCATTCAGTGTATATATCCCCAGCTGTAAAATACTGTATATATATCGGAGGGGGGGGGGGGGGACTTTTTCTCTAATTAGTTCTTGTACATTGTATCATTCTTTTTCCTTTTTATTATACATTTGCAGGGAATGTAGTGAACGGGACGATTGGAAAACAAATGGTGGATACGCTTGTAGAGTCCTCTAGCAATGTTGAGATGATCCTAAAGTTCTTTGATATGTTCCTGAAGTTGAAAGACCTCACCAGTTCAGACACCTTCAAAGAATACGATCCTGAGGGGAAAGGAATCATCTCAAAAAAGGAGTTCCAGAAGGCCATGGAAGGCCAGAAGCAATATGCGCAGTCGGAAATTGAATTCCTACTCTCCTGCGCAGAAGCAGATGAAAATGACATGTTTAACTACGTTGAATTTGTAGATAGATTTCACGAACCAGCAAAGGACATTGGGTTCAATGTAGCAGTTTTGTTGACTAATCTTTCAGAACACATGCCACATGATTCCCGGCTTCGGTGCCTGTTAGATCCTGCAAACAGTGTTCTGAGTTACTTTTCTCCATACTTGGGCCGCATCGAGATTATGGGCGGCGCAAAGAGGATAGAGCGAGTGTATTTTGAGATCAGTGAGTCCAGCCGGACACAGTGGGAGAAGCCGCAAGTCAAGGAGTCTAAGAGGCAGTTCATATTTGATGTGGTCAATGAAGGCGGAGAGCAGGAGAAAATGGAACTGTTTGTCAACTTCTGCGAAGACACAATTTTTGAGATGCAGTTGGCATCTCAGATCTCTGAATCAGACACGGCAGACAGGCCCGAGGAGGAAGAAGAGGATGAGCCACACCACATGATAGAAGTCGGGGAAGAAGACGAGGAAGAGCAGTCATTAGAATCCGCTTCTGCTTTTATTGTAGCTTGTGCAGCACTTAAAAAGAACACCTCCAATTTCCTAAAAATGCTCACCTTGAAAAACATCAGCAAACAGTTTCGGAAGGTGAAAAAGATGACCCTGAAGGAACTAGTGAAGGTCTTTTTCTCATTTTTCTGGATGCTCTTTGTGGGCTTGTTCCAGTTTGTGTTCACTATAGTATGGGGCATCTTTCAGATCCTTTGGAGCACGGTCTTCGGGGGGGGCTTAGTGGAAGGGGCCAAAAACATAAAAGTCACCAAAATATTGGGAGACATGCCAGACCCCACGCAGTTTGGAATCCACGATGACGTCCTGGAAGCTGAAAAAGCAGATGCCCCTGAACATGCTATGTCCACAGAACTTGTGAAAGGTGACAAGGGGGAGGTTGATATGCCAGATATTTTTGGGATGCAAAAGAAAGAAGGTTCTAAGCACATGCTGGAAATTGGGCTTGGAGATTTCACAGAGGCCGTAGGTACAGAGAGTCCAACCACATTGGAACATGCTGTCCATAAGAAAAGAAAAGAATTTGTGAGTACCTTTCCCCTTTTACTGTACAAAACCTATTTTAAGCACCAACAGACTCTCTCACTCTTGTACCTCATGCTACCCTCCCTCTAATTCTTCCTATTATTCACCCCCTCTCCTTCATCTTTTCCTGTCGGCTTGTCGGGAATTGGGCGGCAAAGCAGTCTGTGATTGGTCTGTATGTTTGGCGGCAGAGTCTGTTGCCTGTCTGTTATAGCTGTTTGGGCGTGCAAGTCTGTTGACCTGTCTGTATGTTGGGCGGCCAGAGTCTGTGCCTGTCTGTATGTTGGGGCCAGAGTCTGTGCTTGTCTGTATGTTGGGCGGCCAGAGTCTGTGCCTGTCTGTATGTTGGGCGGCCAGAGTCTGTGCCTGTCTGTATGTTGGGCGGCCAGAGTCTGTGCCTGTCTGTATGTTGGGCGGCCAGAGTCTGTGCCTGTCTGTATGTTGGGCGGCTAGAGTCTGTGCCTGTCTATGTTGGGCGGCCAGAGCCTGTGCCTGTCTGTATGGTGCATTGAATGTTGGTGCTGTCTACTGCTCCCTCTGAATGACCTAATATTGATGTCTCGAGGTTTAGCTTCCCTTGCTCTTAGGACCCTATTCTTTATCTTCCGGATTTCTGTGGCTTTGTGTTCGAGAAAGGCCACTTTGGTGTATATAGAATAAGGCCCTTGGTCTCAGGACTGAGACAGAAACGAGGAGCTCAGTGACAGGAACTTTGTATTTCCAGCCGCAAAAGAGGGAGCTAAAGCGCTAACGCTCATCACTCCTCCCTGGTTATCTGGGACACTTAATAAGGCAGACCCGGCTCGTTAGTCATGCATTCTAGTCAGCAAACCATGCGCCTAAAGGTTGCAACATAAAATAAAGATAGGGATAATTGTTAAGCGCTTACAATGTTCTTTACAGTATAACCATGAAAACAATATCAGATAAACTGCAGATACAGTATCTAAGCACACAAATCAAGAACACGATATCAGCAAGTTGGTGCTGTAATACAGAGTATGGTGTCTCACTCATAGGGTTGCCAGGTGTCTAGTATTGAACCGGAGTGTCTTGTATTTGGACACTCTGTCCAGTAAAACATTAGAGGTTATACTGGACATGTATGTGTCCGGTATTTCATTTCTGGACTCAGTGTCTTGTCCGGCTTGGAGGGCCGCGGGATTTCCCCGAGCAGGGATGTTGCTAGGGGACTGGGCAGCTTCCTCCATCCTAACTGGCTGCTGCTGGGTAATGCAGCCAATCAGGCGGAGGTGTCAGAAGCCTGAGGGTGAGGCCAAGGAGAGGGGGAAACAGCATGGAGCAGAAAGGGTTGTGTATGTGTGTGTGTCTTGACCGTGTGTCTGTGTGTCTCGCACCTGTCACCATTGTGTCCAGTATTTTTTAAGAAGCCACCTGGTAACCCTACTCACTCAGTGTTCTCCAGTACACTTCTGTAGTTACTGTAACTGGGCTGCTATTTGTTGAAAGACAGAACAATTCTGCTTAGATTGGGCTTTACGAAAACTCCTGACCCGGTTTTTATGATCTTCATACAGCTCTGCTCTGTATCTGTTCCAACCAAGAATTAACTTTGTATTTCTCTTCATGTTGCGGTAATACGCAACTCGGAGGGAAATGCAGGATCTATTTGTATGCAAACAGAATCCGTTTTCATGTATTATCTGAAGCCTCTTCTGTGATGTGAAGATATGATTTGTGTACATTGCACGGCTGGAAACGCCACATTGTATGGTGGAACCCATGACATTTTTTCTCCTAAATCCTTCATCGTTAATTATTTACCTAATTTAGTTTGATTGCATCCTGATTGACACCAGCTCAGATGGCGGGATACTTGTGGCGCATTATTTATGCTTCTATTTAGTTCAGAATTTCCCTAACCTATTTATATATTATGTTGGGGTTTTTGAATAATCAGTAAACAGATGTTAGTTCATCATTTCCTAATTGAGCTCTAGAGGCATCAGATGGTTTGGAGGTGACTCTGATGAAGATAATTGGATACAGGTAGCATTGTTTCAATTTACAAGCAATATATGGGAACATACTAAATATGGATCACCAATGCCCTCTATGATTAATAATCAATGCATGTTGGTATCTTTTTAATAATAAATTGTTCGGAAATGTATGATACTCTCTTTTAATTGGATAGTGAAAGTTATGTTTTAACCATAGTAGTGACAATCTTTTTTCACTGGTAATGAGAGCCACGGGACAATGGGGTCTTTATTCTCTCTCTAATTTATGTTTTTATTATAATTACCCTTATGGGTGCACCTACATTAAATTATTGACGGGCTGAGCGAGGGTTTTTCTTTAGTTTGTTTGTATTGTACTCTGCTCTGATTTTATAGCAAAGACGGACATTTTACTGTCAACGCCAACCTAGGCCTTTAATAAACAAGTTAAAGACCATTGGCCCAGGTACTGAACCCTGAGGAAGTAAGCGCTGAGGAGAGACAGGGATGCAATAAATCAACTTTCTACATTTGTGTAGCTTTGTTTAGCTTTGTGCATCTTCATTGTCAAAGTAATGTTCCGGAATGATACGCTTGTCTTGTAACTGCGCTGTGTCTTTCAGTTAAAACGCACTTACCTGACAACAATTCCCTGTGTAGCAGTACGTCACCGACCAGTTCGGCAGCAAAGGGATCTAATTATCAGTTTCATATTGAGTGCATCGCCAGAGATTAATGCAGCAACAGTTGAGAGTTGGAAAATGACTGTCAAATCAGCATTATCCTTCTGGGACTATATTCTGGGACTATATTAAACACTCACGTCCCCAGGCTGTTTTATTTAGTAATAATCTAGTGATTTGTTTTCTTCACACCGCAAATCTCAATCCTCATATGTATTATCAGTGTCCAATGTCTGCATATTCAGTGTCGCCTAAACGCAGTCCCACGTCCAAACTCAGAAACTTTATAAAGAATAATGTATCCCTGAATACAATTTATTGATTTTGCTTTGTGCACCCGAGGTGTGCAACGATCCTAAATTCAAGGGCGCAGCTTGTATATAGTAAAGTTATTTTTTTAGAATCACGGTTATAAGGGTCTTCTGTAAAACAGAATTCAAGGTATAGAACTCCAGTACTTCTTAATAGAGGTGAAATGGTATTCCCTGCAGGATGCCTTACCCTTTTTTGTACTAAAATAAAGATTATACACACATGTTGTTATGCAGCCTCGTGTTGTACAGAAGGAATTCTTTGTGGTGATACAGTAAAATCTTGCAATTCAATGATCAATTTGACAAACTGGACATTCTCTTATTTTCAGGATTTTTTTTGCTGCACTTGCTAACTTTCTATATTTCTGCTTTGTGTTTCTCTGCTCTAGTACATGTAAGGGCGCGCTTATAGTGCCGGAGACAGTGACGTCGCGTCAAAACAGATGCATTGTATCCGTCGTGAGCGCTTATAGTAGGAGCGGCGTGACGGCTTGCTCGCGATCGCTGGAAGTCCATTCAATTTGATTTTTTTCAAGGACCGCAGCGTGACGTCAGCGTCCCCGGCACTACAAGCGCGGCCTGATTGTTTCTGCATTGTTTCCTCAGTTTGGTATATTATGTGATATCTGTTGCTGTGTCTTTTGAGTTTTGTGGCCTTTCAGAACTCAGTTTAGATTTATTGTACCTTGTGATACAGTATCGCTGTAACCGAGCAGTGTGAGAACTCTCCACGCGCCGTTACCAGGGCCTTGTACAGGCCATTTTCCAGCAGGTGTCAAAACCATCAAGAAATCCCAATGCTTCTCTAGGACGAAAACATCTGCTCGATCTCCGCTCTGGGACTACATTTAAATATAGTCTCACATCTTTATAATGTGCGTGTTCACTAGGGAGGAGCTGTTACTCATCTCATAACATGGTATAGTTATTTGGACAATATAGCAGCATTACCTTAAGGTGAGCGCGTCACAATTACAGTATAGTGCACAGTACGCACCACATAGGAGTTTTACAGGCACAGTCCCTGCCCAGATAAGCTTACAATCTGTGTTCTTGGTGTCCTTCCCCTGCTTCAAACTCGGTGTCATTGTTATCAGAGTTAGCTACTCCTTCTGCTGGGGTTAGTGTAGTGCTGCTCTCCTAACATGGATATCACCACTAATTAATGAATACTCAGAAGTGGTTTAAACTGCTTTAGGAGCATGATATCTAACTAGAGCTCAACCCCGTTATAACGCGATCCATTACAACGCAAATCCGCTTATAACGCGATGCAAGCGTGGCTCCCAATTTTCGTATTTATGAATACTTTACAACACGATTATTGGTATCTTAAATACGTTATTGTACAACGCATACAATTTTACATTATTTCGACCTCGATCCGCTTATAGCGCGATGTGATTCTTTGGACCCCAAGCACAGCGTTATAAGGGGATTGAGCTGTATTTGAAATATGCTCTTCAGACATCAATATTCAAAACTGGTTAGGAAATTATTGAACAGCTCTGATAATAATAATAATTTAAAAAAATAACACCTTGAAAGGAACAGAACTTTTACAGAAAGGACAGTGAGCTTCTGGTATCACTCGGACAATCTTGTCTGAGCGAATGAGTTTAGCTGAAAAATGACTTTAGTCTACATGACCGAGGGAAGTCAGGGCCGTGAATATGCAGGCAGAATATGCAGTGCTAATTGCAGTCTTTTAGTGATAATAAAATCACTCTAAATCGCTCTAAAATGAAGTTTTTACCTTGTAACTGCAGGCAGAAGAAATTGCGAAGGCGAATGAAGACGACTCAAAAGCTGAATCGGAAAAAGCAGAGTAAGTTGAATTCACAGTTCTCTTGATACATTTGCATTGATTGAAGGAAATGCTCATTATTTAGACCACGAGATTAAATAGATCATCAATGCAAACCGTGCACTGTAAAGAAGGGGTTCAGTTGTTGGAAAAATAAATACTTTGTATACTACTTATCCAACTCTCTGTGTAGCATATTTAAAAATAAATAATGCACATTGTATGACTTTAGTGTCTGTGTCACTTAAATAACAGCTTTTGTGACTAGAGCGTCAGCATGTTGCTTTATATGGATATGTGTTCATTTATTTATCGAAGCACCAAGTTTGTACATTACAAATCTTAGCTATTGCATTCATCACTCCTGGAAAGCATGGAATGATTTAAAAGGGGCTGAGTTTGGAGAAAAGATTAGAACATGATCTGTTATTAATATCTTTTCAGCATGGAGGATGGTGAGAAAAAGGACAAAGTTAAGGCAGAAAAGCAGTTGGAGATTTTGGAAAGTAAAGTTGGTACAAAGAAAAAGAGGAGACGTGGTCAGAAGAAGGAGGAACCTGAAGCGTTTATGGCAAACTTCTTGGCAGGCTTGGAGATTTACCAAACCAAAATGCTGGTAAGAGTTTACGCTGAAGCAGCTGCTTAGACATACGCTGATGCAGTGCTGGTTGGGCTCTCCTGTCACTATACGAGCAGGTCCTGTTATAAGAAACACCACTCGGCTCATGAGACCAGCTCAAGGAGAAACGACCAGCACAGTAAAGCGATTGTTTCTGGACTTGTTCCTGGAACTCACTGCACACAGGTTACGTTTGACGCTTTCCATAGACGTCAGCACAGAGATCTTGGTTAGTTTCACAGATCACTGGAATGGAAATATGGTAATTTTCTTATTATTGCTGCTTGTAACCCGTGGCAACTGAATAACGCGTAGCGCAAATTTGCCATGGCATTGCAGATGTTGTCCGTAATATTCACAGGACAGGATGCTGTTGCTTTTAGTTACATTCGTGGAAATGTTTTCAGTGCCATGTTTCCAGCAAACGTGAGAATGGGCAGATATTAACATTATACTAAAGTATTACAATTCTGTTACACGCACAATACACAAACTACTAGAGCTTGGTATTACCAATGGTTATGACATATTATAGCCTTAAAGATAAGACTGCACGTAAGGAAATGTACATCTCACGTGTGAAAATATCTGCATGTCAAAAACTTGTGTGGAATCCTTACATTGATTGATTGATTGATTTTAATGTTTTAATCAGAAGCAGAAAATAATCATATTTCATTGGGGATAGCTATACCAACTGGGACTCTTTCTGGCTACATATTCATCTGCGGTGGCTCATTTGTCTTCCTCATCTTTTTAATTTCAGAATTATCTGGCTCGAAACTTCTACAATCTGAGATTTCTTGCTTTGTTTGTCGCGTTTGCCATTAACTTTATTCTGTTGTTCTACAAGGTAAGATGCTGCATAAAATATCCCTTTTCTTGTATCCTACAGTGGTCGTCATTGTTGCAAAAGTACTTTAGAATCTTTTGTTGTATTCCTAAATCCATTGTCCTCTCGTATGGAGAGAAATACTTTCTTTGAAGATGGAGACAGGCTTTTATCCTCGGCTTTGTATGGCCGCTGTTTGAGCTTTATTCCGGCTCGTAGCTCAGTTTGTGGCTTTCCTGCTCATTCATGTGCTAGGAATCCTGCACAATAAGACCGAGGTATAGACGCTAATCTGCTTTTGTAGTTTTTGCAAATCACTTCTTTAAAAGTTTGCTTCTGCCCCACGTCAGATTCGTTAGCAAATAAATTCTAAGGGAATTAGCAGTTGAAGTTTTTTTAAGAACTCTTCTAAGGTGAGACTATTTCTTCAGTGAGTTATATTTGCAGTCCGTTACATACTTTGTATGCGCCTTTAACCACTTACATATACTGAACATAATACAGATGAAATAAACATGTACTTTAGGCTCATACATGTGCCAGTTTAGATGATGCTGGCAGCCTCCAATCGACTATAAAGGATCATCATGCATGTGTATGGTATGTTGTGCTGAATTTTCTCAGGTGACTGAAGAACCTGCCAGTGAAGACCCAGATAAAGAACCAAATCCATGGAACACGTTCCAGGAGGAAGAGGAGGACGTGGATCAGGGAGCCGTGTATTTTGTCCTGCAGGAAAACACTGGTTACATGGCTCCAACACTTCGCATTCTAGCGATTATTCACACTGTCATCTCCTTGGTCTGTGTTGTTGGATACTACTGTCTGAAGGTACTGTTCTAGATCAGAAACGTGCATACAAACAATATCACAAGTGAATATGTCACCACTGCTCAGCCTGTCCCTCTAAAAACGTCAGCACCAGAGATCACACTAGGTCAGGAGACACATTGTTGACCCCAAGTAAGAAAGAGTCTCTCTGAGATCACTGATGGCTGTGCAACTTCACAGTGTCCATCATTCTCAGGGATATTTCTAGCTATATTAAAACAGCTCCTTATCGAGCGCCACTAAACACAGATACACTCTGACGCTAAGCATCAGTCTCTATGGATTTATTTCACTTGTAACTTAACATCTTGAGGATGCAATTGTATTATGCTTCTTACCTAGTTCTTACCTTATTATAGTTCTTACCTAACCCTACAAAAATCACATTCAATATATACTAAAACGGTCCATTCCCTTGGGTAGAATCACTTCTAATTTTACATTGATGGCGTTGGTAATTATATTCTTTATGTATCTAAAACAAGAGAGAAAGTAAATACACTCTTAATGTACAAATCATTTTCCAATACAACCTCCTGCTGTGTGACGGGGGACTCATTCACAGTAACACCTTTGTTTTCTCCAGCGAATTATATTACACTGAATCAGGATGAACACTATTGAGTATATCAGGGAATCACTGAAAGTTACACTAAAACTCAAAGCAGGATTAATAGAGTCCATCATACCTCCAACTGGTATTGGATTAAAATAAGTGGTTCAAAAATAATAATAATAATAACTGTAGGCAGATGTTTGGTAACATGACTTCCTCTCTCGAAGGTCCCGCTTGTGGTGTTTAAACGTGAGAAAGAAATTGCTCGCAATGTGGAGTTTGATGGTCTGTACATCACAGAGCAGCCCTCGGATGATGACATTAAAGGGCAATGGGATCGTCTGGTCATAAACACACCGTAAGACCCACAGCTTGTATTCATATTCGTGCTGAGGACTACCTGTATCCACCACGGCAAACTCTGTTTTGATTGTACACATCTCACATTTGTTCAGTGCAGTCATATTGCTCAGGTTATGGCTGGCAGAATTGTGAGATAGTTACCGATTTTTCTCTGAATAATATAGATAATCTTGCGGGGAGTGGCAAATAGCCTTGATTTTAAACTCACGGTACAGCCGTTATTGCTGTATTAAATAACACTGGTTTAACATACGGCTACTTGGTAAAACTCAAGCTCACACACTGGTGACTCCGTATTAAAACAGCTGGAATATCCCCCAAACCATGTGCAGCTACCCAGGCCATGAGTGGAAGAGATTACACAGCACTCTAGCTCACAAAGCAAAGCCCAGCCTGTAGGGAAACATGAGCAGCGACTGTAATGTGCTTTGTAGTTAATCCTCCTGTAGTTCAGTGGAAATTAAATAGATGTTCTTAAGCATTGGATGCTCGTTAATCATCAGTGGTATTTAGTTCTAACAGGGAAGAGAGGCAGCATGAGGCCCACCAATTATGCAGTACAAGCAACATAAGATGTTTCGCCATTGGTAATTCAACCTCAAACACACCCCTGACCACATTCTGTAGCTTGAAAATATACTGTAATTCTTAATGCTACTCCTGTATGCGCCGTGATAGTACAGCAAACCACTACATTTTAAAGACAAAAACAATAGCACAGAAAACACCCATAAATAAGGATAAATAATAGGACATACATGACTTTATATCGTAACCAAATGGGGCAGACTAGATGTCTGATGAAAAAAAGGCAAAAAAAAAGCAGAGTAATTGGACTGTTGTGTATAACGGTGCCCATGAGTCCTGCAGACATGCCCATGCTTTACTCTGGCACTTATGCCAACCCCCAAGGCTAATTTGGCCTGGCATTCCTTCCATTCTTATTTCTGCTGAACTTCGGCCGAAGGATACACATATCCCAACTATTTTTAGCATGCGTTACTCCCCCTGGAGAAAATCTCGGTGGAGCTTCTGGGTGTTTTAAGTTGTATAAAGTTAAAAATAAATGGGCAATCCTGTACAATTCTCTGATCTGCAGTGTTTCATTCAGGTATATAACAGGTTGGGCTCAGGTTTTATGAGAGACATGCTTGAATATTTTTCCTTTCTTTCCTTCTGCATTGATAAAGTGCACATACAAATGAATAAATACATTCCATGTATGAATTGATTTGGGGTGCACTGTAAGATGGGTAGGTCTGACAATGTTCGGTAACAGGGTGGGTGCAGATGGGGAAGCCTTGAGTTGATTCTTGGTGGTTCATGTGAAACAATTTTGCTATTTTGTAGCTATAATTTGCTCATTTCAAACAAGTTTCTGAAATGTGCTGCAGTGGTTTGAATAACACAAGACTTTCTTTTTGTAGGTCTTTCCCGAATAATTACTGGGATAAATTTGTTAAAAGAAAGGTAAGTACACCAATTCTCTTGACTGCCAACTTGTTTGTGTTTTCTCAAGTTGCAAGTTATCGAGTAAGATCATAATGCTGTCAAGATGTTGAACTAATAACCCAATACATATCATATATTTTATTAAATAGATTTTAAACTGGTTACAATATAATCCCATGGGAGATGCTTATTCAGCTGCTGAATTCCTTAAATATTGTTTACAATACAATCCCCTAGTCACCTTAAATGGCCAGTGCTTTGATTCCTTGTCATACTGTTGGCCAGTAAAGCAGTTGTCATGTAAGACAGGGAAATGCTACATTGATGATGTCTAAGCAGAAAACCCTCGCTGTGGTTCAGACATGTATCTGTTCTTTCAGCGGTCTGTGTGCAATTCCACATTTTAATCAAAGTGTAACATCCACTAGCTTAAGTTACCATGGATATTAAGTCTTCGGGAAGAGATGTTCAGTCCCAGATGAATTTATTGTACTGAAACGCTGCCTGCTTATGCTGGCAACGGCTGCAATCCCACGCAGTCTGTATTCTGAATCTTTGGGTGTTATTTATTAAACTGTGATAGTGCTGTTCAGGGCATTATCGCACGGACGCTTCCACTGACTTCAAAGGGAGATTCTGTGCGATAATGCCCTGACCAGCACTATCGCAGAGTAATTAATTACCCCCTTTAGGTCCAAAAAAGGAGCCAAGTTATAACTTATTACGAAGGCTGAGGGTAAGACATAGAAAGGTGTGCCCGTACCCTAAATGGCCAAATGACAGTTTACGGTTTTGTACCTCTGCTTCTCGTATGTTCATGTTTCTCTTCTCTCTCCATTGTCCTGAGCTGCAGAATACATTAGTACTTGATACATGATACCTCAAACCCACCTCAGCAAACTTGACACCCTCTACAATTCAATTTGTCGTTTTGTTCTCCAATGCAACTACAACACACATCACTGCGAAATGCTCAAAGAACTATTGGTCAACACTAAGAGTCTAGGCGCAAAGTTCACCTTCTGTTGCCTTTAAATTCTTCAGGGCAAGCTACCAGCTACCTGAACAAGCTCCTCACCCCTACCACATGCAGCACTTATCACCTGAGATCAGACTCCAAAAGACTGTTCATGGTCCCAAGGCTCAACAAAGTATCCGGACGTTCCTCCTTCTCCTACCGTACACCCCAAAACTGGAACAACCTTCCAGAGACTCTCACATCCATCACCAGTTTAAGTTCTTTCAAATCTAAGGCTGTCTCACATTTTAACCTGGTCTGTAACTGTTTCATACGCCCATAATATATATTTTCTTTAACTGTGCATGCAATGTCTTGTATATAATGTATACCCTGTTCATTTATGTAACTGTACTTGTAACCATGTATTATTTGTTTTACTCTGTGCCCAGGACATACTTGAAAACGAGAGGTAACTCTCAATGTATTACTTCCTGGTAAAATATTTTATAAATAAATAAATACATGATAATTAAAAGTGATGGCACTCCTGCACTGCAGTTTGGATCACATTACAATAACACTCCAGTGTCATTTGACTTCCCCAGATTTCTTCAGCTGGTTCTTCCCTTGGAATGGACCGGCCTGTTGGAAGGAACCGACTGACATTTATCCTCATTCCACTTGAATTGATTTAAAACAAACCCAACAGAATGATAATGTGTCGCCGCTTCATTGTTTCCCAGCCTTTCCCCCTAGTTAGCAAATAGACGAAACTGAGCCCAAGTTGTATCCATCATGTCATGTAACCGGAGATTGCTGCAGTTACCAGAATTATCTTCTTGTTTTAACATTTTTATTGTCTCTCTCTGAAATTCTTGTTCTAATCTTTATTTAGTTGATGTTTTCATTCTAAAAAAAAAGCTGCCATTCCACTGGTCTCTAACATATACTGTAAAGGCAGTCTGGACTGGGCATGTTCCTAGTAAGGGTTTTTATAAGGGACCCATCACTGCTTGTTTTGTACAGGTTATCAACAAGTACGGAGACCTGTACGGGGCAGACAGAATTGCAGAGCTCCTGGGCTTGGATAAAAACGCTCTAGACTTTAGTCCAGTGGATAAGATCAAACCAGAAGAGGGATCGCTCGTATCATGGTGGGTAAATCCTTATTATAACATGACAAGCAGTGTATTATTTATGTCTGTAGTTTACAATGTGCTGCAGCTCTTCTCCATCACTAGAGAATAAGTAGATTGACCATGTTATGCATAGATTTAACCATTAGGAGCCACAGGATTAGCCAGAACCTCTGCAATGAGCTTTCTATACTTTTGATGCGCACGGCATTTACATAAACCACTACCCTACGCTTATAGTGCCGGCGACGTCAGGCTACGGTCGCTGGAAAAATCAAATCGAGATGACTGCCAGCGGTCGCGACCAAGCCATCGCTCCGTCACGTTGCACTTACTATAAACGCACGCGACGGCGGCAATGCATTCGTTATGACGCAGCGTTGCTGTCGCCAGCACTATAAGCGCAGCCGTAGCCTCCCGTGATCTCTGCATAGACTGGGATGTTGTTGCTGAATTTTTGCATCGTTTCACAAATATATTGTTTGGGTAACTTTATATCTCACCCTTTCAATGCTACAGAGGAAGGCAGCATTGTTCTTCTACCTACAGCCAGGCCTCTAATCAGTATTTATCCAGCATACAGTGTACATGTGCCTCTAATTTACATATAGTAATTAACCCAGGGATCGCACAAATTAGAGCAGTTTGCATAGTGTTGACCTCGAGTTGCCCTCCTTGAAAAAAAAATCTACATATGATTTAAAAGCGCAGCTCCCATTTACAGTATCTGTTCGAGGATCTTTTTTGTACAAATTGCCTTTTTACCGTTTTTTGTTTACAAACGTAATTGATTATTCCTCCAATAATGTTTTGTAGAAATACTGATGTAAAAATGTTTTATTTTTGTGGGCAACGTTGGCGTTTCTGCTGAATTATTTGTTAGTTATAATACACACTGCTCCTGTTGGAGGTTTATATCCGCCTCTGTGCGTATAAGTGTGTATGATATACTCATATTTGCTGTGTGCAGTTAGGCTTTTGGCCATAAATTAAAAAAAGCTAATACAGATAAATTATAAAACAACCACTGGTAGAAGTGCTGTTACATGACTGAGGGCTTTCATATTATTGTAACTGCATTATATGTTGGTAAGTGGGACTGCACCTTTAAACAGAGGTATTTCACTGAACTCATCAGTCAGAATGATAAAATCTGTGTTGAGCTATTGTTGAAACAAATCGCTTTGAAGACATGACTGTAAAGGTTCTGCCAGCTACTGCTTCCATGTGTCAGTGATACCAGTTTTTGTCATCTGCAGGCTGAGTTCCATTGACATGAAGTATCACATCTGGAAGCTTGGAGTGGTCTTCACTGACAATGTAAGTAGGAACCCATTGGCCTACAGTCACATAGAACAAACACAGCCCGTAGAGCTGCGTGTTCGGATACTAAGCTTTTTCTTCTTCCAGTCCTTCCTGTATCTCGCCTGGTATACGACCATGTCTATCCTTGGACACTACAACAATTTCTTCTTTGCTGCTCATCTGCTGGATATCGCTATGGGCTTCAAGACTCTGAGAACCATTTTGTCTTCAGTAACTCACAATGGAAAACAAGTGAGTGTGGCTTGAGGGGAACTTATAGAGTTCGACTTGTGATAGGGTTGCAACCGATCAAGCAATAGCAATTAATTTGCCATTCTGATGTTAATTACCAGATGATTGTAATGTATATAAAATGGACAGCAGAGTATGTAAAGAGATGAAACACTTCCACAGTTGTATTCACTGCAGTAGTACAACCTTGTTTACAGCCATGTCATGTAAGGCACATGACTTAATAAAACCACTAATACAGCCACATTACTCGTGCCAGAGAGAGTTCTTTCTGGCTGCACACAGCTGAATTAAGTGCTGTGCTTTTCACAGTTCAAGCGCGGGCACTTAAGGTGTCCAGCTTTCATAAAGAGAAATAATATGCAGACCAGTTACTGCATATTTGGATAGTCATAAAACGTGCAAGTTGTTTGCAAAGCATTTCTGATAATGGCACTAACTCAATCAGTCATTATTACCACTTGTATCGTGCCCTGCACATTTGTAAGGAGAGATTTGCTGTAAGCAAAGTGACTTAAGATCAAGATGGAAAGTATGATCATTTCCAACTACAGTACATGTAACGTTAGCAAAGTACAATACACTTCCTGTTCCATGTAATGCTGTGCAGCCCGGCCCCACTCTGCCGCCTTCCAAAAGCCGTGATGTTTATTGTAGCTTTCTCGTGAATTATTGAAAATGAACAGCTGCTTTAAACACACAGCATGCACTATTCATTTTTACCTGCTGGATAGAAAGGCAACAGATTCCTGCAATGAACTAAAAGAGGCAGTCCCACTTATGCAAGTGAACCTTCCCATTTAATTCTGATTAAACATTGAACTGGGACATTTTGCGGTAGTTTCCTGTTCTTGAGAAAGATATATTTCTAAATATTTATATTTTTTAAAGCCCTTTGAAAAAATGTCTGTAAATAAAAAGATGTCCCCCTATATACTGTGTATGTACATACATATATATATATATATACATATATTATACATGCATACATAAATCTAACTGACTATTAAATGAAAGTTGTATATATGATATTAAGGATCTCCTGTCCTACCTCCCGCTGTACTACGCTGGCGCACTAACTAGCGCTGTCTCTGATCCCTATATGACTCGATCGCACTGCGCAACACGGTTCTATGGGACTCGGTTCCCACATATAACAGATACTGCTGTGACGCACGGTATTGAAGATCACCCAACAGTTTAGCACTGGTACGCAACTTGTATATGTGTTTCAAACACACGGAACAAGCAGTGACTTCCGCGATCACGCAGCACCTAACAGCTGATTTCGCCGATAACAGTATACGGGAACAAGACGTACCTAACCCCTGAGACTTAACACAGAGGCTTGCTATCAAACTCTGCCTTGTGTGTTTTTGTCTGTCACTGAACCGGGGAGTAAACATCTGCATCTGGTATTAATTACGTGTTTATAAATATTAAACATCATAGAACAAGTTAATAGATATATACACGAACAAACATCTTGATAAGAGTCTGTATACGGATGACAGAGAGTTTAAATATAGGTAATACTACATTTGACTATGGCAGCCTCTAACTGCAGCATGTATGGGGTATATACGCCATAAATACCTACCGTATATAGCAGTGGTTCCCAAACTTTTTCGGTTCAAGGCTCCCCAAGGCGATCAGGATTTTTCCACGGCGCCCAAAGTAGTGCCTCTTATGTAAAATAAAGAGGTGCCCCCCCCTCCCCTCCAGTGTCAGCGGCCGTGCGAGACCCCCCCCTCTATATCTCCCCCCTCTCCCCCCTCCCCGGAGCTCCAACTCACCCCTCTCCCCGGCGGGGGAACAGCCAGTGGCCAGGCAGGCTGCCTCGCGGTGCCGAGTGCCCAAGATGGTGGCGGCCTGAAGGACCCCCTTCCTCCCTCGCGGCGCCAAGTGCCTAAGATGGCGGCGGCCGGAAGTAGAGGGGGGGGAGTGTCACTGCCGCGGAGTTGCACTGTCCCAGATCACGGTGGCTGCCTCCCTGCCACTAGGCGCCGCCACTGCTCCCTGCACCTCACAGACCTCAGGGGCGCCACAGCCGCACCACCCTCTCCCGCCTGAAACACACCTCGGCGCGCCCTTAACATGCCGGCGGGGGAGCAGAGCAGTGGCGGCCGCAGCGGGGCTGACTGTCCTCACTCACCCTCCCCGTACCTCCCTGTTGCCCTCCCCAAAGGTTCCTCTCTGCGTGAGGTGGGGGGGATGCCTAACCGCTATCTTCATGCCGCCTGAGGTGTGGGGGATGCCGGGACGCTAACTATTTGCATGCCGCTGCCACGTGAGGTATGGGGGGTGCGGGGGGGATGCCGGCCTGCCCTCTAGCTTCATGCCGCCGCCGCCTCCGGTATGGGGGAGGGAGAAATGTCACCCAGTCACTCACCCAGTCACTCACTCCTCACCCACTCACCCACCCACCCAGTCACTAACGCACTCACCCACCCAGTCACTAACTCCCACCCAGTCACTAACTCCCACCCAGTCACTAACTCCCACCCAGTCACTAACTCTACCACCCAGTCACTAACTCTACCACCCAGTCACTAACTCTACCACCCAGTCACTAACTCTCCCACCCAGTCACTAAATCACCCACCCATTCACTAATGCACTCACCCACCCAGTCACTAACTCACCCACTCACTCACTACTCACCCACCCACCCAGTCACCAACCCAGTCACTAACTCACCCACCCACCCAGTCACTAACTCACTCAACCACTAACTCACCCACCCACCCAGTCACTAACTCACCCACCCACCCAGTCACTAACACCCACCCACCCAGTTACTAACTCACTCGCCCACCCACCCACCCAGTCACTAACTCACCCACTCACTAACTCACCCACCCACCCACCCCCCCCCCTTCCCCCAAATGAAGAAGTGAATTGTGTATAACCTTTGTGTTGTTTTCTCACTGTGGTTCCCCTTTCTTCCCTTCAATTTCATACGTTCTACACGCCGTGGAGCCACAAGTAGAGCAACGCGCCTGAGGACCCTTCCCCCTCAGTGAAATGTCTGCTGTATTTTTCTTAACTTTTAAGAGAAATAAGCTAAAAACGTAAAGTTGGTACATCCTGTTTAACGGAGATTGACATACATGCAGCAAACAGACTCTGTATGAAGGGTTCACACAATTGTTCACATTGAAAGATGAAAGACATGGCCCCAGATTTGTGCCGGACACAAATTCCCAGTGAGTAATGCTACGGATCACATCTTTGTTTCACTCAAAGTCCTTCAGGCCACAGAAGTCAAAGGACATGAAAAGCCAGACATGTTATGCCTTAATGTTAAGCTCTTTATGCATACTCCTCCTTCCTCAAGTTTCCTTCCTTTTGGTTGTGCTACAATAGGTTTGATCATTGATGCTTTTGGTGAATTGAGAGACCAGCAAGAACAAGTGAGAGAAGATATGGAGGTATGTAGCAATATGTTTCTAGTTCGTTATAGTAGTCTGCCCTATTTAAGGGTAAATGAATTGTTTTAGTGACATCATAAGAGTACAAATTGTCAAAGTCAGTGGAGTATGTATATCTACTATATATATTTTGGAAAGTTGTTTATTCTCTATGCATTTGGACATATCGTAAGCTATTGTAACCACATTTTGCATGATGGTTCCTGAGATCATCCCTGATGAAGGTGCATGTGCACCGAAACGTTGGATGTAACGGACTCTTTGGTCATTAACCTTTTTTGCTACATTGTGAATTTTCCAATCGTTTGGTGTACTTGGCTCCCTTTTGCATATTGCTACTCCGTGACCAGTATGTCTTGCTTTTAGCACCCATTTTTTCACTGTCCTTTATCCTAGACTCCCTTTTTAGGGGCATCCCAAGTCCCTTAACCGGATTCTCCCTTTTTCTTTATGTTCCTGTTTGGATACATTCTATTTTTAATTTTATGAATTATTACAATTTCTCTGACAAGCAAGTCAGCCACTGGGTGCTGTACCTGGTAGGCTATGTATCGTATCCATGTAGCTATCTTAATGCACATAGCCTGGTGGCAGATATAGAGTCAGATAGCTATAAAGTCTACACAGAAAGCAGACAAGGAAAGAAAGAGGAAGTCAGTTGGCACGTGAGGGAAAGTAAGAATGCTGGAGAAGGAGATATTAAAGGAAAGGAATGAGAGGGGTAGGGGGGATGAGGTTGGTTTCTTTGAATTAAGAACTCCAGGTACTTTCAGCTAGTATAATATATATGCAAATATATACTGTACACGTACACACATGTAATCTGTAAAGGTTTACAGAAAAAACCTGTAAAGGTTTACAGAAAAAAAATTCTAAGTACACAGACACACTTATTTTTCGTCATATCTTGTAGACAAAATCACCACATTTTCAGGATTTTTTTTTTTTTTTTTTTAGCAATTATAGGTCTGTCACAGTGAATTATAAAATTTTAGAATTATTTGATAATCTAATATTCTGTAAGTGCATAGTTACAAAATGGTGTTTCGCGAAGAAGATAAGAACGTATTAAAAGTGCTTGAGACAGAGCAAGAATTAGGATCCAAAAGGCTTACATAAAATGTTTCCTGATCAAGGATGATCGTTAAGAGAACTGAAAAAACTCATTTGTAAAATAAAGTATCGTTCAGGAGTGGGAGCACCTGGATCAACGCTTTGTTGAATATACAATCAGACAGTGGCGTGCTCGTCTTCAGGCACGCTTTCCAGCGGAAGGAGGACATTTTGAACAACCACTATTAACCATACCTTGAACTCAAACTGTTGTAATCTAATCTGAAACACTAAGATTACTGTAAACTTTAACATATTTCCGAGCTTAGGATAAACTCCTATTTCTCCTTGAGTGAACATGAACATAACGCAGTGTATCTGGTACTTGTTGACATAATACAGTGACATCAATTTAGTTAACATCAGATGATTGTCTACATTGTGCTTCTTATATAGTGTTAATCTATTTAACAATCCACATGAAAATTGGCACAATTGTAGCTCTGAGCGAGAATTATACAAATTCAAATATGATGAAAACACCACACACAACTTCAAAGAGAAGCACGCAGGGCACACAAACTTGTACATTACATTTTTAACAATCCACATGAAAATTGGCACAATTGTAGCTCTGAGCGAAGAAATAATGCGAAACATTGATGAAAAACACACCACTTCACAAGAGAGCACGCAGGGACACCCCGTTGGTACATTAACATTTTTACTGAATAGCATAAAACAGGAAACCCGCTAATGCACTTACAGGAAAAAAGTTCTTTAAGATTATATCACCATAATCACAGGACTCCAGCGATGATCTAAATTCCTCTGTTGTGAGTCTCGTCAGGCGTGTCCATCTGTGGTTCTCAGCACAGCAGGCGAGACTTCCACGCGGTGGACGATGGATGTCGCCGTTTGTAGATCTACAATAGACACTTGATTTGGGAACTTTTTCATACATCTTACTATTTGATATTTTTATTGACACCATTTTTCTCTTTTTGCTATGTTTGTGAATTTTTTTTGTTTCAATATGTTGATTATTTATATAGTAAGCTCTGAGAGCAGTGGTACTGCACTTTATTATATTTTCCCTTCTATACACTTCATTTATTCACTTAGCGCACCGAGATTACCATATATAAATACGTATGTATGATTTGGGGGGAGAAACACATTACAGGCCTTTTCTGTTTCATTCTCTCTTCCAGACTAAATGTTTCATTTGTGGTATTGGAAATGATTACTTTGATACAACGCCTCATGGGTTTGAAACGCATACTTTACAAGAGCACAATTTGGCCAACTACCTGTAAGTACATGCTGGTATCTTCTGTTTAATGTCTGTATCAGGCTACATGTTTGATCCTGTGCGAGTACAGTGATAATGGGAATAGTTTTTATAGGACAAGTTCAGGAACCCGTTATATACAGGTATGATCATGGGGTGTCCCATTCTGTGTGCCCACTGCAGACATTTTTCATCATCATCTGTTTCAAAGAAGCTGCCAGGACTGTGCATACAAATTTGTGCCTAATGAATTAAGGTAGCTTAACACACGTCATATGTGTGACACCGATACCAACGTACGAGGCGGATATCCCCTCTCTTCCTGAGTAGCTTTGTGTCCAGTTATATTAATTCCAAGATCTGAAATTACTTATAGGATCAATGCGTCACAGAATTTCCTGAGATTTGAAGTGTCAAGTAAAGACTGCGAGGGGGAGGCAGACGGGGGCGCGAAGACTGCGAGGGGGAGGCAGACGGGGCGCGAAGACAGCGAGGGGGAGGCAGACGGGGCGCGAAGACTGCGAGGGGGAGGCAGACGGGGCGCGAAGACTGCGAGGGGGACGCAGACGGGGCGCGAAGACTGCGAGGGGGAGGCAGACGGGGCGCGAAGACAGCGAGGGGGAGGCACAGAAGGCTGAGAAGGAGGCTAAGGGTGTGGGTGAAGGCTGAGATGGGAGGCAGGTGCTGACTGTCGATTAAAAGAATACTGATAACGGGCTTGCAAGGATTTTATATGCAGCAAAAACTGAAAGCAGGAGGAATTTATCTACGCTGACCTTTTCAAAATGAAAAGGAAGAGAAAGCAGAATGGCCACAGGTGTCAGAAGTTAATTCCTACAGGATATCTACAAATATGTCTTGGAGTCGGCTCATATCTTGCTGATTTTCGTACTCTCTGCTCCTGCTGATACAAACAAAGCCGTAGTGGCCACAACCTCACAGGGTATATGAGCGCTCACAGCTCCCCTCTCCCCACAACCTCACAGGGTATATGAGCGCTCACAGCTCCCCTCTCCCCCACTCCTGCCAGCTGTAGCTGAACATGACATTTTTTCCAGCTATTCAAGTTTCACAAAGGACCTTCACAAGTGTATTTTTGTTGCACTCCGGTTTATTTCCCATACCGTACCGGTGCCTCCTGACGAAAGAGATAAGATAAACTGCCATTTTGGCACTGTTACCTGTTATCACTTGTGCATTTAATAGTGGTTAGTTCATCTGTAAAGGCATTAAAAGCAAGCTCCCTGGGATAACCAGATCAGTGGAATAAGCCTTAGAGGGCTGCTGGCTATGTTAAGTAATTCAGGCCATCATTTGAAGGAGCGGGCATCAGAGGGTGTGCAGGAAGTCACAATCACAGCTCAGCAAACCTGCACCGTTCTCATTACTTCCAGGTGTTTTTACTATTTCCATGTAACAAGGTAAATCCCTACACTACAGGGCTAACAGTCTAATGTGGTGTCTGAAACACAGCGAAATACACGGGACTTGCTTAAGAATCCAGAGAGAGATTTACATGAAAACCTTTGAATTCTAGAACTTGTTCAAATGTAAATGAGTGGTTTTCTTCTTCACACACACAGACAGCTCTGGCTCAGCACGTGCAGCTTATCTCGCGTCCCCCATACACTCTTACACCAGAGGTGTCAAACTCATTTCATAAGACGGGTCTGATTTGACTTCATACATTTTCAAAATACGCATATGTAACGGTCAGACCCCCACCCAATCTCATATTGACCCCTGTGGGTGTAATCTGCTCCCAATTACATGTATGTGTGTTGTGGTGCACCTGCTGGCAACAGGACTCCTGAGTCTCCCGCTGGTTGGTAATGGGGAATATCACCATGACAGGCGTCTGAGGTAGTGGTGCTGAGTCCTTCTCACATTTGGTACAGCGCCTTCACCCCATCAGGATCCCTACGGCAGCAGGGAGGAGTATCTGGCGGGGAACTCCTTGGTGCATCTTCCTGAGGAATAACTCTAGACTCATACAGGAAGGATCTCTTGAACCAGAGCGTCTTTAATTGCATGTCTTGTGGCAGACTGCCCATCATAGCGGCCGACACTTAGCCGCACATTTCGTGGAGGTACTCCATGCAGAAGGTTCCTCCTCTCTCTCTAATCGAGTTGCTCTCCCACCTCTCCCCTAAGGGAGATCACCAGCTGTGCCAGGTCCCTGGACAGTGTGTAATAGATTGTCCCTGACAGACAGACTTGAACTGCTGCAGACCTTGAACTCCAACTCTGAACCAGCAGAGCTTAACACTGAACATCACACAAACTTTTGGGTGTGCTGTGCCATATATAGGCTCCAGAAAAGACCCACCTCTGTGTCACTAACAGTGGACACAAAGCATGCTGACACTTCCTTTGCTACATATATGACACATCACAGGGGTTTGAGGGCAAACATCCATGATCACTACTGGCAACCCTGCCTTCTTACCAGGATTACTGCCAGCAAGAGAGAGATCTGTACACCAATTTTACACATGGCTACACATATAAATCATAGAAGTGCAGCTGTATGCTAGATGTCAGCATTAAGCTCACTATTCCCCCCTCTTTCTCCCTCACCCACACACCCCCTCTCCTTCACTCACCCCCCCCCTCACCTCCCCACCTTCTCTCTATTTTTCTCCCCACCTCCCACCCTCCCACTCTTAATACATATCTACCTCGCCCCCCACACTGTTAATATCCCCCCCATTCACACTCTTCCAGGGTGAGGCAACATGAGGAGAGAGCTGGTGTGGGGGAGGGGCCTGTGCTGCCCCTTCCATGCAGCTATGACTGCAGCAAGATCCCACACAAAGGCTAACCAGGCTCTCCTATTGGTCCTATTGGTCCTGCAAGCCTCGCAAGGGTTCCTGCTGCAGTCATGTGCGGTAACATCACAGGCCCCTCCCCCTCTCTAGCTCTCCCCTCATGTCCTGGTACATTATATGAGGACCAGACAGAAGGGTCCAACGGGCCATATGTTTGACAGTCGCCTTACACACTGTTTAGAAACCAGTGCAGGCTGCAATGGCGGAGGTTTCTTCAGAGAATTTCATTACCAGTAACCAATATCAATCGGTACTCATGAATACGGGCTCCATCTTATCTCAGTTACTGGATTCCTTATTTATATGACTATCTCTGCTTATTTCAGGTTCTTTTTCATGTATATCATTAATAAGGATGAAACAGAGCACACTGGGCAGGTAAGTGTGCACACACGCACGCACGCACGCACACACACACACACACACACGCTGCATGGAGTGATATCACCCCTATAAATAAAAATGATTAGCAGATTTAAAACTCCAACCAAAAGTCTCTCCAATTTTTATATTACACTGAGGCACTTAACTTCATGACAAATTTTCATTTTCCAATTAGAAATTAGCGGACTCCAGAACCTGCCATACAGGCATTAACTACATTTGGGTCAAACTAAGGCAAAATAAATGGAGTTATTCTCTATTAGAAGAGCACAGGTCTGCTTTACAATAGGAATACAAGAACGTAGCAATGTATACATTCTACTACAGTCATCTGTTCTTCTATCACATTGAGACTTCTCTGAGCCTCTTCCAGCTGCACGGTTGTCCTTGAGTGTCAGGTATATGTTTATCAGTGTAACATGCCTCTAATTGCTCACTTTGTGTCTGAGCAGCTTTCATCCTGTTTATTCCTGTATTTAAAACAATCATGCACAAATATGTGGCATGATTCATGACCATATTGCAGCCTTTCAGACAAGAACAATAAGCCACTCAAAGCATTAAGACGTCAGTCTTTCGCCTATGAGTCATTCAGCGACCCTCATACACCTGTCATTAGGATGTCATTCACATCTTTACCATATGACAATTTTTTTTTGCTGTTTCAGGAATCCTATGTCTGGAAGATGTACCAGGAGCGATGTTGGGACTTCTTCCCAGCTGGTGACTGTTTCCGCAAACAATATGAAGATCTGCTTGGATAATTGCCCCATCGACCCAACAGCACGATGTGCTGCAAGGGGAAAGAATTTTGAATAAGAATTACCTAAGGGGGACATTTACTAAAAAGGCCACTTCTGCCCAACAAGACCACAAGTTGCTGGTCTGGATCTGATCTTAACAACAAGGCAGTACTAACACAACCCAGGTCACTAACGAACGTGTGATTAAATCCCAGATTTAGAGAACAATTTTTTTTTAAAGAATCACTACAGTACGTTAATAAAGTGATGCTCTAACATGCTCAATTAGCCATAGTGCCATTTGTTGAGTCGCTGACAAACCGCTAGACCATATTTGGAACAAACTAGAGAGGACCTATAGCCACAAGTTTACATATGTACAAATGCTATTATGTAAAAACCAGAATTCAGACTGACTGCATCCGCTACCCCCCAGCTGTAATATCCAATACCTGTTTTCATTTCTGCCATTTTTCAGTCACCTTTGCACCTTAACCAGGTGAACACCGGGAGACATTTCATTGTTAAAGTGCCACTACTGGCTGCACCAGGATGAAAGGGCTAACTGACACCTACACTTAGAAGTGCACAAAATGTCGCTCCCGAAAGCAGCGGAATGGTTCTCTGCTGCGCATCAGCGTTCCCAGCATTTGCGGCAGACGGGCTATCACTACACTGCAGACCCATCCAGCAGGGAATGGGTTACACCGTTTGAATCTATCCCGCGCAGTGTCTGGAGAAGCATGGGAAGGGGAGGGGGGTTTTGCCAGAGTTATGATGCCACCCACGGCTGTTTTCATAAAACGCCCGCACGCTAGCCGGATAAGCCACGTACCTTGAAGTTTGCCGCATCGGTTTCTAAAAACCTTGTGCTCTGGAGACGGGAAGATCACACACAGGTATTACCAGAGAGCGATCCTGCACATCTGGAAGCTCACAGTGGCTTGCAGCTATGACATCATAGTAAAGCTCTGACCCGTACAAGTTTACCTACGTAAGATAGGCTCACCTTAAAGGTATTTGCTAGTGAATGTAATTAGATGTAGCTTGTAAAGCTTTAGGCAATTGAAAGGGAAAAAAAAGGGGGTGAAAGTTATTATTCAACCCTGAACTTAAATCGATGAAGTGCCTTAACCGTCTGTAGACGCAGCTATGCAAGATGTTTTTTATGTTAGTATTAGATTGACGAAATACACTAAGTTGTGCCGTTTTTTTTGTCTTACTGTATGAAATAAGAAATTGCATTCAATTGCTATTTAGTTCTTCTTTCAATTCAGTTTGCTGGGTACTGTTATTTAAAGAAACTGGAATGTATCTTAAACTCTTTACTCTCTTAAATGGAAATCTTATGCCAAAATCAAGCACTGCTTTCTGGTCATTGGTAAGTGCTGTAGTGAAGCTGCTAAGTTTATGCATTTTTCTTCAAACACAATAAAGTGCCCATCGCAATAAACAAATTATAAACCAGCTGTGCTCGTTGTCCTAACTGCTTCGTCTTACTGCGCAGACACCAGGCTGCCTGGTTTTGGAATAAAGCGCCACCATTGATTAGCATAGGACTTAATTCCTGCTAATTCATACCAGGTGAGGCTCGTCTCAAATGATTACTGATCAGACGTGCAGAGCTAGTACAATAGGATAACATTACTGGCTTTACACTTCTTAACTATTTGAAAGAGTAATATTAAAGTGTAAATTGATCACCACATTCAGATCACTTTTTGCATTACTATGCATAGTGCAGAAGAGCAGAGAGGGTCCCGTTGCATTCCTACATAGAACCAAATGTCCTAATAACAGTCACGTTTAAGAAGTTAAAACTTTAAACAAAAAAAAAAACCTCGAGAATGAACATTTCGAATTTGAAAACAAAAAAAAAAAGTTGCTTTGAACTCTGAGCGGGAGGTAATTGGCATCTTTACTGCACCCTAATGAGAACACTTACACTCTCTCCTGCAATGTCAGAGCGTCAGTTCTGTAACGGGTTAGGATAAAGGAAGAGATATTGCACAGAAAAGGGCAGAAAACATCCACATTTCAGGTTTCATGTTTGCAAATGTTCGGGACAAACATTGTTTTTCTTTGAATCCTTATACTTGCCAGATTTAAAATCATCAGTCAACGTGTATTATTAACCTATGAACCATGTAGCAGTCATTAGTGCTGGTGGGTCCTAGTTGGGAATGCTGCTTTATTGCAATGAGAGAAATAATGGACTTTTTTATCACTTGTGTGACAGACCTTTGTGGGTGAAACTTGTAAAATTAAAGAATTAAAATGTAGACTTGGGTCACTCATGAGCTGTCGGTGTGAGAATTCCACCCACACACCTAATAAACCTCATATTAGGAGAGGATTAATACATTCTAATATCAGATACTATCATAACAATGAATATTGTGCAGGCAGCAAAGCTTCCTCTGATCTGAAATAATAGTTTGCTGCGCTTTAACTCACATTAACAACCAACATTATTAGCCAGTGGGGCCGTATTTCTTCATGTAAGGCAGGACTAATGTCTGCCAGCCTCCGAGCTCAGATACTTAAGATGGTTGATTGTTTATTCACACTCCGTATTTAAATTGTAGCTTTTTTTATTGTTTTGTTCAGAGTAGATGTTGATTTGCTCCTGAGGCCACATTACAAAGCAATTTATAACATGTAAAGAAATGGTTTTCAGGTTCAAACTGGGGTGGGATGAAATGAGTGTCCTTGTGACCTGGTGCTGTCCCGTTCTTCACATAGGATCAGGAGATCATGCTGTCCAGCCAATCCTCCAAATCCTCAGGTGTCACAGCCACAGGTGTGTATTTTCCTTCAGCAGCCGAGCAAAGGTCCTCTGGCACAGGGGACGGGTCTGGAAATATGGAAAGGAGCACATGAAAGGAGGAATTCTGCACTATCTGCCATTAAGGTGCACTCAGTCTTACTGCAAACTGGTACATACTGTATAATGAATATTATTATAATGTGCTATCCAGTATGGGGAAGCGCTGGAAGACATAACAGATGAATCTGTAACACCAAACAATATGCTGTAAGTTTTTTCCAGCGTTGAAGGGGTTACTCAGCAGGTAAGGTAACCCCTTCAGTTCTCATTTCATGTAGTGTTTCTTCCATACTCCTGTATGGACATGAACCAAGCTGTATATGGCCTGCAGATCGGAGGGGGTTGCAGACGCAAAACTCAAAACAAAAAGCAGCCACAAGCTGACACTGAAAGAGGTTTGGGTGTCCCCAACATGGTTAAATACTATAGGGCAGCCAATCTAGGACAAGGCGTTTATTGGCATGATAAAATAGAAACTCAAAGATAGGTTGACAAAGAGGCCTCCTATAAACTTAAGAGAATCAGAGATATTCTATAGATTCCCAAAAAACAAAGGGCCCTGGACATTTTGTCTCATCCAATAAAATTGTATGTATAACTTATGGGACCTTAATAGATCCACACAAACCTCTCTATTCTCCTTTAGCCACTAACACACACACACCACCCACCACCACCTCTTGCCCCTTCCCAACCCAAGTTTGCCGCCAGGTATATGCTTGGAAGCATTTACGAATTGGAAGCAATCTGGAATACTTTGCCTCTGATTTTATAGTTAATGGGAAGATCAAAACGTTAAAAAAAAATAATGTAAGATACATTTCGTATCCCAGCTATTACATTATTTTCTTACTACCAACTCAACTATTTTGTGGAATCCACCTTACCCCTTAGGTCGACCTTCAACTTTGACCACCTATGTAGGCGTAGCTCGGACCAAAAAGGTATTACATCCATAGCGAAGCACATAGTGGGAAAATGACTTGGAACAAGAATTAGATTGGCATGAGTGGCCAGAAATCTGTGAAGTGATGGCCAAGTCCTTTATCAACACAGTCCCAAAGGAAAACTATAAAATCCTGTATCAATGGTATTTAACGCCGACTAAGTACTGTACATACAATATCTCCTAAATGTTCAGATTTGTGCTGGAGGGAATGTGGTGTAAATATCCCAATTGTTCAATATCAGCATTACAAAAGACCCCTGGTGTACTTTGCTGATCAGACGCCTTCCAGATTTCCATAGATACATCAATAAGCTTCTAACATATCTTTGTGGTGACTAAATGTGCAAGATGTTACAGTCCGTCCTAACAATAAACCAAATAATAATGCATATATGGGAGGCCAAGGAAAAGGGAAAAGTTACACATAACATTACCGAAATTTCAAAAAGTATGGGCATCATGGACCGAATATGTACATTGTCCGATAAAGGGAATAGACTTTTATAGACTGACATAGTCCCCAAATTAAGACAATGTAACCATATTTTTTCTTCCCTTCCAAAGCTAAGAGTATAGGAGAATATACCTCAATAGTGTTGTACAATGCTTAGCGGATATACTGGTAGAATATTCTGTGAGCACGCGATGGGACGTTTCCTGTGCCCCCTTTTTCTTCTCTTTTACGTTTAACTACTGTTTAAATTGTTTCTATGCCTGGAAATTATGTTTCATTACCACAATTGTCACTCTGTTTGTAAACCAATACAAAAATGTCAATAAAGTGTTAAAAATAAATACAAATACAACAACAAAAAAGCAACCATAGAACTCAGCCAGTGGACTTGGTACACAGGAGGGCGTCACAGAGAAATGGGGGTGGATCAAGTGTGTGCCCCAAACACGGACACCACCTACCTAACTGCCTCGCTCAGGCTACTTATTGAATGAAGTGTGCTAATAAAGTGACAATTATTAAACTGCAAAACCACACACCAACGGCAGCGGTGTCTGAATTCTTCTCACCAGAATAACTTGGGTTAAGAAAGCCCTCTTCACCCTCACATGTCACAGGAAGTGAGCGTAGTGTCCAAAGTGTGCAACAGCCCAGCTCATATACAGACCTCTGCCAGAGCGTTAGGAGCAGCATAAAGCTTCACTCTGTATAATACACAGTGTAAGCGAGTCACTGATGTATGTGGGGATATTTCTATATACTGTAAAAGGAGATGGTCCAGCCAGACTGTCAAGATCGAGCCTTGTTAATTTGTTAAGAAGCAGAATGTCTATCAGCAGGCTGCCTTCTCTACACAAGACATTGTATTTATGACCAGATGAGTTTGATTCATTCTTCCTCATTCAAAGTATCTGAAAGCAGACAGCGCTCTTCATTATGCTCCAGTCTCACCCTGGGAGGAGGTTAGAAGCGGCAGGAAAATCTCAAGACACCAATAACTGGTGATAAAACCATTATAAGATCATGGATCCCTCATCCATGCATTGCAAAGGATTTTGACAATATACTTCCACCCATTTAAAGTTTCATCAAAATATTGTACAAACAAAAACCCGGAACCAGGAAAAGTGACCTCGCTCTGTTGAATAAATGAGGTGCTATCACTGGATTATGTGCATACACCAGAATTTACACTAATATAGAGGAAAATAATAATCCGTATTTGTGATATACTCCAAAAAACAGAAATATATTAGCAGTGCATGAATATAAGAAAGTTATAATAACTCGTACTTAAGCTTCCCAGACCTTATGTTTAAAATCACAGTTAAGTGTTAGATTGATATGTTTTTAAAGAGAACCTTTTTTTGTCAGTAAACATCGATTTAAAAAGTTACGTTTTAGCATTTATTCCTGGTGAACTTGCAGCCAACTTTCTCATTTTCATGTGTTGCTAATATAGCCTGGATTCCCCGTGGTCCCCTGTTCATCCCCTTAGCTCTTGCTGCAGGAGCGACTGGCAGCGGAGGTTGAGGGGAGTGTGAGGAGCGGTGCCAGAGCTGCGGAGGGTAGTGCAGGCATTGCGAGCAGTCAGGCGAGGCGACCGGGTCGCCGGAGGTCTGCGGCGTCTCCCTGTGCAGGGCGCCGCCATCCTGACATTGATCGCGCATGTTCAGTTGTGCATGTGCAGAGGAGTTCCTGGTGCGGCAGCCATTACATGGAGGCGCACGCATGCGCAGAAGGGGACAGGAGTGGCGGCCGTGTTAGGCAAAGCCCCGCAGGGGAACTACAGTCCCCAGCAGCCCCAGGGGCTGTAAGATCAGGTGCTACTCAGCAACCATTCACGCGGTTGGATTCTCCTGCTCACCAAGAGATACATTTGGCGCGCTTAGACAGCCACGGCAGTTGGAGCTGGAACCAGGAAGGGGAAGGTAGGGTCTGAGTGTCAGTGGCATTCCGACTAGGCCAGATTAACCCCTTAGGTCCCAGATAGGCCCCAATCCAGTAAGCTTGTGGTTGCTTCAGGGAAGGCCCTTTAGATAGGGACACTGCCCCTGTAGTGCCAAGTGTCAGGGACACAGCGACAGACCCACGCGGTGGGTTAGGCCTGTGGTCCAAGACCAGGTTGCCATCTTTGTCAGAGACTATCTATGGTGGATCGCTCTGGCTGGAGGCCACCCCACGCAGAGGTGGAAGGCGTCGTTGGATCAGACTGATCGTTTGATTGTTGTTCAGCTACACCCGAGAGCTGGAGCCCCCGGGCAGGTATACAAACAAGTGTACCAACAGTCCACAGGCTAGCGCTACGCCGCATACTTGGGTGGGATTGACATTGTGGGAAGGACACACGGGCTCTGGTGTCCCTGCACCCCAAGTACGGTTATTTACATCTATATAGTGTATGCATTGTGTTGTATTATTGTTATGCTGATTAGGTGTCCTGTAAATACTGTTATACCTAACCTGTGTGTAATTACTGGGTACATTGTCTTGGAAGGGGCTATCCCCCTGCGTGTGGATCTCTTCCACGTGGAGGCGCTGCATATGTGTAAGTGTATAGGTCACCCCAGGCTCCCTTCAGCGGAGAATCAAGCCTCCTGTAAGCCATCCAGGTAAAGCACCACGATAGCGTCCCTAGACACGGGGGAAAGGGGGCTACACCAAGATATATATTCTTTAGGTTTTTTAAAGTGCATCACAATTAAGGATTATTCTTTTCCTCTATACTTCATTAAAATATTATCGAAGCTCTTCAGTAATTACAACTGCTTCCACCTTTAAAAAATCAACCCTAAACACCAAAAGATAAATTGATAGAGATATATAAATGTAAATTTTTCAGGCTTCTTGATCCCAGTCCATCCACAACACACAGACGTGGCTGGAGGTTGTGTGTCTGGGCCACAAGCTTTGGAGAAATAAAAATAGAAAAGTAAAGTAGCACAAGAAGCTGAAGGCAAAGTAGCTACAATACCATACCATGTGCTTCACATGTCAACTGCAGGTCTTGCTCGTGGCTCACGCCGGTTGCTCCAGGGTTTAGATTGCTTCCTGTTTCTTCTCTGACGGAAGCTTCCAGACTGAGCAGGAAGTCAAGCTCCTCATCCAGAGCCTGTGCGGTTTCGGTGGGCTTTCTGGTGTCTCCCGTGTGCAGTTCTGGGAGGGGAAGTGACCCTGGAGTGGAACCCGCTGATGCGCCGATGCCTGTCTGGTTAATGAAAGTTGGGGGCTGGTTCATGTTGCCCTTTGGTTTAAACTGAGGGAGCTCCTGAGGCAGCTCGTCCTAGGGAGAAACAGGATGACACCTTCAGGTTGCGTTAATCACTTGGGAGCTGAAATTTACATGTGCGCTTAATAAAAAAAAATATGCACTCAACAGGGATTTAGGCTTTCTACAGAAATTAATCTTACGTTATCCAATTTAGATGTATGTATTTGATCGCGTCCGTGTGATATATATATATACACATACTGTATACACACATACACAGTATATCTTATTATATATTTGTGAAAGCACTGTATGCCTGTCTGCATCTTCCTGTGTCCCTAGGGGAAATCTCATTGGTCCCTTGGCCCACCCACCCCCGCACCTCTGATTGTCCTGAGGCAGAGTGACGACACACACACACACACACACACACACACACCTCTCTCTCTCTGTCCTCTCCCACCCCCCATCACACTCACCCACACACACACACACACACTATAAGTTTCTACCCACCTTCTATAAGAGGTAAGAAAGGATATAGGGTGATAAACATAGGCAGGAGTGCTACTTTACAACAGTTAGGCCTATTTGTGCAATATATGCCTGTGAGAGTCTCACTCACCTGCACTTTCTATAATCTGACCAATCATGCCGCGGGTAAAATACGACATTAAATCAGGACATGTGAAATTCTCTTTTCTGATTAAAGTATATGTCGAGACGTTCCAAATGTGGCTGAGACACAAACATACGTCAGGACTTCATCTGTCCAAGGTGCACTGCTAGGCGTTTCCCATGGGAAACAAAAGAAAAATCGATCTTCACCAGCATATGTTAAAAACAAATATCATTATAAAGAAAGTCAATAGAATGAACACGTGGAGATCAGAGGGTGAAATTATAGTCTCATGTCCATGAAACAAACACATCAATCAATCTCACAGTATAAAGGATGAGAGGGCTGAGAATGTTTAGACCGTTTGCAGATCTCAGCGAGGAGTTAACCTTTTGCTTATCGGGCTGCTCTATACAATCCGTGTTGTCAGAAGACACGCAAATGTAGGTGAAGTCTGTCAGGAGAAGCACTACTGACAACATATCACAGTAACTTCATGGGGCACAGCAACAACACAACAACAATGTAACAATGCAACCATGAGAAGCAGATACAGTATTACACAACATATCAAACAATAGCGTCACATGACACAGAGATAACACAACATTATCAGTGTAATTTCCCAGGAAGTACAGTACTGATAACACAATATATTACAGTGTCATTTTATAAGAAGTCGACATTATACAACATATCACAGGATAACTTAATCTTACAGAATGTTTATAGAATTCAATTGTAAAGTCAGCACATTTTATCGGATCTATTACAAAATATTGCAATAATATGGCCATTGGCAAGGCCCACACCTGTATTTAAAGTTATTTGCTGTAAAGAAACAAAACATATCAATTTATTTTCTGTCTCCTTTCCTGGCATCACATGGGATGGTCAGGGACTCTCTCTGCACCTTCTCCCCCTTCCCATTTGTGCTTAGGGATTGCTGTAATGTGACATATCTACCAAGTAAAGATTTATTTATACTGGTATAAATAGGAGACTTTACAGGACACAATGTTGGAAGCACTTGTAATCTAGTGTTTGGTCCATGACACACAGGGAGATAAAGTGACTTGCCCAAGGTCAGAAGAAGCTGTCAGAAGGAGACAAAGTCTTCTATCATGTTCAGACATTTCCTCTAGGGATTAGGAAGGATAAATCGGATACAGCCATGCAAAGTGATGCCCCCAGGTTTGCTGATGGAGGGTCCTATCCTGTGTTTCAGTGCAATCTCTGCCCAGTTTACAGAACTGGGTTATCTGCTGCACGTACCACAAGCCCTCGAGAAAGCGTAATGGCGAAACGTACGTCGGGAGACGTGATGACGTCACACTGTAAGCAGTCCCTGTGAGATCAGCTGTGAAACCGGGAAGCTCCAATCCCAGCTCTGTCTGAGACAAGGTTTGCCCCTGCCGTTTCTAACTACTAAAGATTAGTGGTGAACAGATTGGCAGTTACATTTATACTAAGGCGCCTTGGTCAGTTTCCCAATAGGGTTCCGTATTAAGTACTCCATATTTTAACGCAAATTATCTTCATGCTCAGATCCAGCCGAAACAAGCTGGGAGCAGGTTTAATAACCATCTACTGCATGACAGGGAAACAACATACCGGTCAGATCAACTGCTTATATATTTTGGCAATGATCTAAAATGCTTAGATATCATGCACCTTCAATAGCTCCGGTTGGGAGCTTTGTACTTCAGCAAATATTTATATGTTAGGCCGAGGCCCAGCTGCAACGACGCGTTGAGAGACAATTGACCCTACCTGCAGTCTGTAGGGAGCTGGAGCGGGAGCTGGATAGGGGGAGGGGGGTGGCTGAAGCAGGGGTCTCTCGGGCTGCAAGAGTGTGCAGCGAGCCCCCACACATGCCCTCGGCTGCTCGCTCTCCGTGCTGTCCCCCCACACACACACACACACACTCCCCCCCCCACACCTTTTGGAGGTGGGGGAAGCTCTGACACTCCCGCCCTCGGCGCTGATAGGCTCACCAGCGCACCACGTGACGCGTCACCGCTCGGGATCGCAATTCTCTTGCATCCCTTGGCATCTGACGCGTCACAGCGCGTAGTGAGCCTCGCCGGAAGGAGGCAGCGGGGACAGACAGGAAGGAGGTAAGGGGCTGGTGGCCCGCGTGCACGGCCGTCCGCAGCCTTAGGTAGTTATATACTTACCTCAGTAGGGATCCAATCACACCTCGGAACCTATGTAAAACATACTGTTTATCTGTAAAACTCCGTGCACCATCTTGAAATATCTTACGCCTCAATAAGTCAAATGTATTTACAAGCAAGCAATTAGTCATACCTATCAGTTTTGTCCACCTATCATAGTGGAAGACATTTTAAATTGGTTCCCTTACTCTTAGACTATAAGAGTTTAGTGGCGCTTGCATCAATATGACAAATAGCAAATATAATTGAGCATAGAGGGGAGTACTAACAATACACCTACGCCGCCATACATAGGAGCACATGATTTGCATTACAATTCACTTAGGCTACGGAACATCTGGATGTTTGATTCACTGCTACTAAACAGAGGAATATTAATATCTTCAATTCAGTGTAATTACGTTAATCACTACAAAGAGTCCACTCTTGTAAGATTTGGATACGTGACTTTTAAACATTATCTCTTTATAAGTATGAGTTTTCTGCACAAGAGACATTTGCATCAGGTATTTATGTAAGAATCGAATGATAATACCTTGCCATTAGTACCTTGAAATAAACATACCGAGACCACCACTCCATAAGAGCTAACTTTACAAATTAAAGTTTTTTTTGGACTCTCATATACATCAGGGAAATACAGGCATACCCCGCATTAACGTACGCAATGGGACCGGAGCATGTATGTAAAGTGAAAATGTACTTAAAGTGAAGCACTACCTATTCCCACTTATCGATGCATGTACTGTACTGCAATCGTCATACACGTGCATAACTGATGTAAATAACGCATGTGTAACAGGCTCTATAGTCTCCCTGCTTTCGCACAGCTTCGGTACAGGTAGGGAGCCGGTATTGCTGTTCAGGACGTGATGACAGGCGCATGCGTGAGCTGCCGTTTGCCTATTGGGCGATATGTACTTACTCGCGAGTGTACTTAAAGTGAGTGTACTTAAAGCGGGGTATGCCTGTACTAAGCCCTGTACACGCAGTCCTCAGTTATCCAACAGAATCCGTTCTGGAAGTAGCGTTGGATAGTGAAACCGGTGTAAAGCGAGTCCCATGTTAATAAGTGGCGGTGAGTGTCGGATAACGCATTCCGGCGTCGGATAACGCATTCCGGCGTCGAAAAAAATGGTCCGTAGGGTTGCATTGTAAAGCGTTGGATATGCCATTCGTTTGGATAACGAGGACTACCTGTATTTATGTTTTGTGTATGTATAGGGTCTGTGTCATGTATGTGCTGAATAACCCCATCTCTTTTGTATTGTATGTCTTTATTTATATAGCGCCATTAATGTACATAGCGCTTCACAGTAGTAATACACACGGTAATCATAAATAACAGATAATATAAATAACAGGTCATGAGAATAAGTGCTTCAGACATAGAAGTAACATTAAGGAAGAGGAGTCCCTGCCCCGAGGAGCTTACTGTCTAATTGGTAGCTAGGGAGAACGTACAGAGACAGTAGGAGGGAGTTCTGGTAAGTGCGTCTGCAGGGGGCCAAGCTTTATGTATGATGTGCCCAGTATTATCCACAGTTGTATTCATATGCCTCTAAGCAAGTGTGTCTTAAGGTGGGTTTTAATGGTGGATAGAGAGGGTGCTAGTCTGGTATTGAGGGGAAGGGCATTCCAGAGGTGCGGGGCAGTCAGTGAGAAAGGTTTAAGGCGGGAGGGCTTTAGATACAAAGGGGGTAGAAAGAAGACATACTTGAGAAGAACGCAAGAGTCGGGAGGGTGCATAGCAAGAAATTAGGGCTGAGATGTAAGGAGGGGCAGAAGAGTGTAAAGCTTTAAAAGTGAGGAGGAGAATTGAGTGTGAGATGCGGGATTTGATCGGAAGCCAGGAGAGGGATTTCAGGAAGGGAGACGCGGAGACAGATTTAGGAAAGAGTAGAGCAGTTCTGGCAGCAGCGTTTAGGATAGATTGTAGGGGACAGAGGTGAGAGGCAGGAAGGCCGGACAGCAGAAGGTTACAATAATCAAGACGGGAGAGAATGAGAGCCCGAGTCAGAGTTTTAACAGTCGAGCAACAGAGGAACGGGCATATCTTTGTGATATTGCAGCGGAAAAACGACAGGTTTTAGAAACGTTTTGAATGTGAGATGAGAATGTGAGAGGAGAATGTAAGAGACGAGTCGAGTGTGACCCCTAGGCAGCGTGCTTGGGCTACTGGGTGAATGATCGTACTTCCAACAGTAATGTGGAAGGAGGTAGTAGGGCCAGGTTTGGGAGGAAGTAGGAGGAGCTCTGTTTTTGCCATATTAAGTTTAAGGCGGGGGAGGCCATCCAGGATGATATCGCAGAGAGACATTCAGAAACTTTGGTTTGTACAACAGGTGTAAGGTTGGGGGTTGAAAAGTAAATTTGTGTGTCGTCAGCATAGAGGTGATATTTAAACCCAAGAAATTTTATTAGGTCACCTAGAGAGAGTGTGTACAGAGAAAAGAGAAGAGGACCCAGGACAGAGCCCTGGGGTACCCCCACAGATAGATCAATAGAGGAGGAGGTGTTGGCAGAAGAGACACTGAAAGTACGATGGGAGAGGTAAGAGGAGATCCAGGATAGAGCTTTGTTCCGAATACCAAGAGTATGGAGAATGAGAAGAGGGTGGTCCACAGTGTCAAATGCTGCAGAGAGGTCGAGTAATATGAGCAGAGTGTAATGACCTCTGTCTTTGGCAGCATGGTAGTCATTTGTTATTTTAGTGAGGGATGTTTCAGTGGAGTGAGCAGTGCGGAAGCCAGATTGTAGAGGGTCTAGGAAAGAATAGTTTTTGATAAAATGGAGCAAGCGAGAGAATACAAGACGTTCAAGGAGTTGAGGCAAAAGGCCGGAGGGAGAAAGGTCGATAGTTAGAAAGACAGGTAGGGTCAAGCTTGCTGTTTTTGAGTAATGGTATAACTGTTGCATGCTTGAAGGAGGATGGAAACGTATAAGAGTAGAGGGAGAATTTAAAAATGTGTGTGAGCCTAGGGATTATAGTAGGACCAAAAGGTTTTAGGAGATGGGAGGGAATGGTGTCAAGAGAGCAAGTGGTAGAGGGAGAAGAGATCTTTTTAACGATTATGCATAATAAAATATTTAAATTAATTAACTCCACACATTCACAAGGGGTTCTTTATAGGTTCTAATGCAAGAACCATTTAGTCCTGTAAACTAGTCACACTGTCATTACTGTATGTCAGTTTGATCTTTATTGGCCTAGGAGAGTGCACCACTAAAGGGGTTCTAGGGTTTACACTATGACTGATGCAGTGACCCCCATTTTTTTGTTCTTCAATCATTTACCAAAACCCCAGTGCACCCCTTACGTCAGACACTCTTCGGCTGAGCAGGTGGTTTCTCTTTTTCTCGATACTACGTACCGCAAGCCGTAACATATCATGGAACAGCAGAAACAAGACATTGCTAGGGTTGCTGACGTGTGTACTTCCGTGGCTCCCTTTGTGCAGTGAAGAGACGCAGCCCTCAGGCTTGCAGAGACGAGTGTGTGTGCTCATTCACCCATGTGTCACTCTGCCTATTCTTCAGCACAGCAATAAAACACAAAGGCAGAGAGCAGCAATAATCACACGTCAGAGGGGAGAGATACAGAATGACATCCCAGTTACAACCAGCAGAGGAAAGGGCTGTTACATCAAGATACGTCACAACATTGAGATCCTGTACTTCCCTTGGAACTCAAGCTTGCAATTTTCGGCGCAAAACATTATGAAAATGAAGCAGTTCCCCTCCGAAGGACCCACCCTGTTCCAATGCTGCAATAATGACAATACATAGAAAAGAGCAGCTGGAATTGCGGCTTTAACACAGCAGATGGAAAAACAGCAACATACAAACTCTAACCAAAACTCAAATACTGACTTTAAACTAGTGTTAAGCAGCAATCTAACATTTTGGTTTATTTTATGGATTCAAACCAGGGGGATCCTCCAGAGCTAAAACGCAATGTTTTTTTAAATGTATTATTTTATTGTTACTCATTTGGTGGTACAGTGCCACATACATGCAAGATTTCACAGGTAGATCGAGATGCAGCAATATTTCGGTATACAGCTAGAGCAACATTCTCTAGTTAATGTAACCAACAGTGTTTTGCAGTAGTATGTAACCCCTACCAATAATGTCACATGTTGAATTACTGTACAAATAATATATGCAATGTAAAGCTATAATGGTTAAACTGAACACGGTTATACTGTATGAGAAGGAAGTTAAATGCTAGCAAAGGAAATATGCAACCAGTACATTTTATTTTGTACAAGTATTCAGCTCCTTAAGTCAGTACAGTACTTGGTAGCACCTTTTGCAGCAATTATTGCCATGAGTGTTTTTGGATCGCTCTCTAGCTTTGTTCAGTCGCATGGTGAACTTTTTGCACATTCTTTAAGGGAAAATAGATTGAGTACTGATACGTCTGTTGGGGATCGTCGATGAACTTCAAGTCTAGCCATAAATGTTCGAATGAATTTAAGTTAGGACATTGACTGGGCTACTCAAGAACATTAATCCTCTTGTTCAACCACTCCAGTGTGGCTTTGCGCTCAGGATCATTGTCCTGCTGAAATTTACATTTCCTCCTCAGTTTCAGAGTCTTGGCGGACTCAAACAGGGTTTCCTCAAGGATTCGCCTGTACCTTGCACCATCAATTCTCTCCAGTCCCTGCGGAAGAGAAGCATTCCCATAACATGATGTTGCCATCACCATGATTAACAGTTGGGATGGTGTTGATAGATTCACTTCTATGAACATTAGAGCACTTCACAACTTTTATTTCTGCACCAGACTTCAACACAACGCTTTTCTCTGCGCTCTGCCGTCTCAGACACAGGTCGTGCCTGTATCATTTGGAACAATATCTGTGTCAAAAAATGTTGTCTCATGCATGGAATTCCTGCTGCAGCACCAGAAGCAGTAGGTGACAGTCACAAATTAGTCCCACTTAAAAAAACAAAATGTGAGCTTGTTCTTCAGAGAGGCGGATGCACCCATGTGTTGGATGTGCATGAATGGAACATTCCATGGTGCGGTTTATGCAAAGGGAGTGGGAAGGTCTGGGTTACTATATTCGTTGCTGAGATCAGTGCATGTGGCACCAATGGGGACACACCGGGAAAAGCGGAGCGATACGTCAGGAAAAGCATCCTGTTTCAATGCACATTGTCCGGTTAATGCCTCTGTAAACAGACAGTTAGAGGGCAGGACATTGGGACAATCCACACATGTAACATTTCTATGCCTTCTGCAGACATTCTAACCTTCCTTGTTGTGCTGCGACATTTTTTTATTTAAATGCTTTAGGTTTCAGGGATTGAAACAAATAGCAGCGGTTTCTTTTTGCAGAATTCCTGCTTGTGCTAATGAAACGGAATAAAGAAATGCATTGTATGATCACTGAGAGGAAGTCAAATCCTTTCAATTGTATTGCTGATCCCCAACATTCCTGGTGCTGCTGCAATAATTGCAGATCACTGTTTCCTCGTGCGTTGTACACAACACCATTTAAAGCAGCAGCCCGTGCTGATCGCATTCTTTTTATAGATCTCTCCTGGCCCTTTCCAGCTTTATTTCTAATATTCAAATCTGATGCTCCGTTCAGGAGAATATAGACGCTTAAAATATTAAGCGCTCGGGACTCGGGGGGGTTAAAATGGAGCCCTTCCCAGATCCCAGTACAATCTCAATTAAAAAGAAAATAGGAATTTTAACACTAATAATATATATATATATTTTAGCGCAGAACATGCAAGATACAGTATTAACATGATATTAACTACAGTTATACAGGCTTCTGAATAGGATTACTGCTTTAATGTGCGAGATAAAATCGAAACCAGTTATTTGTTTTTGGAACTTTAATAATTTGCCATTTTTAATTAGCTTTGGCTTTACCCAAGACAGCAATTTTTTACTCTCCACAGAACGTCAGAGATTGATTGAAGGCATTCGGGTGTGAAACATCTTGTAATCACGGCTTGACATGTTTGGGGGAAAAAATATTAGGAATTGGGTGCCACGATATCCCCCAAATACGGAGGATGAGAATTAGCGGACCTTGTCTGTGCCACCAGCTTGGGACTCTCCCAATGAGATCAAGATGCACAGACAGGGTGTTTAAAAACAATGAATGAGCGGAAAAGACACTGGAGGAAATGCTAAATCAACAAACAGTGTTTTATTTGTAGCCCCAATGGCAGCAAAAGTGTTAAGGCCTCGGCCAGGTAGGGAACAGGAGTGCTGGCCGGCTAGGTGCGCGCGCGTCTGGGGGCGCGGCCACAACATCATGGAGCTGGTTCGCGCTTGCGAGCAGCAAATTCAAATTTGCTTGCTCGGCAAGCAGATAAGCGCTGGCCACACATATTGTTGCAATGTGTCTCATCGTGGCGAGCGTGAGCGCGCCCGCCCGCTCAGCGCCACCCTGGGCGAGGCCTAAGAATTCTGGACCTACAGTAAGAACTTCAATCTGTACCAGAAAATGACACACGGGCCCATAGGCAGTATGTTGAAGTAGTCTTCCCTTTGCCGGGGAAGAGCTCACATTTGTGCAACTGAATGAGAATAAAATCTTTTCCAGCACAGGAAAGACTGATTAATATTGAATAAGGGTCACAGGTTAAATGGGACCAAATAAGATCACATTCATTTGTTCTCTTCTCAGCTGTCAGGGAAATGTTACAGCGAGAGGAACAAACAGTCAGGAAAGAAGCTTAAGGACACAATTCTATGTGAAGCACAAACTGCAGAATTCTGCTAGGCCAAATGTTCCAATGTTGTCCTCACACACAGTTCTCGGTTGACAAGGATTGTGAGAGATTATAACAGATTAAAATAACTGTAAAGGCGTACAGATTACATATTTTCTGTTTCACACTCAGGCACTGACTGCAACAATAGATTTTGCATAGCAATGTATACTGGCTTTCCATGTACTTACACTTTCTATTCACCTGCATTAAAATGTGAGAGAACCTGCACACTCAAAGTCCACACGGAATCAGCAGATACAGCAGAGTACCGTGCTACACCTGTCAGGTTGGGGACCAGTAAATCTGATACAGGACTGCTTTTATTGAGGTTTACAATGAATATGATGGAGTGGTGTCACCTGTCCATAAAAATGTTGCTCATGCTTTGCGACAGGCATTAAAGAATAATCTGCATAATTAATCTATCGGCGAAGTCATTATTGATTCCAGATAAGCACTGCATTTTAAATATCCATGTGCACTCATAAGCACCGCTTACTCATCTACACTACAACACAAGAGGACTTATTTTGGAGGGGTTCTCCGAGGAGCTCGTTGTATCCAATCCTCACATTACTGCAGTTACCCATAATATCCAGGTAATTGGATACAATGGTGAGGAGAAAAAATGGGACTCAAAATCTTTCAGATTTTTTCTAACACACGCACTACATCTCAGTGCACATGTAACAATTCTATGCCTAACACACGCACTACATCTCAGTGCACATGTAACAATTCTATGCCTAACACACGCACTACATCTCGGTGCACATGTAACAATTCTATGCCTAACACACGCACTACATCTCAGTGCACATGTGACAATTCTATGCCTAACACACGTCACTACATCTCAGTGCACATGTAACAATTCTATATCCAACACACGCACTACATCTCAGTGCACATGTAACAATTCTATGCCTAACACACGCACTACATCTCGGTGCACATGTAACAATTCTATGCCCGACACACGCACTACATCTCAGTGCACATGTAACAATTCTATGCCTAACACACGCACTACATCTCAGGGCACATGTAACAATTCTATGCCCGACACACGCACTGCATCTCGGGGCACATGTAACAATTCTATGCCTAACACACGCACTACATCTCAGTGCACATGTAACAATTCTATGCCTAACACACGCACTACATCTCAGTGCACATGTAACAATTCTATGCCTAACACACGCACTACATCTCAGAGCACATGTAACAATTCTATGCCTAACACACGCACTACATCTCAGTGCACATGTAACAATTCTATGCCTAACACACGCACTACATCTCAGTGCACATGTAACAATTCTATATCCAACACACGCACTACATCTCAGTGCACATGTAACAATTCTATGCCTAACACACGCACTACATCTCAGGGCACATCTACCCAGCCTAGAAATATTGCAAAGCAAGTATAAACCAACCTCACACTGATGATACCCATCAAGATTGAAACCCCCCCCCAGTTTCAGCGACCTTGCGAGACACCCCCTTTAATCTCCCCCACCACCCCTGCCCCAACACATACGTAGTCCCCCCCCCCCAAATACACATAACCACCCCATCTCCCTAATACACATAGCCCCCTCCCGTAATACAAATAACCCACCTCCCCCAATGACTAACACACACACCAGTTACTTATTGTATTGTAGTTACTTGACACATGCCTAAACTTTTCTGTTCCTTACTACTGACATTATTGAAGGCTTTTTGCAGAGGGGGAACAGAAAAAGAAGATGATGGGGGGGGGGGGGGGGGGGGGGAATTATTGAGAGAAGGGGATGTTCCCAAAGGGAAAACACACACACTTACTGGTAGATACACACACACACACACACACAGACACACAAACAAACACACACACTTCCCTCCTCTAAGAACTATGAATGATTCTGGGGGGGGGGGGAGGCACAGTACTATCACAAATAAAGCCCTGCATCTACCAATGAGGACTAAGCAGTGAGGGAAACACATTCTGATGAAAGAGGCAGAGTACAGAAACTTGCTTCACTTGTGAGGTTACGTCCTCATGCAAAACAGACTAAACCCTCTGCTAGTTATCGCCAGCACACGTATTGGTCGTGAGGCCTGTGCTCTGCATGTTGCTGTAAAAACCATACGTTGTATTTGCATTTACAAGATTGTGAGATTCAAAGGTAATTTAAGAAGTAATATTATATATTAATACAGAGTAACTGCACATTTCTAAGGAGATGTGTTAGGCTGTTCAAAATGTGCAGTTGTTCTCAGTGCTAGCTTTGTGCTGCTGCAGGTTAAACTGAGGCATTAACGCTGGATATGGAGCTACATAGGAATCCTCTGTGTAAATCCATATCTGTTTCCCAAGGATCCAAGTATAACTTCACCATGTGAGTTGGGTAGAAGTACTGACAACAGAATAAACACAATGAGAGTCAACTCTGGGACTCACTACCGCAGCTTCCCAATGAACAAATCATTTTGTAGGAGATCCAGTATTAGGGAAACCACCATACTTAAGTGCAATTTATTTATGTGTGTAAAAAAAAAAAAAAAAACTCCCAATATTATGCCAGAAAAGAATAATTACAAAATCAAAATATACAGAGAAAACAACAGATGGAACTGCAAATATTTCACACTCTGCTAAGCAGAAAGGAATTGTAATGCACGTACCCACAGAGTGAGTGCCTTCACAATGTGATAAAAAGAGAAAATATTGTGTAACTGAACGCATTCTATCTGTAATACATGCAGAGGGTTGGATTTGGTGAAATGTGGAATATTGCATCAGCATGTGTTCGGCTCCTCTGCACACGCGTGTACAGCCAACATAGTGCGAACAGCAGAGCCAGCCCGTGGCTTGCGATGAGCTAAACACTCTATATAAGACTCGCCTGGCTGTTTACAAAAAAACAATGGTCCATTTCCTGGTCACCGTGGAAACGGAGCTGCTGCGGTGGCAAACAAGGTGTAGGTTTGATCTGTATACATATTAAATACATCTATAAAATATGTCAATATTACAGCTTTGCATCAACACATTGGAAACCTTTAAACATGCCATCCTGCCATTTATGACGTCTCTCCAGAATGTTACGCCAAGGCTTAGCAAGGTCCGATTAACAGGCGGCCGTGATGCTTCTTATACCGATGCTGTGGGGGGAGCTTTAAACCCCCGCCGGTGAATGGTTTATATTTGCTGCTTCTGCTGGAATGAAGATTCGATTCCATTAACAGGCAGAAGGATATCTCCAGGGCCACGGTTATCCATCTTTCCAGCCCACACTCTTTGTGCAGTAAAAGTCTGGGTAATGAAACCATCCCTGCAAACAGGTCATTGAATTTGCCATCTTCACAATATGCCGCACGCCTGAGGTACGCCAGGTTTGTGAGTGTGATCAATTGTTTATTGTGCAAATACGCACAAAAGGACAAGGTCTGTATTGACAATGCATGGGCTCCTCAGCCTCTGGAAACTTGCTTTGAATGGTTCAATCTATCAAACATAGTTCTCATGCCCGGCGCTTTGACTCCATAAAAGCAGCAATTCCACTACTTCGTGGCAGCCTCTGTAACTCACTTACCTGCTCTCTGCGGCGACGCATCGCCATGGCAACACGCTTCAAATGACGCGGCGATGTCACGTGACATGCAACGTCATTTGACGCAGAGCCATTGGGAGAGGGGAGGCGCCAACGCTGCCGCTCCAGGGTAGGGGGGCGCAGCTCCAAAAGTTTGCGCACCCCTGGTCTAGACAGAGATACTCATTATTACTATACATTGCAGCATGTAGATGATATTATCCATCCACTTTACTAGTTTAGGAAAAGCACAAAATGCTTCCGATTAAAACCAGAGGAGAAGACCGTAAGGGGCAAAGGCGGAACTAGACCCGGCCGAGCAGGGCAGCCGGCCCTGGGCACAGCCCAACTGGGGGTGCAGGGCAGCCGCTCAACCCCCACGACAACCCACCGAGGCATTGCCCAAGAATGCCAGCACCGCAAAGGACAACGCTACAATTTTGCATGGCTGGTGCTCGGCCGGACCACCGAAGAAACCTGCAGCTGTTGTACCCAGCCCTGTCGAAAAAAAACCACGGTGCAAGTGGGTGCACCTGAAGGATCCCTCTGCTCCAAGAAATGTTATGCCCAGTTTCCACAAATTGAGCGGGGTGGGGGTACAACTGCAGAACCCACTGCGGGGGGGAAAACACCCAGCTCCGCCTGGTAAGGCAGAAGAGGCAAGATCTGCACTGCTCCAGGAGAAGCAGAAAACAATAGGAACTGTAAGGCCTTGTACATAGTAGGCGTGTGCGCGCCTGCAGCGCACGCAATCTGTGGCCTGTGGGGTCTGGAGGAGGAGACGCGACCAAGAGCAGCTCTAATTCAATGTTTGGGGGCGTGCCCGTGATGTCACGTGAGCGGTTCGCCATCATTGGCTAAACCGCGCACGTGACCCGGCCGTCACGCACCAAAATCAAAAACATTTGTCTCGCCAAGTATCAACAACCTCGTTGCTCTCTGGTCATGTGCATCGCCTTCCGGCATTTTGTTTTTGGCGTACGCGACGACGCTCTTAAGTTGGACACGAGCTAATGCATCTCATTGTGCTGCAACTTCTCCAATACGATCGACCACACGAATCACAATCACGGACTTCCTGGGGGAGAGGTAAGGAGAACGCATTTTATAGCCCTGTACAATGTAATCTTCAGTCAGGATGTACTCCTGGGTGCTGTCTCCTAAACGTGTGTCAGGGATTCCTATGTCCCCTTAACTCCAAGGTCAGTGGGCAGGAATCAATCTTTACTGCAGCAATTTGCTATCATATTTGAGCAGCAAACAGAACAGGATAAGACACCAGAAGGCATAAAAAATACATCACATTTGTAATGGTGTTCCAAATACATGTATTGGATTTTGATAGATTTATTCTTGTAGTTCTTTCCTAACACTCGGAGATATGCTAAAACAAACCAAAGTGAGTGCCTTGCCCATATCTGAAGACCAGTGCAACTTCTGGTCTGACCTATATGCAAATGCCACTGTGATGTGAATCAGCTGTCCAGCCTCAATAGGGGCACAAACTTCATCTGACTGGAAACCTGCCCAGGATGTTTATATTATGTTTCATCATTAATCCGTGGTTCATTACAGTATCAGAGTCATATGCTACAATATAGGGACCAAAATTCATAAGTGAGGCGGAAGTTTAATGAAGTGCCAGTTGCATTTACATTGCAGTTGAAGCCGTAGCGGAGTGCTGGTGAGAAGGACCAGGCGAGCTGGATTGTGACTGGAATTTTAATTATTTTTTTTTTTAATAAGGAAGAGGCCAGTTGTGTGCCATTCCCATGGAAGCAGAAGCCAGGAAGATATGTTATAAATCTGATTATACTGCAGCGCCTCTGATATTATAATGGACTTTGCAAACCCAAATGACTGACTCCTATGCTGGGGAGGAGGAGGGCAGAAGTAATGATATCTCAATCTTTATTTTTAAGGGTAAGCTCAGCTTCAAGGCACAATCTCATGTAATAATGTCTATCTGCAGGCAGAAACCTCCTCTAGATGGAGCAACAAATATGGTCTCCTGAACTTCAGCTCTCGCATAAAGTGACAACCTGTAAATGTCATGTCAATGTTCATGACCTCATCCACGTCAACAAGATGACACACACAGGACACGGTCTTGTACAGTAGGTTTGACTTGATTCCGCAAACAGAAATGTATTGAGAGATTTTTCTTCCTCCAAAATCTTATGATTGAAAATGAATGTCTTAAAGTATAAATAAAAAACAGAACCCCCCTGCTATTTAAATGGTTACTTAATTATTTTATTTTATTTATAAAATGTTTTACCAGGAATTACAATCAATTAGTAGATATAAGATAAGATAATATATCGTTAAAGTTTTCTAAGTAATGTTCTAATGTACCATTCATGATTGCTCCCCTCCTCTTTATACTTGTAGACTAATTGTCCAATGAGCTTTTATTATCATAAACTATACTTCTTTATCGATACAAGATATAATTATACTATCCTCGGCAAATATTATATAGTCTAAATGACGGTTCATATCCTATATAATATGTGGATTATTTCGTGTAGGGTATTATTATTGTCATGTGGGTCTTGTGATACATTCATACAATATATATGTTCATATCTCTTTTCTATGCAAGAAAGAAACCTGTGCCATTAGGACTGATCTAATTATTTTAGCTTAATTGTATAATTAACTTATGAAGGTATATAAGGGGTCCATTTACCTCAGCACACACACTCCTGACGAAGCCGGATACAGTCCATTCAGACTGAGCGAAACGCGTAGAGTGGCATCTTTTTGGACCTGAAGGCGATCCGTCGTTTTCTAGCCGAGGAGCTGTGACGTCACACGCTTTGACGGGCGCAACGAGACAGGCCCCGGCAGCAGACTACACGCAAAGGAGGCTTGGAAGATCCAGGGGAGGCGGTGAGAGTGCGGTGACCCTCCGTTTCTCACTAATTATGTGACAAATGCTTGTTTTTACTATGCACATTGTAAGTGCGCACTTTTATATCTTTTATACATAAATTTTGTTTATCAGACTGATCGCACTATGTAGTGTTCTCTTATCTCTCCTATATACATCTATATACTGCTGAGTGTGCCCTTGAGGGAGATTCCGACTGCATTTATTCCATACGAGTAGTAGCCCAAATTGCAAACTGCTCTTTATCCATCTGAATCTTGTGAGTAGGCTGAACACTCGAGCCAAGATTACAGCATAAGCCAGATTTTTGCATTCCATACATCTGCACTTAAATTGTATATTCTCTCTTTCCCTTTATCCCATATATGCTCCTCCTGGATTGTTCGAAATATTACCAGGAAGTAATACATTGAAAGTTACCTCTCGTTTTCAGGTATGTCCTGTGTAATTTGCACCCAATGTCTTGTCTTTCTGAAACCAACAAAATCCTTTCACAGCGGAGACTGTTCACTTGCAGAATAAAATAATCTGTGTGCGTGTGATTTATCGGTCCATCTGAATAACAGGATTCTGTTATCCGCAAAAAAGACCAGAACCTTCCAATGAGGAATAAGTGCAAGAGAAGTAGTATTGAGAGAGACCTGTGAAAGTGCAGCCGTTCATAAAACAGAACTTGAGGCATCAGGCACATTTCTTGAATAACATTCATGTTGATGGTTTTATTAGGAACGTAAAGAGATTCATAGGTTTGATAGTTAAAACATAATCCATCATTAACAATGGTTAAAAATGAATGTCTAATGCAGGGAAACAGCAAGGTCTGCGAGAAATAGACCAGAGACACAGTGTGACCTGGGAGCTGCTATCTAGCAATATGACATGACTTCTGGCTACCCCCCCTTCCCCTAACCACCCGTCGGCGACAGTGTCACTGTGTGTGTATCAGTGACACACACACTCCTCCCCATTCCCTCTGCCACAGTGTGCAATAAGAGCAGGCTCGGGTAGAGTACGAGGTGGCTCCCTTGCGTGCGTCTGTCTCCTGCTCTCCAATCCCCCCTCCCCCCACTGAGCGGCGGCGACTCCACCTGTCAACTCACCGCTGCTGCCGGTCCTAGCGCGCAGATCCAGCTTTGAATGCACAGTGGTGATTGACAGGTCAGTCATCACTGCATACAAATTTTAGGCACCCAGGATTTTTCCTTCCCTGTATGTACAGTATACTCACTAATGGGATCACATCCAAGTCGTACAAGAAGTGATTTCCCAAAGTAATGAATAGGATTTACCATTTTAGGATTCATAGATTACAAAAAAAGAATTTGATTCTGTCTACCCATCAGTGGTCCTTGATAAATTAAGAAAACAAAAGGTTGAAGAAGCGTACATTGATACTATAAAGAACATTTACAAGAATGCCACACTAACCATTACATTGCATGGAGATATAAGCAAGATAAGGACCAGTCTGATATCAGAAGCCTTGCAAATTCTTTGGTATTTGGTACAACGTACAAATGACAACCTGATAATTTGCAGGGAACTCTTTAGGGATACCCGGGGAACCAAGGGTCCCTAGGAACCTCAGTTGAAAAACACTTATGTAGACACACACACACAGGCTGACAGAGATTCTTAGTTTATTGTATTATGGGGACAGCTGTACTATTGAAAGCAAAACGTGCTCCTTAATATTAATGTCTGGTTTGTTGGCATTTGTGGCAACTAAAATGTCTTTAAAACTGTTATTGTAAGAAAGTAAAAAAAAAAAAAAACACTTCATGAAACAAGAACACCATGTTTAAATATACTACTGTATAAGTTCAAAGTGCATACTACAGAATAATTCAGCTGATTGATGTTGAAATAAAATCTTTGTTTTAACACACACAGAAAATAAATCACTCTGTGCCTTTTCAAACAAGGTAATGGAAAGCGATAGGCAAGCTAAGCATCGTGGGATGAAAGCAGTAAAGTAAACCCCGGGTATCTTTCTTCCTGTTTAATGCTCGCTTATTACCCAAAAACATGACAAACACATGGAAAGGCTGCACTTTGTTCAATCATTACTCACGCAATTATAAAATGATCAGTTATTAAAGATGTTACATTTTGTGAGCAGCATTTCAAGGATTAAATCCCCCCCGGGACTGAATTTGTAACTATTATTGTATCAAATGTATTTGTTTATACTAAAGAGTTTGATCTTTTCATGTTTGTCTTATTAAGACTAATGAAGCAGAAGAATCAGACTGCTCTCCAATTATATAGGCATTGAGTGCATTTTCTTTGACCCTTCTTGGGTTCACATCTGCATCTCATATATTATTAAGACAAGTAGTTATTTTTCTAGTTAGCAGCTGATTGTACCGTTACCAGAATGTACCTACAGTACGAACTGCTGGAAAAAGGCTGAAGTATTAGTATTATCACAAAACCGCAAAAAGATTAATCTGAGTAAACAGGTCTTGTATCCAAAATGAGACAATTATCTGTGACTGAAGTCTCGGTCGCCACGGAAAGATTTGCAAATGGCTTATTTCATACTTTAACATTTGATTGAAATCCTTAGGGAGCAGAGTGAGAGAAGCTTCAGGAGCTGATAATAATTCCACTGTTCAGAAGTTGGACCTATTAACAGTGCACATAGGCAAGGGAGAACAATTCAGAATTCCCATCAGCCGTCAGGATTACTTCACCAGCACAGACAGTTTTATAAACTGCAATAAAATGCCAATCAGACAAAGCACGCAAGGCAGGAAAATCATTTTACTGAAATGTATTGTCCACATTTCACACCTGAAGAAGACGGTCTAGGACAGGGGTGCGCAAAGTTCGCCCCCCTGCCTTCTCCCCTCTGCTCACCCCCTACCCTGCTTGGCTCCGGCATCAAACGACGCAGCGAGGTCATGTGACGACATGTCGCCATGGCAACACGTCACCTGACCCTGCGGCGTCATTTGATGCCAGGTTAGTATGGCGACACGTCGCCGAAGACAAGGTAGAAGAAAGTTTACAGAGGCCTCGCGCGGTCCTCCTGCATTTCATATGAATGCTTTGGGGCAGAGAGCAGGACCTCTGTAACCGCCATGCCCCCCAGTGTGCGTACCCCTAGGACATTTGGTCGCTGCAAAACACCTGCCGACATTTAGCAACCACTCACCTTGGCGCAGGGACATCTCGCCCCCAGCAGTTTTGTTGCCAAGGTAAACCCCTAATCTTACCCTTCACCCTAAAACCCATAATCTTAACCCCTAATCCCAATTCTACTGCCTATTTTAACACTCTTACATTAAAACGCCTTACCCCAATTCCCTATCCTAAAAACCTAACCCCTTACCCTAAAACCCCTAGCCTTAACCCCCTACCCTAACCACTAAAACCCTTAAATTAATTTACCTTATTGGTGAAACGGCCGGCGAAGGGTCCCTCGGCAGCCAAACCCCGGCACCAACTTGTTCATGGCAAAACGTCTACGATCCAATATCAGATTCCGTGAAGAAACAATCTGCCTATCCCTTAAACAGATTTAGAGCTGTGTGGAGGACATGCCAACTTACTGCCTGCATCAGAGACAGGCTGCCCCATTTATAGTGTCCTTCAGATGAGTTCCTATATCTGCATCTGAGATTTTATGGTTTCATTCACTTTAAATTCCTAAATATTTCTCACAGATAAGAAATTGACATGTTATATTAACACAGCAGTGGGGGAATGTTCAAAAGTAAAATGTCATATATAGCATTAATACCGTACACCGCATTTTAAAGGCACAATTAAATCCTGCCCCAAAGAGCACACAATCTAATTCCATAATATTGTTATATTTAATATTCAAAGACTATTTCCACAGGCTCAGTACCACAAGATTGGTGTAAACCAGATGTGATCCACATATTTAAAAGGGGAGTTAGATCACAACCAGAGATTTTTTTTTTTTTTTTTTTTTTTTTGAACTTACATTTTATTGAAAACATAATTTTACATGAATGGACAAACAGTTACACATTACCAATAAATCACAGATTTACAGCAATGAGAAAAGGAGGGGGGTACACACCGTGGGGAGGTAGGGGTGGGGTTTTTCTTGGTTGTATGGTGTTCTCTCTCGTTATGGAATTCCCTACTGGATTTTACTGTGAGGGTTATGTCTCTGCAAGGTTACATTTAGCTCCGGGCTTAATTTATTCCCTACCGGGGGGAGAGCAATCGGTAGTTCCCTTATGTCATAATTGAAGAGGGGTTTATATCCTGGATGTCCAACTGGGCTAGCCAGGGTTGCCAAGTTCTCTGAAATGTTGTGCCCGAGTCATTTAATATACTAGTCAATTTTTCCATTTGACATATATACCAAATCCTATTTCTTATTTGAGGTATGTTTTTTTGCTTCCATACCGAGGCTATTTCACATCTAGTGGCAGATGTAAAGTGGCTAATGAGAGCAAGATCAGTTCCAGGAATTCCCTGGGTCGATCTATTGAGCAGGAATAACCATGGGTCAAATGGTACATCTAGACCCAGTATCCTTCTCAACTAGTTTCTTATTTTCCTCAAGAGGGAGGCTACTTGTGGGCAGGACCACCACATATGAAGCATTGTGGCTTGGGCTCCACACCCTTTAGGGCAGAGTGGTGAGTATCCCCGTACAAATTTGGATAATTTCTCAGGTGTGAGATACCATCTAGTGAGAATTTAGTAAGCGTTTTCCTTTAGGGTGGTGCATATAGAGCTCCTGGCGACCGCCCAAAATATTTGGTTCCATGTTTCCTCATCTAGCACCTCACCTAAATCCTCCTCCCATTGAGACATAAATGTTAGTTTTCTCATTGCTTTGTCATTTGTGAATCTTAGTTCTTTATTGAGTTGGGATATCAACCCCTGCGTGCTTGTGTCTGTCAGGCAGAATTTCTCAAAGTTGGTTAGGGGACCTAATGGGTATCTTACCGTAGAATGCTCTTAATTGAAGGTATCTAAAAAATTCAGAGTTTGAGATGTCCTTTTCTGTTTTGATTTGGTCAAATAGCTTAATATCTCCTTCTGCGCCTAGGTCTCTTAATCTTGAGATTCCCGCTTGGGTCCAGGTTGAGAAAATTATATTCTAACTGTGGGTTGAATTCTGTTTTTTTTAGAATAGGAGTCATCAAGAAGTTTTTGGATGTTAGTGCAAATCTAAATTTTGTGGCATCCCAGACCTTTAGTGAGTTACACATCATAGGTAGCATATAACCCATTTTTTCTCTTGCTTTACCAGAGTAACAGAGCAGAAGGTTTAGGTTCACTGTGTAGCATACAGAGTTTTCTATTTCTGTCCAACTCTTAAGACCTGGTTCTGAGTGCCATTGGATTAATTGGCTGTGTTGGGCCGCTTTGTGGTATGACCACAAACATGGCAATGCTAGTCCTCCAGCCATACTTGGTCTTATCAGAATATTTTTGCTTATCATTGGTTTTTTATAATTCCAAATAAACCTGGTAATTAGTGACTGGAGAGAGGATATATCTTTCTTCATTATTGGTATTGGTAGTGTTTGGTAGAGGTATAAGACACGTGGAAGCAAGTTCATCTTAATGCAGTGTATTTTCCCAATCCAGGAGATATTAAACCCTGACCATATCCTTAATGTCCTTTCTAAGGTTTTGAGTAGGTTAGGGTAGTTCACTTGATAAAGTGATTTGGAGTCGTTTGTAATGTTCACGCCCAAAGATTTAATACATTTGGGTTGCCACCTGAAGTTGACGTTAGGCGCTATAATTTTTTCCACTTCTTTTGGGAGATTGATATTTAGTTCTTCGGCTTTAGAGTTATTCATTTTTAAGCCTGATATTTTGTTAAAGGTTGAGAGCATGGAGAACAGGTTTGGGAGAGATGTCAAAGGTTTCGACACTGTGAGGATTACGTCATCTGCAAACAGTGCTAATTTATGGGTTTCTTTGCCTACCTCTATCCCAGCTAAATCTGGGTTACGCCTTATGTTAGCTGCTAGTGGTTCCATGCAAAGGGGAGAGGGCAACCTTGTATTGCGCTGCTTCTGTTATTAAACCTATCAGTCGGGAAGCCTTGGCAGACCACGTTTGCCTCGGTATTTTAAACATAGGGCCGAGATTGCCTTTGTAATTCTTTCACCAAAGCCAAAAGATCTGAGGACTGCGAGCAAGTAGGACCAATCGATCCGATCAAATGCTTTTTCAGCATCAAGCCCCAGTACCATAGTGGGTATCTTTTTTTTGTTAGCCCAGTCTCTCAAATCTATTATCCTTCTTCTATTATCCGCGGCTTGCCTACATTGTATAAACCCCACTTGGTCTGGTTGCACCAGTGAGGGTAGAATTGCACCGATTCGGTTTGCTAGAATTTTAGAGTATATTTTCAGATCTGATTTGATCAGCGAGATTGGTCTATAGCCGGCACAATTTGTCGGATCTTTTCCTTGTTTGTAGTTTAAAGTGATAGAGGCTTGCAACATGTTAGGTGAGAAAGAGGACCCTGTCAGGTGAGAAAGAGGACCCTGTCAGGATTGAATACTCTCAGGAGGTGCGGAGCCAGGAGACTGGCACATTTTTTGTAATAGAGGTTTGAGAAGCCGTCGGGTCCTGGGGCTGTGGAGGTTTTTTTTTTTTAATGACAAAGAATTTCCTCGTGTGATTTATTTTCCCAATTCCTTTCCCTCTGCTTTATTTAGTGTGGGAAGAATCGGCGAGGCTGGGAAGCGGTTTAGTTGAATGGAGGTTGTTATTATGCTGTGCCTTTTGGCTGTTATATAGATCTGCGTAATATCTTTGGAATTCCTGTGCCAGAGTTTTAGGGTTTGATTGTGGTTATTTCTTCATTTGGTCGCTAGCATGGTTTCAGGCTTTAGATTTTTCATAGAATTTTCTTTTTGACCAACTGAGAGATTGTTCCGCTTGTGATGTTAAAAGTATATTAAGTTCTGCCGTGGCATCTTTTAATTGTTTTAGCATGGCTTCCTTTCCAGGGGAGGGAGGGGAGTGGGAGGGGACTGGGGAATGCAGGGGAAGGGACAGAAGGGGGGGAAAGGGGAGGGGGGAGGGTAGGAAGGGGGGGGGGGAAGGGGAGGGAGGGGAGGGGAGGAAGGGGGAGGGAAAGGGGAGGAAGGGGGGGGAGGGAGGGGAGGAAGGGGGGGAAAGGGGAGGGAGGGGAGGAAAGGGGGGGAAAGGAGGAGAGAGGGGGAAAGGGGAGGAGGAAGAGGGGGAAAGGGGAGGGAGGAAGGGGGAAAGGGGAGGAGGGGGGAGGGGTAGAAAGGGGGAGGGGCGCGCGGGAGAAGGGGAGGGGGAACAGTTGAAAACATTTGTATGGTGTTATGCACACTTCTATTTTCCTGGGGGTGTCAGGGGTGGTGGCAAGAATATTACCCCTGCTGGGTCGCGGTCCACATTCTTGGGTGCTGCCGGGTCCACCTCTTCCTGACGCCCCCCTTGTGCCCATCGCCGGCTGTCTGGGTGCCAGCGGTAGCACACGCTCCCCTCCCGCGACCGGGCCGCACATGACATCCGGGTAATGCACGGTTTAGAGCCGAAGCAGCACGCCCCCGAGACTCGCTCCCGGCTTGTCCTAGGCCCCCCTCCCAGTGCTCCCCGACCTCAGTATCGGGTGAGAGGCCGCTGGGGGTTGGTTGGTCATTCAGGGACCGCAGAGGGAGGACTACAGATGAGGGGGCCTCAGTTTGGGCCGCGCATGGCACCCAGGCACTTCGCGGCCCAGGAGCAGCGGCGACATGCCCCCCAGATCCCCTCCTTTCCAGTTCCCCGTCATCTGGACCAGGCAGGGGGCCACCAGGGGAGGGTTGATCGGGCCTCTAGGGGCAGCAGAGAAAGGCCCAGAGAGTGACGGGCGTCCCTTCAGTTTGTCTAGTGGTCTGTGCCTAGTGGTGCAACCCTCTGTCCCGTCTCAGTGTCGGCTGGGGATCACACCCCTCCCAAGGCCCCGCTTCCTCTGGATCGGGTGGGAGGTCATCGGGGAATGGTTGGATGGAACCCCATTTGGATCACCAGAAAGGCCGCAGGCGAGAGAGCGCCTTCTCAAACTGGGCCGCTTGCGGCCCTGGCCGTCGGGAGCTGAGTTGGGGCGTCCAGTCTCGGTTTCCCCCCTCCCCTTCCAGTTTAGGGTGTTTCTGGCGACTTCGTATAAGGCCTCTTTTGTTCTGTAGAAATGTAATCTCGCAATTATTTTCTCGGGGGGGGTCTCCTGGTGCTGGGCTCTGGGCTGGGCTCTGTGGCATCGGTCCAGTTCGAGGGCCGCCTCCGTCTTGTCTGGCAGCATCGCTGTTAGCCATTTTGCCCGAATTCTTCTGCTTGTGTGAAAGATTCTGGGACATCTCTTGCGCGCACATTGTTTCTCCTGTCCCCGTTTTCTGCATCTTCAGTCCGATCCGATATCTCGATCATTTGGGTCTTTAGTTGATCAGTTTTCTTTTCTATGTAAGGCCTTGATGCTGTCATCTAGCCTCCTTTCTAGGGCATCTGTCCTGCTGCCTAGAGATTTGACCTCTTTCTTTATTTCCTTCACTTCGCTGTTGAGCCAGGCCTTGAGTTCGCTAAGCTGGTTTTTTTATATCATTGTTGGTTCATTTCTTCTTGGTCCGATTCCTGCTTTGATTCATAGCCCTCGCTTGAGATTTGTTCCACAGCCCGTGTTGTCTTTGTGGCCGTTTTGTGTTTAAAGTATGTAGAGAGATCTGTTTTGTTCTTTTTCTTTGATAACACCTTCGGACGCATCTTGGATCAGTTGTATGGAGATGTTCCTTGCTGTTAAGGAGGTTGGTTGATGTTTTTTCGTCGCTTTTTGCTTACTTTAAATCCGGAGTCTTGAGGAGCTCATGTGCTAGGCAGCCATTTCCTTGAGTTTCCCAGCATGCACCTCTCGAGTGCTGGCTTTTTAAAGCGTAACGTTATTGAATGCTTAAATGTAAGAAATGACATAACTCCAATATTATTGCATATAATCAAATGGATTTTAATATGGTGCGACACAAGACGTTAGTGTACAAAAATAAAGAAAATTTGTCTGGGTAAAAAAATAAATGCATCTGGACTGAAAACTGGTTGAACGATAGATAAAGTTGTCATAAATGGAACCTTTTCAGGTTGAGCTAAATTTGTAAGTGGAGTACCTCAAGGATCGGTACTAGGACCCCTGCTTTTTAACTTGTTTATTAATGAGGTTTAATACAGATAAATGTAAGGTTATGTATTTGGGAAACAAGAATAAACAAGCTAATTACAAATTAAATGGGACAAAATTATGTCAATCATTGATGGAGACCGGTTTAGAAGTTGTTGGAGACAGAAGGCCTAGCAATAGTGTCCAATGTCAGGCAGTAGCTGCAAAGGCAAATAAGATCTTATCTTGCATAAAATGGGGTAGGGATGAAAGAGAAGCATAATTTTGCCACTGTATAACTCATCAAGACCACACATTGAATATGGAGTACAACTTTGGGCATCACTGCATTATTAAAAAAAAAAAACATTATGGAACTAGAAAAAGTACAGAGAAGAGACACCAAATTAATAAAGGGGATGGAAAATCTGATATATGAGGAGAGGTTAGCTAAACTAGATTTGTTTACTTTAGAAAAGAGGATTCTAAGAGGGGATATGATAAATATATTCTAGGGCAATACAGATGCAGCCACCAGTATTAGATCACTTGCCATGGAAAATCTGGGGCAATCTCCCAATAAACTGCAAAATTTCTGTGACATTTCTGCAGACAGACTAATGGCCCATCGGATTAACACAGCGGGGGTCCCTGCAGTCCCATTCAAACTGACTGGGACTGCAGTCACCCCTGCTGTGTTAATCCGATGAGCCATTAGTCTGGCTGAAGAATGTCAAAGAAATGTTGAGGCATTTACTGTGAGATGCCTTAGGCCGCGCTTATAGTGCCATCGATGGCGATGCCGACATGATGGGTGACGTCACCCGTCGCCGTTCCAAAAAGGTGAAAGTTATATTTCGCTGTGCAGCGGCGTTGCGGGTTTCCTGGCATTTGATTTGTTCAGGGGCTGTCACATGAGGCGACAGCCCTTGAAAAATCAAATATTGCCGGCTACCAGTTTTCGCGACGGCGGCGGCAATGCATTTGTTTTCGTCCGACGTCACGTCGCCGTCCCTATACGCACGGCCTTAGTTTTTACCCAGGCAAGTGATCGGATACTAGTGGCTGCATCTGTACAAGGAACTTTCAATGGAACTATTCATCTAAAAGACTCTGGGCCATCCCCTAAGGTTGGAGGAGAGGAGATTTCACCAGCAACAAAGGAAAGGGTTCTTTACAGTAACAGCAGTTAAAATGTGGAATTCATTACCCATGGAGACTGTGATTGCAGATGCAATAGATGTATTCAAAAAAAGTTTGGACATCTTTTTAGAAAGGAAAGGTATACAGGGATATACCAAATAAGTAAACATGGGAAGGATGTTGATCCAGGGAGTAATCTGATTGTCATTATTGGAGTCAGGAAGGAATTTGTTTCCTTTATGAGAGAACATTGGATTATTTGTCACTCAGGTTTTTTGTTTGCCTTCCTCTGGATCAATATACTGTAAATACAAATATAGTATAAGTGTTAGTTGTCTAAATTTAGCATAGGTTAAACTCGACGGACATATGTCTTTTTTTCAACCTCGCCTACTATTTAACTATGTAAAAATAAACGGGGACAGGGGGACTTGCTGTACCCGACATGGAGCTGCCACTACAGTGCAAATGCTTAGAGAATAAGGCTTCGCTTGCCATTCAAAAAAACAGAACATCTAGTGGACTTGATGTCAACGTAGAAATTACTGTCAAACTGAAGCAAACAAGACAGGAGCGTAGAAGCACAGAGGATGCAGAAATAAACAGAGATGTTGAGTGAGCTTTACACCAACTTAACCCCTTGACACACTGGCGATGCCTGCAACATCGTGCCTGTCCAGAAGATAAGGGGTTATTGATCAGGCAAAGTGCTATCACAGCAAAGTGGCAAGTTAATATAACTTACTCCTAGAGTTGGGCAATCTACCGACTGATATGATCGTAATACTATAACCAAAAAGTCGATATTGACATTTTTACCATTAGTCAGACGTGAAAATCATTGATGTTTTAGGGACAGCGAGTCACAAGGAGTTTAGGCCAAAACATGCTTCAAAATTGTTATTAAAGAAAGGCCTCCAAAGTAAATTGGATTTTCGCATACTTGCAGCCTTCACGGCTAGTGGTACACCTCTTTACCTCGCAGGTTTGCTCCCTTCCTCTTGGTCCCTTTTCAACCTGCATATCTTTGATGTTCAAGAGAGAACGCTTTTAACCTGTAAACAAATTAAGAAACCAAATACCTTCAAAATTATCTATTTTTAAAATGTATTATGGAAAAATGGTTTTACATTAGTTAAACCAGATAATTATGTCTTATCCTGTTGAACAAATATCTATTGTAATAAATATAATAAATGTTTTATATTTTTATCGTGGGAATTTTCTTTGTTATTGCCCAAGACTACCTACACCTGTGTGTAGCCTTTGGGTTATCAGAGTGTAATGTTCCGTGCAGAACAGCTTGTCCCTTTCTTCTGCAAACAAGAACATATCCAGGCAATGCTCCAGTGGTCTTAGTGAAATATAAGATGCATTTATGAAATCAGGATCAACGTTTCGGTCCCAACTCGGACGGACCTTTGTCAATCGGTGGGACCGAAACGTCAATCCTGATTTAATAAACGCATTTTATATTTCACCAAGACCACTGGAGTGCCTGGATCTGTTCTTGTTTGCAGTTCATGAGTTTTCTCTGGCTCACTGGATTCATGACACCCGTGGCAGAACAATACAGTGAATACTCCTTTTCTAGTGTACCTTTCTTCTGCAGACAAGGAGTACATCACGCCTGTATGGTCTCTTGCAGTGAAGAGATGGAAGCAGCTCTACCTTTTACTCAGCACCTTCCAGTGTCTGATCAATAAAGAAACACAAGTACCCCTCGTCCATCGCTGCAGTACAGCCTATAACAGTGACGTATACACAGGCATGTGCTACCAGCACATACGAAGCAGTATGTGGGGGCTCTCTAACCTACAGAGCTTGCAATGTTAGCTAAATTAAGGAAATCCAAAATGTCAGTAACGTTAGGACTGTAAGCACACAGAACCTGTGTGTACATTCACAGACAGGAAGCCAGAATAAGGCATGTTACATGATCCACTACAAGTGATGGAACAGTCTGACAGACGATTAATTTACATAAGCTGAGAAGTAAATGAGACTCCATGAATTAGCAGAACTGGGAGTGTGGTGATGTAACCAGAAGCCGGGAGTGGACAGAAGAGTATGGGACAGCTGCTGGCAGTAACCACACTCAGGCATGTAAAGGGCATCAGCACACTTGGTAATATCTGGCAACATGACAGCTTGGTCAATGCATAAAGGAAATGGAAAAGAAGACAGAGTTTTCTTTTATTTTTTTTAAATTAACATTATTATCTCTAAGGATCTGTCAAATGAATGACGCGCAAAGTTCTTCCAACACCGAGGCTGTTCATCAAGGAGACGTCTCACCTACAGGAGTCTTGCATTAATTCACTTAGGTTAGAGCAGCGTGTCCATCCCCATGGGTAGCATCAGCCTTCTGTGACATGGCCCGTCACTCCCGAGCTGACAAGCTGTCATATGCCGCTAATCATTGGTTAACTTTCACAAACACAGATTTTGTTACCGAACTTCGTTCAGGATAATTAGATTTTCTAAAACCATAAAACCCACAAAAGCAATGGTCTGGGACACTGTGGTTTGATGTGGTAGCCACATAATATTTTTTAACATTGTCAAATTCTTCATTTTCCAGATAGTGTGTTCCGGGGTCAGACAACGTACGTTACACTTCCCCAAAAAATCCAAGCTCATTACATTCCTGAGCCGTAGATCTGAAAATATAATTTCAGTTTTGTATGCCAGATGGAGATCCTAAAAGAGCCAGGATTTAAAGCCAGGAGTTTAAGATTACCCGTGTTGCACTATAACTGCACATACATGCAAGGCTATATCTTGACGTATGGAATTGGAGAGAAGATGCGCTCTCACTTGTTCCATGAACAGCACATACTGTATAAAAGTCCCTCCATTCACCTATCCCAACGGTTGCATTCTCAGGTGCAATCTTAAACGAACACAGACCTATCACAGATACATAATTGTGTGCGTACGATTAAACAGATGCACGTGATCTATTACACACATACAGCATCGATCTGCCCACATGTACTCATGAGGAGTGCACTTTTGGGCTGTTAATAAGGACATTACAATCTATGTCCATGTTACTGGACAAACAGTTACATCCCTCTGCATAACACACAACCACCCATGATGTATGGAGAGACGTTAAAGCAGCATTCCTCCGATAACACCCTTTTTTGCTATAGAATTGGAACCGGGGGTCCACCAGAGCAGAACCACGCTGTGTTCCACCCAAGACCCCTCTGGAGTGGATCAGAACATATTTGTGAGTAACATAGTATAGCAGGAATATGTCGATAGGAATGGAATAAATGTCTTCAATTTTCAGTTTAAAGGATTCTGTCAGTAAAGCGATTTCTTTAGGCTCATGTAGTAACAGAAGATATTAAGCCTGCTCTTCCCACACTAATACATGTGTACCTGTAAGTGAATGGAGTTTTTGGATCAGGTAATAGTTTAAAACTCAAGACTGATGATCATTCCTATATACCCTTCAAACAATCTTTAATATCCGGTTATGCCTGAATGCTACATTATATCACGCTAAGTTGTTATAATGCATAAAACTGAAAATAATACAGAAAAGCAGCATAAGAAACTAAATGTGCTAGAAAAGAACTTAGTAATACTGTGCTATTCGCAGGCTGCAAAATAGTTCCATTTGAAACAAGCCTACATTTGACCCTCCCTCTCATCCACCCTCCACCTTAGGAAACAAAAGCACTTCACTGGGTGTCAAAATGACTCGTCTACCTGATCGCATCGGGAAGCTCCAGCCTTCTGCTGGATTCATTTCTTGATGGAAGGCTGTTCAAACATAGGGCACCTATCAGACCCAATATCAGCTGCTTGTTCCTTCAATGTTCATAGGCTGCTGTCCATCAGGAAAAGTAATTAGTGGTTTTATTATGTATGGAAGCAGCAGTCTGTCACTTGGATTCTCAGTGTGAATAGATTCCATCACCCCCTCATTGGTGCCTTACTGTGGCTGCTGTCTGCCCATCTGACAGGACATCTCACTATTTCAGGGATTTGCAAACCTGCGCTCTCTGCATTTTCAACATTTTAAAGGAGAAAAAAAATAAAGAGCGAGACAAAGCATCACTTCGCTGCCTGGAAGGGGCACAATCCTGAGGAATGCAGGAAAAGTTCAGAACTGGTCAGAAAGCGGACAGCAAAATCAATCTTATCCTAAAATTATTTTCTTCTCAAACAATTTCACATTGGAGCTGCTGACCTCACAAATCACTTTATCCGCCCTGGACTGGTATTTAGACGGTAAAATAAAAGGTAAGAAAACACACAAGAGGGAAGCAGTATATTCCAAGGAGCCAATGTGTTTCATTCATTTTTAATACATTCTGAACAGGATTGTGTGGGGTCAGCACATGTGCTTTCCATCGTAGTCACACATGCAGATCTCTCGGGGTAACCTTGGAAAATGCAATGGACACAGCACGCTGCTAATGGCTGCATGAGAGGGTTTCCCTGACAAAGGCTACCTGGCAGGGAACTCGATACAAGACATACGCTAGCACAATGCTGAAACAGGCACAGATAATAATGCAGCTACGTGGGGTGGGATGCTGTGGAAAGAGAAGACAGAGCAGAGGTGCCGAAGCCATTGTGAGCACTCATGCTGCCTACCTGCAACACCACTGCTCGGGCTGTCAGCAGCAACACAAATGAGCAGCAATCCGCAGGCGCCGGGGTAAGTTCTTCCTTCTCACACACGTTTGCTTCGGAGATGGTTTGTGCTGTTTTGGTGGCTATGGCAAGTGGTGCGCTTGCAGGCAGACGGCGCTTTCAAAGCAAATGACCAAATAAGATGAAAACCCATTCAGTTCATCTGGGCATGTGAATAGCTCCCAGCTTATTGGATTTGCTAAACTGTAGATAACAGCAGGGATTCGTTTAAATGTCTGTTCCCCAAATGCTTCCCTCCCTCGCCAAGAGATTATTTTGACACCTTGTGTAAGAAAGGCAGGGGACAAACTTGTAAGAGGGACAGTTACAGAAAGACAGTTTCCCAATGTCTAGCTATTTGACTATTTACAGTTTTGCGGACTCATGTTAATGGTTTGTATTAGTACAAGTGTTTGGTTAGATATTAAGCATGTCTATCACTTAGAAAACGACTCCTTTTTGTGGTACTAAAAATAATTTCGTGTTTTAAACCACACAAGTAGCCCTAAAAAGGAATTTACAGGCATAATAAATATTTGCCCCTAAAGCTCACAATCTGATGTGCCTGAGAAATGTGGCTGACACTAGAGTTCAAAATGGGTTCTCCCCCATTCACAGCCAGCAATTTCACCGACATGGCCACTCTCCCATACCATAAATTGTACAGTGTTGAAAATGCTGTGCTAAGTTCAAGTGAGAGCAAGAGATAACGTGATTAGAGGCAGCAGGCACAGCTGTCTGGTAATGTGTAGGTTTTATCGCTTCAGTGCTGGAAAGCAATATACTTCACAGAAGAGGTTAATCCTAACAGCACACAGCATGAAATCCTGGGGAGGGGAAAAGGGACTTAGCCTATTAGCATGCTGCTCGATCACTGAAAGTGAAGGAGTTAATTACTGACATTTGCCCACATGAGTTCCAGTAACATACTGTATGTAGATGCAGAACCTAAAGCCTCCCAGGCTCTTCACTCAGCAATCAGACACAGAGCCCGGGGTCAGTGTAGGGAATGCAAGGTGCTGACAGATAGGGCTCAGAGCCCAGGGAGTCTCACTGAATTTTCATGCCTGGGTCTTTACTCTTTTGGATTGATGACATTTTAATAAAGAGGTTACAAGAATCCCTGCAGCGGCCGCCTGCTCTGTGGTGATGCCACATTCCCGGATGTGTGACACTGCACCTATGCAGAGAGAAAGCTCAGCGCCTGACCCCACTGGATGTTCCCAGGGGGCTGTGTACATGATGTTGCTGTATGATCCATGTGCAAGACAGCTCGAGATGGAGAGAGGAAGAGAGAGGGATGAAGAGAGCAAGGGAGGAAAAGAGAGAGGGAGAGAGAGCAGGAAGAGAGGAGAGAGAAGAGATAGAGAGAAAGACAAGAGAGATAAGAGATAGAGAAGAGATAAAGAGAAAGAAAAGGGGAAAGAGATAAAGAGAAAGAAAAGGGGAAAGAAAGAGCGAAGAGAGAGAAAGAAAAGAGAAAGAGAAAAGAGAAAGAAGAGAAAGAGAGAGAAAAGAGAAAGAAGAGAAAGAGAGTGTATACAGTATAACAGACACACTAGATTCCGAAGAATGAAAAATACTCTGATGAGAAATGTGTCCACATTCAAGCCCCGGTAACACTCGCATCAGATGTTATACGAGGCCTTATGGTTACCCCAGTCCTTATTCTGAGACCCGTATGTGTTGGGTATTAAATAGTGGACTGTTCTCTCTTCTGGGCAGATTAATTGTGTTATCTGAATGTCCAGTTTCATTGCATGCAAATGATTGCCAGGGCAGCCTTTGACATTATCAGGTTTAAAAATCCAGAAACGGTTTAAAGATCAGGAATGTTTTAGAGCGTTCCATAAAAGGAATATATCTCCAAGAGACTATGCTCTATGAAGGAGATTAAAGCGATCTAATTTGAGAGTACAAGGTTGATTGAGATTTATAGATACACCGAGTTTGTAGAATTCAGAGAGGGCTGGATGCGGTTTCATCTTGATTCAGAGGTCACGGAGGACTTTATGGTCTAGTATTAATGTGTTACTACTACAGGACTATTTTTTCTTGTTCACAACAGTGCTGGATCCCAAAGTCCAATATCCCTGGAGTCACAGCTTTCACGCAGTCCGAGACGTGTTCCCATGGTACTTGCACATGTAAGAGACAGCTTAGAATGAAGAGATTAGAATGCTGGACTGACTGTCACCTTCCTCCCGGCTGGTCTTACTTTCATGTAAACCCAGCACAGTTACAGCAGCACCTTGGTACTTGGGAGGTGTTTGGTCCGAATAGAGATTTACTTTATAGGTATGTATCTCTGTGTCGGGAATTCCTCTGCTGCGCTGCTATAAGTCAGGAGGTTGGGTTTCTAGCCAAATGTATTGTTACCTCACATAGTTAAAAAAAAAATCATGTTTGTAAAGAGTCTTTTCAAAATCATTTTACTAAATGGTCACAACTGCAGCTTTGGAAATCACCCCAAGTACTGTGTGTGTTTTTCTCTTGAATGAACACACATCCAAGGTGGGTGGTGGAGATTTTGTTATCAATATACAATAATAGCTGAGAGACCCGGCGCTGCCCGGGACCAAAACCTCCCTCTCGCCCCCTTCCCCTCCCCCCATCTGCGCTGCTCCGGTCCTCCTCCCCCCCCCGCGCGCAGCACACAGTGCCACACACACAAACCCAGTGTCACACACACACACCCAGTGTCACACACACACACCCAGTGTCACACACACACACACACACACCCCCAGTGTCACACACACACCCAGTGTCACACACACACCCAGTGTCACACACACACACACACACACACACCCAGTGTCACACACACACACACACACCCCCAGTGTCACACACACACCCAGTGTCACACACACACCCAGTGTCACACACACACACACACACACACACCCACACACTGTCAACACACACCCCTGTCACCACACCCACACACCCACACCTCCATCACCCACCGTTGTTCACACCCCCACAACCCAACCCCCACCCAACAACCATATTTAACCACAACACCACACCACGGAACCTTTCTGTTACCGCGCCCGCCAGCGCCCGCACACCCCTTTCCCCCTCTCCAGACGACACCACCCACACCACCCCCGTTTTCCCCCCAGCGGTTACCCCCCAGACCCGACCCCTTTTAGTCCACGCACCCTCCCGCACCGCCATCCTTTTCCCCCCCCACCCACACCCCAACCTTTTTAAAATCTCCAGGAGCCCACACCCTGCGCAGCGAAAGTGCCAGTTTTCCCCCCCACCACCGGCCCCGCCTCTTTTCCACCCACCCCCCGCGTTCCAGCGTGCCGCGCGTCCCCACGCGTTTTATGGCGAGGCCCTGGCGGCCGACGCGGCTCCCACCCACCTTTTCTCATCCGGGCCCCCCCCACCCCCCCACACCCCTGTTTCCCACACCCCCCCGCCCTCTTATACAGCGCAAGGCCCGCCCCCCCCCCATTTTCCACGCCCTCCCCGCATCCCACCCGCCCGACCTTTGTCCCCGGCCCCCCCCCCCCCCGTTTTCTCCCTACCCCCCTCACGCCCGTGCCTTTTCCCCCGCCCCCCACCCACCTCCCGTTTCTCTCCCCCCCACCCACCCCTCCACCGGGGCCACCCCAACACCGCCCCATTGTTTTGCCCCTACGCCCGCCCCCGCCGGCTTTTTGTCCGCGCGGCGGCCCCCCCCCTGTTTCCCGCACGGTCCAGCACCACTTGCCTGGAGTTTCACACACACACACACAAAATGTCCCTCGGGCACCAACAACAACTGCAGTGAGGACCCGCCCTTTCCCCCCCCCGGCGGACACCAGCTACCACTGGTCCAGAAGGTGCCTCTCTCCTGTCCGGGTGCTCTGACCGGTCGGTCCCGGTGTGGGGGCGGAGCATGCAGCGCAGGCCGCCAAGCGCACGGCAACCCGGAGCGAGCGCGAGCCGGTGTCGGGAGGAGGCTTTAGTGCCCGATGAGCGGGAGCAGCCGCAGGCTGAAGCCGCAGCATGCGCGCACCGCCAGGCCGCTGGAGCACACGTGCAACGCGCATGTGACAGGGGGGCACCGGGGAAAGGGGTGGGGGGCAGGGTCCGGGGTGGACCGACAGAGGGGCAGTGGGGGGGGGGGGGGTGACACCCGGGGGCATGGGGGTGCGCTACCCGGGGGGGGGCAGGTGGAGGTGATACCCGGGGGCAGGGGACTCAGCGGGAGACAGGGCCAAGAGTGGTGTGACCGGGGGGAGGCGGAGGGGGGTTGGTGGTAGGGGAGAGGTGAGGCCGGCGCCGAGGAGCGGCGGATGGTAGTGGTGTGGCCGGAGGGAGGGGGGTTGGTGGTGGGGGAGAGGTGAGGCCGGCACCGAGGAGTGGCAGGTGGTAGTGGTGTGGATGGTCCTGCTAAGTGAGGTTCCAAATCCAAGTGAGGGCAAGAGGTGCAATGTGAGGGGTGGGGTGAGGGGGGTGCGTCTGTGGCCAATGACACAGGGGGAACACAGGGCCAATCACACAGGGGGAAGAAATATACACACAAACATTGTTTCAGTCTTATAGATATAGATTTAAAATTTTCTCTGTGATCTCACAACATTTAGGATAAGTACCGCCTAATCTTTAAAGTTTAAGGCACAACACACAGAGTATTAGAGAGCATTTATTAATCTCAGGGAACCTGGATTTGAAGATCAGAGATGGCCTTACAACTACCACCATGAACCAGGAGCTGCAGAACAGTTTGCTTATTAGTATTAATATATTAGGAGACGTTGAATCCTGTGTATTGAATTATGTTGTTTGTCACTGTTCCTCTCTCATCACTACGAGCGAGTAAAGAGAAGCAAAAATCACATTGGGATTATAGCAAAGTATATCAGGTCCGCTGTGATTAATCCCCCAGGGGAGAAAGCTGGAATTCCACACGATCTATTGTACGGTCTTTTCTCACCATGCGGAAGAAATGACAACTGATATCAGTTTTAACATTGAATCCCCTAGAGGTGCCATTATTTGCAGTTGGTGTTTCAGTGCTCCCACTTTCATCTCTGCAGCAGGCTTTCCTGCCGGCATGCTGATAGCTGCGTATTAGGAGAACGCTGGGACAGAACACAATTCATCACAACTTGGCAATCATCAGTTATGATTTGCTTGGTTCATAGATAAAGCTGCAGTATTGTGCAAGAGAAATATATCAAATTAAATTGGCCTAGTTCATTATTAAACATTTCATTTGACCTTTTCACGTGCTGCGATCAATGTAAAATGAATAATATGTTCTAGGTTTCCAAAACAATGGAGGTGAAAAAGAACACCCGTTTGGTACAGTTTGCTGCATAAAACATTAATACAGCAAATATTAAACAGCCAATATTAGCTAACAGGGGTTAGCAGCAACCAAGCACAGCACAGCGTCCATCTGGGCAGTATTATGTCTTCCCAACAACACAATTTTTTACTTGGATTGTAAGCTCTTCTGATCTCTTTACTATTTTTTGAACCAGTATATGAAAATCTGATCTGGAAATCAACTCGCATCACTAAATGTCCTCCACTAACACGCTGCGGATCATATCTGAGACTTAACGGCAACGGGGCTGCAATAGTGTCACGTGTCTGGAAGACCAATGAGAACAAAAAGTGACTCAATGTGATACGCGAGGGGCAGCAAAAACGAGTAAGGCCTGGACCCCGCTGGCAACTGCAGCGCCCGCTGTGATGGACGCTGCAGGGACGAGAGCCCTCCCCTCAATGGCGCCGGGCCCGCTGCGAGGGGGGGGGGCGCAGCGCTGTGGCGTTAGTTGCTCCTGTTCTCAATAGAATTGAGAGCAGGACTCGCGACGGAGCGCTAAGCCACGCCCCCCGGCAGTTCAGCCAGAGGACAAACCTGCCGGGTGACGTCACGGCCACGCCCCCGTCCCTCCCGCGTCACGCCCCCCCTGCAGACAGGGGAATCGGCTGCACGCGCCGCCAGTCTCGCGGGCAGCGGAGTTTACCGGGGCCCCAGCCTAAGAAATGTGTTATCTTAAAAAAACAAAAAACTAACAACTCAAATAGACTCTACCTGTGTCATCCAGTAAAGTCATAATGAGGAGAATAAGAAATCTGCAGCGACTTCAAAGTAACAAAACAATTCCTACAAATATGTTTTTTGCTATTTGACAACGATATCTTTTTAAAACAGAAAAGTGCTCGGGAGATTCGCAGGGCGGGAAGATAATACAGTAACAGTTGTCTGGCTCTCGCAGGGAGGAGCACAGGTTTTATACGACCTTTCATTTTCTCAAAATTATTAACAATTAAAACACGAGATTCGAGTCTTCCTCAATCCGCCCCGTTCGTCATGTATGTTCCATGTTGGACTTTATATACAACAGTCCAAATCTGGACATTTATATTCTGCTGGAAACTGATCAACAAAATTAAACTGATTTTCTATCCTTTTTATAATGGCTCAATACCTGCTCAGAAAATGTAATTTCTGAGTAACCCCAGCACCGGTTTTAAAACGTAATTTTATTTAGAAAAAGTGGACATTTAAAGGGATCTTATGGACCTTTACATGATTAATAAAAAGCTTTCCTCCCATCCCATGCTTGTTTAATGGTATGTCAGTCACTAGGAAAGCAATATACATGACATTGGGCTTACTTATTTAAATGCCGACCATAATTATCTGTGTTGGTCTAAACTTCACCATGCTTTTGTCACCTGTATTTATTAAGAAGGTTCAGGCGCTTATTTCACTGGCGCAGAATAATGTGCAGTATCTGCTCAGTACGTATGCGCCGTAAAAATGAGGACGTCTTCAGGCTCTGCAGCTCTCCCTCTCAGATACTGCTGCCAGACACATTAATTACCTGCTCTTTGCCGGGGTCACGGGGCTCAGAGATAAGAGGCAGGTCTCTGGGAACCATACAGTCAAAAAAGCAGTGGTTCATTATCCATTATACACACACACACACCAACTTTTACTTCTGACCTCACCCTCCTCGGAAGGCACCGCCGGCAAGGCTATGGTTTATTTATTTATAAAATGTGTTACCAGGAAGTAATACATTGAGAGTTACCTCTCATTTTCAAGTATGTCCTGGGCACAGAGTTATGATGACAGATACATGGTTACAAATACATAGTTACAATGAGCGAGCAAGGTTATCTTATACTATATATTTCTGAAAGCATTGTATGTATGTATGTTTCCCTGGTGTGTTCCCTGTCCCTAGCGGCAATCTCATTGGTCCCTTGGCCCGCCCACCCCCGCACACCTCTCATTGGCCTCACACACTCACACCACTGCTTCAGGCCCCCTTGGCCCGCCCCCGCACACCTCTCATTGGCCTCACACACTCACACCACTGCTTCAGGCCCCCTTGCAGCTCACCTTCCCCCCTCCAGGTGGCCGTCACTCTCCCCCGTCACCCGGACCGCAGCTCACCTTCCCCCCCCCCCGGACAGGCCCCGCACCTTCCCCCCTCCCGGTGGCCGTCACTCTCCCCCGTCACACGGACAGGCCCTGCACCTTCCCTGCTGCACGTTTCCCGGCGGCTCGCGCTCACAGGTGCAGAGAGGGGGCGCGTGCGCAGCGCTCCCCGGACGGGAGGAAGGAGAGCAGAGAAGGGCCAGGAACGCGACAATCGGAGGAGCGCGGGAGAGAGGAGCGGTGCTGCGAGTCCTGACAGAGGTGAGGGGGCTTTGTGTGTGCGTGGGGAGAGGGGGGACAGTGTGTGTGGGGGGGAGGGACAGTGTGTGTGTGGGGGAGGGGGGACAGTGTGTGTGTGTGTGTGTGCCCCCTCTCACCCATCTCCGGTCACTCGTCCTCCGTCCTCAACCTCCTTCTCCGCTCCTCCCAGCTTTCTTCCTCTCTCCTCTCTCAATCTCCTCATCCCGCATTCTCCTCTCCCTCACCAGCTCTCCTCTCCTGGCTTTGAAGTGGAGAACAGACGGATAACACAGGTGGGGGGGGGGAGTGAGAACACGAGGGAAACCGACTAGGGTGGGTGCCGAGAACAGAGTGGAAAACAGGGGGGTGTGCGGGGAAGAGAAGAGAAGAACGCGGAAAACAAGGGGGGACGAGGAGATAACACAGGTGGGACGAGACTGAAATAACAACAGGGGGGATCAAAGGCCCGGGACCGGAAGAGATAAACAGGGGGGACGAGAGATAACACAGGGGGGACGAGATTTTAGATAACACAGCGGGGGAACGAGAACGATAAACAGGGGGGCTCGAGAAGATAACACAGGGGGGTTGGGACTGAGAGATACAACTAGGGGGAATGAGCCGATATACACTAGGGGGACGAGAGATAACCCGAGTTGGGGGACGAGATTTTGCATAACAACGCGTGGGGGGCGATGAGGAAACACGAAGGCGGGGGCGAGAGATGGGAAAACACGGAGGTGTGGGGCGTAGGTCGAGTGCGCGAAAACACGAGGGGGCGTACGATAGAGAATAGAGAGAAATACACGTAAGTAGGGGGGCGGACGAGAAAACAGACGAGGTGGGATGGAGCGAGAGTGAAAACCCGAGGGGGGGCGAGACGATGGTAACACGACGAGGGGGGTGCGCGAAGTCCTGATAACAACAGGGTGAGAGGAGTGAGAGATAAACAGGTGGGCATGGCGTAAGAGGAGAGACTAACACAGGGGGGGCGGATGAGATAAACACAGGGGGGTGGAGCGAGAGATAACACAGGTGGGGGAGGCGAGACGGATAAACACAGGGGCGGGGGGCGGTAGAGATAACACCGGGTGGGGTGCGAGATGGATAACCAGTGTGGTGGCGAGTAGAGATGAGAAACAGGGTGCGGGGGCGCGAGATAGACACATGGGGCTGGTCTTGGGTGGCGCGAGGAAACACAGTGGGGGGGGCTGGGTGCAGAGGAGGAACACAGGGGGGGGCAGATGGAGTATAAAAACCGCGGGGTGGGCGGGGAGAATTCAGTAGTGGATGCCGCAAAAATAGAAGAGCAATATTATTATACAAGAATTATACCCGAAACATATACAGAACAGATACAGCAGAATGGCTTTATTCTTTGCTGTTCACGCAGTATTTCCTGTCAGCTGTTTCAGTCTGGCATAGTTATTAAATCGCACCAAGCCACACAAAATAATATTTTCATCACAATTAGTCTGCAAATGGTAGAAAACACGAGGGGGGGCGAGAGAAAACACGAGGGGGGGCGAGAGAAAACACGAGGGGGGGCGAGAGAAAACACGAGGGGGGGCGAGAGATAACACGAGGGGGGCGAGAGATAACACAGGGGGGGTGAGAGATAACACAGGGGGGGCGAGAGATAACACAGGGGGGGCGAGAGATAACACAGGGGGGGGGCGAGAGATAACACAGGGGGGGGCGAGAGATAACACAGGGGGGGGGGGAGATAAAACAGGGGGGGGGGGAGAGAAAAGGGGGGGGGGGGGAGAATCAGAGTTGGCTGCCAGCAAAATAGAAGAGAATATATACCAGAACATATACCAGAACATATACCAGAACATATACCAGAAGGCTTATTCTTTGCTCACGCATATTTCCTTCAGCTTTCAGTCTGCCTCTTAAATCGCACCAAGCCACAAAATATATTTTCGATCACAATTAATCTGCAAATGGTTTTACAAGGTTTGGCAAAGTATCTTATAACTAAACGATATGATATAGTCATTGACATGCCTGGCTTAGGCTACGGCCCAAGTCCTCACTGGGCGGTCTGTAGGGGAGCGCGGCAGGCCCTGCCCTTCCATTGGTGCACACCACCCACATGCCCGTGTTGCAGCACAGGAAGACACAATTCTTCTGCCAGCGTACACGTCACAGCTCTTTGCGCGCCCACACACACACACACACACACACACGCACGCACACACACACGCACACACACACTGCTACTGGGGCCTGCACCATAGAGGGCTGTGCTGTGGTGTGTAGCGCCAGCGGCGCAGCGGCTACTGGGGACCTGGCCTAAGCTTTCTTCTTTTGTTTACAAAGTAATTATGGTAACAACATTAATCAAACAGATAGACATAAGCAGCTGATGGGTTTGATTTTAGGGTGCCTCACAAAATGTGATTTATATTCACTTTCACAATATAGAAACAAGACCGTTAATTGAAGGGTGATTGAATCTTTCCAACACAGTTAATTACAGTTATCTATAAAAATTTAAAAAAATACCCGCTATGTTAAAAGGACCCATATCTTCTCCTACTATGTCCCTTGTCATGGACATCACCGAGCTGGGGCACATGGTGGAGAAAGTAGAAAACTGGCACCCATATCTGAAGCCTCATCCTAGAGGGAAAACTATTTCCCAGAGAAGGGCTAAATAGGGAATTTTGTAACCTTAAAGATGATGAAATGATCTTAAACTCCCCCCCCCCCCCCCCCACCACCACCCCAGTTACAGAGCCTCTCGCCCTCCTCTGCCAAGTATGATAATTATAGCACAGGATGGGATTAAAGCGGATTAAATATCTTAAACACCTGTACAAAAAAAATGTACTGTTTTAACAGGATTTACAAATAAAGTGTCCCACACCTGGTTACATGCATGTGGAAAACAGGATTAGATCTGGCATTCAGCTTCCCCTTTGTCAGTGCAGTATCCTGGGAATCCAGAAGGCACTGCCAGCATGAAGCTACAAGGTATTTGCATGATAAAGCACCATGTAAGGACCGAAACATCGATCCACTTTTGTGTTCACCAAATACTGTATATTCTAACGGTGTTCACAAAACCTGCGAGTTCCTGATTTACCCCCATCGGTTCTATATTCAGAGTTACCTCCGCTCAGAGCACTCAGGCTGCTGACCCATATTGGTTACGCAAGTGCCCTCATCTATATCTCTATATCTATATACACAGACACACGCGTAACCCTCCTTGCCCGGCTCTAAAGGAGTTTACAGATAGACAAGGGTTCAGGGTGCAGGGTCGGTGCAGACTGGGCATGGATATGCAGATAGAATAAGGATAGGCGCCAGGAACTTTTACTGTATACTGTAGTACAAAGAGAGGTTTATTATTATGCTCCGGAGCTACTACTCTGAGAACTCCTATTAAGCACATGCTTCCTCCGTCTCCAGCATGCGAACAATCTTGGGCCATTACTATAGGAGCCATCTAGATAAGGAAGGAGCCCCAACTTAAAACAATAAACAGGGACAGGACACTCTTAATATACTCATCTATACACTTAAACATACAGTATTTACAGAACTCACGGTGAGGCCCTCTGCAGAACTCAGGAACCTGCTTCTAGAACATTGGGTGGAGCTATTCATACCCTTCTAAATCCCTATGGTGACATCTCTGGTCACAAGACATCCCATATCACTAATGGGAAGGGGCAATACCAGAGTGATCCCACCCGCTTAATCCATTAACCCCTTACATTACTAAGGCTGCGGCCCTGCTAGCGCCGAGCCTGCGGCGCTTGCCGCGGTTACATACATGAGTAGATATATGCAAGTCCCCGCTGACGCAGTGTGTGCGCTCGCTCCGGCGCGGGTACACACGCTCGGCGCCTAGAAGAACAAAAAAAAATCTTACTTTCTAGCGCGCTCAACTACCCGCAATGCCGCCCTCCGCCCCCCCCAGTGTAAATGAAAGGACACCCAGCGCTCATGCTTGGAGCGCTCTCCACGCATGAGCGCGCTCAGTGCCAGCAGGGAATCAGCCTTAGAAGTGCCAAAGAGGGGCTACACACACAAACACAAACATATAAATACACACACACGTGGATAGAACAACCACTGCATTATTTCAAAATTGAATTCTTTCATTACATGTAGTAAATGCCCTGCAGTCTAACTAATTAGACATATACAATCTTAGCGTGCTCAAACCCTAGTCCCAGTTTTATATTTTTATATATTTTATTGTGCAAATTGGAGTGCTGCTGTGAAAGTGACCTCAAATACAGAACAGTAAAAAAGACGCCTCAATGCACATTCAGTGTGACAAATTATTTGATTCATTTCTATAGGTTTTTCTTCTCATAAGTATGGGTCATTTAGTTCGATCTTTTGGCCGAAACATGTGAAGGTGGAGATATTGCTTCCCCAGGATAAAGGTGGCTATAACATTTGCTGCAGCAATAACCATGTGAAGTATATCTTGTCTCTTGCACCTTTTTTTTTTTAGATTTTTTCCCCCATTTCTTAGGGCACTTCTGGTTGTAACAACCCTGTAGCACATATAGTGCCCCTTAGGCCTCGGATATAGTAGGCGTGTGCAATGGAGCGTATGGCGTCACGCACGCCTGTAGCTGACGCGATCCGTGGATTTCTAAGACGCGTGACGGGGACGTCACGAGGCTGGTTCGCCCTCATTGGCTGAACCACCCACGCGATCCGCCCGTCGCGCGACAAAAACAAAATTGCTTGCTTCCCAAATGCATAACCTTACATTTATCTGTATTAAACCTCATCTGCCATTTACCTGCCCAAGTTTCCAGTCTCTACAAGTCCTTTTGGATTGAAATTACATCCCGCTCTGATTCTACTACCTTACACAAGTGTCATCAGCAAAGATGGGGACTTTGCTCTATGTGCCAACCTCAAGTTTGGCATGATCTATCCTTCATAAATCCATGCTGACTATTACTAATGATTTTGTTTTCCATTAGGTATTCCTGAATATACTCCTGTATTAAATCTCCAAGTAGTTTCCCCACTATTGAAGTCGGGCTTACAGGTCTGTAATTCACCAGTGATCTAGCTCTCTTTTTAAATATAGGCACCATATCTACTTTACGCCAATCTTGTGGTACTGAGCCTGTGGAAATGGAGACCTTGAATATTAAATATAATGGTTTGGCTATTACTGAGCATAACTCCTTGAGAACTCTTGGATGTATGCCATCGGGGCCAGGTGCCTTATTTACTTTAATTTTTATCAAGCTGCCTATGAACTTCTTCCTCAGTAAACCAATTGTTCATTAATATGGAGGAGGTTGTGGCTTCCTCCTGCGGCACTACTATTGAACTTGATTCTTCCCTGATAAACACAGAGGCAAAGAATTTGTTTACTACCTCTGCTTTTTCTTTATCTCCAATAATCTGCCTGCTCATCTCACACTGAAAGGGTCCTATATTTTCTTTTCTCATTTTTTCGTTATTAAGGTACTTAAATAACTTTTTAGGGTTGACCTTACTTTCTATTGCAATCCTTTTTGAATGATCCATTTTTGCCAATTTGATTGCCCTTTTGCAATTTTTGTTACGTTCCTTATAATTCTGATACGATGTCTCCGTCCCTTCTGACTTAAAGAATCTAAACGCCTTCCTCTTCTTGTCCATTTCCTCCCCTACCTGTTTTTTTTAGCCACATTGGTTTTGACTTATTTCTTTTATACTTATTACCCAAGGGTATACACTGATAAGTGTGCTTTTCTAACAATGTTTTAAAGACTGCCCATTTATCTTCTACATTTTTCCCTACAAAAATATCATCCCATTGTATTACTTGTAGATTAGTCCTCAGTTTATTAAAATCTGCATTTTCTAAAGTTTAAGGTCTTTGTTGAACCCAAATAATCTGTTTTTCACGTTATGATCACTGTTAGCAAATATTCAAGTCCTGTAACATTTGGGTATCACTTCTACATTGCTTGATATTACCAAATCCAGTATTGCCCCTCTCCTGATTGGTTCCTCAATAATTTGGCTCATGTAATTGTCTTTAAGCACCCCCAAAAACCTGTTTCCTTTTTTCGTAATGCTAATCTCATTGCCCTCTTGCATTAGCAAGCATGCATTTAAGTTTGTTTTCAGTCTGTACTATTATCTTATCTGCTCCTTGCTTTCTGCGCCCATTGGGTTTAGCCTTTAGAAGTTTTCTAGTATTATCTGTATTTACTGTGGGTGTCTCGCTGCTTGCCAAACTCACACGCCCCCATTATACCTCCATAATCCATTGATATTTCCTCATCTATTCTATTTAGTTTGTTATCTGTTTCTTTCCCCTCCCCCCTAGCTTAAAATCTCCCCCAACCTTTATTTGTTTACATATATACCGTATACAATGGATGAAATAAAAAAGAAACCGTATCAAATTATGATAAGAAAAATACATAGAAAAAAACATAGTAATGTACTAAATAATTTGTCTTATTGGATGTAGTATTGAGGCTTCTTTGTAACACACACACACACACACACAGTGTTCTCAGTGCTGCGTTTGCATGCGGACCGCAGTGCAGCCGTGCTCGATCACGGCCAAGAAAACAGAAAGCGTCTCGGGAGGATTAACTGAGTGGGGGTCCTACCGGGCCAGTCACCATTCTGTAAGAGCGGCGCAGAGAGAGCAGACAGAAGCCGTCTCTCTCTTTCTCTCCAGATCAACTCTTACAGCAATCCAGTGTATTTTTAAAATTATTTTTCTTTACAGGGGGTCACCGGAGCTGAACCCCATTCATTTTAGCTCTGGGGACCCCCTGCTTCGGAAGATATAGACATCCATAGCGGTGTGTATATGTGAATGTGTGCATGTATGTGTACATACGTCCGTCCGTCCGTCCGTATATGTGTGTATATGTACTTACACACACACGTATAGAAACATGTCACTCAGGGCTGGAGTGCTGATGCTGGCTCATCTGCGTGCACCCTATTGAGCGAAGTACTTTCAAATAAATATATATATCAAAAAGCAGCAGCCAGAACTCCAAGCAACAAATGTAAAGTCAAGGTGCATGCTCCATAGAAATCAATATAGAAACCCTGTCTTCCGATAAGAGAAGGCACAAAAGCAGCAACACTCAAGATATAGCAAAAAGACGTGTATTAGCAGTGACATAACAGCACACTATAAACCCAACGTTTCGGTCCTAGGCAGGACCTTCCTCAGGGGGGTGCTACCAGACAATGACACCCAGAGAACATATATACCCCATAGTTCACCATGTGAGGACAATTAGAGGCAGCCAATTGTACAATCCTGGAGCTCCACGAGTGCAATCAGTGTATGAGGTAACACGGCGGCCATCTTGGAAATCAGGAGACAGAACAATGTATGCTATCGCACATGTGCAGATGAGTACAGGCTCCCCCGGTGGACAAAAAAATCCTAGCGTCAAATGTTGCTAGGAAACGCATGTGTGGCGTCATGAAGTCCTGGGAAGTCAGCTCAAAGTGAAGTTGCGCATGTGCAAGGCTCTGTGACAGCACCAGAACGTCACGCCGATCTGGTACCCCATTCAGTGTCAATTGCATCAGCGTGGCAGCTCCCTAAAGAAAATGACAGTGAAGGAACAAGTGAATCAACACATAAGGGGAATAAAAACAATTTCCAGAGCTGAGGGTGACTGTTTAGATGGCAAGGGGAGGGAGGGCAAGGGGAGGGAGGGATAACAAGGGAAAGGAGGAGGTAGAGCAAAAACATGCATATAAATTAGGCAATTGTAAATGGCATACTGGTTAAATATTAATATTCTGTACTGCACCATTGGGGAACAATAATGCAAAGTCCCGGCAATGGAAATCTAATTATGAGCATCTATGCATTAATGAAGAGAAAAGGACACAGAACAAAAATTCAAAAAATGCAATCACAAAAAACATCCTAATTTGAAATCTTCATTTAGTCCTCGCGGAGCCATTGTGTTCAGTTCAAAAATCATGCGAGTTTCAAGTTGTTACAGCAATTTGCCCCTGTCTCCTCCACGGGGGCCAGCATGTGCTTGCATGATGGGCATGCATCGTAGCGTTGCCAAGCTATGCTTGTGATCTTTAAAATGTCTCTACTCTCACAGTTCATGTAATCCTTTATTTTAATGGCTTTTCCACTGTGTGGATGGACAAAGCTTTTCCCCAATATCATGTGCTGACAGTTTATACAGCCATGACATTTGTGTACACCGGGAGTTTTGGAGAGCCAATTCGTAGGGCTGGCATTCTTGGATACCGGATCTGCCTGTGTCAATAGGTTACCTATGTTTCGGCCCCTGCGGTAACAGAATAATGGTGGTTTGGTGAAGGTTTTCCAAGATGTGCCAGTGTTTCATGATACTTCTACGAATAGTACATGATGAAGTACTAAAAGATGTATTAATCCCAAAACGATCTGAAGTGCTGGTTTGGATGGTTGGTTTGAGGAGTTGATCACGGGAAAACCTTCTTGCCTTGGCTAAGGCCTCTTTGACCTCTTTGGGATTATAACCTCTTGCAAGGAACCTGTGTGTCATACACTGTAGCGCTTCCTCACACTCGTCACTCCTACTGGAAATCCTCAAGACCCTAAGAAATTGAGAATACGGCAACCCCTTCTTCAGAGCAACAGGGTGGTGACTACTGGCCAGAAGTAGGGTATTTCTGTCCGTTGCTTTATGATGAATATTCGTCAGCAGCCTGGTAGGTCCCTTGTAAACAACAGTGTCAAGAAAGACGATCTGCTCATTGCTGTAGTTGAGGGTAAATCTTATGTTTGACGGAATAGAGTTCAGGTATTCCAAAAATTGCAACAGGTCTGCTTCAGAGCCATCCCATATCAGGAACAGATCGTCAATATATCTCATATATGTCCTGATATTATTAGCATATGGGGAATCATACAGGATATGGGTTTGTTCATATTGGGACATAAACAGATTGGCATACGATGGGGCCATGTTAGACCCCATCGCTGTGCCCATACATTGTAGAAAGAATTTTTTCTTGAATTTGAAAAAATTCTTGTGGAGCACAATGTCTATAAGCAGAAGTTAAAATTCTATTGGCGGACCAGTATAGCCAATGAATTTGTCTAGATGATCCTTTACTGCTTCCATACCCATAGCATGCCCAATATTCGTATAAAGGCTCGAAACATCCAATGTGACCAGGAGGCAGTTAGTAAGGTCAAAATCCAAGGCTTCCAATTTATTAATGAAGTCAGTGGTGTCTTTTATATAGCTTGGCGTACTGACCACAATCGGCTGTAGATGAAAGTCAATATACTGAGAGAGGGGGTGACATGAGGGAGTCATCGCCGCACGGATGGGTCGTCCCTGATGTGGAGAGGTCAAAGATCTATGCACTTTGGGTATTAATGTATATCACTGGAGTGATCGGATTATTGTGTTAAGAATTTCCCTGTTCTCCATATCCACCTATCTGTTATGCCAGGTTTTATGTCGTACATTCATTGGTTCACTTTCTTTGTTATATAATGGGGTCGGGATACCTTCAGGATGCTTGTAAGCAGCATACATTAAGTTGCCGCATTATTTCTGCTCTATATCTGTTCATAGTTAATCTCAAACTCATCCCACCCTGTGTCAGATCTTTGTATACTAATAATGGTTATTTTTGTAAATCCTAAGTGACTTGATTGCAAGTTGCCCTCTTGTGAGGTTAAAAAAGCTTCTTTTTTGATTTTAACAGATCCCTGGTACCGCTTCCACCAGATTAATGAGTTGTTGATGTTGTGGATTATTGACATTGGGGGTCAAAAAGAGCTCACTGTTTGAAAGTGTTGTGATGTTCCAATTTTCTTCATTAAGAGTAGAGGCTCGTAGACTGTCCCTGCAGAAGAAGTCCTTCAAGCAAAGGCCGTATCCTGACGCCGTTTAGATCTTCTGCCAGTCATAGGGAATCCTTCCTCCTATCCTGCGTTGTATATGCTTGCGTGTGGCTACAAATGATACATCGCTCCTTTTCATTTGAAAGAGGGACACTCTTTCCTTCTCTTTTGATCTGTAACCCTTCTGTTAAACAGTGTAGGATGAATGTTATACTCGAATGTGAAGGAGTTGCTGCAGATACAGCGAGATGGACACTACGCCTTAATTGAAGAAATTGGACCTCCCCATCACAGCCTTCAAACAGGGTGAGCTTTTTGACCCCAAGGTTCATATCCAAACATCACAACATTCATTAGTCTGGTGGAGAAGCAGGATCACCAGGATGCTTTAAAAAAATCAAAAAAGAGAGCTTTTTTAACCTCACAAAACGAGGAGCACTTGACAATACAAGGTCAATCTTAAGATAAATGTACAGCATCATATTAAGTAGCAGACAAGGGCGGGGGGCCTAGTGTTGATAAATATGAACAACTATAGAGAGGCAAGAAAATAATGCAGCACTTAATGTTCGATGAGTTTGCTTTACAAAGCACTGTGAAAGGTGATCCCACCCACTTTATAAAAAAGAGATTGGATTACCATAATACAACTGCCCAGTACAATAGGTAGATGTTGGAGGAAATGGGGAAATTCTAGAACACAGGAATTCTCCGATCCATCAGTGAATGACGTATCATGTTCCCCAGGCACCATAAGTCTTGGGACCTCTACACACCGGGGAGAACCCAATTGCGCGGCGATGGGTCCTAGTCACCCCCTCTCTCATCGTATATTGATTTCTCCTACAGCGATTGTGGTCAGTACGCCAAGCGGTATGAAAAAGACATCGGAAAAGGCAAACTAGTACGGACAGACGCAGTTATCTAAAATGGCGCTCCCCCCCCACCGCATACGAACCTTTGGTATGCCACACTTGTTGTGATTGAACGAAATGGCCGTTTGAACCCTCTCTAAGCACTATCTGGCTACCCCCCCCCCGCGTGACCCCTCTCAATTTCCCCCCCGTGGTAAAATTGGACGTTTAGAGCCTTATCGAATATTGGGAATGCTGAGGTTGTATGCGAAGCACCTAGTACAGGATCTCGACAAATTCATTGGCTATACTGGTTCGCCAATAGAATTTTTTAACTTCTGCTTATAGACATTGATTGCTTCCATAAGAATTTTTTCAAATTCCAAATGCCACAACACAAAGATGTATGGCCACTGTCTAAAATCGGCCCAGAGGGCCAAGAACAGATCGATGGCGGCCAGGAGAAAATGCTCGGCCACCCACACCATTAGAACCCTACCCACCCCACATCCCCTACCCGGCCAAAATAGTGTAGTCCCCCTCAGCCCTGAGTCCAAAATAGACGCACACATCCCCTCTTACCCCAACATAAACGATATACGGTATGACTTTGGAAAAATAGGAGAAGGAAGAGACGAGGGATAAGATTATGAGAGTAGATTGAAGATCCGGTGACTGATATTGGGAGAGGAGCTGTAAGTAGGTGATCCCGGTTGGAAGTTTTGGTAATAATTCCTGATTATCTCGTATGCGACACTAAAAAATAAGGAGACCTTTTTACCCTCAAAACCCGGCATATTGAGCAGATCCGCTTTCCTTGCACTGCTGTTTTACAATTTTTGGGGACCTCCCCGGCTGATGTATAAGATCGATTCATCAGACAAGCATACCTGACAGAAAAGACCCCCCCCTTGATTAAAAGACTCCCCATACTGTTTTATTCAGCGTCCAGCTAGGTAACATACAACTTGTCTTCATTTATTGATATGAAGAATGGTGCCATCTCCTGCTCTTTCTTAGCTTTTTCTTTCCCCCCCCCTATTGTCCCCCCCCCCCCCTTGTTTGTCTGGAAGACTAATTATAACCCCATTTCTCTCCTTAGTGGTTCCACTATGTTAGGAGAAAACAGGTAGAGCGAGGGAAGAGAATCCTTTTCGGTGGAACCCCCCCCAAAGTTGCGCCCCCCTTCCCTGGTCTAAGCACTATGGTGGTTGCATCTATTCTCGTGATCCCGCCCCGGCTGGATTTTTTTTCCTTTCTTCCCTCCCCTTTTTTTCCTCCTTTTTTTTTTTTTTCCTTTTCCCCCCCCCCCTTTCTTTATTTTTGTTTTTTTTTTTTTCTCTTTTCCCGCTTTTTGAGGAAGCCGCCACCCCCTTTTGTACAAGTGTTACTGACACACAGATCGTGCCCTTTTTTTTCCTTTATTTTTTTTTCGATTTTTTTTTCACATGCTTCTTTCATTTTTTTTCTTCCCTTCCGTGCCCCATCCCCTTTTTTTCTTTTTTTTTTTGGTTTTTATTTACACCCCCAAATTTCTTGCACGCGTTTATGTTTATAGTACAAACGAGGCATGAGCTAAAGGCCCTTAAGAAGTTTTTTTGCCTTTTTTTTTTTTCTACTGTGTGCCCCACTCAATTTTCTTCCTGAGTTGTTCAAATGATCTTTTACCATACAAACAAGCACCCACCTTCAGCCATCGTGCTTCTTGCACCCGTTCTCTCCCCTCTTTTTTTTTCCAATATTTCCACACCTCCTTTTTTTCCCTCTTTTTTTTTTTTCGTCAGGCACTTCCCTATATCTATCCTTGACTATTGGTTCTCTCTCTTCAGATTTTTATACTCCCATTGAAACAACTGGTCCACTACTTCTCTGTGAACACCCATCAACAATCACTTTACTCCCCCAGTCTCATCTGTGTGTTCTGAAATAAACCTTCCAGACATATACTCCACCTACCCCCTCTTCACTTCCATCCTTTTTGCTTCTTACGCGCAGGGCCCCCGTCCGAAAATAGGTTGACCTTCATAGGCCTTTTCGCATCCAACGTCCCTCTCCCCAGATCTCTTGTGTATCAAGAATCCATCTGCACTAGCCCCTTCATACCGTAACTCTTTGGCCAGTCTCACCTAAAATTCTCCCTTCTCCCGCCCGTGTTTTTCCCTCCTTTCCTTTCTCCTTTATTCATTACTTTTTTTGTACCATCCAAATGTCATCGGCTTGTTTTTTTTTTTTTCTTTTTCCCCCCGTTTATAAACTTGTTTACAATAACGTTATGATATTGGGGGAAAAGGCGTGGTGAAAAAACAGCCCTCTTTTTTTTGTTCATTTTTCTACCCGCCTCCCCCTTCCACCTACCCTTCATCTAGTTTTTTTTCCTGCTACATTCAAGCAATTTGAGTAAATAACCCCTCTATAGGATTAACCTGTTATCGATACTGTTCTTTTCCCCTTCGACCCTGATCCCCTCTCCGGTCCCTAGCTTTTTTTTTACCCTGAGCACCATTTTAAATTTTTTCCGATACACCTCCTTTAAGGCCCCATTCCCCTAGCCCCCTTACTTCGGCCCCCCCTCTTCTTCCAACGTATCTTTCCTTTTTCTAAGACTCCCCTTTCCCTGCCCCTCTGCTTCCTCCCCCTCTTTCCCCCCCCTTCCTACTGTCCCATCATGTCACCCCCTAAGACAATGCTGGCCCCCGTGGGGGAGCGAAAGGGGATAAATGGCGATCTCCGCGATAAAATTAAAAAGGGCCCAACGGGACAAAAGAGAATGAGTCTGAGGGTGGAACCAGGATGAAAAAAATTTGGCCTTTGATAACGCCCTGTTTTCCCTCCTTCTCGCCCTCGAGGGACTAAATGAAGATTCATAATGGATGTTTTTTGGATTGCATTTTTTGAAATTTTTGTTCTGTGTCCTTTCTCTTCATTAATGCATTATAGAGCTCATAATTAGGTTTCATTGCCGGGACTTTGCATATTGTTCCCGCAATGGGTGAGAGTAAGCAAATTAATATTAACCAGTATGCCATTTACAATTGCCTAATTTATGATGCATTGTTTTGCTCTACCTCCTCCCTCCCCTTGCCTCCCTCCCTCCCCTTGCCCTCCCTCCCTCCCCTTGCCATCTAAACAGTCTCCCTCAGTCTGGAAATTGTTTTTATTCGCCTTATGTGTTGATTCACTTGTCTTCACTGTCATTTTCTTTAGGGAGCTGCCACGCTGATGCAATTGACACTGAATGGGGTAAGACTAGCGATGTGCTTCGTGTGACGTTCTGTGCTCACAAAGCCTTGCCATGGCAACTTCACTTTGAGCTGACTTCCCAGGACTTCATGACGCCACACATGCGTTTCCTAGCAAATTGGACGCTAGGATTTTTTTGTCCACCGGGGGAGCCTGTACTCATCTGCACATGTGCGATAGCATACAGTTGCTCTGTCTCCTGATTTCCAAGATGGCCGCCGTGCTACTCATACATGATTGCACTTGTGAGCTCCAGGATTGTACAATTGGCTTGCCTCTATTGTCCTCACATGGTGAACTATGGGGTTATTGTTCTCTGGGTGTCTTATCTGTACTTGGTAGACACCCCATGAGAAGGTCCTGCCTGGATCCGTAAACGTGTGGTTTATAGTGTGCTGTTATGTCAATGCTGATAACAGTTCTTTTGCTGCTTATTCTGAGTGTTGTGCTTTTGTGCCTTCTTTATGGGAAGACAGGGTATATTATTCTATAAGATAGATAATTATATAAAGATTAATAATAGAATAAGAATAGAAAGATATAGAAAAAAAGCTTGAGTGCAAAGAAAGCGTGTGCAGGTGGGCATCCGTGCGTTGCTCTCTCTAGAATAGCACTTTTTAAAAAAATGTAAATATGATCAAACTATTAATTAAAGCAGCAATTCCAGGTTTGCTTGGCTTGGTTTTTTTTGTTATAGGATTGAAGGGTGTCTCTGGAGCTGCAACACATTAACTCCAGCTCCCCCCGCTTCCAGAGATATGGTACTGTACCTCCGTTAGGGGGTATGGTAAGCGCTTAAGTTTAATGTTAGGTCAGCCGCGGTCAATAGGAAGCCGCAAATGATGACATCAAGGCTCCCTATAGGCCCCGCGACACGGGACATTTAAATCCCGCCATTATGTTAGGCAACAAGTTCCCTGGCTGCAGATTGCATCTCTGGAAGCAGGGTGTACCGGAGCTGAAATGAATGGGTTTCAGTTCCCGGAGACCCCCTGCTTCATCTTATAATAAAAAGCAATGCAACCTGGATTGCTGCCTTAAGTACACGGAGAACAGGGGCCGACACATCCTAGATATACAAAATAATCTACAACAGTCGGCCTCCAGCACAATGTAGTAACGAAATAACGTACTCAGAGTGATATCAAAGCCCCTTACATCAATATGTATAACAAAGGGAAGGGAACCTATATCAATAAGAGAATAGAGTTATAACTGAAAAAAAAGTTTAAGTGATATAATACCAACATAATTAAAAAAACTTATTAGATGACCTATGAGAGGGCATATCTTTTCAGGAAAGGGTTATGTGTCTATAAAAATCCAGATTTTTGCCACAAAAAAAAAAAGAAGTTTATGTTAAACGACGGTTCTACGACACACCTGCGTCTCCCCCCCACCCCTCCCGCCCCCCCCAACCCGGCCAATGCCCCCACCGATTGTAGGCGTTGACCCCCACCCACCCCCCTGCACCCCCTCCAACACCCCACCCAAGAAAGGGACCGCCACAAATTGAAAAAACAACAGAAAAATCGCCCCCACCACGCCCCCGGGGCAGCACCCGCACCCGCCCCCGCGGCTATGAGAGCACACCCCCCCCTTCCGCCCCCCACCCTCGCCCCCCCCCCCCCCCCCCCCCCCCCCCCCCGCAAACGCAACCCCCCACCGCAAATTAAGGTGACGCCCCCCGGAAACTCCCCTCGAGTCCATTAGCCCCTGGGGTCCCCCTCCCCCCCCCCCTCCCCCCCCCCGGCCCACCCGCCCCCCTTTCCCCGCTCCCCCCCCCCCCCCCCCCCCCCCCGCCCCCCGCCGTGATGGACCCACCCCCATTGTGGGCCCGGCTCTGCCTTTCTGTAGGTACAGTGTGTTAGTATAGAGGGCATCCGCCCCGGTTGCATAGGGGATTGATTAAACATTTTACCCACCTCATGGAAGGGTAGAATACCCAGTAGCAAGGGTCTGGAGATCCCGTCGAGAAGGGAGCGGGGCCCCTCCCCCCCCCTTTCCGAGGACGACCGCCTCGAGATCAGCAGCAGTAAAAGAGGAGGCCTGGCCCACGGCGAAATTACGGGCCCAAGGAAATTACTCAGCAGTCACCACCCCTAGTGGGCCACTCAAATCAATGCTCACCATTATTGATCTTGCCCCCCCACCACCAACCTTTGCGTAGTGAGAGCAATCCCCCTGAGCAAGCTTAGGGATTATAAAATAGGTAGCAGCGCCTCTTCAGCAGTCGACGTTGTGTGAGGTTAAGACTGGATTGGTGGGAAATTACAGGCTAGTTGTAAACCTACGGAATTGTACAAACACACACACACACACACACACACACACACACACACACACACACACCAAGTGGAATTACCCGGCGCTGCCCAGGGGTGGGGTGAGGGGGGTGGGGGAGGTATTCAAAGTAGGAAGACTTCAAAAAAAAATTATTTCAATTTCTACCAATCCCATCAACTAACTGTGTGACACCTACTGTACATAACAACCCCCCGCACATCCAAACACGTCTGGACCCTTTTCTTACAATGAAGAACGAATCAAGGCAATACTGATTTGCTTCAAACACATACATTTATTGAGCCATTAAATACGACGTTTCGACCTCTACCTCAGCCTCTCTCAAGTGAGGTGGCAAACAACACAACCAACAGTGTCCCGCATGTAGTCCCAAAATCCTAAAGTTCCCGGTGTAGGCAATCCTCTGCCGGTCTCCTGCACCAGCGCGATTCAGCCTGGCCCGCAATTCCAGCGATGTCCCGTTCAGCGTCATCATGGATCCTCAGCTCCGTCCGTAAATTTTTATGATATCTTACTCGGTATCTGACGTCATCACAGAGAAAGATACAAAGGGAGGCATATTGGATTTATACCCTCGGTACGGTCTTCCCTAAAGGATTGAATGACAATTTGTCCCTAAGTAGCTTCCCTCGTACACTTTTCTTGCTTTCTTTTCTTCACATTTTTCTATTAAGTACTATGGAAGAGATGACAATTTTAATTTTTTTTTAAATAAATTACCTATTTTTTAAATAAATTACTTATAATTTCACTCACTGGTGATAAGGTGCACTAAATGATAGGCCGATGCTCTACTAATTCCATCTTTTGTCCTCCATGTCGCATATAAATGAAATAGCTGCAGAGGATCAGTACGATGAGGAATAGAAGGACCCCTGCTTGGCAAGGGAATCGGAGACTGGGGATACGCACACGTGAGGTCGGACGAGAAGGAAGCCCGTTTCCTAGTAACGACCGAAACAATGGAGCATAACTATGATAACGTCAGATGCAGAATGAGGCCTCGTGGGACGTGTGGACAGAGGTGTGAATCTTGTTTCTTACCAACGACGGAAAAAACGGTGCCTGTGGCCGTGATGACGTCAGACACTGAGTAAGATATCCGGAGACTTACGGACGGAGCTGAGGATCCATGATGACGTCAGATGCGGAACAAGACATCGCTGGAATTGCGGACCAGGCTGATGGGTGCTGATGCGGGACACCGGCATAGGATTGCCTACACCGGGAAATTTAGGATTTTGGGACTACATAAGGGACACTGTTGGCTATGTGTTGTATGCCACACACTTCACTGTGAGAAAGGCCGAGTTAGCGGTTGAAACGTCGTATTTAATGGCTCAATAAATGTATGCATTTGAAGCAAATCCATAGTGCCTGGATTCGTTTTTCATTGAATCGGAATTGGATCACAGGTTTTCCCTGGGATTAGGTGCACCGGTAATTGTATCATTTTTCTATTTCTTTATAATGGTGTGCAGCATATTCACTATTTTGCATGGACCCTGCTCTTGACCTCCCTCACCCTCACTAGAACACCCTCATTTTTCCTTGCTCTCGTGGGACACCCATCTCCTCCGCAGCCTCCAATCCGCCGTCCACAATTTCTATAAGCAAGTCAGTCACTGGGTGTTGTACCTGATATATATCCTATCTGGTACGTGAAATCATAATGAGTTGCAGACATCTTCTACAGCTGAATCTTTGTATCGAAACATACCAAAGAGATATAGATATATACGATATGTGAAGCTATGGGCCAAACATACCAACACCCCACCTACGCTCTTCCTTTTGATCCTATTAGATAGCATGCCAAGTTTGCTGGCTCTAAGATTAAGCTGTGAATTTGTATAGCCGGACAAAACCTTTCTGAATTATAATATAGAGATGTGTGTGTGCGCAGCAAGCGTGTGTGTTAAGACAAGGCATTTTATATATATTATATTAGCCCTTTCCATCTTGCATAGTAACAAGATAAACATAATATTATGACAGCAGGAATTTGTTTTTCGCACAATGTACCATGCCCCAGTGTGAGCTGCAATGCGCTTTACAGCTAAATCTGTTCAGTCTGTAGTCTGTGAAATGCACCCACAGCGACTTCAATCCCCGCTTCAGTGACCTAACTTTGTACTTAAAAATAGTCGTCAACATAAAAAGCACTAACCCAGGCGCGCAGAATTTACAAAGTAATCCCACGGATCGTCAGCAGGGCTGAGAACACAAAGTCATTCAACTCAAACTCACATTAGCTGCTAAAATCTCTGCTACTTCGAATCCTCCACATTATTACGGAGTGCGGGGGGACAGTGACAAGGGGAGAGGGGGTAGGAGGACAGTGATAAGGGGAGAAGGGGCGGAAGGACAGTGACAATAGTGGGGGGGGGGAGGGGGACGACACAGTAACGGGTAGGGTTGCCAGGTGGACTCTTCAAAAATACTGGACACAATGGTGAAAGGTGTGACGTGCTTGAGAAAAGTATGTGGGGAGGTATGTTATTTATAAGTGATCTGACCGTTACGTCATGTTTTCTAAATTTCTCTCCAGGTACAGTACAGTATGCACCTATTTGCACCATTTCATATTCTATTTAAGGGGGAAACAAAAGAGTTTTGAGAATGCACAATAATTTAAAAATGAACAGATTCCTGCGTCTGCCAATGCTCACAGGGCCCGGACTTTTTAAATTTTTTTTTGTTTTTTTGTGCAACCACAGTAATGCATAGCAAATCAGGTATTAACCCCTTCCTCGCCGTCACACTGCTTGACTTTCTGAAATCTCAAATAAAAATAATTACATTTAAAAAATTTTTTTAAAAAGTCCGGGCCCTGTCCCAGCCATTTTTATTCCCCATTTGCAGGCCATTCCCTGCCTGCGAGGGTAAAAGACAAGATGCATTGCTTGCCAAACCCTCTAACCGACACATGATGGCAGTCTAGAAGCCGGCATTTCAATGAGAAATACTAATTCTAGAATGAAAGCACCCAGAAACCTGGTTTTTGAGGTGCAAATACAGTGTAAAAATGATATTTATGCGCATGTAGTGGTTCAGTTATAACACAAACGTAACATGTTGTTTAATAAAGTGAGTAAAAACTCCAGATCTTAAATGTAAGGCAGGAGCTATTTCTTGTAAGTCCAAGCAGGAATTCCGTGGACATACAGCTGTGATATGGGTGAATGAGCTCGGTATTTTTATGATGGAGCCTCAAAGAGATCGAGCTGATTAGCATCTTCCTGTCTAAAAGTGTCAGTTATGAAAAGACCCAGCAGACCCATAATGTATACAAAACTGACATACTGATGCACAGCAGATGTCAGACTAGTGACCCCTCCGGGTCAAAAATCAGACTTAGTGGTGCCAAGAAATGGGTGTAGCCCAGGTATGCTAAGTGGCATGGGCGTCAACCTGACCCATGCACCCTGCCCACCGAATGGCACCTTTTGACCGGTCTTATGAACTGTGGGTAACTTGGCTATTTGTGGGTTGTTTTGTTCCCACAAGGGGGATTGGATCCACATGTTAAAGATAGCTTTGGCCAGTCTATAACTGTGGCTCCCCAGGTATCCCCAGTGTGATTCCTGAATTTTGATCCATGATGTAAAGATGCAAGACTTTGTTCCAGCACAGCACCAACTAGTCCAGGAGTGAAGGGGTTAACAACAACATAACCACAGGACTTTTAATACCAAGGTTGCGTTTCTGGCGCTTGCAAGCAAAGGACAATTTTTTTCGTTCCAAGGACAATTTCTTTCGTTCCCTTATCCCAGTGAGTGTTGTTTTCAGTGCATTCTGCAGATGTCGTGTGTTTGTCTCTTGAGGAAATAAATCACAATTTATTTTGCAACTTGTTCTGTTCAATCAAGTACCCAGGAATATAAATGTGTTGATAAAAGTTGGTGTCATCGTGACAGTCAGTCTTTACATCGTCATGACTCTGGCGAAGCGGAGTTTAACCATAACTTAATGCCTGACTAAACAGTAGAAAAAGGACCCCAACTTTTTATTAAATGAAGCCCGGATTGCAAGTGGCTAAAACAGGGATTTGCACTGATCATAGGGGCCTGATCGGCAGCTTAGGAGAAATATTTTGGCTATTTCATAGCTGTCAAGGTCCTTGGAACCGAATGAGGAAGAAGTGGCGGATTTAGACCCAATACATTGTATTGTAATCATGATATTCAGTATCTAAAGAATCCAAAGAATCACTGTTGCTACAAATGAGTGAGGCAGTCTTTCAACTTATGAGCCTGCTGCTCTATCCCCCTCATTGCTTGGCTGAGAGATGGCCCTACAAGACCACAGGTTTTTGTCATTGATGCAGGTGAAGGATTTAGGTATATTTCAGCTCATTGAAGAGCTAGTCTGTAGCAAACACAAGTCAGCCTTTTTTGCTCCACTTGTAGGAGTCAAATATTTGATGGAACTTGTAAATCAGCAGCACTGAAAAATATGATTAATTGATTTGATTAGTAAATTATTAAAGGCATACACCATTTAGTTGCAGCACCAACAAGATGATGAATCGTTTTTTTCTTTCTTAAGGGAGCTTCGTTTACAGTGTGATCTGTTATGAAGGAGACCCCTCTCGGGGTGAGATACTGCCGGCATTGGGGGAACAGGGCCAAAAAAAAAAAGCCAATTCAATCTCGGAATTTATTTGGACCAGTTGATGTCATTGAAAGCACATCTCGTGTCCAGTGAGAAAGGAAACATTACAAAAATCAACAAGCTTTACCCACCTCATTTCTCCATTTCTGGTGCTATTCTATTCACAAAGACAGCCAGGAGATCATGAAATAAAGATGCTATTATGGTGGCAAAAATCTAAATGATTGCAAATATGTCAGCGGCTTGAATAATTGATTGCAGGTAGCCTCTTATTTAGATGTGATTTAAAAGAAAGAGGTCTCCCATACTACTGTAGCATGTGCACATTATGTGTAGGTATAATATAATTACAACAGAATAGCCATACAGGTAGAGTTGCCAGGTGTCCAGTATTGAACCAGACTGTCTTGTATTTGGACACTGTCCAGTAAAAAAAATAATTAGAGGTAATACTGGTCATCTATGTGTTACCTCTTTGGACATAGAGGCCTGCGGGATTTCCTCGAGCAGCGAGAGAGCAGGGCTGTTGCTATGGGGCTAGCCAGCTTCTTCCATCCTGATTGGCTGCATTACCCAGCAGCAGCGAATCAGGAGATGGTGCTACAGTAGGAGCCTGGGGTGGTAGGGCCAAGGAGAGGAGGAAATAGCATAGAACGGAGAGAGGCGAGTTGTGTGAGTGTGTGTGTGTGTCTCTCTCGGATTGGCGCACCGGTCACCAGTGTCCAGTATTTTTTGAGAAGCCACAGAACAAAAAAAAGTGTTGGTGGTGTACGTGCTCAAGTGCTGGTTCAGTATATATTTATACTATGTATTAAATCACGCATAAATAGAAACACAGGACATGAGACTAGATATACCAATATACAGTGGTGTGAAAAAGAAAGTACACACTCTTTGAATTCCATGGTTTTACATATCAGGACATAATAACAATCATCTGTTCCTTAGCAGGTCTTAAAATTAGGTAAATACAACCTCAGATGAACAACAACACATGACATATTACACCGTGTCATGATTTAATAAAAATAAAGCCAAAATGGAGAAGCCATGTGTGGAAAACTAAGTATACCTTATGATTCAATAGCTTGTAGAACCACCTTTAGCAGCAATAACTTGTAGTAATCGTTTTCTGTATGACTATCAGTCTCTCACATCATTGTGGAGGAATTTTGGCCCACTCTTCTTTACAACGTTGCTTCAGTTCATTGAGGTTTGTGGGCATTTATTTATGCACAGCTCTCTTAAGGTCCAGCCACAGCATTTCAATCGGGTTGAGGTCTGGACTTTGACTGGGCCATTGCAACACCTTGATTCTTTTCTTTTTCAGCCATTACCTTTGTAGATTTGCTGGTGTGCTTGGGATCATTGTCCTGTTGCATGACCTAATTTCGGCCAAGCTTTAGCTGTCGGACAGATGGCCTCACATTTGACTCTAGAATACTTTGGTATACAGAGGAGTTCATGGTCAACTCAATGACTGCAAGGTTCCCAGGTCCTGTGGCTGCAAAACTAGCCCAAATCATCACCCTTCCACCACCGTGCTTGACAGTTGGTATGAGGTGCTTGTGCTGATATGCTGTGTTTGGTTTTCGCCAAACGTGGCGCTGTGCATTATGGCCAAACATCTCCACTTTGTTCCAGAAGTCTTGTCGTTTGTTCAGATGCAACATTGCAAATCTACGCCGTGCTGGCATGTTCTGTTTAGAGAGAAGAGGCTTTCTCCTGGCTACCCTTCCAAACAAACCATACTTGTTCAGTCTTTTGCTAATTGTACTGTCATTAACTTTAACATTTAACATGCTAACTGGGGCCTGTAGAGTCTGAGATGTAACTCTTGGGGTTTTTACAATTTCTCTGAGCATTGCACGGTCTGACCTTGGGGTGAATTTGCTGGGACGTCCACTCCTGGGAAGATTGGCAACTGTCTTGAATGTTTTCCACTTTTGAATAATCTTTCTCACTGTAGAATGATGGACTTTAAATTGTTTGGAAATGGCCTTATAACCCTTCCCAGATTGAGGGGCAGCAACAATTAATTGCTTCTATAAGATCATTGCTGATGTGTTTCCTCCTTGGCATTGTGTTAACACACACCTGAATGCTCCAGACCAGCAAACTGCTAAAACTTCGGCTTTTATAGAGGTGGTCACACTTGCTGATGATCAATTAATCAAGGGCATTTGATAAGCAGCACCTTTCTGCTACTTGGCATCTTAATTCCTATGGAAGCAGTAAGGGTGTACTTAGTTTTTCACACAGAGCTTCTCCATTTTATCTTTATTTTTGTTAAATAAATCATGACACGGTGTAATATGTCATGTGTTGTTGTTCATCTGAGTTTGTATTTACCTAATTTTAAAACCTGCTAAGGAACAGATTGTTATTATGTCCCGATATGTAAAACCATAGAATTCAAAGAGGGTGCACTTTCTTTTTCACACAACTGCATATATGAGTAAAAAAGTCTCAAGCAATAAAGTCCTAAAAAGGAACAATGTTTCCCTGAAGGCCGAGTAGGTGGGAATAAACCCACCCCTCAAAGCCTCATTGGGATAGTCCCTGGACTAATAAGAGAATGAGACACAATATGTATGTATAAATATATTTACTCACTTTGGTATGTCTCTGTCCTGTGTCTCCTCAATAGGCGTGCTGCCAATGGTGCAAGATAGATCAGGAAAAAATAGGTATATGGCGCACAGTCAAAGAGAGTGGGTCAAAATGGAAAATAAAACATTATTTTATTGGAATACTAAAAAAAAACAAAAAACAACGGAGGTCTAGCAACCCGCCTACGCGTTTCATGCGGTATGCACTTTATCAAGGAGTCAGGCACCGTTTGTGTGAACACTGCTTTTAAACACAGCTGTTTTCAGAAAATTTGCGCCAAAAGATGCAATGACGACATCCCGTCGCAACGTGCTGCGAATGCGCACAAGCCAAACGGCCGAGTATGGAACCAGTCAGGATGAAATCATCCTGTAATAAATCCGTGCACAAGCATGGTGCGCGCTTCAGGACGTCCCCACACCTCGCGCATACCTCACGCATTTGCGGCGCGACGGGATGACGCCATAAAAAATAATTCCAATAAAATAATGTTTTATATTCCATTTTGACCCACTCTCTTTGGCTGTGCGCCATATACCTATTTTTTCCTGATCTTTTTTGAGAAGCCACCTGCTAACAATACATACAGCCCAAACCCATTGCATTCCAGTCAAAACCACTTCACTTTACAGTCAAGGGAACATTTTCTGTGCAGTCACAGTAAGTTAGGAAGCAACTAGTTCTGATTCACCGACTACTAACCATGACTCTGTGAACCGGGAAGACACTGATCCTTCTGCTTGGAACCCCTCCCTGCAGGTGGAGATCTGAACTAGAAGCACCGCACCATTTGAAGACGCAGGGAAGTTTAAGACCGTTAAATGTTTCAATAAAAATCCATTTATGTTCAACAGATCATTATTTTTGCCAATATCCCACTACTCCGAACGTTCAATAAACATGAAATAAACGTGTCACCTCAAAGTGTCTGTGGTGTTAATACTGAGTTATCATCTGTGGATGCTCTCCCCCCACAAATCAAGCATCCCAATAGCCAGCTACTGTCCCACACCCACAGTCACTCCTACCATCCATTGTGGCAAGCACTGCCATCTACAGCACTTACTCCCTCACCTGCTGTCACCGCAGGTTTCCCATCATACCTCTTCGATTGTAAGCTCTTCGGGGCAGGGATTTCCTTTCCTATTGTCTGATTTTGCTGCACTTAATTATAATTCCCTGTACTGTAGTCTTGTGAAGCGCTGAGTACACTTTTGGCGCTATATAAATAAAGACATACAATACAATAAATACAACTGGAATTTTCTCAGCCTGCAATTCTATGCATTATACAGCCACTTGATACAAAATTATACACTTAATAACTTTATTTCATATAGCGCTTTTCTCCCAATGAGACTCAAAGCGCTTCACAATAACAGTATAGAGCGCGGTACGCAGCACACAGGATTTTTTACATGCACAATCCCTGCCCAGATGAGCTTACAATCTATGTTTTTGGTGCCTGGGGCACAGGGAGATAAAGTGACTTGCCCAAGGTCACAAGGAGCTGACACCGGGAATTGAACTAGGTTCTCCTGATTCAAACTGAGTTTTTGTTTACAGTTTCAGTGTATCTACTCTCTGAGCCACTCTTTCTCCCTTCCCTTATATTGATACCCTGACATCCAAAACCTATGCCAAACTAGGTGCACTTTACAGGAACAAATCCTCCCTAAGTCTCCTGGTCAGAAAGCGTATCGCACAGCAGATGCGAATGCCAATTATAGACTATAGAGACATAGTGTACGGCTTGGCAACCCAAACCCACCTTGGCAAACTTGACACCCTCTACAATTCAATTTGTCGTTTTGTTCTCCAATGCAACTACAACACACATCACTGTGAAATGCTCAAAGAACTAGATTGGTCATCACTTGAGTCTAGGCGCAAAGTTCATCTTTCCTGTCTTGCCTTCAAATACTTTCTGGGCAAGCAACCCAGCTATCTGAACAAGCTACTCACCCCTACCACATACAGCACCTATCACCTGAGATCAGACTCCAAAAGACTGTTCATGGTTCCACAGTTCAACAAAGTATCCGGCCGCTCCTCCTCTTACCGTGCACCCCAAAACTGGAACAACCTACCGGAGACTCTCACAGCCACCACCAGTTTACGTTCTTTCAAAACTAAAGCTGTCTCACATTTTAATCTGGTCTGTAACTGTTACATACGCCCATAATACATATTAATCTCCAACTGTGCATGCAATGTCTTGTATATAATGCATAACCCTGCTCTCTTATGTAACTGAATTTGTAACCATGTAAATAAATGATGCATGCATCAGGCATTCAGTTCATAAACTAGCGTGTAAATGAACAGGGGGCAATGGGTGTTAATCATTAAACTGCAGTACAGGTGGTCCTCGATATCCAAAGGTCCGTTATCCGAACGGATTATCAGACGCCAGATAATGCATGCCGCTAAACGCATAACCCGACGTTGGAACGGATTATCCGACGCTCACTGCCGCGGATTAACACTGGATCTGCATTATCCGACGGTCCGTAATCTGACGGCGGTTTGCGAGACGAATTCCAGCGGATAACCGAGGACCGCCTGTAGTGCCAATCAGGCACTGAAGTCAAAAGAAGTTTCTGTGCTATAGTACCCTGATCGGCACTACTGCAGCTTAATGGATCTCCCCGGTGTGTCAAATAGCGCCTCTCAAAACGTTCATGCCTTTGAGATGTTTGAAACAATTTAATAAAAGTAGCAGAGCAAAAAAAATTATTATTATTTTCAAAATGGCCCATGAAATCCGCTTATCCCGCCGCCATGCTCTAAAGCATTGACATTTGGACCATCTTCCGCCACACGCCTCACTATACTTACAGAAGCAAAGTCCTTGCAAATTAATTTAAGCACTATTCCAAGGGATAAGAATAATCCTAATTAACTTTTAGCCTCTTATTCAATTTCCGGCCTGACTGCCAATAAAGTAGATCTGGCAGCACAGCTCTTGTATCGGGGTCTTTTCAGCTTCACATTCTAATGCATCAGGGCTCCTTATCTGGAGCTTAGCAAACATTCCCACACGCTGGGACACATCATAAGATGGTTTGCATCTTAAAAGCACATTTAACTTACAATGCATCCCCCTATTACAACAACGATTGAATATATTCAGCCTTCTCAATGAGCACAATCGAAGTTCTGCAGCACTTCATTCTAAACCACAGAAAACGTAATCTCAGAGCTTGGGGAACTTCCTTAAAAATGAACGTACTTCCCTGTGAACACTTCCACACAATACATTTCGGCATCATATGATGCAGTGAGGGGTGTCAGCAGTTATTGTATGTTGACATACTCGGCATGGCTTTATATGCAGGAAGTGAGTTCTTAAAAACATGGACCTCAAACATGACATGCTGCTTTGGAGCCTAGCTTGGTAGAAATGTACGTAGCATTTAAGTGGCAAAAACCTTTTGTGCATCTGTGCATCTTCCACAGATCCTCAAACCGGCTTCAATCTTTCCATTATCCCGCATTATGATGGGCTTAAGCTGCAGAACAGGACTCTGGCTAAATAAAGATGCGATAATACATTAAATACTACATGATGTCAATTTATCAGAGGTTGTCACTGAGGAACAGTGCATATTGCTGCTTGATTCCAGATAAGAATATATTTGTGTCAGGGTGACTTCCCTGCACCTCCAGTGTGACAATTACAGTCATGGTACAGATTGCGCCACCAAAAGGGACATTTGGGGAAAGTTCCGCAGCAATTCTGCGGGTCAGAATAAAGCTGGTCAGTGAACTATCTTTGAGAACAGCGTTTGAAAATCCAACTGCTGGGTTTATCACAAAAAAACATCAAATACGGTCTCTTCAGCTCGCCTGCTTGAAATCAGTAATGAATACAGCATATGTCCTGGCATAAAACCCCATTATCTTAAGCTTTTGAAGCACTGGGTTGAATGCTACTTTTGTAGCTGGTTACGGTTCAAAGTGTGTGTGTGTTCTGTGCACTTTGCACACAGGCTTTTCAATTAGTTATGACTGACAGCCCTTATCAGTCCCCTAAATGACAGTGATGGCACCGGCATGAGCCGAGGAGGCTGTGCACAGGCTTTCTATCACTCTCCAGAACCAGAATCACAACTCCATTAGGCTGCACGGAAATGAGGGGGCGTTCACAACCCTGAAACTGGCGGGCTTCTCATGGGCTGAACTTTTAATGGGTTGCTAAGAGCAATGGCTAAGAAATGTCTTTCACCCCTAGCAACCAGTGAGTAAAGGTATGATTTTGTCCCAATTCTTTTAATGACAATGGACCCTCATTGCCTGCACAGGCTGCAGTACACGATGCAGTGTCAGATCTACACGTTGGAATACAGGTCTTGTTTTGCAGCTACTGATTATTATATTATATACCGGCTTTGCACGGGCTGCAGCACTCTGGAGTCAATATATATATATATATTAGCTGAGAGACCCGGCGCTGCCCAGGACCAAAACCGCCTGCTCCCTCCTCTCTCCACGTTCCTCTCCGCCTCCTCCCCCCCCCCCCCCCCCCCCCCCCCCCCCCCCGCCCCC
>CM071575.1:2072475-2084972 GCA_036426205.1 Ascaphus truei
ACACAGCGAGACACACACACAGTGAGACACACACACACAGTGAGACATGCACACGCACAGTGAGACACACGCACACAGTGACACCCACACATACTGTGACACACAGTGAGACACACACACACACATACTGTGACACACATAGTGAGACACACACACAGTGAGACACACACAGTGACAGACACACACACACACACACAGTGACACACACAGTGACACACACACAGTGACACACACACACAGTGACAGACACACACACAGTGACACACACACAGTGACACACACACACACACACTGACACACACACACTGACACACACACACTGACACACACACACTGACACACACACACAAACAAACTGTGAGACGCACACACACTGTGAGACATGTCCTCAGGCACCAACAACAACTGCAGTGAGGATGCCGCAGCCTCGCCCCCCCACTGGGGGACACCAGCCCCCTCGGTCCATTCTCCGAGCTCCCACCGGTCCAGAAGGCGCCTCTCTCCAATACGGGCGCTCCGCCCGGTCGGTCCCAGGCGTGGGGGGCGGAGCATGCAGTGCAGGCCGCCGTGCGACCCAGAGCGTGCGCGAGCCGGCGTCGGGAGGACGGTGAGCCGCCCGAGCGGGAGCAGCCGCAGCGTGCACGCAACGCCAGGCCGCTGGACGGCTCGGAACACGCAGGCACCGGGGAAAGGGAGGGGGGACCGACACAGGGGATAGTGGCAGGGGGGGGGGGGGGGGGGAGTGACACCCGGGGACAGGGGGGGCAATACCCGGTGGGGGGTGATACCCGGGGCAGGGGGACTCAGCGGGAGACAGAACAGGAGGGAGGGGGAGAAAAAGAGAGTGGCCGGGCGGCGGTGCGAGGAGGAGGAGGGCCGGTCGAGGCACACGAAGCAACCAATTAGAGGGGGGCGGCCACGAGCAATCTGATTGCCCAGAGGCTGAGTGACAGACCAATCAGATTGCCCCTAGACACAGGGACATACAACGGTTTAAAATTTTTATATAATATATATATATATATATATATATATATTATATATTAAAATCAAAAAATAAATAGATGTACCGTTCTGTGGCTAACGAAATGCTTTTATTTGTGCGAGCTTTCGAGATACACTGATCTCTTCTTCCGGCGATGTTACAATGAATGAAGCAAAAGGTATACTTAAAAACAGTGTCTCTGGAATGTTATCTGTGCTGTTCCTTCCCCCGTGTGGATGTGTTTTTGGCTAGGGTGTCAAAAGGTTCCTGAAAGCAAGTGAAGAAAGCCACAGAACGGTATCATCTATTTATTTTTTGATTATTATATTATATATATATAGAATTATCTATTATATATATATATAAATTATATATATATTATATATATATATTAAAAATATCCACATACATATATACAGTATAGATATACATATATAATGGCGCCCTCTTTAACCCAATCAATAATTCCCCTTTCCAGTGAGTAAGGCTGCACCCCTAACCCCCAGTCACAGACTCCCACCCCAAAATATTGTGATCTTCCTCAGTGACTCTAACCCCCACTCAATCCTCCCTGCCTTACACTGCCACCCCCTGCTCCCTACACCCCCACCTCTCCCTCTTACAACCTCACCTCCCTCTCTTATACCCCCACCTCTCCCCCTACCTATATTGTAGCCCCACCTCTTACCCCTCCCTATTATGCTCTCCCCCTAAGGAATGTCCAGAAGGATGCCAGCTCAGCGACCAATCACATCAAGGGGATAAACAAGAGTGAAACACCCAAAAGCAGATTAAGAGCCTGGGGTATGAAACTTTAACGTAATACACTGAACAGGACGGATGGTGGGTGCATGAAGCCGATTTGTATAGTAGAAATTTGGGCCAAAATACAGTATATGGGGCAAACATATGGGAAACAGATTAAAGCTGGAGATAATATGAACATGAGTTCTCTGCAGTGATATCAGATACCAGGGTGTGTGTGGGTGTATGTATGTACATACAAACATATATGTATGTGTATGCACGGGTGTATATGTATGTGTGTGTGTGTGTGCACGCATATATGTATACAGTATGTGCGTGCATAGATGTAAAGAGGAAAATATGTGCAGATAGAGAATGATAAAGGAAGAGGCAATATAAGAAATGCCTAATACAGGGGTCGGCAGCCTGCGCTGGCTCGTTCCGCTCCTACTTGCGGCTCTCTGAAGGTTGCCGACCCCCAGCTGCTGCCTCTCCCCCTCACTACCCTGCTGGTGGCTGCGTGGGGGCCCGGCCGGCGCTGGTCGGGCCTCTTGTTGCCGCCGGGCCCGACATCTCCGCAGCTGCCAGCCTGCCTCTGCTGTACTGTCCCAAGCTGGGCTCTCAAGCCAGTACGCGCCGGAAGTGCGTGTCGCAACTTCCGGCGTGAGCCGATGTGTCTGAGCCCTGCGTGGGACAGTAAAGGAGAGAGGCAGGCTGGCAGCTGGGGAGATGTCGGGCCCGGAGGCAACAAGAGGCCCGGCCAGCGCTCGCCCACCCTGCAGGATAGTGAGGGGGAGAGGCATCAGCTGGGGGTCGGCAACCTGCAGAGAGCCACCCCCCGCAGCTACCGAGGGCAGTGTACGTATGTATTGTGAATTTGTAAATGACATGGTTTTGCACAGAAAAATAATGGGGGAAAAAAACTAAATAAATGGACTTATTGTGAGATACATTTTATTCCCCCACATATAAATGCAATACTGTTAAAAGGAGTAACCAAATCCACTCACAAAGAAAATAAGGTTAAAAGCAGTGGATATATTATAATCACCAGCCAGAAATGAGCGAAGACGGAGTAAAGATGGACCTTACACCAATGTGGATTGGATTGCAATCGTAGACGTCACGCTTCTAAACTGGCAAGGAATAGTGGATCCGCACACTGTGCGCGTCGAAAGTCCCCGTTTTAGAAGCATGCAGGTGATAGTGTCCAAATATAACCGGACTTAAGCTATACAGTACTGAGAGTGAGACAGCCCTCCATCTCTCTCAATGTATGAACGTCTGTGACGTGTTCCAATGCATCTCATCACCATCAGGTGACTTCATCAGGGTTATTTTCCTGGTGAGAGATAGATAGATAGATCTACCCTTTACACAATTGAAAAAACATTGTTAAAGTGTAGTTAAGGTTTATAAGCAAACCCTTCAAAAGTCAGGAAATTTCGACATGAAGGCGACACGCAACTGTAACTCCCCCCCCCCATGCTTTGCTGATGTCATCATATTATTTATATTATTTGTTATTTATTATGATTGTCACGTGTATTACTGCTGTGAAGGGCTATGACAGTACATTAATGGCGCTATATAAAGACATGCATACATCATATGTGATGTCACAAAAGACATCACATATGACACCACAAATTATATGATCCAATCACATCAGAGAATGTGGAGTTCACGATGGGATCATGTCATTCGTGAGCATGGGGATGGGGGGGGAAAATCAAGGTTGAGTGTCACCTTAACTTCAACATTTCCCGACATTTGAAGGGTTTGCTTGCGAACCTTAACTACACTAACAAAAAAAAATTCAATTCAGTTTCTACGGTTTTTATCCCATGGACCATAAACAGCAATTCATCACAAGGACCCTTTCATTTACATAATTCCCTATGAAATTGTTCATAGATACCTCGCAAGGACGTTGTAAAATTGAATCAAACGGATACAATTGATTGTGCTCAAACTTTCCACACAAATTCACCTTGCCAATCAGATCTGAAATCCAAAATTCCAGACAGATTGGTTAATTTTTTAGTTATGAGCAACTGAAAAAGGAGGGTTATAATGGAAGTCTTGTTCAAACCTTAGCTACTGTGCATTCATAATATCCCCCTCACTGCGCGAGCGTATATATATGTGTGTGTGTGTGTATATATATATTAGTGTGTGTGTGTGTGTGTGTGTCCCTGCTTCCCTCCCCACCCCCTCTCTCTGGGAGATTTGGCTCTTGCCAGCGGTGGTGTAGTGCTCAGTACCCATTAGGTTCCAGGAGATGCGGAGGATCCGCGATGACATTGGGATAACAGGACAGGCTTTTGGATGTTTCAGGCTTCATTCCCCCCTTGGTGCAAGCGCCTCCATCCACTGCAAGCTCCAGCATGGCTGGAGACAGTCGCCACAGTGGAACTCATCAAGCATACCCCTACCCAATAGATTGTAGACTTAGGCAGGGGTATATAGAACTGGGTCTTCTTTATTCACATCCACTACAGATGGTATTACAGTGGATACATGGTTTTGTATCAGATCCCAGACTTTCTGGATAGTACCCGTAGGCCTGTTGTCAGATTTGAGGCCTGGTGTCTCTCTTCAGACCCTGAGGGGCTGAGGGCACTTCTCTATCCCAAGAGGGAGAGACTTAGACTAACTATAATTTATATCTGCCTACTCAGTGCAGAAGGGGAGGGCACCAGGTCTGTACCCAGAATTGGGCAAACACAGGTCAAGTCCCACCTCCATGCCTGCCACTCAAGGAGGCTGCATGAGGAGGGGCAATCCCAAGATTATAGCCTGCAGCTACCAGGACTTACATGACTGGGGGCAGGAAGATAGCCAGAACCAGCCATGGTTACATACATACATACATACATACATACGGGAAAGCGCACGCTCAGAGAGCAGTAAATGTAATAAATAGGTAGAAAGTATAATGTTGACACATGCCCACTGACAAGAAATCAGATAATAAAAGCGCAGTTTAGCACAACAGTGCTGGTTACGACATCATCTCCAGCCTCGAGGTGTCATAACAGGAATCCTTTTTAGAGGTTTCTCCCAGCGAGGTTCCAGTGTACACGGGTCCGCAACGGATGAGAGAGGGAGGAGGGTTATAAGGGAAGTCTTTGCACATCCATATATTATATATACATTGCAGCCATGTGTAGGAGCTTTACTCCGCCCCCTCCGGTGCGTTCCATAATGCCCATGCACTGATTAATAATGTCCCGCTTCTCTGCTTACACTGGACACTAGTGATTGGCATAGCAGAGGTGCGGGCAGTACAGTAATTAAGCAGTTGTGAATCGTAGCTTCTCTCCGCTCCCACACAGCAACATCTCTGCTCTCTCTGCACTGGGGAGTGAGAGAGCGGGCTGCTGCTGGGGCAGGGGGGGGGGAGATGGGGTGTAGAGACTATGGGATGCAGCTGAAGCCCCAGGGGGCTGCATATGGGCCCCACAGGGTCACCTTTTGCCCACTGATGCTTTAACATGCACAGAGGAAGCAAACCAAATGTTTCACAATGTAATCACTACATTTTCAGCACACTCCATACCCCCATACGAAAATGAACAAGCTTCAACATGAAGTAAAACAGAGTATGACCAAGCCCTGAGCCTTATTTAAGAAGGAAGCTGGCTGGCTGGCTAAGTATAGCAATACTCAGTATCACTCCGGTAAGAATTTACTAATAGGTATGGTTCTTTCCACACCCATCTGCAATGCCAGTTTATTTAGATTATTCCCATTTAGCAAACACTAGACTTTAACAACACACAGAAAGCTAAATTCATCGGAGAGCATGGCCAGCCCCTCCAGCAGGGTAATCAACTCCGAGTGATTCGGGACTGCGCCTTGCGTTCCTTGCTGGGGGGGTTTTCTACAAGAGTTCCCTGCGATTCCTACTGCAGGCGACATGCTGCTCTTTTCATACACTCGCTGATGCAGAAAACTCACTTGGCAAACACTTAAAAAACGAAATAACTCAGCGCACAGTGAAGGGATTGACAACCAAAAAACTTTGTTACACTTCGCATTCATTCTGACCAAGTGTCCTGCAGCACTAAACTATTTTATGTAGTAAAATAAAGTGCTATCCAACTTATCACTAGTCTGCTTTAAAACAGAAATTTTAAAAGAAAAAAACCCTGGATGTACAGTACATAGTGGGAAAACTCCCTGAAATCAATGTATAACTGCAGGTCTGAATCTACAACCCACCTCAAAGTCAAAGATCCAACCCAGAGCAACCTTCAGTAACAGTGTCGCTCCTTGTGCTATGGGTGACCGCATAACTTCACAGCGCAAAGTTCGGAAATAGAGCATTACTTTGAAACCAATAACAATTTGTAAATCACTATTTTAGGATTTTTTAATTACCAAATGTCTGTTAGATATAGAAGACTCTACAATATTACATCGGGGCAGGCATCAGACAAAAAACTGCAGTTATAATTAGCCATTAACAGAAAAGGCTAATTTTAGGAATAACCAATGCACGGATAATCACACAGAAATAGCAATGGCTGAAAATGGTGTGATCAATAGCAAGATCAGTTTTTAGTTCCAATACAAAATGTGAACCTCTTAATCCCATGCAGTCTCCAGTTACGAACAATCATCCCCACAACACAGATGCGGGCAGCGGTGGTTATTTTTGACTGATGCTACAAAAATTCACCAAGAGTTTTGTAACAAATCTATATGTGAACGAACAGATAGATGATCAAATTTCCTGTATCACAAGGTACCAGCATTGAATAATATATGAGGAATAAAATGTACACCTTTTCATTGTATCTCTATGGAAACAGAATGGAAGATGTACATTCATGCTTTACATGAATGACCAGATGGAGATTGTTATTAAATGTATGTGTGCGCTATTCCCAGCACATCTAGGTGCACTGCTGTACCTCTCCTTTTCTGCCAATAGGAAAATGAAGAGCCAAGATGTTCACATTTAGACAGTTGAACGCTTTACCCAAAACAATCAGTATGTACATCTAGTTGAAGGCAGAAACGCTTCATCATTATTAAAATGTCATGATGCAGTGGGGGAAAAATGGTCTTTGTGACCCAGATAAATGAAGATCAATAATTGTCTTGCTTAAAATTGCTCGTTAAAACCTCATTAATGCTGTGTGTCCAGTAATCCCTCTGCACTCCACAAACTCATTTAGCTTTTTATTAGAAATATTTATTGAAAATGGCATATTTCAAAACCTAACCAGCTTCAGGATGCAGAACAAATTCTCATGACTATGACAGACACTTAATTGTGGGCCATCATTTTTTTCCATACAGAGGATTATTTTAGCCATTCCGATGGCAAATACTACATAATGTTATCAAGTTCTACACCCCTCTGCACAGGACCAGCAGATCAGAGTGAAAAGGGTTACATAGCAAATGCGGTTGAAAAAAAAAAAAGACATATCCATCAAATTCAACCTCTGGTAAATTTAGATGACCGATACTTATCCTATATCTGTACTTACAGTATATTGATCTAGAGGAAGGCAAACAAAAAACCCCAGTAATACATTATTCAATGATATCTCATAAGGGGAAATATATACTCTTTCGAATAATGGCAGATCAAGTTTCTCCCTGCATCAACATCCTTCCTATGTTTACTTATTTGGTATTTCCTTGTATAACTTGCTAAAAAAAAAAAATAAGGTTTAAAATGTTCTTAAAAATATGTTTTGTTTATGCCATCACAGTCCCCATGGATAATGAATTCCACATTTTAACTTCCGTTACTGTAAATAACTTTCTTTGGTTTCTGGTGAAATCTCTTCCTCCAATTTTAAGGGATTTCACTGTATGTCTCCTGTCCTTGAAAATAATAGTTCTTCAGACGTTCCTTGTATAGACGTAGGATATATTTGTACATAGTTACTATATTCCCTCTTAAGACACCTATTTTCTAATGTAAACAACCCTAATTTAGCTCTCCTCATAAGTCAGACCTTCCATCCCCTTTATTAATTTGGTGAGTTTTCCCTGTAATTTGAATAGTTCATAATGTGTTTTTTTATGGAGTGGGGTCCACAACTATCCTCCATATTCAAGGTGTAGTCTTACTAAGGATTTATACAGTGGAAAATTTTTGATTTCTTCCCTTCCATTCAAACCAGTTGTATGCACGATAATATCTTATTTTACTTTGCAGCTACTGCATCACATTGAGCACTACGCCTGCTGTCTACAAGCACTGCAGAATGTATGTCTTTATTTATATAGCACCATTAATGTACATAGCACTTCACAGCAGTAATACACGTGACAATAATATAAATAACAAATAATACAAATAACACATAATGGGAAGAAGTGCTTCAGTCATAAAATGAACATTTAGGAAAAGGAGTCCCTGCTCCGAAGAGCTTACAATCTAATTGTTAGGCAGGAAGAATGTACAGAGACAGTAGGGGGGGGGGGGGGAATTCTGGCAAGTGTGTCTGCAAGGAGCCAAGCTTTATGTATGGAGGTGTATAGTACCAGCCATGGTTCCACTCATATGCTTCCTTAAGCAGGTGTGTTTTGAGGTAGGTCTTAAAGGTGGATAGAGAGGGTGCAAGTCGGATATTGAGGGGAAGGGCATTCCAGAGGTGCAGGACAGTCAGAGAGAAAGGTTTAAGGCGGGAGAGGGCTTTAGATACAAAGGGGGTAGAGAGAAGATATCCTTGAGCGGAATGCAAGAGTCGGGATGGTGCATAGCAAGAAATTAGGGCTGAGATGTAAGGAGGGGCAGAAGAGTGTAAAGCTTTAAAAGTGAGGAGAATTGAGTGTGTGATACCAGATTTGATAGGAAGCCAGAAGAAGGATTTCAGCAGGGGAGACAGACAGATTTAGGAAAGAGTAGAGTGATTCTGGCAGCAGCGTTTAGGATAGATTGTAGGGGAGACAGGCCAGACAGCAGGAGGTTACAGTAATCGAGACAGGAGAGAATGAGGGCCTGTGTTAGAGTTTTCGCAGTCGATCAACAGAGGAACAGGTGTATCTTTGTAATATTGCGGGGGGGAAAGTGTCAGGTTTTAGATACCTTTTGAATGTGAGAGGAGTCGAGTGTGACCCCTAGGCAGCATGCTTGTGCTACTGGGTTTATAACAGTACTTCCAACAGTAATGTGAAAGGAGGTAGTAGGGCCAGTTTTGGGATGAAATATGAGGAGCTCTGTTTTTAACATGTTTAAGTCTGCGGAGGGCCATCCAGGATGATATCGCAGAGACACATTCAAAAACTTTGGTCTGTACAGCAGGTGTAAGGTCAGGAGTTGAAAAGTAAATGTGTGTCATCAGCATAGAGGTGATATTTGAACCCAAGAGATGTGATTAGGTCACCTAGGGAGAGTGTGTAAAGAGAAAAGGTTCCAGGACAGAGCCCTGGGGTACTCCCACAGAGAGATTGATAGAGGAGGAATTTGCAAAAGAGACACAAAGTACGATGGGAGAGCTAAGAGGAGATCCAGGGTAGAGCTTTGTTATGAATACCAAGAGAATGGAGAATGTGAAGAAGAGGGTGGTCCACAGTATCAAATGCTGCAGAGAGATCGAGTAATATGAGCAGAGTGTAATGACGTCTGTCTTTGGCAGCATAGAGGTCATTAGTTATTTTAGTGAGGGCTGTTTCAGTGGATTGAGCAGTGCGGAAGACAGATTGTAGAGGGTCTAGGAGAGAATAGGGGGTGAGAAAATGAAGCAAGCGAGAGAATACAAGACGTTCAAGGAGTTTAGAGGCAAAAGGCAGGAGGGAGACAGGTCAATAGTTAGAAAGACAGGTAGGGTCAAGCTTGCTGTTTTTGAGTAATGGTATAACTGTTGCATGTTTGAAGGAGGAGGGAAAGGTAACAGAGTAGAGGGAGTTAACAATGTGTGTGAGTGTAGGGATTATAGTAGGAGCAAGAGCTTTTAGGAGATGGGAGCGAATGGGGTCAAGAGGGCAGGTGGTAGAGGGAGAAGAGGAGATCAGCAATGACATATCCTCTGTGACAGCGGAAAGAGAGTCAAGGGAGGCAGGAGGAGAGTTAGAAAGAGGTGTAGTATGAAGGAGGAAACGGAGGGAATGTCCTGACACGTATTCCACCTTCTCCTTGAAATAGTCAGCAAAGTCCTTCTTCATCAATGATTGACCCAACGTTGTCCCATTTAATTTGCAAGTAACCTCTGAATTCTTGCTTACCAAATGCATAACCTTACATTTATCTGCAAGAAACCTCATCTGCTATTTACCTGCCTACGTTTCCAGTTAATTCAAGTCCTTCTGTAGAGCTATTACATCCCCTTACGTGCCCTGAAGAAGCGTTCATACGTGAAACGCGCGCTACACGCTACACACACTCATGCACACGCGGGAAGCTCTTTCATCTGAAAGACAGTATTTTGCCGACAAGCCTGCTGTTGCCTCCCACGCAGCTTCCTCCGTGTATTTATATATGGTGACCCTGCGGGGTATATTTTCCTACCGCAGGATCCTCTTATGGGGCTGTATCTCTAGCCCACTGTTTAGTTAGGCATACCCTCGAGCATATCAGCGCTGATATATCAATGATCAGCGCTGATATAGGGGACTATGCGTTGTAGTCTCACATGTGACCCATCTAGACTTAGAACCCCCCCCACAAACCCCCCCTCCCCTGATTCAGTGTCTTCTCGGTACCTCCCTGGTACCGGTTTGCCTGCCGCACAACATATTGTGGAGGTGAGGGGCCAGCTCAATCAGCTGTTTGACACCGGCATTTGAAAAATTCCCTGCTCAGACCTCTTCGCGCTCCTAACAGGATCGTGTGCATCAGCCTGTGAGGTCTTGCAGTGACTGTATTCTATCAGTCACTGCGCTTATGCTTGGCTTCAATCAGGGGTTTATTTCTCTTTTTTTGGGGGGAGTATATGCGTGGCGGGTTCGCATGCACTGCTATACATTATACCTACCTACCTACCCATGGCCATCACCGGCTCGGTTTTGAGAGGGAGACATATTTATCTCTAAGCACACATTATAATACCTTACAGGCTAAGAGGGGGATGTGGGATTAACCCTTACACGGGTCTGCCCACAGCGCTATTAGTATATACCTATCAACTACCAAGGAGTATAGGTATTTACTGACTATGTACTAACACTGGGTGGTCACAGCGATTGCCACTACCACCGCATTTTTGCCACAGATCACTAACGCATTATTGCAAGCTACATACATATGTTCTGACCCAGTCCCTAAGGGGACCGGATGGTATCTAAACAGTGGCCCCTTGACAGCCCCATTCCTATATTTATAGGTAGCAATATCCATAGCAATAGATCCCGAACATCTATTAGGGATCTCCATACGTTTCATCAACTTAACACACGTGAGTTAAGTTACCAATGACAGTCACGTACTGTTTGACATACGTTTTATTTTAACCCCCCCCTTTTTTTTTATTGGTATAAATAAAGTATTTTAACACATTCACTGTACATTCAGCTGTGATTGAGTGCTTGCACACTAGGTTTCCTTTTCTCTGTGATCATATCTTGTCCCTACCTAGTAAGCGCCTCACATTGGTTTCATTACTCAGCTGTGCGGGTGTTCCTTGTCCTAATAGTCCCATTTAATTTGCAAGTAACCTCTGAATTCTTGCTTACCAAATGCATAACCTTACATTTATCTGCAAGAAACCTCATCTGCTATTTACCTGCCTACGTTTCCAGTTAATTCAAGTCCTTCTGTAGAGCTATTACATCCTACTCTCATTTTACCACTTTACATAATTTAGTGTCATCAGCAGAGATGGAGACTTTGCTCTCTATACCAACAAGGTCATTAATAAAAAGAAGTTAACAGATTCTGGAAAGTCTGTGGGATGGTAGCCCGTACTGGTAGGGAAAAAAATTTAAATAATAAAACACCGTTGGCTAACCTCCGGCTAAGGTAGGACAAGAAAAACTGACCCTTGAGAAGAGACACACCTTTTATGCCTTGATATCCGAAGTCTTGTCCTACCCCTGCTGGATGGAGGAGGAGTTATCTCCTGTGTAATAGCACTCAGAGGGACGCAGAAGAAAAACTAGTTTTGCTGCTAAAAGGGATACAAGTAAAAAGGCATATAATTTAATTATAGGATTAGGCTTTTCGGAACCCATTCCAGGAGAGGGTGCAAAATAGACACGCTGAAATGGACACAGGGGGAATTGGAGAGTGGTATGCCTAAGACTCACCTTAAACATTATAAATGTGACACGGTAATGCAGTATAAGGGGGGGGAAGAAGCAGGAAGACCACGACAGAAAAAGATTGAAAACAACTTTAGCCAAGAAATGCTGCACAGAGAACTGTGAATGTAAATATAGGTGAAGCACGATAGAGCAAAATCAGGAAATTACACGCTTTGAAGCCAAGGTGATTACATACATTTAATATGCTAATGTGTACCTTGTGAGTGGAATAAATAACCACGATCAACTTGTAATCTAATTTGTCATTCAAAAATTGCTGTAACATTCTGACCAAAGTCTTCTTCAGTCCTGTCACCTGGGGTGCAGATGTCACCTGCAGGTGTCTCCTGGGGTGCAGGTGTTTCCTGGGGTGCAGGTGTCTCCTGGGGTGCAGGTGTCTCCTGGGGTGCAGATGTCACCTGCAGGTGTCTCCTGGGGTGCAGATGTCACCTGCAGGTGTCTCCTGGGGTGCAGGTGTCTCCTGGGGTGCAGATGTCACCTGCAGGTGTCTCCTGGGGTGCAGGTGTCTCCTGGGGTGCAGATGTCACCT
>CM071575.1:2085037-2101573 GCA_036426205.1 Ascaphus truei
AGGTGTCTCCTGGGGTGCAGGTGTCTCCTGGGGTGCAGATGTCACCTTGCATTATTCACTCTGATTATTGCATGCTTTGGTTGGAAACTGCATCTTCCAGTCTAGCTTTAGCAATGACATTTAAAGATTGAATGTGGAACAGGGGCCTGGAAAGAGCCTGGGAGTAGAAAGGCCAGCACGGGTCTGATTGGAGGGGGCCCAGAGCAAACCGTGACTTTTAGAATTCATTGACACTACTAAGCACAAGCAAAGCAGAAAGTTACTGCACGTAGTGACTAAATGAGGTAGGACTACAGGGCTCATGCAGCAGGGTAAACACAGGACATTCCATTTACTTTACATTCCCAGATACAGCTGCACCCATTCAGCTTCCTTAAACAGGCAGAAACTGTCACAATATACACTATATCTATACATACGTTTTTAATTGCTCCCAAATGTGAATTAACACCATCACTTCATCCATCTCCAGTAGAAGAATGGAGAGCACACACAAAAATATTTTCTTTAGATGGTATTACAACCCAAATCATATTGGTTTGGCGGTTTCGGTTTCGAATAGATGCTGGAGGGGACGTGGTGAACAGCGCACAAGGAAACATATATGGTGGGACCGCCCCATAATTGATACCTTTTGGAGAAAGGTTATAGCGTTTAATCGCGTGATTGTATGTAGGGGTTACTACAGGCATACCCCGCATTAACGTACGCAATGGGACCGGAGCATGTATGTAAAGAGAAAATGTACTTAAAGTGAAGCACTACCTTTTCCCCACTTATTGATGCATGTACTGTACTGCAATCGTCATATACGTGCACAACTGATGTAAATAAGGCATTTGTAACAGGCTCTATAGTCTCCCCGCTTGCGCACAGCTTCGGTACAGGTAGGGAGCCAATATTGCTATTCAGGACGTGCTGACAGGCGCATGCGTGAGCTGCCATTTGCCTATTGAGCGATATGTACTTACTCGCGAGTGTACTTAAAGTGAGTGTCCTTAAACCGGGGTATGCCTGTATATGCTTTGAACCAAGCAAAGCTCTACTCAATAGAAAAGGTATAGAGGGATTCCAGCTAAACACACAACGTTTGGTCCTGCACTTCCAGTGAATGATGCGAGGTGTATCGCAGCCACATGAAAGCAACTTACAGCTCCCACACTATATATAATGTATTCCCGGCTCACTTATGTAACTATGTATTGTAACCATGTTTTATTTGTCATCTTAACTCTATGCCCAGGACACACGTGAAAACGAGAGGTAACTCTCAATGTATTCTTCCTGGTAAAATATTTTATAAATAAATAAAATTATTGGGTAAACACGGTTAGGTTCCACGATTAGGTTTGAAGAAATGTGGTCCCCATGGACTACTTATATGTTGACTAAATGATAAAAATGTGGACATTTCTTCACATACATCTCCTGCACGACCATATTGCAATGTATAGAGGAGTATCTATGAGTCATACAAAGACATAGGTTCACTGGAGTGAACTATAGTAATTGGCATCTGGTGAGAAGCACGTAGAGGCTGTTGCTAGGGAGACTGACAGTTGATATCACTGCAATATTGTTAATTTATTTTGGTATTATTTAGTTCAATATAATGTAATCTTTTATTTAATGAGTGCAAATTTGTAAGGATGTTTATTTCTCATGCCTTGTCATTATCCTTTTCTTATTCCCCTTTGTTTTGAAAATATGTCTTTCAAAACCCTTCTATATAATTTGAAAAATACGTTTCTAATGCAATAAAAGCTGCATATTATAGATTAAGATAGTCGTTAACATGTGACTATGTATAACGCTTCATCATCCAATGTTAAAAACCCAAATGGCAGAGTGTCCTGATAGTGTAATCATCGCATATTACACCCAGGATAACAAGAATGAGCGGTTTACAAGCAAACATCTGGTCAGCACTTATCAAACCAATGCAGCTTATCACAAAAACAAACATTTCAATATTAAGATCTCGTTCTTCTTCAGATGGCCAGGCTGTATGTAATAAGCTTTGGTGCCCAAACATCTCTCTGGTTAGCCAATAGGAGCTGTCACCTATCCCCTGATGTTTCTTAACTTCCTGTGCAGGGATCATAGTTCAAGCACAGGGAAAGAGGACACAGACAGCAGCCCCAGAGCAGACAGCTAAGTACAGTGACGGTTCCCAAACCATTAGTGGGAATTTATTTTTTAAATGTGTGTGCAACTATTGACAGGAAAAAAAAAAAAATAGAAAGAAATCCTGAACCCAGCAGGAAAAAAGTAAGTTCTCTTTACCAGTGTTGCATGCTTTTACATTACCTTTGCATAATTCAGGTCATTTGGATGTGCACGGTACATTGGTTATTGGCCATGTCTGTACGATTGTCTAAGCAACAGATTTCTCATACTGGAATAACCATCTCATACCATATTTCTTACAATAGGACAACTTTTCACGTATTGATAGCACGGTGTAAATAAACAGTCAAGGAGAATAATAAACAGGTTAAAAATCATTCTAGAAGAATAAACCCACAAACCCAGCACCATTTAGCCAAATCAGTAGCCTGAGCTTTTAATTTCCTGAAAGGAAATGTAGCAGCATATCATAAAACGGGTAATTAACCAGATCCCATAAAGCAGTTAGAGAGATTGAAGCCTTTTATTGTATGTATATCTTTATTTATATAGCTCCATTCATGTACATAACGCTTCACAGCTACGTCCATATGCTGGCACTGAATGGCTCTTGCTGTGATGCCATAAAGAATGGCAGCAGTTATAGAGCAGCCATTAGGTGGCCCTAAGCAGCGCGTTTCCTCAGGGAGAGACGGCAAGTGGTAAAGACGCCCGTATTTGCATGGAGCAGTTCTGTTCCCTGTCGCTTTTGTCAGGTCAATACATCACACATTAGATTGCAGCAAATTGAGCAGGTAAAGTGCTGAATACACTGCCAGCAGAAACATATAGCAGTGAAGATTAAATAGACTGACTCATCTGTGCAGGAAATATTGTGATTTTAGTTGAGATTAAACAAAAATATTACAGGGAAATTCAATAAAGTTCGAAGCGGTTGTTTGTTTTCAGCGGAAAACGACAACTAACAAAAAAAATGTCAAAGCCATGATGACATGTACCTCTTGTACAATACCATTAGCAATACTGACAAGTCTCATGCCAAATATCATTGATGTTTTTTGAACTGCCACCTTACATGCTGCAAAGGGAAAAAAATAATTTGTAATAGATATCCCAGAAAGATAAGGGTTAACATGTGTAGAACTATCTTTATTCATACATCTATGCAAGTACCAGCACTCACTGTCTAATAGCTAAATGATCTACTGAAAACAAATGCCATGAAGATAATATATTTAATAATTTGTGGGCTTCCTTTATTAACCCTTCACTGCACGGCCATTCTGCAGCACTTTGTTATACGTCTGCTTCCAATGTGCCACGCTCCCATCCGTTCTCCTTCCTGCCCATTTGTTCTCACATTCACCCTCACACCTGAAACATTCTTTTTTTTACTTGCTTATTCGTGGAGCGCTGCTCCTTTTTGTCCCCCGTCCTCTCCTCATGATCAGCGCTCTAGAACAATGGTTGATTTTTTGTCATCTGTTGATTTGCTTACAGACCAGAAGAACAAAATATTTGCTACATTTTAAACACTGGTGTTTGGGAGAGCAGGTGGAAATTACCCGGAAATTGTGTATTTAGTTTTAAATGCTTTTGATGCTTTCTTTTTTGGAAACTAAAAGTGATAGCATTGTTACAGCAGTGCCTGTCACCCCACAAATGTACAGTGCTCTCTTGGGCTCCCTCTCTGATCTCTCTACACATTGTATTCTGTCTGGGACAGCGCATCCTAGGGGTTCTGTCTCCTCTTACACCCCTAATGTTTGTCACCTGAGTCAGTCACCCCGAAGTCACTGAGCTGTGGGAGGCTTGTCATAAAGCAGCTCTACTGAGCGCACGCTGCCAAATCCAGGATGGAGATTTATGGGAATGTGTCTGATAAATATAGGACGAAGCCTGAAGCATCCAGGATAAATAATGTTTTCATAAAATAATTTCTAAATGTTGGAAGCCAACTAAGCATCAAATATTGGTTAAAAATAATCACTTACATTTTTTAAAAATGATTTAAATGTTTTTAAGGAATGTACCACTATTTTTCTCTGTTTAAAGAATATTTGCTTTCATGCATGTTATAAAAAAAAAGTGTTATAAAAGCCTATGGCACATACATGTGGTGAAGCCGGCATTGTACAGTGCCAGTTTATCCCTGTATGCTGAGTTTGTTCACTGTAGCCCACGTGCGGTACACATCGCTGAGTGGCATTTTATTTCTTAGCCAGCAGTGCGCTCAGTGTCTGATCCATACCCCAGCTACCTGTTTCTTTATGACTGCAGTATGTTTGAAGAAAAGAGCCCTTTTAACGATATTGTTGTATTCACACCCCAATGGGAGGTCTAAGCAAATGACCTTGAAGGAGGAATAGAATTGCATATAAGAGAGAATTGTTCAAGTAATCAGGTGGAAGTGAGCGTTAATAATTTAGGAGCAAAAGCTCTGTGAGTTGTATATTGAAGCTATGTTAGGTTTTCTGACTGTGTGCTGACATCTGATGATGGCAGAACTGTGACTTGGTAACTAGAAAGGGCTTTTAATAATAACTTTAATAAATAATAACTTTATTTCATATAGCTTTTTTTTCCCTTTGGGACTCCGAGCGCTTCATAATTACAATATAGTGCGCGGTATGCAGCACATAAGAGTTTACAGACCCCGTCTTACAATCTGTTTTGTAGTTCTAGGTTTCTCCCCCATTGGGCTGGGTACTTTGATATGTAACTGCTGAATTGCCAGTTATTATGTATTGTTCCGTTACCTGCTCCCTTGTATTACATAAACGGCATCTTTCCTCCTGGACTGCTTGATATAGGACTTGAATTATGTCTTCGAGGACATTCTGCACATGCTTTGCTTGTGTAAAAGGGTGACAGTTTACCATGCTTTGCCACGTGGAATGTATACATCGAGAGATTGCGGTAAAGATTGCTATAATGGTGCAACCCTTCATGCAATTTAAGGTTGAATCACCTGAAAGAGCCTTAATGTTTCACAAGTCTTAACTCCATTTACACAATTGAGACATTAATCATTAAGTTTTCTTTAATAGAATTGTGGCTGCTCTGGGCCATGAATAAAGAAGGGGGAAGGGGGAGCGATAGACAGCACACTGAGATAAATGTATGGGGTTGCAGGTGCACGGAACAAAAGGGGACCCTTATTCCCCTCTATAGTACTAACACATCTATGCAAGTACCAGCACTCACTGTCTGATAGCTAAATGATCTACTGAAAACAAATGCCATGAAGATAATATATTTAATAAGACTATAAACAAACCGGAATTAAATCAAATGTGTTTGCAAAACCAGTGTGTCACAAAGGGAATGTCCTACACATTTGATTTATTCCGGTTTGTTTATAGTGGGGGGGAAAGAGAGGGGACGCGGGAGGGGGGGAAAGAGAGGGGACGCGGGAGGGGGGAAAGAGAGGGGACGCGGGAGGGGGGAAAGGGGAGGGGACGCGGGAGAGGGGGAAAGGGGAGGGGGGAAAGAGGGGACGCGGGAGGGGGAAGATATATTCTAGTGACGTTTACATATGAAAAGAAAATCTCAAAAGGATGAAAAAAAACGTACGCGTAGGTTATAGTGATTAATGTTTTCCTTTCGACACTCTGATGATACGGCACGAATTGGACAAGCCTAGTCTGACTTTGACAGTCTACACATTTCCTCAAATCTATGCACACACAGGACCTGCGAAATGCACAAAAAATATTTAGTCCTTAAAGAAATTGAAAAGGTGTACTGTATGTGTATATAGGTATACACAATACTGGGCGGTAAACAGCCATGACTTGACATACATCTTTTAATGGATCCGAAGTGCCAGAAGATGTCCGCAGTGAAGCTTACACTGTGTGTGATACAGGTCAGAGGTGTCTTGTCAATCTCACAAACCCATAGCTGGTGAGTGGGAATCACAAGCGGCAGCCAAAACTAACCCCAAAAGACAGCACAAAAAAACCTGAAGCAGGAGGACGATCAGCTATATTTAGCTTCTAACACAGCTGATGACAATAAGAGGAGACAGCGGATTCTACTCCATGTCCCAGAAAGAAGAGTATCAATTGCAGCTTCTTACAGCAGGAGCCTGGGATGCGACCAGAGAATAACTGCAGTATGAATACAAAGGGGCACTTCCAACTACAAATTATATCTATTAAGAGGTCTGTCCCGAGGAGGCAATCCAAGTGACCTGTAACACATTCAGAATCCAGTCTATTTTCATTACTTATGAGCTATATAACAAGTGTTCCATGACCAAAAATAACATAAGTGCAAACAGAAGCCATAGAAATGTCAAAATGCTTAACACTAGAAGAATTGTTGAGCAATACACGGATGAAACAAAGAATGGTGAGAATCACTGCAGAAAGCATTCATTTTCTTACCAACATACTGCAACACCAAAGGATCAGTGCCGGCTGATTGCACTTTGATGGACTCTCAGATCAGGTCTGTGTGTGCTATGCTGCGCTGCTAGTTCTGACCAAATTTTATGATTGTTTTGATGATACTTTCAATCCAAACTTTTGTTACTTTGTCTCCTCCACTTTTTTGCATATGTGGGGAATGGAAGTAGCATGCATAGCCTACACTACCTAACCAAAAATGTTATGTTCATTATAAAAACACACACACACACACACACACACAAATATATATATCAAAACCATACACAACTTATAACAAAACAATACATGTGTTCTGCAGCCAGCAGAGAAAAGACACGCTGCTTTAACACAAGGCATTCTGTGCGTTCTGACGGCAAGACCAACTACAGCAATTTGTTTACTAAGTGAGAGGAGTATGCGCAGTGTGCGAGCCATGTCACTGAACCGCCTCTCCCCTGTGTTACACACCAGGGCATTGTCTTGCATTTGTGTTACTCTCTTAGGGTTAATATAACCCCTACATGGCCATTGAGTCATACAATTCATTGCACAGCAGCAAATGTTGATGAGCGAGACTGCGGCTGCACTTACAGCGACGCGAGGTCCTCTCATATAGACAGGCACTGAACACTGCACTGCACGGATAAAGCTATTTATGGTTAAATGTTCTCTGCATCTCTAATAAATATCATTTTTTGCTGAGGTGTGTGTTGGTAAGACCTTGCTGATTATTTCAAGACTAAGGTGGGTTCCTTTCGTCAACACATCCCCTCTATATCTTCCACCTCCTCACGGCCTTCCTGTGCACTTTTCCCTCGGTTACAACGAGTCGCTGTTGCCCCCCTCCTCTCCCTTTTTACCCCCATCTCCTCAAACCTCTTGCTTCCACCAATTCCTACACTCGCATATTTTCAATTCCTCTCAGGTCTGGTACCTTTCTGACCTCCTTCCAACACGCAATATTTGTACCTAAAATCGAAAACAGCAAGCTTGACCCAACTTGTCCTACCATCGCCCTGTCTCCCTCCTACATTTTAACTCCTGGAACGCATTGTATTTATTCTCTTTCGTAATGTTTTTTTGTTTTTTTTTTATAAAAATGTAACTTTTTTTTTTTTAGACCCTCTACAATCTGGCTTCCTGCGCTCACTCCACTGAAAAAGCCCTCACCAAAATAACTAATGACCTCCTTTGCTGCCAAAGACCAAGGTCATTCCATCCTCCTCATATTTCTCCATCTCTCTGCAGCCTTTGATTCGGTAGACCAGGGGAGCGCAAACTTTTTGTGCTGCTCCCCCCTTTCTCTCTGCCCCCGGCTCTTGCGCCCCCCTGCCTTCCTTCAGCCGCGTCAGATGACACGTCAGGTCACATGGTGCCGTGGCGTCTATTGACGCTGAGTTGCCGTGGCGACGCAACACAGATGGCTGAATCCCGGTAAGTAAACAGTTGCAGGGGCTCACGCGATCCCCCGGCATTTAATTTAAATGCCTGGGTGAAGAGCGCGGGGCCTCTGCAACTGCCCGCACCCCCCCAGCACAATCTCCCGCCCCCCCTGGGGGTCGCGCCCCCCACTTTGCGCACCTCTGCGGTAGACCACCCTAATTTCTCCTTCTCCATACTCTTGGTGTCCGTAACCGACCTCTATCCTGGATTTCCTCTAACCTCTAACCTCTAACCTCTCACATTGTACTTTCAGTGTTTTGTTTGCCAAAACTACCACTTCCTCTGTCATGCGAACTCTTCTTTTTTCTCTCTAGGCCAGGGGTGCGCCAAGTTTCCACACTGCACCCCCCCCCCCCCCGCCTGGCAGCCCCAGCACTCGTGACCCCCCCTTCTGGCAAACCGGCGTCAAATGACACTGCGGGTCATGTGACCCCCGCAGCGTCATTTGACGTGTTACCATGTTGACGTGTTAAGTCACATGACCCCGCGGCATCATTTTACGCCACGTTGCCATGGTGACGCTTCCAGAAGCCGGCTGAATCCCGGTAAGTTGAGGTTGCAGAGGCCTCGCGCGGTCCCCCGGCATTTAATTGAAATGCCTTGGGGAAGCGTGTGGGGCCTCTGCAACCGCCGCGCCCCCCACTTTGCGCACCCCTGCTCTAGGTGACCTTAACCTATGTTGGGCTCAAATATCACCTCTCCGCTGAAGACCTACAAATGTTATATTCAACCCCTGACCATACAGCTGATGTCCTAACCAAGGTCTCTTAACGTATCTCTGCTATTGCATCCTGCATGGCCCTCCGCCGACTCAAACTTAACATGTCGAAGACGGAGCGCTTCACTGTCTCCCAAGCGTTGCAATACTGCCCCTTTCTCAGTTACTGTTGGCAGCACTATTATACACCCAGTATCACACACTGCTGCCTAGGTGCCACACTGGACTCCTCCCTCACATTCTCAATGTAGCTAAAACTTTTTCTTCCATAACATTGCAAAGATACACCCTTTCCTCTGTCCTACTGCTCTAACTAACGCAGGCCCTCCTTCTCTCCCATCGTAACCTTCTACTGTCCGGCCTGTCTGCCTCTCACTTGTCTCCCCTACAATTTATTCTAAACACTGCTGGTAGAAATCACTTCACTCTCTGCTAAATCTGTCTCAGAAATAATTTGCAGATATCCCTCTCCTGGCTTCACATTAAATTGTCCTTTCGTTTCAGGCTACACACTCCTCAGCCCCTCCTTACATCTCAGCCTTAATTTCTTGCTATACACCTCTTGAACTCTGCTAAAGGATGTGTTCTATATATACACACCCCTTTTGCATATAAAACCTCTCACTACCCCTCACCTCTGGAATACCATTCCCCTCAATACATGACGAGCACCTTCTCTTTCCACCTATCTTAAAAACACACCTCTTTAATGAAGCATTTGGGTCGCTCCAAAGTACCAGTCCCTTGAATACGCACGTACCAGAACACCCTCCTACTGTATCTGCAAGTTCTCCCTACTTACCACTTAGATTGTACGCTCCTTTCCTAACGTCTTATTCCCATTCAGTCTCAAAAACCATTCAACAAAAAAACCACTTCCCTGTCCAGACGGAAACCAGTTCAATTATCTGCACAGATACACGTCTGAGATAGCAATGTGTGGCACATATCATCAGTTGGACTGGGTTAGACATTGTGTCAGTCAGGACTTGTGTGTTAAATCTGGTTTGTAATAGTTTATATATGTATGTAGAAAACTGAAATCCAAATGACTTGTCTAACAGTTCTTGGCTGAGGAAACCATGCACATTGCCATTGACCTGTGCAGGAAGACACAGCCTCTACACTTCTTCACTGCAGACTTCATTGTCTTGATTCATGCACACAGAATATGATTTACTGAAGGCCGTCACATTCACTTGTGTCTTCAGGCGTGAGCTCAGGGTGGGTGTTGGTGTCGAGTTGTGTTAATTAACTGCAGTGTATGATGCAGTATAAAGGGTCAGAATGTGTGTTGTGTTAATGAATTGCAGGATGTATGCTGTAATGGGTTGCTTTCACTGAGAACAATGATTAAGACTCCTGAGTAAATCGCCTTTTCATTACATAACAAGTAACGGACACAGTGGGACATGATGTGGTTACTCTGCGTTGGCTGCTGTTCTGCCAATGCTTGATGTACCTCTCTTATATATCTGTAGCCATCAACAATGTGCAAAAAGCACAGACAATCTTCAACTTTTTCCTCTACAAAATCCCTCAAGCTTGTGGCAATTGACCAGGTAATGCCAGCGTATGTTCACACATTCTCACATCAAATACACAAACAATTCATTCGGTGTTATGACATGACTGAATTAATTAATTAACCCATCTTGAACCCCTGGCTACTGTTGGAAACCAGCAAGTGAATCTAGAACAGATAATATCCGTCATGTTTTGGCACAAACTTACATATGAGAAGAAAAAGGATTCAGAGAGGTAGAAGGTTTAACAACCAACCTGCTGAGCTGAGAAGAACTCGGAAGTCTGCTCCTCTCTGCAAGTCTCCACTTTCTAACGCTGCCTCCTTCTCTGCGTAGCGATCCCAGTTGGAAAGGATCTTCCTCCTAGAGAATCCTGAAGGCGCCTTCTCCTCATCCCGGGAATCTGCAACCTCGTTCCCGTCCTGTGAAAAGGAGAGCTGGAGGTAGTATTGTTTTAATATTACTGCAGTTATCCAGAACATGTCAGCTTTACTTCAGCTGTTCACAGATTACCAGATTTATAACAGAACATATAAAAGTGCAGGTATGAGCAGTCATGAAAGGCTTGATAAACGGATTACTACTCGTCCTTCCACAGTGGCCAGCTTTTTCAAGAAGTATTTTATACATTATTTTTATTTTATTCAGCCCAGATGAAGTCAAGCACACAGCTGTGAAAGCAGTTATTTGATGGGTTTTCAGAGGAAAACAACCATTTTCAATACATAGTTCACAGCGCTGAGTAAACAAGTGATAACACCCCACGATGTGTTTAAGGTATGACACGCATCACGGCTGTTGTGAAGCCCCTGAGAAAAGCAGTAAACCTGGTATTAATCCCCATGCGATATTACTGCACTGAGAGGATAACCAGAGAGGAACAGTAAGGGTTCTTGCTTTAAGACTACAAAAAAAGAGTATTATCTGTACATCACTAAATATCATTTGAACCAGTACTCTGTGGGAATATCTGACAGCTCCTCTAACAAAAGGACTAAGAAAATCTATTGATCTATATCTCTCTATATATAGATATATATATAGATATATATATATATATATATATCTATATATCTATATATATATATAAAAACATACTTGAAAACGAGAGGTAACTCAATGTATTACTTCCTGGTAAAATATTTTATAAATAAATAATAACATCCACCCTTACAATAGAGAGAGTTACAAAACTCCTGCTATCCTATTTCCCCCTCTTATCTTTTCCTGTCCTCCCCAGGGCTTCTCAAACCATGTGGAACAGACCTGAGAGAGGGAGGCAGATACTGAGCTCCCCCCACAGGGATTACATGAGATTCATATAGAGGCCCCACACGTCAATGTGGCCTGTGAATCAAAAAGTCCTGGTACACTAAAGCACTTTCTTAATACAAAGAATTTGGCAGTATCACTTAATATAGAATAAAAACAGAAACGTAAGATCAACCATTCTACAACCAAAGTCAGCACTTTATAACATACAGTACTGTGATAAATGATCAGCAAGTTGGTGGGGGGGAGGGGGAAGGGACTAACTGTGCTTTTATTTTTCGGTTCATTATATAAAGGAAGGAGAGTCAGTACTATTCACAAAAACCTCAACCTCTGAAGCCACAAGATAAGAACACTGCAATGATTCCAGTACTGCGGTGATCTGGGCTGATTCACACGGCAGGCTACACATAAAATAGCAGCCATTTGATATATTATTCCACACCCACCTTCGGTCAAACTGATGACAAATGGAAGAGTTCAGAATTCATCTGGTGAGAAAAGTAAAGACAATCTGTGGGAAATCTATGGCTCTTCAGGGACATGTCCGTTTGTGAAATATGGCAGCAAACTAGCTGTAGGTAAACACAGCACAGGGCGAAGGGTTCAGATTGTGAGGTACAGAGCTAGGGGGCTGGGCAGTGTGGGAACACCTCCATGGTTATGTCAGGGATGGACAGCTGTTTTAATTCAGTGACAACTTCGTCCCTATTGAAGATGTTACACCGCTGGCTGTTTCTGTACAAAGCTCTGCCAGTCTCACCAGTAATAAAAGCTGTCAAAGAACTCAAATGTCTTTGCAGCTACTGTACGTGGCTCTAACAATAATTTTAAAAAAATGGATCGGGAGAGAGACCCTGGTGATAGAATTGGCATATTGGTCTCTGAGGTCCTCTTTTGGAAAAACATTTCCAATCATTATGATTACTGAATTAAGTAATTTAAATTAAAAAAAATGAGTGTTGATGAAGGAAACATCACAGTCAGGCGGGTGGGGGGCACTTTACAATCAGACGCTCGCAGGGACACATTTATTGTGCAGTCACTAATGACATCCAAGCCGTGCCAAAAAGGAGGGGGCAGAAACACTCACTGCTGCTCAGCACACAATAGACCTTAAAAACAACACAAGCCATACATGTAAAGTGCTGTCCATCACTCCGTTAACCAGTTTCTCAGAACAGAGCGATCTGCGCTAGCTTTTAGATGACAAAAAAAAAGAAAACGCAGAAGGATGCAGATTAAGGATGTAAACCGATTCATGCAACGCACGTGAAGACAAGAGCAGCATTGCAGTCACCAGCTGTCATTGAGCCTGCAGCAGACTTAGTGCCATATTGTAGAATGAAGCTGCAACCTTTCACTGACCCCCTATTGTCTGTGTGACATTACAAGAAGGTAACCAGGCTGTTTTTCCACACATCACTTGCTCTAGCTCTCCAGGAGCACGACCCCTGCTAACACAGCTCTGCTGACAAACAAGACAATTCGTACTGAAGGTACAACTAAACCAAGACCTGGATTATCGCTGTCATTGAAGCCGGTTGGCCCAGAAATGCCCCATTTGGCTTGAAATCTTGGCTAGCTTGCAAAGTCCGAATGCGTCCAATTCCTAACATTTCAAATTACACCGGGGCAATGTATTTTGCAGCCATGAAAGACTTAAGAATGAGACTCACTGGAGCCAGGCTTTTCTGTGATTTACACTCCTACTGCGCCAAATGTAGGAGTAAATCCCGGATTGCTGCCTGCGATTGCCCAACAGGCAAAGAACTACACAGATAGCACCACCCTCACCCCGATCCCATGTGCTCTCCTATACCTGCCATTCCTATTCACCAGCTGTCCAGCTGTTAGACTCTGCTGGTACACAAATAAACACAGCATATCGCCATATGATCCTGTAAGCTCTGCCTTCCACTACACGGACAGAGATTCCTCTGTTACGTCAGTAGCACTCACCCTTGTACTGAACGTGTACAAATATTGTGCACTGCATTCGCTCACAGTGCTGTGTAACTATACTATCCAAGGCCAGCTCATGTCGAATCCAATCTGCAGGCCAAGGAGAGAGGTACAAATGGCTTTCTTCGACTCTTGATACGAGGACATGATTCATAGTGACCCTCCCTCACTCCTGTGGTGCTTTCAGGTAAATATGAAGGCAAACAGCGAACACCGAGTAAAGCTTGCATATGTTAGAGAGCTGTGCAAGTGACGTTTTATTTACCCGAGACATTCATTGGTGATCACAAGCAAGTGGAGATTAACATGTTTGCTGCTTGAAGGGTCTGAAACAAATCCCAATCCTACATATCCTTTCCAGCAGACATTGGAAATTGTATTCTTGGCACTACAGCAAATATCCAACTGTACGTAATGAGGCACTGATCGAATGCCTGATACACACAAACAAATTCCAACCAGTTACAGGCCCAAGCAAACAGCTGTCCTATCACGGATACAACATAACATCTAGTTACACGTGACAATCTACAGTAGATCATATGTTTTACAACAGCTGTAGAATCTGTTCCTTTCTATCTGTAATTCACACACACCCGGTAAAAGAGTTTGAACATTGTCTGATGTTTATCAGAGTTGGGCTGAATAAAATAAAGGAGGACACTGACATCTACTGGCACCAACATGAAAACTCACACCGACCAAAAACAATAGCAACAATTCACATCTTCTGCAGATTTCTTAATGAAGATAACCCCAACCTGTAAGTATCTAATGACAGGTCATTGCGGTTTCGAGGGGGGAGCATTGCGGCTCCGAGGGGGGAGCATCCTGCCTTCCCTGCGCGTCACTGCAGAGCGTGCAATGGTGATTCTGTGCTCTGAGCCAGGGGGCGCAAACTTTTCTCCCTGCGCCCCCCTGCCGGCGGTCCCCTCACTCCCGCGCCCCCTCATCCCCCACTTACCCGCACTCCGGCGTCATGACGGCAACGTGACGTCACATGACCTCGCAGCGTCATTTTGACGCCGCGTTGCCTTGGCGACGCAGGGAGCAAGCCACCGGAGCCAAGGTAAGTTAGGTTTACAGAGGCCCTGCAGCTCCCCCGGCACTTAATTTAAGTGCCTTCGGGAAGCGCGCGGGGCCTCTGTAAACCCCGCGCCCCCCCGTCGGCAGTCTCGCGCCCCCCCTGGGGGTCGCGCCCCCCAGTTTGCGCACCACTGCTCTGAGCCATAGTAATACACGGCAGTATGGCAGAACAGACATTAATAAAAAAGAAAGAAAAAAGGGCGCAAGACCCATAGTGCAATATGTAAAGTTTTAATGCTAAAAGAACACAGTTAAAAACACTTACAAGATGCAAGTTGATAAAAGGCACATCTAGGATGGTAAATCCAAAACTTCAGCAAGCTGGGAAAGCCTCAGTGTCCGTCTCTTGCATGGAGAGAGACTAAGTTCCAAACACCCTCCTCCCAGGTTCGGCGTTTCTCCACTCCTGCTTCCGCGTCACGTGCGCTCGTGACGTCACCGCGTTTGTGTTCTCGCGTCGTTACCCAAGGGGCTGGGCTTAGGGCCGATGTACTGTCTCCAGTAGTCTGACAGATCAGACTTAGGATCTCCTGCTCTGCTCCGCATTTCAGCAGTCTTGGTGGATACAGCCCTACGCGTTTCGAGTGTCTTTCTCTTCGTCAGGGGCTCTGAGACGGACACTGAGGCTTTCCCAGCTTGCTGAAGTTTCGGATTTACCATCCTAGATGTGCCTTTTATCAACTTACATCTTGTAAGTGGTTTTAACTGTGTTATTTTAGCATTAAAACTTTACATATTGCACTATGGGTCTTGCACCCTTTATTTCTTTTTTATATCTTTGTAGTTGCCTTGGACCCGAGGGTTGGATCCATCTTGGAGCTGCATTTCCCATTTGTGAATCGGACTGGACATTAACTGTTTTATATGGTATACTTTTTTCTATATGTGTTTTTAAATTGGCGACAGTAAGTATTACTGTTATTGTGGGCAAGAGCACTAGCTGATTTAATTCATTTTAAGTGATTAAGCTGATTACAACATAATAGAAGCCTGGGACAACAGTTCACTTGATCAGCTATTGTAGTGTTTTACATTAGTAATAATAACTATTTCATATATCGCTTTTCTCCCAATGGGACTCATAATTACAGTATAGTGCGCGGAACACACTGCCCTGTAGCTTACATTCTATGTTTTTGGTGCATGAGGCACAGGGAAATAAAGGGATTTGACATAAGGAGCTGACACTGGGCATTGAACCAGGTTCCCCTGACCCAAACTCAGTTTCTTCACTCACTGAGCCACTCCCTCTCTAGCAAGCCGTCTTGTGCGTGAATGTAAATGCTGGGCAGTCAATGTTTTCTGGGTCAACCAGGAATGCTTCATACTTTTGGAAGTACTTAGAGATACTCAGTTTCACTGCAGCATGTTCATTTTTAGGGGCTGGGTGTCATAAGCAGAATCACAGTGTGTCACAGCAGGGATATGCTTGTTTTGGGGAGATGAACAGGTATCATGTCACACAGACATGTTTATATCTCAACACCCAATATTTAGTCGCATGCACAGGTGTCGAAATGCTGCGTTCTCTCAGGGGCGAACACGTGGTGCAATGAGAATATGATACATGGATCAAATATCCTTGTCATTGCCGCCCCCAGTATTGATACAATGCTTGGATGTCTTTGGTTACAAAGCGAGGTTTTGTCCATTTTTATTTCTTGCTAGTTCCCATCCCATGTTCTCCCAGCAGCTCCTGATTCAGCGCGCCTGGCTCAAGGTTTTATATAGGGACTTTTCCTCCTCTCGCTGAGCCGGGAAAGAAGGTTTCTGTGCGGTCCCCGTCTCCCAGAGACTCGCGGGGCCCCTGCCCCTATCTCCCAGAGACTCGCGGGGCTCCTGTCTCCCAGAGACTCGCGGGGCCCCTGTCTCCCAGAGACTCGCGGGGCCCCTATCTCCCAGAGACTCGCGGGGCCCCTATCTCCCAGAGACTCGCGGGGCCCCTGCCCGGTCCCTATCTCCCAGAGACTCGCGGGGCCCCTATCTCCCAGAGACTCGC
>CM071575.1:2121976-2173995 GCA_036426205.1 Ascaphus truei
GAGGGGACAGCAGACACTGGACATTGTGCAGGGCTGACACTGGGCTGGGGACAGCTGACACTGGACATTGTGCAGGGCTGACACTGGGCTGAGGGGACAGATGACACTGGACATTGTGCAGGGCTGACACGGCTGAGGGGACAGATGACACTGGACATTGTGCAGGGCTGACACTGGGCTGAGGGGACAGATGACACTGGACATTGTGCAGGGCTGAGGGGACAGATGTCACTGGACATTGTGCAGGGCTGATACTGAGCTGGGGACAGCTAACACTAGACATTGTGCAGGGCTGATACTGAGCTGAAGGGACAGCTGATAGTTTGTTTAATTCAGTTCAATGAATTTCTCATGTCAATTCAACAGGGAATAGAATTATCCCTTTAGTGCCGGAGGAGTCACCAGAGAAATATATCACTATGACAAAGTGGGAAATGTATTCCTGCTCCCTCCAGCACTGAAGAAGTAAACGGGTTGAGGTGATACTACAGACCCTGTATTGAATTGTTTTACTTGTCACATATCAATACAATTGCCATCCTGTGTAACATTAATAGTGTTATAGCAGATATAACACATCATTACAATAAAACATATACTTCTTCTCGTTGCAGATCATTTGCAGGTCATCATAATTGTCCACGTCTTTAGGATCCCGAGAAGAGCAGGAATATGGAAATGGAGCCAAACGCCACCTCTTTAAACCAGTCTGATGTAACAAGCCAGCTGAAAGCTCACAGCCTGTGGGAGGTTATCACCATCGCCACTGTCAGTGCCGTCGTTAGCCTGGTCACCATTGTGGGAAACATCCTTGTTATGGTTTCCTTTAAGGTAAATAGCCAGCTGAAGACGGTGAACAATTATTACCTGCTGAGCCTGGCCTGCGCTGACCTCATTATTGGGATCTTCTCGATGAACCTTTACACGTCCTACATCCTAATTGGTCACTGGTCCCTGGGTAGCCTGGCCTGTGACCTGTGGCTGGCTCTGGATTACGTTGCTAGCAATGCCTCAGTAATGAACCTGCTAGTAATTAGCTTTGACAGATACTTTTCCATCACACGGCCCTTAACCTACAGAGCTAAGAGGACTCCCAAAAGGGCTGGGCTCATGATCGGCCTGGCCTGGTTCATCTCCTTCATTCTATGGGCACCTGCCATCCTGTGCTGGCAGTACTTTGTGGGGGAGCGCACAGTGCCCCCGGAGGAATGTCAGATTCAGTTTCTGTACGAGCCAATCATCACTTTCGGTACAGCCATTGCTGCCTTCTACATCCCGGTGTCTGTCATGACCATCCTGTACTGCCGCATATACAAAGAGACAGAAAAGCGCACCAAGGACCTGGCCGAGCTGCAGGGCTCTGAATCTGTGACCGACTTTGAGATGATGAAGCCGCAGGGGGCTCTGCTCAAGTCCTGCTTCAGCTGCAAGCAGCAAACACTCACCAAGCGAGAGAGGTGCCAGGCATCATGGTCCTCCTCCAGCCGCAGCACATCCGCCACCACCAAGATATCCCAGAGCCCCAATGCCTGCAATGAGTGGGCCAAGGAGGACCAGCTTACCACCTGCAGCAGCTACCCATCCTCAGACGATGAGGACAAGCAAGCCAAGGAGGCTGTCTTCCAGGGTTCCTACAAGAACCAGGCCATGGCTCAGAAGGAGGAAGAGACCAAGCAGATTCTTACCAAAGAGCAGCCGGTATTGAGTGATTTCGAGAGTGAAAGGTTCTTCCTGACCCCGGGTAAGGGCCATTCGCAAAGAAGTCAAAAGTGTGTCTCCTACAAGTTCAGGATTGTGGTGAACGATGATGGCTCCCAGGACGCCAACAATGGGTGCCGGAAAGTCAAAATAACCCCCTGCTCCTCCATGTCAAAGGGCCATTCCCTGAGAAGCATGGACCCCAATATCAGCAACCAGATTACCAAACGCAAAAGGATGGTTCTGATCAAGGAACGCAAAGCAGCACAGACACTAAGTGCCATTCTCTTAGCTTTCATAATCACCTGGACCCCTTACAACATCATGGTTCTCGTATCTACTTTCTGCTCCAACTGCATCCCCTCTTCGCTGTGGCACCTGGGTTACTGGCTGTGCTATGTCAACAGCACCGTCAACCCCATCTGCTATGCTCTGTGCAACAAAACCTTCAGGAAGACATTCAAAATGCTGCTGCTATGCCGCTGGAGGAAAAAAAGTGTGGAGGACAAGCTGTACTGGTATGGGCAGCACCCCCCCAGCCACAACAAGCTGCCCTGAACATGGTGGGACGAGGGAACGCAATAAGGCAGAGGGGTCCCCTGGCTCAGACATGGAGCGAGGCAGCTGAGACATGGGGGCAATACTGCAGCTCACTGTTTGGAGCTGTACATTTTCTCTTTAGAGACGCTGAGGATGTTGGTTGTTGACCATTTAGCTGTGTATGGCTAGAGATGTGGGCCATGGGGATGGTGCAGGGGGAGGGTTAAACACCCTACTTGGGATCACTGCACAGCCAAAGAAATAGCCACCTCTCTGTTGCAAAGAAGAGATACAAATATCTTATGTCAGTGTCCTTGTTTTGCAACTCAGAGCTGCTTCATGCTGCATTATTTAGGTGATCTCCAAAGAGAAAAAGTTTGAGATGGATGCACCATGATCAGAACTGAGCTATTGTAAAGTAAAGGTCCAGCGTTTATACTGTTAGAAGCCTATACATTGTTATCATGTTACTGTGTGGAAGCTTTGGATCAGTCCTTGCAAGTGATAGAACTGATACGCTGCTTTTATTAGGGTGGTTTCTTGAAATGTCACCTCGTGCAGCCCAGGGCACAAGAAGAAGAGGTCATAACTCAAAAACCCATCTTCCAATGACATGCTAAAGATCAGAGGGAAGGTGTCAAATGTAAATGGGGTTAGGGACTTATTTAAAAGAAGTGCTAGCATAAAAATGCCAATCTTACAGTCCTTTTGTATGGTGGGGTGTGATGAGCTTATATCTGTCCCGTGATACTTTCATGTAAAAAATGCTCTGCTGTTCTGTGTGTTTAGATGTATCCTGCCCTCTTCTTGCCTTTACTTCTTTAGGTCATGATGATGTCAGCATGTGGCTGACCCGGGAGGTAAACTGTTATCTGATGATCTGAGGGTCATAGAGCAGACTACACATAGAAGGCCATTAATGGTTTAATAATAAATTAATATTAACAAAGAAACTTACAAAGTACCTGATTGTTACAGAAGAGATTGGAGATGCTGCAACTATCCAAGGGGCGGGATCAATCCTGAGGTTGTAGTAACGATGGCCGTGTACAAAGAAGACTTGTGACAGAGAACATGACCATGGGTCAGTGTCTTGAAATTGCCATTGGGATCTATTTGTTTTCTGTACTGGGGTCTTTCAATAGTGCTGTAGTGATTTTCATTGCTTAGGGACAGCAGTAATACAGAACGTCACCTGAAGGCGGAATCTGACGTGGTTGCAGTCGTCTCCACCGGTGTTGGGCTGCAGAGAGACCCTTTCCTGCAGCTGCTCTGCTGCTGGACACTCAGCCGCTGGCCGCTTCGCCACGGTAAGTTAGTTTCAGGGTTAATTTAGCAGTTAGGGTAGGGTGTTAAGGATAGGGGTTTACGGGTAAAGGGTTAGGCTTTTAGGGTATGGGATTATGGTAAGGGGTTTTTGGGGTAAGGGGTTAATCTTTGTAGGGTAGGGGATTAGGGTAAGGGATACGGGGTTTTAGGGTAAGGGGTTAAGCTTTTTAGGGTAGGGGATTAGGGTAAAGGGTAAGGGGTTAAACTTTTTAGGGTAGGTGATTAGGGTAAGGGTAAAGGGTTAAACTTTTTAGGGTAGGTTATTAGGGTAGGAGTTTTAGGGTAAGGGGTTAAGCTTTTTACGGTAAGGGGTTAAAAATTTTAGGGTAAGGGGTTAAATATTTTAGGGTAAGGGGTTAAGCTTTTTAGGGTAGGTGATTAGGGTAGGAGTTTTAGGGAAAGGGGTTACGATTTTAGGGTAGGAGTTTAGGGTAAGAGCTGGTGTTAGTATTAGGGGTTAAGATTAGGGGGTTTTAGAGTGAGGGGTAAGGTTAGGGGCTTACCTTGGTGGCGATGTTGCCAGCGGCGAAAAGTCCCGGCAGCAAGGTGAGTGTCGGCTAAACGCAGGCAGAGATTTGACTGCGGCAAAACGTCCATGGCCAAATGTCCTAGACCGTCTGAAGGGCCCTCTCAGAAACGTTATAAATATTTGTGATCCAGCGGGACAAAACCGCAGCTTCTCAACCGTTCATTTTGAACTTCGTTATTGTCTAAATATTGTCCTGGTTTTCTTGCAGTTGTACCTCATTTGGTTTGTATGATGCGTATAAGTGCAGTTATTGTAAATTTCAGCACAAAATCAACCGCAGTGAGTCACTGGAGTCCAACACAGGAATGCTACAAGGAAACACTGAGATTAAAACAAAGCGTGAGTGAGACCTGTGAGGTCTCAGACCAATAGTACATAGCTGTGAACACCTCTCCCAACAACTAGTACACAGGGCATGGGGGTGGGTGTCATCTCTTGTCATTGATAGAGGATTCCTCCTGAGTTGTACTGTGTATCGGTATTACATGTTCCTGAGCATTAGCATCCATTTCTCAGTCTCCGGCTGTAATATTCGTGCGATGGACAATAGACCCAGATTTACTGTTAATGGGATGTTGTTTCTCACTGAAAAGTTTTGTGCTGGATTTTTTTGCAGCAGTTTTGCCGCAAAGAGGTTTCAATAAAACATGTTCCGTCTCATGATGGGATAAATATCAATAAAACGGGTGTTTTTTTCATGTTTACATTCGCTATGTTGAAGGTACTCCCATACATATAACACCTCCCTATCATTCCTTTCATTGCTCCCTATAACTCATCTTATTGATCCATATAACTCTTCCAATTATAATATAAGAATTGTTTTTTTTTGTATAGCAGTGACAGTGTACGCAGCGCTGTATATAGAATGGTTTGCAGACATGAGTCCCTGCCCCGTAGAGCTTACAATCTATTTGTGGTTTCCTGAGGCACAGGATAATACAGTGACTTGTCCAAAATCACAAGGAGCTTACACTGGGATTTGAACCAAGTTCCCCTATTTCAAGCTGTTATTGTTTTCCGTCAGTGCCTCACTGAGCCACTTCTATTACTCCATATTACTTTTCCCTATCACTTCACCTATTGTCCCATATAACTAACCGCTCCCTATAACTCCTGTTCGTGTCCTATATAACTCGCCCTATTGCCCCATTTAACTGCGCCCTATAACTCCTCCTATTGCCTCATATAACAGCTCCATATAACAGCTCTCTATAACACATATTGCTCCATACAACGACTCCTATTTTGCCCCATATAACAGCTCTATATAACCCCTCCGATTGCTGTATAGATTTCCCTATTTTGCTTGCTAAGAAGAATTTCTATACATTAAGTTTAATAGAGGCACATTCAAAATAACTATTGTAATTTGAACCCCAGTTCGGTCAGTTTTGGGAACACAGAGCTTTGAAAGTGACACAATGTACAGTGCTGGGGACACCTAGGGCAAGATCAGAAGGATTTACAGGGTACATGTATCTTACAAACCAGTGACACACTTGTGTTATATACAGAGGGCATATTCCCCAGCTGGAATCTCCCTGTGGACACAGTGTGGTGACTGGCACAGCTGCTCCAGCCAGAGATACAGTAAACATCCCACTGACATTTTCTTGCAAACACACATTCTGCTTCTCTCTCTCTCTTGGCAGTTTGGGGATTTTGGCCAGTTGAGTCATGATTATGGACCCTGTTATAAGTACATGTATGTGACTTAAAGCTACTCTCATATTGCTGTATTGTAATGTTGTGGATGCATTGCCACATCGCCTGCCTGTGTATTGCAGCTGCACCCAGCTCTGCTTGCAATATTTAGGGGCCTGTGGTGTCCAGCTTTGTAGATCTGATCAGTGATCCTGGTTACTGCAGTCAAACTATTTACACTTCATGTTCCAGCATACAGATGTAGTGAAGATTACTGCACCGGCTGGCACGCTATGCTGTGTGTGGCTCACTGGCTGGTGAGCAGTGAGAAACACAGACAGTTTGCAGCAGGACTGGTTTATTTTGTCCACAGACTTAAAACAACTAACACTTGTGGGCAGAGCCGCCGACAGATTTCCCAGAGCCCAGGACTAGAGTTTCAACCGCGGCCCCCCATGTCAGTAGTCTTGCGAGCCCCCTCCCCCCATTTAACACCGCCTCACCCCCTCCTCTTTCCCCCTCTCCCCATGTATTTCTCCCCCCTCCTCATATTTCCCTCTCCCCATGCATTTCTCCACCCCCCTCCTCTCCCCGTGCATTTCTCCACCCCCTCCTCCCCCCATGCATTTATCCAACTCCCTCCTCTCCCATGCATTTCTCAACCCCAACTCCCCATGCATTTCTCCCCCCCCCTCCTCTCTGTATGTTTCCCCCTCTCCCCATGCATTTCTCCACCTCCCCATGCATTTCTCCACCCCCTCCCCATGCATTTCTCCGCCACTTCCCCATGCATTTCTCCACCACCTCCCCATGCATTTCTCCACCACCTCCCCATGCATTTCTCAACTCCCCTCCCATGCATTTCTCCACTCCCTTTCCATTTCTCCATCCCCCGCCCCTCTTGCAATTCTCCACCCCTCTCTCCCCATGCATTTCCCTTATGTTTCCTCCAATGCCCATGCATTTCTCCACCCACTCCTAACCCGTGCATTTCTCCACCCCCCTCCCCATGCACTAATCCACCACCTCCTCTCCCCATACATTTCTCCAACCCCCGTTCCCATGCATTTCTCCAACCCCCGCTCCCCCTGCATTTCTCCACCCTCCCACCCCATGCATTCCTCCACCTCTATATGTATTTCTCCACTCCCCTTCCATTTCTCCGCCCCCTACCCATGCATTTCTCCAGCCCCTCCCCCTATGCATTTCTCCACCTCTAAATGCATTTCTCCACCTCTCCATGCATTTCTCCACTCCCCTTCCATTTCTCCACCCCCTCCTCTCCCCATGCATTTCTTTACCCCCTCCTCTCCCCATGCATTTCTCCACCCCATCTCTCCCCATGTATTTCTCCACCCCTTCCTCTCCCCATGCATTTCTCCACCCCCTCCTCTCCCCATGCATTTCTCCATTCCCTCCTCTCCCCATGCATTTCTCCACACCCTCTTCTCCCCATGCATTTTTCACCCCCTCCTCTCCCCATGCATTTCTCCATTCCCTCCTCTCCCCATGCATTTCTCCACACCCTCTTCTCCCCATACAAAAACAAACACAAGAAAACTAATCGCACGTGTGGCTTCTTATCGCAGCAAACACAAATATACAAACAGTTGCCGTATCACCGCTAGGGAATAGTGATAGGGGATCTCTCACGCCGCGTCACGGGATAGAGAGCTAAACTAAGCCTCTAGTCCCACTGGATAGCTAATAAAATGTCCCATAGTAGTGTGTGAGAGCAACCGCTTTCGTCCCTAAGGCTGGCACTTCCTCAGGCTCATGTATTATGTTGACCGCTGTCCTGGCTTTATTTTTTAGAATACGTTAACCTAGCCACCTTCCATCTCGGTGTGGTTGATGATCATCTGCTTCGCACAAGGTACGTCGCCATCTTGGGGGCCTGCGTCGCAGCATCTCCCATAGGTTGGTGTGCGCATTTCGGTGTCATTTCTTGTTAAAGTTTTCATAGTTTGAAGGATGACTCATGGGCGGTGTTGTGCTTGCGCATCCTCTGTTTTACAGCTCCTCCGCCTGCCTCTTGGTGCAGATTTGTCTCTGTTTGCTCTGATCATGGATTTAAGCAACTCAAATTGTTTGTATGTTCTCATTTGTTCTTGTACTATGTGTTACAGTTAATTACATTTTCCACTTTTTGTTGTTAGTGGTATAGCATGGTAAGTGGTACGATTTATCCACATTTAATCCAATCAAGGGATATAATGACTTACTATGCGTGTGGGAAACCTTGTGGTTATACAAAACATATATATCTGAACTCATATCTATCCCATGGATAGTATTAGGGTGCAAGATATGTTTAAAAGTGTGAGATTATAGAAAAATTAAAATAAGTTAAAAAACAGTAATGCTAGACCAAATCTTTTGGTTTTGTTATCCTTAATTTAAAAAAAAAACCAGGATGTTTCCGTATTAACCATTCTCATACATATTCCAAATAAATGAGGTACTCTATGACGGCCTTATATTTAACCCTACCAGCACTTGCGCTCGAAACTACATGTAATAGATAGAAGTTGATAAAATGCAAATGATGTTTCCCTGTCCACCACTCCAGGTCTTCCCTAGTCAGGGGTGGCCAACTCCAGTCCTACTTGTTACTATGCTATAAATTTGGTTGCCCCTCGACGACTTGCGCTTGCCCGTTTCCCCAATCAGTCTGTCGTCCCTTCCCCCCTACGTCCGCATTATTGTCCTTAAACTTAGCCAATTATTTAGGAGAAAGCTCAAATCTCGTTGCACACACATGCATCCTTGGCCTCGCTGTGCGGCCCCCGATGACCTCCGGCTGGCGCCATTACATTGCACATTTCAAAAAAGTTTTTAAAAATTGGCGGGCATTCCCCTCCCCGCCCCCCCCTCCTGGGTTTTGCTGTGATGTTTGCCGCGGCGGTGCGCAGGGTCAGCTGCATAGGAGGATGCGACAGACCGTGATATTTTTTTTTTGTGTCAAAGCTGGTATGCCGGGGTCCTGGTCTTTAGAGTGAAGGGATTGGTTGGAGGTCATAAGCACATGCCGGGGGCGTGGGCTTAGTACCGGGGAGAGATGGATTTGACTAAGGTGTGTGTGTGTGTCGGGCTCTGCGGCGGTGTGTGGAGGTGGGTAGTGTGTAACGCGTGGATGCTTGCAACACGGCAAGGGGGTGGTTGGGAGTTGTAACTGGTTGCTGTCGCGGGGGGGGTTGGAGTGAAAAACGCTGGCTGTGGGGGCCTGCTTGAGGGTGGGTGGAGGTGTTGTCACGGGTTCTGGGCCCAGTAGCAAGGGTGGGGTGGGAGTGTGTAACGGGCTATACTGCAGTGGGGGGGTGAGTGTGAAACCGTGGCTGCTTGAGCGGACCGAAGGGGGTGGATAAAACGGGCTGCTGCACTACGGGACGCGCGAGGGGGGGTTTGTAAGAAAATACGGGCTGCTTCTGTGAAAACGGGCTGTCTGCATGGGGGGGTGGGAGTGAAAAACGGGCTGCTTGCACTTGGGAGGGGTGGAGAGGTGAAAAATGGCTGCTGCACGGTCGGCATGAAGACGGGGGTGTTCAGACAGCATTTGGTGGACATAAGGGCTTGATGTATGACGTGCCCACTCGGTTCATTCCTTCTTTAGAACCTCAAAAAAAACGTGGCTGGCCTTGTGTGCTGTTAGGGGTAAAAGCCTGTCATGGGGGGTGGCTCCAAGGCGCTGCTGCAGGGGTGTGGGTGTGAAAAACGGGCTCTGCAGGGGGAGGGGGTGGTATGTGGAAAAACGGGCTGCTGCAAAGGGTTGGGTGGGTGTGAAAAACGGGGCTGCTGCAATGGTGTGGGGGTTTGGTAAACTGCGGCTTGTGGAGGGGGGAGCAAACCGGCTGATGTGGGGTGGGGCAAACGTGAGTGGTGTGGTGCGGTTAGATTGGGGTTGGTGTGTACAGGGAGAGGGTGGGATATAGAGGCGGCAGCAGTGTTATAAATGAGGATCTTTTGTTCGTCGCCTGTTCTAATCTTTGTGACCTGAATTTATCCATCTTTTTCTGCCTTCTCTCTCCCGACTTTTTCTCCGTTCGCTCTCTTTTTGTTTCCTGTCTCTTTGGCCTTTCTTCTTCTGATTCCTTTTTTCTATTCTTCTCTCTTTGTCCCTTTCCATTTTTTTTTTTTTCTGTAATCCCAATAAGAAAAATCAGTTTTAGTCAAAGTTGCGGCGCTACAAGAAAGATCATGTTTTCGGGTGGGGTTGACGCTAGGTTTCCCAGCCCATCACAAAAGTTGGGGGTTGTTTTTCTCTTCTCTCGATTGTTCTGTTTGGCGGCCCTGTGGGTGATGTAGGTGCTGGGCTCTGGGTGGGTGGGGGCGGGGTGCTGAGAGGGGTGATGGTTTTGTTGTCGCTTTTGTCATTGTTTAGGTGGTTATGGTGATGGAAGGTGCAGGGGTGGTATTGAATTTCCAGCAGGTGCAAAGTTTGGGTGGCAGGTGAAGAGTTCAAGGTGGTGTGTGCTTTGATGTGCCAGTTGGTTTGGGTTCTGTGGCGTTTCTTATCCCGTGGTTTGTTACTTATTTATTAGAATTTCTCTTGGTTTTGGTGGGTTAGTGTAGAATTACCTTTGCACGCTCGGAAGGTGGTCCTGTGCTAGTTCGTTTTACTGTATCCGCCCGGTTTTTTTTTAAGCTTAGGTAGCTTGATTCGCCGGGTGGGGGGGGTGTGATTTTGGGGTGTTTTTCTTATAGCTTTGTGCCTGTTTTTTTTCGTTTGGACGGTGCAAGGGGTGATTTGAGGGTGAGGTGGCAGGGGGAGAGTGATGTTATGTGGCAACGTGATAGGCGGAATTCCTGTTATGGCTGTCACCATCGGGAATTGTGACTTCTTCTAGATTGTGCCGCGCCTTTGTTTACTCGGTCTTTGCTGTGCACACCGTGCTCTTTTTGTTTTGTCACTTCTTTGAGTTTTCTAGTTTTGTGCCATTTCTTTACTTTTGGATTTGTGTGATTTTCAGCGTTTTTCTTGGGTTTCCATATATCGTAAGTTCTGTTCTTTTTTTGTTCTGTTGCTTGCATACTGCTTATATTGACGTGTGTTTGTCAGACGATTGGAAGGGAACGACTGCTGCGGGAGGGCGCTCGGACGATCATACTTATTGGGCTTTGGCCGGACCGCAAGGCGTAAGCAGTTTATCCGCCGCTTTGTAAGAGGTTGGATAGGTCTATACACTGTAGTTGACATTGAATCGAGGTACCGACGGAAGTAATAAATTGGGGGTGCTTGATATACTGTACAGAGGACTATGCGGTACCGTGCGAGAGGTTGGATTTTTTAATCTACTTAGCGGAAGGGGTTAACGCTTCCAAATTTTCTGAGATACAGAAATTGTTGCGTCATGGCAGTGAAAAATGGAAGGGGGGGAGGGGTGGCATAATTTCGAACTGTAAAAAAAGCGAAAGCGTGTTATGGCGGGATTGTCACTCTCAATTCACTAGTTACGTGCTTCAGTAATTGTCTGTCGCGGATTCGGTCGTTACCCTCGCGCTTAATAGGTTACGTTGCGTCGGTGAGAATGTAAGTCGATCAGGAGTCGAAGATAATGAGCAGCCCGCGGTGTAGAGCTCCTGTCCGAGGTAGAGGTGATCCTCTTAACAAAACACGTATCCCCGAACCGAATAGAAGATCGATCCCCCTCGCCCAATAGGAATAGGTGCAGCCGGCACTCAATATCTTTAGCGCGCCATGGGGAGAACTACTGAGTAAAAGCGAGGGAAAAATTTTAAAAACGAAAAGTAGGACTGGGAGCTCGGGTACCGATGGCGAAATGACACTCCCCGCGTTAAAAACTTATTAGTTTCATTGAAATCACTTTGAAACCCTGTTAGTACTCAGAATGCCTCTCAACTTTATTGCGACGCAGTGTAAGAATGAGAGACAACCAGATAGAATGTCAGATGAGAAAGTTAATTATAAAGATTGACTTAACCCATTAAGAAAAGGGGGAGAAGTGCCTTGTAATCATACTCACTTTTGACTAGCTGCCGGAGCATTGACAGTAAACCTCTGTTGTGCTTAGATGTTTACCTACAACCGCCGTGTTACTCATCCCGTGCTTCCCTTTGTGTATATAATCATTGACACGGGAAACGTCCTGTGCTCACCTTAGCCTTGTCTCCGAGAATTTCAAGCCGTCTGAAGTACGTGACTTCCGGCCCCCTGTGCGTCGGTTCACGCTTGTTGGTGAGAGTGTCAATGCAAGAGGAGTTCTTTGTGTAGCTCGGCGACGCCCTCCGTCTCCCTCGGACCCCGGATCCCTCATAATCGTTTAAATGCAGCTGCTTGGCTTTCCGGTCGTCTCCGTTCCTTTTGCCCTATAGTGACCATATCTTCGTTTTATATTAGGGAAGGGGAGGGGCGGGGAGAGGTAGCCTGCAGGAAGCGGCCCCCACGAAGCGGCGCGGGGCAAAGCACGGAGGCGAGTCGAGAGAATTATGGGGGGGGTGGGGGAGAAGAACGTATATTCCTTTTCTGTGGGATTAAACACTCTCCAGCAATCCTCTAATCCTAGTGTCAATAAACATCTTTGCCCCTTTTTGAGCTGCTTTTAATTTCTCTGTCCTTTGTGCCTGTTGTGATTTATCTAAGGCCTGGGACATAGTGAAATCAGCGTCGCTGAGGCGGGCTGAGCCGCGCTGCACAGATGCACAAAGCCCCTGCAACTGTAATCAGCGCGGCTATAGTTTCTCCCTCCGCATGCTTGCTGATGCGTGCGGAGGCTGAGAAAATCAGAAGAGACAGGCAGGTTTGAAATTTTGCCGCTTGGGGGAGCGGAGGAGCGGTCACGTGACCGCTCCCATCCAATGGGGCTGCAGCCTTTTTTTTCCCTTCTGTGTCGGTGTTCTGAGATAGCAGAGCTCAGCCACCAGAGCAGCACAGCACAGAGAGGCAGCACAGAGGTGTGTGTATGTTTGTGTGTGTGTGTATATGTGTCTGTGTGTATATGTGTCTATGTGTATGTGTTGTGTGCGTGCTTCTGTGTGCGTGTGTGATGTATGTGTGTGATGTATGTGTGTGAATATATTTATCAAAGTTGCACAATGTTAATAAATAATTTATTCTCACAACATGTCTTTTTTTTTTTAATTTTTAAAATATTATATAATACCCACACACACACAGGGCCCCAGTGACACACAAACCACTTCAAAGTGACACACACACACACACACACACTGACAGCTACCAAGTGACACACACACACAGTGATACCTGCCTCCCAAGCGCGCTTGCGGTCTACTCTGCCAGGACAGCAAAAAGCTCCTGGTAGAGCGAACGGCAGCAAGCAACAGCAGAAAAGTGTTTACTATGTCCCAGGCCCTAGGCCTGTGTGTGTGTGTGTCACTTGGTAGCTGTGTGTTTGTGTGTCACTGGGGAACGTGTGTGTGTGTGTGTGTGTGTGTGTGTGTGTGTGTATAATATTTAAAAAATTAAAAAAAGACATGTGAGAATCAATTATTTATTAACTGTAAACGGTTGAGTCCCAGCCTTTATTTAAAGAAGCAGCAGCAGCATCAGACCCTGAGAAGAATGAAAGAGGCTTTTGCTGTTCTCTGAACCTTCTTTTTATTAGGGATTCCACATTCAGTTGTACAACAACCAGTTCTCCCAGCGTGATGTCTCCAGCCACAGAGTAGCCAGCAATATCTGCATTAGAAAGTTTGCATCCTTTCACTGAAGTTCCACAGACATCCTCATATCACATAGCAGCCACAAGGCGTGCAGAAAAAGACAACCTCACATCACATAGCAGCAACAAAGTGTGCAGAGCCACCCAGGGAAATAAACTCCCTCCCTTTTATTACTGGTTAATTAGGACAAAACCAAATTAGGTAAACCACACAGGGGAGTTGTCTCCCAAAACTTACACAATTAGCAAACACAATACACTTCACACAACATACAATTTTCTATAGCAAGCCCCAAAAAACAGTACCCTTTACAAACATCCCATTCATGTCTTTACTCTGCAAAATAAATGACATTCAGTATCACTTACTTTAATTCCCCCCCGCCCCCATACCATGGTATAATCCACCCTGGATGGTATGCAGGAAGGAAACACCCTTTTCCTCTTAAACAGAGACTGCCCATGGCTGTGTAACATCAAACTGTGTTTAACACCAACCAGACCTGTATTGTACTGACAGGACACCACATTAAAGGTTAGTAAAGTTTCAGATAAAGGAAACAAAAAAAAGATCACTGGGCCCAGCAAAAAAAAGAGAGAAACAGAAAGAAAGAAAGGTAAAGTGGTGCACTTGATGCCAGAAAGCAAACATGCATTTAACTTCTACAAAAGTACAAGCAGCCCTGTCACATTAACATTGTGCAACTTTGATAAATATATTCTCACACATACATCACACACACGCACACATACACACAGACATACAGTAGAGGCAACTCTTATTCGAGCAAAAACCAGTGGCAATTCCCCAAAAAACCCAGGAAACACCCAGGTACATTCTGAATACATGCCTTAAACTAGCCCCAGCATTTCTGCATTGATTAATGGCCTATCAGATTAACAGCGGGGGTCTCTGGCAGTCCCATTCAAACTGAATTGGACTGCCAGGGATCCCTGCTGTGTTAATCCTATGGGTCGTTAGTCAATGCAGAAATGCCTTAAACGTGCCTCAAACTAGCCCAGAACATACCCAGCACATACCCAGAATGTAACCCGGCTAGTTTACAGCAAATGTTAGAATAAACGTTGCCTCTACTGTACACATACATATACACACACACACATATACATATACACACTTACACACTTACACACATACATACATACACACACATACATACATACATACATACATACACACACCTCTGTGCTGGCTCTGTGCTGTGCTGGTCTGGTGGCTCTGCTATCCACCAACACAGTAGGAAAAAAAAGGCTGCAGCCCCATTGGATGGGAGCGGTCATGTGACCGCTCCTCCACTCCTCCGCTCCCCCAAGCGGCAAAATTTCAAACTCTCCTGTCTCTTCTGATTTTCTCAGCCTGCGCACGCATCAGCACGCATGCGGAGGGAGAAACTATAGCCGCTCTGATTACAGATGCAGGGGCTTTGTGCATCTGTTCAGCACGGCTCAGCCCGCCTCAGCGACGCTGATTTTACTATGTCCTAGGCCTAAGAATGGGCCAACCACTAGATTAAAGTCCCCCCGCCCCTACTATTACATTATTATTTTTCTCGTTCAGCACCATGTCAGCCAAATTTAGCAGAAAGGCTTGGTCATATTCATTGAGCCCATATATTTATTATAAATATTTAACTCCTCATTATGTACTTTAATCAGACATTTGACGATGCATCCTTCTACATCCCCCCCATGGGGATATTATTTAATACGGCAGGTATTTATTTATTAGGATAACCACGCCACCTTTTTTTTTTGCCTTGGCTGGAGAGAAAATACACTTGCCTACCAAGTGCCTTTGGAGTTTTTTTTACTCTCTTCTGCATTCAGATGTGTCTCTTGAATTGATGCAGTGTGTGTGTGTGTGTGTGTGTGTGTGTGTGTGTGTGTGTGTGTGTGCGTGTGTGTGTGTCTGTGTGTGTCTGTGTGTATGTGTATATATATGTGTGTGTGTTTATGTGTGTGTCTGTGTCTGTGTGTCTGTGTGCCTGTGTGCATGTGTGTCTGTATGTCTGTGTGTTTGTGTGCATGTCTGTGTGCGATGTATGTGTGTGAATATATTTATCAATAAGTTGCACAATGTTAATAAATAATTTATTCTCACAATGTCTTTTTTTTAATTTTTAAAATATTATATAATATGCACACACACACACACACACATATACACACACACAGGTTCCCCAGTGACACACAAACACACAGACCACTTCAAAGTGACACACACACACACACTGACAGCTACCAAGTGACACACACAGTGATACCCGCCTCCCAAGCGCGCTTGCTGTCTCCTCTGCCAGAAAGCAAAAAGCTCCTGGTAGAGCGAGCGGCAGCAAGCAAGAGCGAGCAGCAGCACAAAAGTGTTTACTATGTCAAAGGCCTAAGGTTGCGTTGCTTAGTGCATCCCGCTTAAGGGCAGAATTTCACGCAAACAGGGTTGCGAACAAGCAAAGTTGGACTTAGAAAAAAATCCTGAAAAAAGTCATTTTTAGAGCGCAAAGTGCCTGTTTACGTTGCTTAGCGCATCGGGTTGAGCGCAAAAGCACGTTCTAAGAGCACTTTGCGGTCTAAAAGGGACTTAACGGAGCTTAGTGCATAGCCCCCATAGAGAGATAGATATATAGGGGGCTATGCACTAAGCTGTGATAAGACGTTTTAAGAGCGCAAAGTGCTCTTAGAACGTGATGTTCCGCTGAGCGCGATTCATAGAGCCGTGCTAACAGGCACTTTGCGCTCTAAAACTGACTTTTTTCAAGAAATTTTTCAAAGTCCAACTTTGCTCGTACGATCAGCTGTTTGCGCTGAATTCTGCGATTCTGCTGGATTCACTAAGCTACGCAAACTTATCGTACTTGAAAGTTGCGCTGAACAAAGCTCACCAGCTAAAGGCAGGTGATAAAAAAAGCAGGACATAGAAAAATTTCTTTGTTTACATTTTTGCAGGCGCAACACCCATACAACAGGCCGGCGGGTGTCCCCGTCTGACCCCACGGGGGTCCCCGGCTGATCCCGCGGGGTCCCCGAGGGAGGCCGGGGGTCCCGCAGGTGTCCGGGGGTCTCGTGGGTGTCCCCGGCTGACCAAGTGGGGGTCCCCGCGGGAGTCCGGGGGTCCCCATGGCTGTCCCGGGGTCCCCGCGGCCGTCCCCGCTGGAGTCCCGGGGTCCCCTCTGGCCTGCGGTACCAATATTGTGCCTCCAAAAAAATAAACAATATTACACCCCCCAATCCCTGCCCCCTAACACATACAATACAGTAATGGGCAAAATTACTATTATCCACATATGGATAATAATGCATTTGCCCATAAAATATACATTAATCACAATAAATACAGTAAATACATATTGCACTTACCTTTTCCAGGCACCCACGATGAAGGCCGTCTTCATTCTCATCTTCATCCTGCCCGTGCCCCTCCTAAGCTGCAAAACATACACAAGGATCAAAATAGCCAATGTAATGTCCCCTAACCCAGCGGTGCGCAAACTGGGGGGCGCGACGGGGGGGGCGTGGGGTTTACAGAGGCCCCGCGCGCTTCCCGAAGGCACTTAAATTAAGTGCCGGGGGAGCTGCAGGGCATCTGTAAACCTAACTTACCGTGGCTCCGGCGGCTTCCTCCCTGCGTCGCCATGGCAACGCGGCATCAAAATGACGTTGCGAGGTCATGTGATGTCACGTTGGTATGGCAACGTGACATCATGACGCTGGAGCGCGGGTAAGTGGGGGTTGGTGGGGGCGCGGGAGTGAGGGGACCGCCAGCAGGGGGGCGCAGGGAAAAAAGTTAGCGCCCTCCTGCCCTAACCCCTTAAATCACCTTAGCGGTCATTAATTGCTATAGTAATTAATCTCACCCACCACTCGTGATGCCTATACACCCTCCCCCACTACCCACCCCGTGAGGCTTAACCACCCACTACTCACAGGGAGGCCTACCATGCCTGGCTTGGGGACAATACCCACTTCCCCCACCCCCGTTAACCACAATAAACATCACTATATTTAATAAACCATTCATAACCCACCCCCTGTGCCCCCCCCCCCCCATAAATACCTGATTTATTCTTTTACATACAGGGTTAATAACCCAGGCCCACGGGAGTCCCCGGTGGCCCTGATGGGTGTCCGTAGACCTCACAGTGGCCCAGCAAAAGGTTTCAAACAGGTTCTGGAGGCCTATGGGTGGTCCCCGCCAGGCGCCGTGGTCCACCAGGTGGTCTCTGCGTGTCACCGTGGGCCCCAAATGGTGTCTCCACGGGTAGGCCCGCGGGTGTCTGGGGGGCCCCAGGTGAGACCCACAGGTGTCTGAGGGTACTCGGGTGGTTCCCACGGGGGTCTGGGAGTCCTCGGGTGGTCCCTACGGGTCTGCGATGCCCCCACAGATGTGGGGCCACTGGTTCTTCCCCGCAGGTGTCCCCCGTGGACCCGGCAGCCTGGTACCTGTGAGCGTCCGAGGAGACCTCAGGGGTCTCCAGAGGTCCCCGCAGACCTAAGGAACCAACCCTGTATGTAAAAAAAATAAACCTGTCCTATACATTTAAATACCACCCCCCCCCCCACACACACACACACACACACATACAGTACAGTAATGTGCAAAATAACTATTATCCACATATGGCTAATAGATTATTTGCCCATTATAAAACACATAAAACAGCATAAATAAAGTAAATAAATAGAGTTCTACTTACCCCCTGGCAATGAAATGGGCAGTCCGGTCATCAAACGTCCTCCGTTGGCAAAAAAAACATTGAAAATATTTGCAAAGGCCAGTTAACCCCTTAATCACCTTAGCAGTTAATAATCGCTATAGTAATTAATGGGTTAACCCACCCTGCACCGATACCAACCCTTCACCCATTCATTTGTACAGTGTTATAATATATATATATATATATATATATATATATATATATATACAGTGTTCGAACACCTATACATTTGCTCGCCCCGGGCGAGTGGATTTAAACCCCCGGTGCGAGTAAATATTGGCCCAAGCAGCACACGTTTGGTACTAGGTGGCGAGTAGATTTTTTTGTGTGGCGAGTAGATTTTTTGGTGATTTGTCAACCACTGTATATATAGATATATATTCATATATATATATACAGTGGTTGACAAATCACCAAAAAATCTACTCGCCACACAAAAAAATCTATAGGAGGACGGACCTCCTCGAGGAAGAAGAGGACCAGGGCGTGGCGGTACAAGAAAAGAAGATAACGGAAGAGAGCGGAAGAAGAAAGAAGAATACAGATGAAGACCCCATTTGACGAAATGGATTACAAATAGAAGAAAGAAGACACAGTTGTGGATTATAAGGGTTTTTTATTTTATGGTTACCTGTAGATTGGTTTGAGTGCTTCCGGTTCCCCTGGATTTCGCTGTGTCGGCCATCTAATGGTAAGTAAACAAACGAAAAGTATATATTATTTTACTTTTAGAAGTTTTTTTGATTTTTTATTCATGTGGTTTTTTTTTATGTCCATTTAATGCCCCTGAATTTATGTATGTCCCTATGGATAAAGTAGAAAGATCCAGGGCAACTACGGATTTCTTTAGAAAAATTTAATCAGCACAAAAACACAACGTTTCAACCCTCCTAGGGGACTTTATCAAGTGACTGGCTTGCAGAGACTACAAAAATGTCCAGTATAAATAGCCATAAAGCACCCAGGTGAAAACACTTAAATCATCACAAAATTACCCCCCAGTAGTCACATGATTGTCAGCATCTTGATCCTCCATGCGATGTGTGCTCTGGTTCGGTTGCGCTGACGTCATCAAACGGTTCCCTCGCGTTGACGTCATCCTCAGATTCCCTCTGCGTGATGCGTTTCGGCTGCCTGAACAGGCAAAGGGTCTTGCTGACGTGCTCCCTCTGCTCCTCCTCTAGATGTTGTCCCTCCGTCGTCCCGTAGTCTCGCGATGTTTCGAGGTTTCGGTGATGTCATCAGTGACAGGCTGAGATCTTCTCTATCTCCTTAGCTGGTAATGCCGTTTTTTTCGCACATGCGCAGTGCATCCGCTTTTCTGTTAGGCTTTGATACCAGGGGTTAGAGCTTAATCTGGCTCGTGGAAAGAACATCAGATCTGGGTGGAATAATGAAGAGAGGAGAGAGATTATTCAATGTGAATACACCAATAAAGTGCCACTATACCCTAAAATAAAACATTTAAAATATGGATCGTTTCTTTCATGATTTTTGTTCAAGAACAGCAGCAGCAGCAGCAGCAAGAGTGAGTCCCTTAGGGGAGACTGTATCAAGTGTGTACGTCCAGAAGGCTTCTCTCTGAGGTAATGCTATGTCCCTCTCTGAACCTGGAGTAGATGTATCTACTGATTCTATCCCCACAACCTTCAATGAAGCTACTGTGTGTTTATGATCTGTACAATGTGTGATAAGTACAGTCTCTTCCTTCTTGCCGTTGATTTTGCTGCGATGCTCTATGAACCTTGTCTTAAGCATGCGGCTCGTCTTTCCTACATAAAGCAACCCACAAGGACACTGTGGCAGGACGGCCTGTAGCCGAGGTCAGGGAACAGTCCACACGTATAGTTTCAGGATAAATAAAAACGTTCAGTGGCTTTATTTCTCCACAGTAACATAACAAAAAAAAAATCCTGCTCCACTTTGGGAGAAAAAATGACTAATAACACAGCAGACCTATCTAGCAGGCTGGCTGGCTGGCTAAACCAGAACCAAACCATAAGGGTACTTTAAGCAGTCAGTAAACAAATGAATAATCCTTACTTTAGTTGAAGTAGTCTTTGGTGAAATCCCTCTGGCTAAGGGCTCACGCAGCAGTGTGCTTCTCTCTCTCTCTCTCTGGCAGCTACTGCCAGTCACATGATCCTTTATCTACCTTGCTGGCTCTCAGGTGTCAGCTAAAGAGTTCTGATTTCCTAACTTCCACCTGAGTTAACCCTTATGAGTGCTGGATGAAGCACTCAGACATATGTCTCCCAGGCGTAACTGATAGGAGTTGACTTCACTCTGTCACAGACACTTAATGGCATAGATGATGTTCGTAGAAATACAAGTAATTCTACTTTTGATTTTGTGTTTTTGGGTGACAAAACGTATCTCCTGTAGTGAGGCTATTACAGACCGAGCATCCAAAGCACTTAAAACATCCTGATTTTTGTACACTCAGAAAGTGTGGTGCTGCAAGATACTTATCATCACTTGCTCTAATAAGCATGTCTTTTAGATTTTGACCTCTCTGATATGCAAATCGTCGGGGCTCGCTACAGTACCGACACACTTTATTGCAGTGTGGTCGGTACCGCAAGCCGGGAGATTTCCCGGCTTGCTAGTGGCTGCCCCTCGGCGTGCCGCACGTCATAGACGCGCGGTCACGCGTCTCCGGGAGCCTGCGCCCCCTGCACGCGCGTACAGGGCTCCCCGAGGGAGCCCTGGTGTCCCGCGATCTGCGGGACGGCGGCAGGGGGTTCCGGGGGACCCGGCGGACCCGGCAGCGGTAGGGAGAGCGCCCCGATCGGAGGGCGCTCTTCCGCTGCTTTGGCGCGCGCCCGTCACACTCGGGCGCGCGCCAGGCTACTGCTGCGGCCAAGAACGGGCAAATGCTCGAATAAACTTGGCCGCAGCAGTACATATGGGGATTATAAGGGCATCAGCTTGAAGAACCCTCCAATGTTTACAAATACTGTTTTTATTTGTTTACTAGCTGTGGTATACTTGCTGACTATATTGATCCTTTCTGTTCCTTTATCACGTTTCACCGCTTGAACCTCCTTACTCAGTGCTATATCAATATCAGACGGTTTGTGCCCTCTTGAGACAAACCTCTGTTTGATATCTATTAGGGTCTCTTTTAGTTTTTCAGGTCTACTAACAATCTTAGTAACCCTTATTTTCTGAGAGAACGGCAACATTGCCTTGAGAGGTTCTGGATGGAAGCTTGATGCGGGAAGTGTTGCATTACGATCTGTAGGTTTTCGGTAAAGGTCTGTGTTAAGACTGTGCCCATCATAAGTGATGAGTACATCTAAAAATGATATCAGGGTGGGACTCCAGTTGTTGGTGAACCGAACTGGGGTCGGGAGCCTATCTAAGTATGTAAAGAACTCTGTTTGATACCTGACGCGTCCCCCTGGTAGGCCGATTGTGTCGAGTATTGATTTGGGAGATGGTTTATCACGTTATGTTGATTCATTTTTGCAGCCTTTGGTGTTGAGCTTACCCTCTTTTATCAAGGATTCCAGAGATCTCATTGAAGATCTTAATCTTTGTAAATGGAATAAAAACTGCATATGGGTAACGATGGACGTAAGATCTTTGTACTCCATCATTAGTCATAGACAAGGCATTGAAGCTGCTCAACATTTTTTTAATAGGTCTGGTCTTTCCCCAGCACTGTGTGTTTTTCTTATTGAGTCCATCACTTTTTTGCTTACACATAATTACTTTTGTTATGATGCACAATTTTATTTACAACTTATAGGCACGGCTATGGGCACATCTTTTGCACCTTCGTATGCTAACCTGTTTATGGGACTTTGGGAATCACTTTTTATTTATGGTGATCAAAAGTTATTTAGGAGACACATTACTTTTTATTGACGCTATATCGATGATCTTATTTTTATTTGGGAGGGTGATGCACATACTCTGGATATTTTTATCCAGACTTTAAACACTAATGAGTATAATTTACACTTCACGTATGAGCACAGTATCCATCATATTTGTTATTTGGATCTTATGATTTATATAGATATGGAGGGAGGGATACAGATTGATGTGTTTAGAAAGCCCAACTCTAGGAATACATATTTGATGGCCAACAGCAATCACGCAGTTCCTTTAAAGAGAGGAATTCCCAACGGCCAACTATTGCGTCTAAGAAGGTTATGTTCAACCGAGGAAAATTTTGAAGTACAGGCCAAAAAACTTATTGCTAGATTCATAGAAAGGGGATATAAAGAAAAAGATCTTCTGGATACATTTACTTTGGTAAAAACCATGAAGAGGGAAGATCTCTTCTCTATGAATGTTGCCAAAAAGGACCAGTGGGGTAGAAGGGGATCCAAACCCTTACCACTTTTTATTACACAGCAGAGTGGTCAATCCAATATTATCCGATCAATTATTGAAAAACACTGGGACACATTAAAACTGGATATGGATTTAAAAACAATTACCGAACATCGGCCAAAGTTTGTATTTCGCAGAGCAAAATTGTTGGCGACATACAGTATCTGTCACCTAGTCTTTTTTCATCACAAGATACTATGGGTATAAGAAATGTACCAAATGGCTTTTTTAAGTGTGGTCAATGCAACACCTGCCAATATGCGAAGCCTCTAAAAAAGATAGAGTGCTCCAAACCCAAGACACTTAAGACTATACAGACATTTATTAACTGTAACACTAGCCATGTAGTCTATATAATTAGATGTGGATGCAACAAGGTCTATATTGGGCGTACAATCAGGCCCTTAAAGCTTAGAATCCAAGAGCATGTACGCCTAATAAAGAAGAAAGACACATTACACCCTGTCCTGAGACATTTTACTAGGTGTTCTATGGGAGGAATAAAGGGGTTTTCTTTCTCAGGCCTTGAGCATATACCAGCAGCAAAGAGGGGGGGGGGGGGGGGGGATAGGCTAAACCTCCTGAACAAACGAGAAATGTCTTGGATTTTTTGTATGGACAGCCTCCATCCATTCGGCATCAATGTGTATTGGGAATTAGCCCATTTCTTTTAGATTATTATGTGGTAGATCTTTATATAATAAGGGACAACGAATCTATGTTTCTGTTATATCATGTAGGTTCTGTTATTTTATATTGTGATATATTGTCTTGAACATTATTGTAGAGAATGGTCATATGATATGAATGACCATTTTCCGCAAAGTATACTGCTTCGTTGTGTGTGATATAATCCTTATCTGTTTTGCATTAATTGATTGAATAGCTTTAAAAAAAAAAAAAAAAAAAAATTGCTTGAAAGCGCAGAATATTTAAAGTGTAGTTACTAATTATACACATCCTTTTCCTTTGTTCTCTCTTATTATAATGGTATATGTAATATGTCATAATAGATTTTTTCCTTTTCCTATTTTGTATTTTGTATTTTTTATTTTAGTAGACATAGGATTTATTTTGGAGTTATTAATAGTGTGTATAGTGTAGGTCAAATTGATTTATTTTCTTATTTTGTATTTAATATATTACAGTTAGTTTATCATTATTTATTTGTTTTTTTCTTCTTTTTTTTTATATATATATTTTTCATTCACTATTTTTTACCTGTAAGTCTTGTATGTCTGAGTATTCATATATATGTTTTATAAGAAGTTGAATATGTATTTCTTTAGGATTGCTTACCACCTGTGTCATTTAGATTTTCTTTTGTATAATAGGACTTTAGCTGCAGGGGAGCTATGACTATATATAGGCTCATTACATCTGTAAAGGCTCTGATCCAATTTAAGATACTCTTTCACATTTTTGAACTAAGTATGTACCGGAGGGTGTGCAATTTCTTGTGGTTGTCTATGTATTATTATGTTTTTTCTATTTTTAACTTGTATCCTTTCTGTATCAGTTTGCTATGGTAACCAGACATTTTTGGCTGTACCCTTTGAGTGTCATTTTTTTGTTATGGGATTATACTGTCAAGTTGTTTCCTTGCATAAGAAACAATTATACACTGTTTTTGTCTATTAACCTTGGGGTTTACAGCCCATGATTGGTCTTATGATCTTTAGATATTCATTGCCCATTCATAGCGTGCAGGGGTGTGAAACATAAGCTTTAATTAGCATTTAGTATGCATCAGCTGCAGTGATGATGTAGCCTGAGGGGAGGAACCACTCACCTGCACGCGGTGAAGCAGGGTGATAAATAGCAATGTCTGGCCGCCTAAAATCACTCTTTGATAAAGTCCCTAAGGGACGAAACGCGTCAGAGGATTTTTCCTTATGTCTTTTTAACCTCTCCTCACATGCCGTAATAAAGTTTGTTCTTATTGCACCTTGCTTCCAGCCTGACCCTGGTTTGCAGTGCTCATGGTCCCATGATTTTCAATTTGGATACTACCGCCGGGACGGACGCACGCGACTGAGCAGGTCTGACCATTCTCCCCAATTACAGCTTACCGGAGTCCAAGCAGCATTGTGAGTATCTACTCCCTTTCACGTGAATTCACGGGGGATCTGGAAGCCCACCCAGAGAGGGACCGCCGGGTGGAGCAGCAAGTTCACCGGTCAGGTTAGAAGGCTTTTCCCTGTGTTGGCATGCATTGCTCTGCTTCTAATGTGATTTTGCTGGGAATTAGTCAATGAACACTTGTATATTCTTCTATATGCGGATGGGAACCCTGCTCATTTAAAGTCTACATTGAGATCGCACGGCTTACCAGGAGGATTTTAGAGCACCCAATTAGGGATTTATTCCCTCATGTACCTAAAGACTATGACACCCTGAAGGCGGAGATTATGGCACCGCTAGGGGTCACCCTCGCGGTTCGGGCCCAACGGTTCCATTCCTGGCGTTATGATTTAGAGAAGACATCCCGCTCTCAACTCTATAACCTTATACACTCTGCAAGGAAGTGGCTCCAGCCGGAGGTATGTTCCATCGCTGCAGTTGTCGAAAGAGTCGTTATAGACCGGTTCCTGAGGGGTCTCCCACGCACCATCCAGAAGTGGGTGAGCCAGAGTGACCCCAAAGACGCCGAACAGTTGGTCGCTTTAGTCGAATGTTACTTGACTTCCAAGGAGATGTCCAAGAGATCAAGTCCAGATGAGTGCTCCGGTTGGACTACAACACTTGGCGCAATCGTCACAGGAGTGACTACTAGCCTTGGTATGACAAAGGCTACCGATACCGCCATAAGCAGAAATCCAAGTGAGTCAGACCAAAAGAGTGTGGACTGGAAACGGTTCTATTAGGCGTCCCAACAAGACGTTCAACGCCTCATCGGCAAGCAAGAAGTTTCTCAGCGAGAGGTCTGCACGTTAAAAACAGAGTTGGGTAAAGTAAAGCAGCAAGTGCTACAGGAGCGACTGAGTACCCAGTGGGTCCCCGCCGAGCAGCATGATGAGCTGAAGGCCACCCTGAGCCTTACCCGAGCATCACTGGAAGCAGAATACGAAAAAACTAAAAATGTCCAAACCTTGGAATCTGAAAAACTGAAGTTGGATAACAAGCTTCTAGAGCTAAAGCGGATAACTGAACGCACATCCCAGCAACTCACAGCTATAAAGGAGGACAACCTCAAGCTGGAGAAAGAGCTGGAGAAGCAGAGAGCCTGCTCCATCACCAAAAAGCAGTACTCCCAGGAGAAAGAGGCATGGAAAACAGAAGCAGCAGCAATCCTAGCGACAAAAACTACAGAGATCCAAAATCTGAAGGATGCGCTGACACAAACCCAGAGCAAGCATCGGGAAGAGATGAAGGCCCTGAGAGGAATTGAATTGGCAGCTGCCTTGAGCCAGAAAAGAAGTATAGAAGGACAGCTTCTCGACCTGAGGAAGGACCTGGGGTTTGAGCATGCTGGCTGCAAGAAGGCAGAGAAACAACAGCATGACCTAGGCGAAGAGCTCGAAGCTCTGAAGACTGAGTGGGACACTACGCTGGACTCTATTATGCTCAGCAGGAGGTCTAATGAAGAAAACCTTTAAGAAGCGGTGGATGTCAAACATGTCTGACAAAGAGGTTGGTGCACGGGATAGTGCACGGCCGCTCACACGACAGTGTTTCGCTGGGGGGAGGGATATGTGATGCCGTCACTGCCCTCTAAGGGCTAGAATGGGGCAGTTGTGGGGCTTTACAGCTCTCATAGAGTTAATCATTCTGGAAAGGTCTGTTCAGCTGTGAGTTAATGAGCTAATTAGCCACGCCTGTATAGTCAGGAAGTGATACAGAGATCCCCCCCCCATGCTGCCAGACACACACTGTTGAGAGTTATACAGAGAGGGTGAGAGACGCTGCTGCTATACTGATCTGGGAAGGCACACACAGATAGCTCTGTGAGAGACTGAAATGGGACCTGCTGCAGGTACGCTGGGTAAAGTGGGGAAAGAGTTTAGTTCTCCCACGATTAGTTAGGGACTAAGCAGTATTAGTCAGTACTCCTGGAAGGAGTTAGGTCTTTTGTTTCTGTTTTGTGTTATGAGTTAACCCTGTACCTGCTTTGTACCCTGTAAATAAACCCCTGCTTAGAAAGTATAGTGTTTCCTGCCTTTGATCTGGACAAAAGATCCGATGCTGGGACTGAGACGTCACCATTATTTATATATAAGTAATACTATAATCTATATCAATATATATATATAACAACACAGAAAGAAAAGCGCCCGATCCTGTGCAGCATAAAAAATCAATTTAATAAAATGAATATGAATAAACCCAAAATTGCGACTCACAAACACAGGATAAAATGCATAAATGTATAAATAGACTCATTCGGCCAACCGCCCCACGTTGTGCCTGATGGCGCGCCCTCAACAATCTCTGTCTGGGTTTCTCAAGCTCTGTCTGAAACCACATCCCAGCAGGGGATACAGGACAAAGCTCAGCTCAACAAATGTGACCCGGAAGTCCTCCACAATGTTAGTAGTATCCGGATATGAGGTCTGCAGATCCTGACCCCGCAATGCAGGGGCTTGATCAGAGAGTCTCTCTGCACTCCCAAAGGCAGTCCGTAATGAAGTGGGCAGTGAGGATAGAGTCCACTGATAATATCATCTCCTGAGAAATCACTTTATGTGAAGAAACGCGTAGAGAAGAGCGTTTTTTTAGCTGCTGTCAACACCGTGATATACATTTTGACTCTATCCTCACTGCCCCCTTCATTACGGACTGCCTTGGGAGTGCAGAAGACTTCTCTGATCACCCCTGCATATGCGGGTCACGGACTGCAGACCTCATATCCGGATACCCTAACATTGTGGATGACTTCCGGGTCACATTGTGGTGAGCTTTTTCCTGTATCACCTGCTGGATGTCGGTTCAGCAGAGCTAGAAAACCCAGACAGAGAGAGGGCGCGCCATCCAAGGCACAACGTGGGCGGTTGGCGAATGAGTATACTCATTATATGCATTTATTTTATCCTGTGTTTGTGAGTTCGCATTTGTTGGTTTTATTCATATTCATTTTTATTAAATTGTATTTTTTCATGCATGCACTAGGATCGTGCGCTTTCTTTATCTTGTTGTTCACAGATCTTTCTGTCGGATTCGTTGGTCCTTGATGAGAGCAGCACAGATCCTACCTGAGACCCTTGGTTTGGTTGATATATTTTATATACATTTTTCACTACATTTTTCATTTTATTTTTATTTTTATTTTTATTTTATTACTTTGACACACTTAGTTGTCATTTTTTCTGTATTTTTCCATTCATCATTCATTTGTATCATTCATGAGGATTCATTAGATGCAGTAGTCAAACTACCACAACATGGCCATTTTTATATATTTGTATTGTTCACTGGCATTATTTGTGTTTACAGCAGCTTTTTAAAACATTGGCACTCAGCATTTTATTATAACAATTGCAGTATTTTTATTAGTGTGAGTCAATCATCCTAATACTGTTGCATTCACTTTGCCATTCACCTTTGCTATATCCATTTAATTACAATCATTTGGTAATAGTCTGATTTTACCACCTGAGGAGCGCCAGTCTATTCTTTGTTTATATATATATATATATATATTATATAATCACTGTACAAATGAATGGGTGAAGGGTTGTGTACGGTGCAGGTGGGTTAATCCCTTATTACTACAGCGGTTATTAACCGCTAAGGTGATTAAGGGGTTAACTGGCCTTTGAAAATATTGCAATTTTTTTTTTGCCAACGAGGACGTTTGATGATCGGACTGCCCATCTCATTGCCAGGGGGTAAGTAGAACTCTATTTTTTATGCTGTCTTATGTGTTTCATAATGGGCAAAATCTATCATCCATATCCGGATAATATTTATTTTGCGCATTACTGTACTTGTGTTGTGTGTGGTGTGTGTGTGTGTGTGTGTGTGTGCAGTGCTTGTTTGCTAGTCAGCTTGGATGCGTGGAGGCGGGGGGGTGGTATATATGTATTTAAATGTATAGGACAGGTTTATTTATTTTTACATACAGGGTTGGTTCCTTAGGTATGTGGGGACCTCTGGAGACCACCTGAGGTCTCCTCGGATGCTCACAGGTACCAGGCTGCCGGGTCCACGGGGGACACCTGCGGAGAAAAAACGGTGGCCCCACATCTGTGGGGGTACCGCGGACCCATAGGGACCACCCGAGGGCCCCCAGACCCCCGTGGGAACCACCCGAGGACCCTCAGACACCTGTGGGTCTGACCTGGGGCCCCCCAGACTCCCGCGGGCCTACCCATGGAGACCCCATTTGTGGCCCACGGTGACCCGCGGAGACCACCTGGTGGACCACGATGCCTGGCGGGGACCACCGTAGGCCTCCAGACCCTGTTTGAAACCTTTTGCTGGGCCACTGTGAGACTTACGGACACCCGTCAGGGCCACCGGGGACTCCCGTGGGCCTGGGGTAATAACCCTGTAGGTAAAAGAATAAATCTGGTATTTATCGGGGGGCACAGGGGGGTGGGTTATGTATTATTTATTAAATATAGTGCTGTTTATTGGGTTTAACAGGGGTGGGGGAAGTGGGTATTGTACCCAAGCCAGGCTGGGTAGGCCTCCCTGTGGGTAGTGGGTGGTTAGGCCTCACGGGGTGGGTAGTGGAGGAGGGTGTATAGGCCTTCCGAGTGGTGGGTGAGAGTGGGTTAACCCCTTAATGACTATAGCGGTTAATGACCGCTAAGGGGATTAAGGGGGTAGGGGACATTACATTGGCTATTTTTATTCTTTTGTATGTTTTGCAGCTTAGGAGGGGACATGGGCAGGATGAAGATGAGAATGAAGACGGCCTTCATCGTGGGTGCCTGGAAAAGGTAAGTGCAATATGTATTTACTGTATTTATTGTGATTAATGTATTTAAAATGGGCAAATGCATTATTATCCATATGTGGATAATAGTAATTTTGCCCATTACTGTATTGTATGTGTTAGGGGGCGGGGGGATGTGTGTTGTATATTGCAATAATTATTGGGGGCAATTGTCCCCAATAAACATGCTATTGTGCCTTAACCCCTTCATTGCATTAGCGGATAGCCGCTAAGGTAATGAAGCTGCTTTAATGTATTTTTATTAATAGTGTGCGGGAGCATGGGGTCCCCTGAGCGGAACCATATTGATTTCTGGCTCAGAGACCCCCTGCTTCCCTAGTTACAGGCCCCGGTTTGGGGCATCGGTTTGTTTCAATATACTGCACTATTACTGTGTTTATTTTTTATTTTCCGTTGTGTTCCTGACGATACTGCTCCCTTCCCCCCCCGAGGACCAAGACTGCTTTCTGTAAGGAATCCTTACATATTCCTTGGAAGGTGGAGAAGTATTTTTTGGTCACACACCTTTTCTAAGTGTTTTACTTAATTCTGTCATTTGCATGTATATTCTTTAAAGGGTGTTTAATAGCGCCGATACAAGTCACTTGGGTTCACTAGTGTTACTACTAGATTAGACATCAGTTTATTAAAATCTGCCTTTCTAAAGTTTAAGGTCTTTGTTGATCCCAAGTAATCTGTTTTTTGATAATTTATTTCAAATGAGACCATGCTATGATCACTGTTATCCAAATGTTCCAGGACTTGAATATTTGTTATTACTTCTACATTGTTTGATATGACCAAATCCAGAACTGCCCCTCTCCTGGTTGGTTCCTCAATAATTTGGGTCATATAATTGTCTTTAAGCACCCCCAAAAAGCGGTTTCCTTTTGTTGTAACGCTAATCTCATTGTACCAGTCTATGTCTGGATAATTAAAATCCCCCATTATGCAAACATGACCCAGTTTTGATGCCTTCTCCATTTGCAAAAGTATTTTAGCTTCCACAATCTCACAGATATTTGGTTGTAATTAATGTAAATTAATGTAAATTAATGTAAATTTTAATAATAGTGTGCGGGAGCAGGGGGTACCCTGAGCGGAACCGCATTGATTTCTGGCTCAGAGACCCCTTGCTTTCAGAGTTACAGGCCCCAGTATGGGGCGTCGGATGCCAGTGTCGCCACCATCTTTATAGCGTCCACGTCGCGTCTTGGATGCTATAAAGATGGCGGCGAGACTGGCATCCGATGCCCCAAACCGGGGCCTGTATCTCGGGAAGCAGGGGGTCTCTGAGTCAGAAATCAATGCGGTTCCGCTCAGGGGACCCCCTGCTCCCGCACACTATTAAAATTTACATTAATGCAGCTTCATTACCATAGCGGATAGCCGCTATGGTAATGAATTATTGGTTATTGTTGTGTGTTTTGACAGTAGTGTAAGGGGTCTCCAGAGCTGAACCGCATTGGTTTCAGCCTCGGGGACCCCCTACTTCAGGAGATACAGGCCCCGTTAGGGGGTGCCGGTATCCCCTGCAGAATTTAAATGTCCCGGTCATGTGACGCGGAAGCTTTAAAAGTGCACACTAAAATGTAATTGTTTGACGTTTGATATATATGATCAAATATATAATCTCCGGAGACCCCCTTCTCATGTACACTATGTGACAAACGCCCCTCTTTTGTAGCGCTGATGTCTGTCTGGGATCTTCCCGACACAGTCTTCTAGGGTTAATTATACAAATAACAGGATCATACAAAGCATTACGTTGCTTAACTCAGGCTTCTGCCTGCTTTATTTTCATCCCAGTAAGGGACTGCAGCTTTAACATGTGTAGATTAGAGGCACTCAGCTATTAACCTTCAGCGGTTTACTCATATCAGTGTCATAATATTTCACACACTGTTACTTTAAGAAACAAAAATAAATCATATAAAGAAATCCTATCCCATTCAGGGATCTAACTACACAGCAGAATCAGCCTCTCTAACTTCTGCTGGGCCAACTAACCTGGTTCCCCATCGTAAAACAATGCCCTCTCATTTAGGGTCACTAGATACAGCATTCAGTCTTTAGACACAGTAATAAACATTTGTTTGTCTTATCTGTTCGTGGTGGGAACTCGGTCCCAAGTGTCCATGCAAATATTCGGGTACTGTGATATTTGAAGGGGGCGTCCTCCCCGAACTGGATGCAGGGGAGCAGCGAAACCCCCAGCCTCCAGGCTCTAAGAAGAGAGACTGAAAAGCAAACCTCTCTGCTCTAAATACCTGTTCTAGTGATTAGAAGAGCAGGTGAGGGAGAACTAGACACATTGTAAACTGTGGTATGGACTTTCCATCCACCAGCCTGAGTTAATGGAAGCTGTGGCCTAAAACCGGGCAGAAAGCTGCCTAATATCTTTGGACTATGTCACAACTATTATTAAAATGTATTTATTTTGTGTACGATCGCCTGTAACAGCCTTGCATGGAGATGCAGAATCTCCATGCAAATGTTACAGGCGGCTTTATTTTTCTATCAGCTATCGGAGAGAGGGAGAGGGATATTGAGAGGGAGAGGGATATGAGAGTGCATATTTCTCTATATCTTTTAGATCTTCCCCACGGTAATGTATGTGTCTATTCCCATCATCCATAATTACCCCACCCCCCCCTCCCCCGATCCCCCCCCCACATCTATAAAAATTACCCAACCGCCCCACCACATCCTTATTTTCAAAAAAGACTTACCTTGTGATGATCAGGCCGGGTCCACTGTATTCCGGTAGGGGTGGGGGGGAAGGTGGATGCCATGGGGGGGGGAGGGGAGTGAGGAGCCAGCTGGTTGAGGCTGGGGAGGGCCGGTGCTGCAGGGGGGGGCGCGATATACAAGGGGTGGCCCGGTCCTGCAGGTGGGGGGAGGGGGGGCGTGATGCTGCAGGGGGTGGCCCAGTTCTGCAGGTAAAGGGGGGATGCATGCTGCAGTGAGGTGGGGCGATGCTGCAGGGGTGGCCCGGCGTTGCAGGGGGGAGCGATGCTTAGGGGTGGCCCGGTGCTGCAAGGGAGGGGGGGGGGTGATGCTGCGGAAGCTTAGGACAGCTGCTGACTTCCGGCGCTGCCAATAGGGAGACCCGGCACATTTTTATTTTTTTTAGTTTAACTGGCGCCTGGCCTCACGGGGCTTGGGACGCCAGTATCCTTTGTCCCCCCCTCTTGGCGGCCCTGGCAATAACCTTTGCTACAGCTGCATCTTTATATGAGCTCTGGAAGGAACCAGCTGAGCCTACCCTGTATCCTTCAGAATAAGGAGATGATAGGAAAGAGCTTTAACCCCTTGTGTGTTCAGGCTGGCTCTGAGTTTTTCAGAGCTCGGTGCAGTGGGCTTTTGGCAGGGCCTCTTATCTTCTCTGGAGCGGCATCTTCTGCTGCGTCACATTGTCATGGCGACGCATCGTCACATGATTGCAGAAGGAGATGTCGGCTCCTTAGAGAAGGTAAGAGGAACTGCGCTCTCCCCAGGCTATCAGTTTAAATATTGTAGGGAAGAGCGTGGGGCCTCTGTAAGCGCGGGGCACCGCCATTGAGACGGCCCTGGTGTACAAGGGGCCTGTGATACATTTCTATCTTTACCTTCAAATGGAGCTACCTCCAGACTCCATTTACCATCTCCAGTCCATTAGAGCAAGACTTTTAATGTTAACTCAAAGCCTGAACTGAGGGTTGGATGTCCGACCCAGCTTACTAATCTGCCGTCTGCGAATTTGTGGGATCAGGAGACAAGATTAGTGCCAAACTGCCCTGTCTTCAGACTGCATTATTTGTCAAGCAGAAGGACACAACCCAAGGAAATGTAACAAGCCGGTGACTGTTTACCGCAAACACAGTATTGTACATGAAGTGGAATAAGAGATCTTATTCTCCCTGAGGAAAGGCTGTAAATGTGCCTTGCTTTCAATGTGAGCCCACAAGGCCTGACTGTCATTTGAATCCGTGAGTTATAAAAGCAACAAGTTTTTCATGAACCCGACTCCTGTCTCATATGATTGCCGAGAGCTGTGTGTCCGTCTGCTATGTTTTATTCCATCTGCATGAAAAGGTTCTGAGATGTTGTTCTTAATAGTTTGATGCATGCGATGTTCCTTTTTTCATGTTGGGGCGCAGAATGGAAATGGGCGAATTTACAGAAATTCAGTTTGTGAATTTTGAAAGTTTGAAAAATTGCAAAACGTTTGACCAAACTCAAAACTGAACTTTCTACATTTTTTGGCCGAAGCATCTATTATTGAAACCTAGTAGACTTTATTAAGGACGAAATTGCTAATTTTTCAAAATAGTTTTTATTATAAATTTTGTTTCCAAAACTTTTTTCTAAATCTTGCTATTTTTCTAATGTTTTAGAACGTTAAAAAAATATATGAATGGCTGGTATTTTTCAGAATTTGGGTAGTTTCGCAAAAATGTGGAAAAATGGATGGAGTAGCTGACTCCCTGGCAGTTCCTCCGTCAGCACACAGCTTTCACAAAGGCTACCAGGTCCAGAATAACTCTGTTGAGGCTGGGGAGAAGGAATTTTTATACCCCTGTCCCAATCAAGGAGATGCCAGCGTGCCTGGGTAGTAACAATAGTCCTGGTCTCTGCACATGGCCCCAGACCCGGTTGATGAGATCACAAGGGTTGAAGGTGGGCCAGGAAGCCCAAAAAGGCATGTTCAAATATAGCCATTCCTGTCCTTAACATAGTCCACAGGATGTTGGCAGATACAGGACAATGACCACCCAATTCCCCTCCACAGTCATAAAATACAGATATAGCCCCAGGGCTTACAGCTTTCTTGCAGAGCAAGTCCACTCAGCAGATGGTCGACATCTCCTTGTTTCCTCAACAATGGGCCTAATCCCATCACAGTGTACAGGCCTACAATACCAACCCCTGCAGGTCCACCCTCTTGAACAGAGCCGTACATCACTGTCTTACATACTTTAAGAATAACATATATATGACTGGTACAATAAACTGTACATACATCATATCGTTGGCAGATAGGGGTAATGGCAGATAGGGGTAATGGCAGATAGGGGTAATGGCAGATAGGGGTAATGGCAGATAGGGGTAATGGCAGATAGGGGTAATGGCAGATAGGGGTAATGGCAGGCTTAATCTTTGTTTAAAGCAGCATTCCAAGCTGTCTTTTTTTTTTTTTTTTTAAATTCCATTGAATATGTGCATCACTACAATCTGCACACTGACAAGGGATTACCTAAATTGCCGATCAATCCGTTCTCCTGTGATCGATCAGCGAAGATTCGGCTTGGGGGTTCACTAAATCACTGTCAGTGCTGCAGAAGAGTACCCAAGATGCAAAGTTCTGTGTGGAAGATCATGTGACCAGACAGTCACTAAATACAATAGGTGCACTGCTAGAGAGAGGGCAAAAGGGGTGTGCCAGAGCCTGTTTCAGAAAGGGAAGGGGATGTGACTTTGTAAATGGTTGCTATAGAAACAAAAATGCTTGTTACATTATAATACATTAAAAATGTCTTTAAAATGTATTTTTATTTTTTTTAAATGCTACAAGTATTTTCCCATAGTACAGAACTGATTTATTACAACAAAAAACACACATGTAGGATATTGCTAGAGCTGCTAAATGGAACTTTAGCAAAAAAATTCAACCATCTCACCATGAAACTTTTCATTTTGTTATATCCATAGTCACGTGCTGTTACGCCATATAACAGCGCCCTAAAATGTATCCATATAAATCTTCCTAATGCTCCCTATAATCGTCCCAATAACTCCTAATACATCCATGTACAGTGCACCGCATGACTCTGGTCCCAAACAAAGTGTCCGTCAGCAGATAAATGCTCATTGAGGATTGTCTATGGCATTGGTAGGCAACAGGTGGTCATCTGAGGCTTTACCTGTGGTCCTCAGCAGCCCTATCTCCCCAGTGCAGAGGGAGTGCAGAGGGAGTGCAGAGGGAGTGCACATGTTGGTGCTGTGGATCGTAACTTGTCCCTTTCCACTCCTTCAGCTAGCTGCCTAATGACAGCGCTCATTTCTAGTTCCATGTGTAAGGAGAGGAGTGGGACAGTATTCATTAGCATGCCAGCATTAAGAAGCTGACTAGAGGGGATGGGCAAGAGCTCCAATATATAATTGTCACGGTTGTGCTCGCCACAAACCTGGGTCGGACCGCGTGGCTGAGGTGGGGTTGTAAAAGCACCGACCTTAGACCGCGCAGGCTGATCCGGATTGCGCAGTTCATAGTCGTACGTAGCAGGGTCGGGACTGGAGAAGGTAGCATCATCAGTGGACAAGCCATGGTCAGGACTGGAGACATCAGGGTAATCGTTATCCAAGCAGAGTTTCGGCAACAGGTAGTCAGGAATACCCCGCTTCAGCTTAGGAGCGTGAGCGTGGGTTCTGCGCGTGCAGCGACCATGGCCCATGGTACTGGTCTCAGGAAGGGGTAGGCAGACCGGAGTGGGCACACCGCCAGGCAGCACTGGTAAACCAGTGCTTCAGCGCAAGAGTCCAGAGCGGGCCTGTGCAAGGAGAGAGAGAGCTACAGACCTCAGGAATCGTAGACCGGCCTCTTCAAGGGAAGGGCAGCAGGTCTCAGGAAACTGGAAGCTGAAGTACGCACTGGAGAATCCTCCGCTTCAGCACAGGAACCAGGACACGGCCTCTGCAATGGAGAATGAGCAGCAGGCCCCAGGAACCAGTAGATAGGCTCTGCTGTGGAAGGACAGCAAGCCTCAGGAAACAGGGAGCTGAAGTCAACAATGGAGAGACCTCCGCTTCAACACAGGAGACAGGAACAGGCCTCTGCGTGACACTAGCAGCAGGCCTCAGGAAAGCAGGCCTCTACGAGAGAGTAGTAGCTGGCCTCAGGATACACAGGATAATCAGGAAATACAGGCCCCTGCATGAAGACTAGCAGCAGGCCTCAGGAACTAGGGAATAACAACTGGAGAGGTTAATACATACACAGACAAGCCAAAGGCTTGTGGCAGAACACTTGTGACATCCAGGAAGGACTATGCTCGGCAGGGGAGCATTGTGGGGAAAAGTGTCTTTAAAGGTCAGTGAACCAATAGCAGAAGGGGCATGTGACAGCATTGCTTTAATGAGTAAACCCAGGGTGGAGCTGCAGTAAATATCAGGAGCAGTGTTCTAGGGCTGCACACGTCTGTAAGGCAAGGCAAACAGTAAACTGAGGTGCGGATCCGTTACAATAATGTAGTTAATGTGCGGCCCTTTTCTTGGTGCCAGCAAAACAGAAAATGTAAAATTCACAGAAAACACAGACAAGGTGTGAACCTAACATGCCTGGAATCTGACTCTTGTCCTTTGGTTTCGGATTATTTATGTCTGGATAATGAGATCTAACCATCAAAGTTTACATTTCCTCACATATTCAGATATGCAGTGTAATAAAAACAATTCTACATTTTGTGCCAAATTACTAAAGCTTCCTGCATAATCCAACATTTTTACCAATAACTTGGGACTTTTTCTTTCTGATGTAGTTTGTACTTTTATTACCTTTTTTTCTGCCACAATTAAGAGATGGCTGTTGCATCCGCTTATTAGAATAGGGGTTAAAGTGTGATGTTACTTGGGGTAAAGAGTCTCACTACTCTCCTTATTCTCAATTTCACAACTGAACTTTATTTTTAAAGAGAAAGGGATTTTTTTTATGCAGCCTCGCCTCTTCCTATTTTTACATCGTCAATCTTTATAAAATATACGACCAAACAGCTTTTTACCATAGTTTAATAACAGTAGATATTTTTGATACCACTATTTTTTAAGATACTTCAACCATGGTACTGAAGTGATAGGAAACAGCTTGTGTGATTATTTATACAATTCTTAGGTAAGTGTAAGGACTATGGACTTGCAACCGTCCCGCGCATCCTCCCGAGCACCAATGCGTACGCGCGGGGTGTCAACGGATCGCACTCCTTACCTGACCCGCGCAGCGTGCATGCGCACCAGGTTGGCATCATCCGACGCCACGTCCTTAGGCTCCGCTTCCGGATCGCGCCGCACACTACCTCTGCGTGGTGCTTGCATGTGACATGTGCGCCACGCCCCCAAGCTCCGTGTCAACATTCTTTAGCTGCACAAACAGCTACACCTGCTCGTTGAGCCCTGGACCTCAAAGCTGCCGCGGAGGCCGCGCCCCCCGCTCCACCCCCCATTGGGGTTGGTTGATCCAGCCTATATATGCTCACCAATGTCATAGGCACATTGGCTGAGCATAGATTCCTGTTACTCTGTGTTTACCCTTGCTGTTCCTGCCTTGTCCCTGTCCTGTTGCTTTGTTCCAGTTTTGATCTTCTGTGTACCGAACCGGCTTGCTTTGACTACTCCGACCTCTGGCTACTGATCTTGGCTATCTCTGACTCCTCGTTCCTCTCTAATCCTGAACTCGGCATTGCACCTCGACCACTCTCCTCTCCAACCCTGACCTCAGCAAAAGTACATTCTACGCTCCGGATATCTCCTACGTTGAACCCGGCAAGTATAAAGACAACTCTGATCTCTATATCCCTGACCCGGCTGCCAAGACAAACCTACACTCCAGACGTGGCCCCCGTGCCTGTTACTTCTCCCATCTAAGTACCGGGGTCTTGTCTTGTTTGTGGTGAGCACAGCATGACAGTAAAGGAGAGAGGGGGAAAAAAACAAATGTTTTTAGTGAACTTCCCGGAGTGGTTGGGACTGAAACCTCTTGGCAACACTGCTCTGCCCTCTGGTCAGTAACGGGAAATCCAGTCCATATGTTCTAATAAGATAGGTAAATATTATACAGAGACCTCGCTGCACTGTCAGGGTGCGAGATGTCATTCTGCAGATAATGGAACGAGAGATCTTTGTCGCTGAAGATACCTCAAGGAGGTCAGCTGGCCTCAACTATTTTGGAGGTTGGTGGCCCCTCCTCCCCAGGTTTTAAACTCGCCCCTCCCCACTTTCTAAATCTACAGGTCTTTTCATGCAGCTGGTTGTGACAGATCCAATGCAGACCATTCTTCTTGTAATTATACAGGTAAATAAGATTTTGTATCAGTTAATGTTAGGACCTGTGATATCTGGTCATGCCTTGAAGTGGCTCGCAGGCTTATAATGTTTAGGCCAAAGGGTTAAACTAAATGACCCCCTTTTCAAGATATATATATATATATATATATATATATATGTATATATATATGTATTTCACGGTGTATTTTTGTCATATTGGATGTAGCTCTGGGCTCCCTTTGTATTTTGTTTTTTGGAGGCCAGGAAGGGGACTGCAAATGACTCGGAAGGCTCTCCAGCTCCCGTTATAACCCCCTCCCCCTTTCTGTGCTTGATTATAACTGGAGTAACACAGGGATAGCACCTCTTTGTCACCTGCCACTGTCACTCGTCTCTATGGTGACTAAATTATCCTACATGTCAGGCATATATGATGAGAAGATGAGGTCACCGTGTGTCATGTGACAGCTCAGTGCTAAGCTCTGGATTCTTCTCCTGCTCATTCACTGTGTAGTACATAACTATATCCCTTACATTTATTCTCATGGTTGCATGCCAGGGCTTCTTCTAAAGCATTCCTTTAGTCATACAGCCCTATCCTACTCCTATCATGATCTGCAGAAAGACACACAGGCCCTTTATTTCTTAAGCCGTGGTTGACAACATGATATACCTCAAGGGCCACATGTGCAGCCCTTAAGACCTAAATTATATATAGGAGCTTCTGCCTGCCCATTCCAGTCAGCTTCTGAAGGCCGGGGTGCTGATGAATACTGCCCGTCCTCTCTGTACGCAGGGAACTAGTAATGAATGAATGTCTTTATTTATATAGCGCCATTAATATACATAGGTTATTAGTTATTAGTAATTAGCGTGGTCATTAAGACGCTGAGGGAGCGGGGAGAAGATATGATCCACAACTGCCACATCGGAACTCCCTTTGCACTGGGGAGAGAGGGAGAGCGAGAGAGCTGGCTGCTGGGGTGGCCAGTGCAGAGGGGGCCAGAGGTAAAGCCTCCGAGGGCCGCCTGTGGCCCACCAATGCCATAAGCTGTGAAGTAAAAGAGTTACACACAGTACCACACACATTAATGAGAACCCCTTTATCAGGAAGGGGCACTCTAACGGCCCTATGATATTGACGTTTTGTTAGTTTTTAGGAGAGATCATGACCTCGGCTCTCAGTGACGACCTCGTCTTCCGTTCCAGCTCGCTTTCACTACAGCTTCTCCAGGTTTATGGAGCCCCTTTATATAACTGATCATGTTATTTACATGGTTAATTTACAGATGTAGCAAGCCTTATTGTCTTCGTTGCCAGTGCTGCTGCCACGTGTGGTCGTGGCTCCGAAGGATTAACAGTGTGGAAGCTCCCATTCAGAAGCATGGACCCACCGCAGCTTGATCATGGCAGGCACTGTTCCTGGCGCCATGGACAGTAAGTCTTGCTACATTTGTAATTCCCTTCTCTTCCCCTTCTGGAAGTCTCCTTGTTGGACTGTAAAACCCCTGGAGAAGGATATTGGACAGTAAGGCTATGAGACAATTCCAGCATGGGAATTAGGGTTGCCAGGTGTCCGGTATTGAACCAGACAGCCCTGTATTTGGTTACTCTGTCCGGTAAAAAATGAGAGATAATACCGGCCTGGTATTATATCTCTGGACCTAGTAACCAATCGTGGGAAGGGATAGAGCCGTGCTGCTTCCTCTATCCTGAGTGGTTGCTGCTGTGTAATTCAGCCAATCCAGAGGAGGTAGCAGGAGCCTGGGGGTGGGGCCAAAGAGCAGAGGAAAAGCATGCAGCAGAGGTGAGGATGTGTCCTATGTCCCCTGTGTGTTCTGTCTGTATGTGTCGTGTGTGTGTGTGTGTGTGTGTGTGTGTTGACAACTTTGTTCAATTGCTCACTCCCCCTTACTTTTCTGTTACCATACTAAGTCTAACCATTTCCAAGACCTATTAAAAATAACCATCATTGTAAATGCATCACAGCAGCATTGCAATCTCTGCAGCACCTTCTTACTTACAGATCATCCCCAAGAAGGCAGAGCAGGTTACTTATACAATGGCATGATTCAATATGCAATTTAATGCTGGATTTTGAAGTCTAAATTTGAAAGCTACTGTACTGATAATGACTGGGAGTGGGGGGTGATAATGACAGGGAGGGAGGTTGAGAGAGGGTGAAGGGAGGGGGTGAGAGAGGATGAGGCGTGGATGAGAGGACGAAGGGGGGTGAGAGGATATGGGGAGAGAGGATGAGGAGGGGTGCAACAATCTAGGAATTTGTGGGAGGAGCATTAAGATCAGTGTTGCTCGCCATGTACAGTATGACTGATCTGACCTTTACGTCATTTGTTCTAAATTTCACTCCAAGCATGCATCAATTTGCATCAATTTGCACTATTTCATTTCTATTTCCTAAAGAAATCCTCGGAAGGGCGCTCCCTCCAAAGACCCCTCCCCAGATTTTTTACGAAATAGAATATAAATTGGTGCAAATTGGTAAATACTTGGAGTGAAATTTAGAAACAATGACATAACAGTCAGGTCATTTATAAATACCAGAAAACACGGAGAATCTTCTCTTAATCCTGTGCTCAAGATACTTCCAAAACATGCATATTAATGATGATCATTAAAATTGTAATCCACAATAATTGCACATATGTTGATGTGACCAGGTGAATAAATGTGAGTACTTCACAGTATGGTCATTGATGCTCACAATTGAGGGTATGTTGATGGCATGTAGATGTCTTAGGATGCCAGGAAACCCATTAATAAGGGTAGCCTTCCCCATAAATCCACTCCTCCATAGAACCCCTGGATCTAGACCTATAGAAAATCAATGCTTGTAGCAAAAATGTACTCACGACCTTCGTTGTGTGGAATCCTGGACACAGCGTGCTCTCAGCCCAAAGCGGATGTAGAGAAAAATTCTTCCATGCAAGGGGAAGATACTGGCGGCGCCCTGCGTGTCAGAGCGTGCTTGATGCGTTCCAAGCACAGGAAGTATGACGGATGCTGGATCAAGATGTCAAAAAAGGTTTATTGAACGTGAAGCAACATTAAAAGTAAGAACACGAATCCTGAATGGAACCTCTTCGTGTTTTTACTTTTAATGTTGCTTCACGTTCAATAAACCTTTTTTGACATCTTGATCCAGCATCCGTCATACTTCCTGTGCTTGGAACGCATCAAGCACGCTCTGACAAGCAGGGCGCCGCCAGTATCTTCCCCTTGCAGGGAAGAAGATTTCTCATTTATAAATAACATTCTTCTCCGCCAACGATTCTCGCACGCGTCGCAACTTTTGCCATTGTGTCCAGTATTTTTAGACAAGCCACTTGGCAACCCTACATGGGATGGGTTAACCGTTTCTATGCCGTATAAGACTATGCAAAAACAGAATGACACAGCAAGAACGGGCAAGTGAAAATAAACACATTTGCAAGAAGCAGCAAAAAAAAAACAAAAAAACGACTGTACAAGTTGTTATCAGAAAGCCCGCCCCACTATATGGACATTCAAAGACATGGTAAGTTGATGAGGCTGCCATTGAAACTTCTATACCTACCTTCTTATTCGTCTGGGCTTATACATCAAAAATATATGAAGGAAGTTGCAGAATTGACAGGAGAGGAGGGTGGGGACAGACGTGCAGAGAATGTGTTATGAATGTTGATGAATAGTTGTTTTAATAAGATATAAATAATGTACCGTGAACTTCTACTTTGTCTAAACCAGGAAGAGCACTTAGAGTTCCTTGTCTTCAGCACACAGAGACAAGATTATACAACCACCTGTATTAGGTACTGGGCCTATTAAAAGTGAAGTTACTTCAAGGAATAATATCCGCGTCAGACCCACCTTCTTTCACTCATTGCTCTGAGCGCTGAGAGCCCTACACAGAAACAGAATGTCACATTGTCTGTAAATGAGAATTATATGATAATCTTTATTTCCAGCTTTATTTCAGATATAACAAAGAACTTCGACAAAAATACAGCTGTTCATATAAAAAAACAACTGTAAAATGAGAATTGCATTACAGTGTGTTTATGCAGTGGGATCCTGTTACATGTCTATTGTATTTCTCCTTGGTGTACACTGCACTGTATTTATAGAAATTGGACAATTTGCCACGGCCATTTGGCCACGGCTGTTTACCCACAGTAGCACAATTCACCATAGTTGTTTTGCAGTCGGCCATTTTATCACAGGGTTGTTTTGTTTGGGGTTTATGGTTAAGATTAGGATTAAGGGTCAGGTGTTAAAATTAGAATTGGGGGGTAGGGGTTAAGGTTAGGATTATGGAGATAAAATTAGGAATCTTAGGGTTTGTAGTGAAGATTAGGATTGGGTGTAAGGGATAAAATGAGGAAAATTAGGGAAAGGGGTGAAGTTTAGGATTGGGGGTAAGGGATACTGTTAGGATTATTAGGGGTTAAATTTAGGAATATTGGGATTGGGGTTAAGGTTAGGATTATGGGTAAGGTCCTAGGTTGCAGTTATTGGCATTACCCAAAATAGCCCAGAATCCACAAACTCCCCGGGTCACCTGCGATGGCCAATTGTCCTGGTGGCCAAATGGCTGTGGCTAACTGTCCCAGACCCATATTTATTGCAGTTGCTCTAAGCTGCCATTGAAACAATTCTCTTGGTAACAATTTCTGATGACTGTTTATTGCTCCCCAGTTTGCACAGAGATCCCAGTAATCTAGCATAACATCAGTCTGACTATCGGGAGCTGTGGGCCAAACTCCCACACTGACTGCTCACATTAAGAGCTTCAATGCCAGAAGGGTAATAATCAACACATTGAGCACAGCAAAGTAGAGCAGATCATGTCATCATGTTTATTGTTGTGTGACGCAGACGGAGGAGGAGGAGATATGGGGACAGTTACTTGACGCTCATTTTAAACGATGATAGTCTCAGGTTTAGTCTGATTTGTGTGTGTAAAGATGACAGAAATTAGGCATCGATAAAAAAATAAGTTTCTTCCATTTCATGCAGAATTCAAAAGACTCACATGATGAAGAGTATTGTTACTGTGTCTAATACTCAGTACTTTCGGTCCTAATGTGTCACAGTGCTGCAGAGCAGCGGATGAGGATGAGGATGCCTGAGCTGCCCACGTGCAGTGTTACCCTTCAACTGATCCCAAGGATACATTGAGGATTTGTGTGTACAGTATACGGCCACTCTCTATAAAAATACATAAACAGTTTAAAAAATCCTACACCTTATCCTGTTTATTTATAAAAAAAATTAAAAAAAAGGGGGGGGGGGGCGGTCCACGGCCAGATGGGACCTCAGTTATTCAGCAAGACACAGATAGCAAAAGTTCTAGGCAATACATTGAGAAAATATTGCTGGTGCTGATACAGAATCTACTGATGTCTTACGTTAAAGTAACATGTAACCAGCAAGTCATCAGTGACCCATCAATGTCCAGTTCTATCGACCATAAAAGTTCTGAAAAAAATGTGTTTTGCAGACTGTGCTCCCTTTCTTTTAGACAATATGAGAATTTTCCATAGATGATGTGTTATAAGACGTACAGACCACATAAATCCCGTCAGAGGTGACTGAATGCAACCTGTAAAAGAAACTACAGTCTCAAACATCAGTGTTAGAGGATTTTCTGTGCTTGTCGGTGTAGACAGGATGAACCATGCAGGGACCGTGACAGCAAATAAAATACAATTGTTACAATACTGCAAGCAATAATCTTCCTTAAATATGAGCTTTATGTGTGAGCTGAAAGCAAACCTGGCCCATGGAACATGGTGTGAGATGAAGGTGTGTGGACAGGGTATGCACAGCCTAGATGTCATGTATGTAATTTGTGATGGCAGGTGGGCTGATGTAACAGGAGGAGGAGGGAATCATTGTGCCTATATTATTGGGAAATTGGTGCTCTCTGCCACAAAAGAATAAAGAATATTCAGTTATTTTTCACAGTATTCACTCTTCCACAAACAGCACACAAGAGGAAACTCTGTGCACCCGCACTGACCAGGTTAGTAAGGAACACTTCGCTTGGGCATCTCTGGCCTGCTGTGTACTATATTTGGCACAAATATCCAGCCTGGGGTTTAGATCCATAGGACCTCTTGGGTTTAGAAGCCAGGCTACGCTAGGAGTCTATTTTAGGGAAGATACATACTTTATTGTTCCTGCTGATCTTTCGCTCAGTTCTACACTTGGGTTGCTTAGTCTGGATCAGCTCCTCAGGGGTGTTCCCCAAAGGGGGTAAAAGGCGCTTCTTACTGTTCCGTTTATCAGAGAGCCACTGTGGGGGTAGCTCAAAAGGGCCAAAGCCAAACTGCATAGAGTATCTGTCACTGAGTAGCTCTGCCTCACCGGGCATCATGGGAGCCACTTGTGCCACAGAGTCTGTACTCTGTGGGATGAACTTCTGCACCAGGGTTTGCTCCACCTCCAGGCTGGTTCTGGGCAGTGCCTCCTTCAGTTTGTGATGCCTGGAGGCCTCAGACTTTGTCTCGTTTTCGTCATCATCCTCCGCGGCTTTGAAGATCTGCTGCTGCCCAATGTGGAACATCTCCAGGAGCTGGCTCCCCGAACGCACGCTAGGCTCTAGGTTCACCTCTGCCACTGAACCCGAGTTAACCACGTTCCTACGGCTGTACCTGCGGTGGAGCTGAATTATGGTGCCCATCATGCATTTGCGCACAGACTTGTTGACAGTTAAGAAGAGTAGAGGGTTTGTGAGTAAGGAGACCTTAGGCAGCCAGATGGCTGTGAGCATGAGGATCTCTGAGATGTGAGACACGTTGAGCACAGTGCGGTATATGACCAAGGTCATGTAGGGAACACTGCAGAGTATGAAGATCAGGACCATGGAGAGCAGCATGGCATGTAGCTCGGCCTCCCTCTGGGACACGTACGGGATGGAGATGGTGTTCTGGGGGGTCCTCAGAGCCGCTATAATCACCTTTTTCTTCTGGCTTGCGCTCAACGCTCTGCGAATGAGGAGCATGAAGAGGAAAACCACAGCCACCGGCACCAGCACAGTGGTGACATTGTATACAAGGACATACACAAGGTGGCTTAGGGAGTAGCCCCAAGATGGGGAGCAGGTGGACATGGCATAAATGTCAGTCACGTTAGTCACAGCAAACACAGGGACACTGGCAACTACAGCATGAGCCCAGATATAGATCAGCAAGTCTCTGGCTTTGGAGTCAGATATCTTCCTCTCCAATGGGTACAACACCGAGTAATACCTGTAATGACATAGTACAGAGTAATACCATCAGGAATTACACAGAAAACCAAACATTAGCTCAGTACGTATCACTCTCAGGAGGGAATGGGTGCATATTTAAATCTTTGTGCAATCGCATTAACATTTACAAGATCATACAAAGAACCTGGTGATCAATGACGTGGAAGACTGAACATGAAAATGCCAAGAAGCTTAAATTAGTTGAAGCCCATAATTATATGATAAATTAGCTATGTGACAGATAAGATATCACACAGTGTGGCAGTGACGGGGTTAATGAATGCGGTGCTGGACTGTTGGGAGCACAGCACAAGGGGGCTACAGTAAATGCTGGCTAGCCATTTGGGGTTAAAAGGCAGAAAGAACAACACTGGCTGCTCAAGCGTGGAGAGAGACTGCAGGAGGAGACTGCTGGACTATAGAGGGCTGATGCCTAATGTAAGAGATCGGACAGAGCGCTAGGTGGGTCATGCATGGGTAACACCAGCCACATACTTTGAGCTGTAATAAGGACTGCTCTGAAGAGCTGCTGCATGTAAGCACCAGTGTGTGTCTGCATCTACAACACAGCCCAGAATCTTCCATTACACACAGGTTTAGCTGCTCTCTGATAACCACCACCTACAGTATCATCTTAAGTGCCAGATGGTTCCAAGGTTTGAAGATCAAATTACCTGATGTTTGCTAATGGCCTCTCATATTTTCAAGAGAGATGGAAAAAGTACCAATCGTTAAAGGATCATTCTATTAATATCATGTTTATCTGGCTAATTAGCTGCAAAACTTTGGATATTAAGTGACTTAACAGAAGCTGTTTACCAAAATCTGCTTTCCGTGAAACTGTGACTATGACAGATACAGTAAAACACCAGATTAGTCAGTTACTAAATTCTGATCCTGTTCTGTATCACTTTTGGGGAATGTTTGATATAAATATATCCGTTATACATTTGTTAAAGCATCTGTGTTTGAAGTTAACAGAAAATAAACATTAAACCGTTTTTTTTTCCATCTTATATCTACGTCAAACGTAACAAACTTTCAATTCATTTTCACCTCTCACTAACACCTGTTAATCATACAGGATTTGGGCAAACATACTGTTTTTTTTAAAGACTCTTTATAAACAGTATTACAGGGTGACTCGCCCCACAAATCAAGCATCCCAATAGCCTGCACTCATGGCTATTCTCCCACACACAGTCACTCCTACCACCCATTGTGACCAGGCACTGCCATCTACAGCACGTACTCCCTCACCTGCTGTCTCTGTAAGTTCCCCATCAAACCTCTTAGATTGTAAGCTCCTCGGGGCAGGGATTTCCTTTCCTATTGTCTGATTTTGCTGCACTTATTGTATTATAATTCCCTGTTCTGTATTCTTTGTGAAGCGCTGAGTACAATTTTGGCGCTATATAAATAAAGACATACAAGAGGAGGGCACACACAGTATTTCCGGGTGAGAGGAGGGCACACACAGTATTACCGGGTGAGAGGAGTGTACACACAGTATTACAGGGTGAGAGGAGGGTACACACAGTATTACCGGGTGAGAGGAGGGTACACACAGTATTACACACGCAAGGTGTGAGTGAGGGTGACACAGTGATTACAGGGTGTGAGAGGAGTGTACACAAAGTAATACCGGGTGAGAGGAGGGTACACATAGTATTACCGGGTGAGAGGAGGGCACACACAGTATTACCGGGTGAGAGGAGGGCACACACAGTATTACCGGGTGAGAGGAGGGCACACACAGTATTACCAGGTGAGAGGAGTGTACACACAGTATTACCAGATGAGAGGAGTGTACACACAGTATTACAGGGTGAGAGGAGGGTACACACAGTATTACCGGTGAGAGGGGGTACACACAGTATTACAGGGTGAGAGGAGGGTACACACAGTTTTACAGGGTGAGAGGAGGGTACACACGTATTACAGGGTGAGAGAGGTACACAGTATTACGCGGGTGAGAGGAGGGTACACACAGTACTCAGGGTGAGAGGAGGGTACACACAGTATATACAGGGTGAGAGGAGGGTAGACACAGTATTACAGGGTGAGTAGTGTACACAAAGTAATACGTGTGAGGGAGGGTACAAGTATTACCGTGTGGAGGGAGCACACAAGTATCGGGTGATAGGAGGACACACTATTACCGGTGAGAGGAGGGCACACACATATTACCAGGTGAGAGGAGTGTACACACAGTATTACCAGTATGAGAGGAGTGTACACACAGTATTACAGGTGAGAGAGTGTACACACAGTATTACAGGGGAGAGGAGGGTACACACAGTATTACAGGGTGAGAGGGGGTACACACATTTACAGGGTGAGAGGGAGGGTACACACAGTTATTACAGGGTGAGAGGAGGGTACACACAGTATTACAGGGTGAGAGGAGGGTACACACAGTATTACAGGGTGAGAGGAGTGTACACACAGTATTACTGGGTGTGAGAGGAGTGTACACACAGTAATTACCGGGTGAGAGGAGGGTACACATGTATTACGGTGAGAGGAGTGTACACACAGTATTACAGGGTGAGAGGTGTGTACACACAGTATTACCACCGGGTGGGACGTAGTGTTGTTTTTGGCGGGGAAGTGGTTATACCAGGCTTATAATAAAGGTCAAGCCCACTGGTTAACCCTGACCCGTATGTTAGGTCTTAGAGTGTCACTCTGGGACCCAGATGTCAAAAATGTATTACTGCTACTGTAACTGACACTTGAACAAGTGACCACCAGGGGTCACTATAAGCCCTATCAATTGCACTCAAAGTTACACTGTACAAATAAGCACTGGGTAGAAGGTGGAAAACTGTATAATTACTAGGACCAAAGGAGGGTCCGCTGACCCTAAGACAACAGACTCAAAAGGCAGATAAAACCAAAAAATAATACCATTTTAATAAATCTAATTGTGACAAACAAAACCAAACCAACATATATAGGGAACATAAATACACAGGATATTAAAATCCTCAGTGGAAGAGACGGCTATAGTATGGAGATGAACTAGTATATATATACTCTCTTCGTAGAGGAAATAGTATCCAGTAGGATAGAAGGTATATGGTGAAATAGCAACTATATAACATCAACAATTGAACTCAGCAAAACATAAGGTGGCCAGGTAAGTAATGATCACCATACGGCTTGTTTGTTTGGTGATATGAAGAGACGGTAGTATAGCGGCAGACACAGTGACATGTTCACATTTCCCCATGCATAGGAGTATATACAGGTTCCGGGAGACAGTATACAGCCTCTGCTTAACTGTGACGTCCATACCCAGTGGTGGTGAGATTTATATATACCCGTAAACCTTAGTACTAATATTTGTACACCTTGATTGATTTACTCCTCACTATCAGTCATCACGCTGCTGTCGTGTCCCAAATATATTTATTTTGGGTTCATGGGGAAACCTCGACATGTGCCTTATGTTGCCCTATTCTGATGGTGATCATTACTTACCTGGCCACCTTATGTTTTGCTGAGTTCAATTGTTGATGTTATATAGTTGCTATTTCACCATATACCTTCTATCCTACTGGATACTATTTCCTCTACGAAGAGAGTATATATATACTAGTTCATCTCCATACTATAGCCGTCTCTTCCACGGAGGATTTTAATATCCTGTGTATGTATGTTCCCTATATATGTTGGTTTGGTTTTGTTTGTCACAATTAGATTTATTAAAATTGTATTATTATTTGGTTTTATCTGCCTTTTGAGTCTGTTGTCTTAGGGTCAGCGGACCCTCCTTTGGTCCTAGTAATTATACAGTTGTCCACCTTCTACCCTGTGCTTATTTGTACAGTGTAACTTTGAGTGCAATTGATAGGGCTTATAGTGACCCCTGGTGGTCACTTGTTCAAGTGTCAGTTATTATATTATTTCCCTATGCACCTAGTTTTTTATTTCTTATACTACTAGGTGAGCGACTGGTCACTATGTTTATGTGATTTACTGCTACTGTATACTGATTTTGCGACATTAAAGAATTATGTGATTTTTGGCCTTGACTGGGATGCTGGGATTGGGAGATTTCTACGCTGTAAGTTTCAGGGTGGGTTTGGCGGAGAAAGTCTTTGCAGAATGTGGTTATGTAGCGGGGTTCCGGGTTATGGGATACCCCAAAAGTTGTAGCCGGAGATTGAGTGATATCTTCGGATACAGCTAAACGCATTACTCTGCCAACCTCAGACCCTGGAAACGTTCTTACGACTCACTGCCAGAGTCCCTGCTGCAGCATCTTCCAGACAAGGTAAATGGGTATGAAGCGGTTAAAAGATATCTGCAGGTGTACACAGAGTCGTTAGTATAGCAGGGGCTCCCCAGTATAGCACAGGTACCCACATACATGCCCAGGTACACTGAACCTAGTTTAGGGGTTCAGGGAATAACGCCAGCTAGGTGATAAAGCGGAGCGTTTATTGGGGGGTAAGGAAAATGTTTAATTCATGTTAGAATAAAACTGTGTAAGTTAGGTTTTAAAGTGTAGCAACAGTTAAGGTTTTCACTCTCTCTCACCCCAACAGAATTAGTGCATGTTAATACAGAATTGTAGAAAAGTATAGGTTATTGAAACTAGTATATTTTTTAAGCAGCAGTGTTTTAAGATATGGTTAACTTTTATGCATTAAACTAGAGAGGATCTTCAGTCCTGCAAAGACCCAGCGGGGGCTAATGGCTAATAGATGAAAGAGCCATTTGTCCCAGAGGTGCGATCTGTTGTGTTAGCAGCAAAGGCTAAATAAGCACCCAATATTCGCAGCTTCAAAGAGTCAGTTCAAACGCAAGGAACTAGAGGTGTGAATAGTTTGTTAGCCCTTCTGTGCTAATTGAGGCCCGTATCCTCAGATCAAAGAAGCCATGTGGCCAAGGACTTAGTGGCATTTGAGCTAGGGGGAGGGTTTCGAATAGTGAGTTGGCAAAATTGTGGTTCGGGCACATGTTCTCTCACTACACTGAAGCCAGGTGACAGGTGGGGGAAGATGACATTTTTGTTGCACATGCTCAGTTGAGATACTGAGGCTGTGTGCCAGTTGTTGCAGGACTGGAAGAACCCGACGATAGGTGGACAAATTGGTTCCCACGCCAGAGATTGGCTGTACATTATGGAAATTTTTGTGAAGTTTTTAAAAGTTTGTGCAGTCAGTGGGGGAAGTTAGTTCCATCAGTTCCATCTAAGTTTCATCAGTTCCATCTTGTGTGATTCACCTGAGATTCAGTCCCATTTGAGAAGTTCCAGCTCTGAGTAAATCGTCTACATTTCTCAGACGATAAGTGATCAGAATCCAACAGCAAGAGGCCACAGGAATGAAAAGTGGCCGGGATTATTTTGCTGTGTGTTGGCAACTAAGAAAGATTAGTTTTGTTATCCCAGTTTCAAAACTAAGTGTGTCTTTTTCCTGTGATTTGTGTAACATAGTTGGGTACGTTCCTTATGTGAATAAATGCAAATTATTTTATCTCTCTGCTTTTCTCAATCAATTATCCCGGTAATTAAGAGGTTAATAAGCTTGGTCTACTGTGACAGGCGTACACACAGTATTACAGGATGAGAGGAGGGTACACACAGTATTACAGGGTGAGAGGAGTGTACACACAGTATTACAGGGTGTGAGTGAGAGGAGATGTTGTACACACAGATTACAGGGGTGTTAGATTTTTGCCCCCCCCCCCCCCCCCCGCCCAGGAGTGTATCCACACAGTAATACGGTTGAGAGGAGTGTTATCACACAGTATTACAGGGTGAGAGGAGGGTACACACAGTTTTACAGGGTGAGAGGAGGGTACACACAGTATTACAGGGTGAGAGGAGGGTACACACAGTATTACAGGGTGAGAGGAGGGTACACACAGTATTACAGGGTGAGAGGAGGGTACACACAGTATTACAGGGTGAGAGGAGTGTACACACAGTATTACCGGGTGAGAGGAGTGTACACACAGTATTACCGGGTGAGAGGAGGGTACACATAGTATTACCGGGTGAGAGGAGTGTACACACAGTATTACAGGGTGAGAGGTGTGTACACACAGTATTACCGGGTGGGACGAGTGTTGTGGCGGGGAAGTGGTTAACCAGGCTTATAATAAAGGTCAAGCCCACTTGGTTAACCCTGACCCGTATGTTAGGGTCTTAGAGTGTCAGCTCTGGGACCCAGATGTCAAAAATGTATTACTGCTACTGTAACTGACACTTGAACAAGTGACCACCAGGGGTCACTATAAGCCCTAGGGTGGAGGGAATGAGAGGAGGTTTGAGAGGATCGGGACACACAGTCCCTTTCTGGGGTGATGACGGAGGAGGGTACACACAGTCAGTCTCTAAGGTTGAGAGGAAGTTTACACACCGTTTACAGGG
>CM071575.1:2174051-2230212 GCA_036426205.1 Ascaphus truei
ACAGGGTGAGAGGAGGGTACACACAGTATTACCGGGTGAGAGGAGGGCACACACAGTATTACAGGGTGAGAGGAGGTCACAAAAAATGCACACGGTTAAACTCATCTTAACAGAGTGAAGAAAGCATTGTTCTGATTTTAGAAACAAAAGGGAAAGAGTTGTGTAAAAAAATAAAAAAAAATAAAGGACCTAAATGTAGCGCACTTTCCCCACTCCCCGGGAGATAAGGCATGTACGGTGTGTGTGGTGCTTTACCTGTGGCTCACAGGAGGCCTGAATCTCCGCCGCTGGGAGCCTGGGGTGTACCTGATTCGATAGGTGACAGCGTCTCCACCTGCGCGGAATCCTAACTATGTGGGACAACCCCGTGCAGGAACATATATGAATAATACACAACCATGTAGTAAAACAATAATACTTTACTATCAGCATATAACCCGGCATAACCATGAACAACACATATCATAAATAGTACTAATGAGGTACAGCTACCCGCCAAGCCACGCACGGCCATAACCCCACCCCCAAAGTACCTAGGGGCCTGTGGGCACCCAACCAACCCGGTGTCCACAAGGTCAATCCCCCTCCCAACCCATTGTATGGTACAGTGCTGCAAAATTAGGTGTAAGAGTGAGTTGGTGCACTTTGTTGGGTACCTGCCGGGTGTGTCTTGCGGATGATGGGATCCACAGATCTGGTGCTGTAACCCACGAAGCTTCCGTCTCTACGTTGGGTGGGTGGGTCCCGCATGTATGGTACCACCTTTAGGAGTGTCTGTGTAGTAGGTGTCTGGTCCCAGACCACCTGTGAACAGGAGACCCGCCATGTCCTGTCTGTGTCCCTCACACTGGTACTACAGGGGCAGTGTCCTATCTATGGGCCTGTCCCTGTAGCAACCACAAGCTGAAGGGAGTCGGCGCCTATCAGGGGCCTAATAGGGGTATCTGTCCTAGTGCAGGAGTCAAGGGTACTGCGAATGCGCTATTCTATAATGGCCGCCGGGCGAACCTCCGCCAGTGCGCCTGCCCCTTTAACATGGCAGCGCCCTTCACCTCTGCCGAGCCCGTCGCAGGCTCACACCTCCCTGCACTGGCACATGCTGCAGCGAAGGTAAGGGGGAAGCAGTAGAACCAGAGGACTGGGTTACATCCTCCCCCTGGCGAAAAATACCAACGGCCCCGCTTGGGGAACAGTGCAACACAACAATAACCACACAGAGTTATATAATAAAAATGCAGTAAATTATTTACAACTTATCACAGGTCATAACTTTACATGAGGTTGTACATCTGGGTAAACATGACAATTACCGCATGTATTTTACTCCGAGACCACTGCTGAGCCTCATAGTGGGATGCACCAATTTGATCATAGGTTACCCGATTGGGAGGGTACCTAATTATTTGGCTCCATCGGAGCTGTTCTTCAGCTACTCCCTCTGGGGTGTAATAGGTATAGTCCTGAGTCTCAGCCATTACCATTGGATGTAATAATGTCTCTGAATAGTCTCTGTTTGGGGTGAAGCATGGGCTTCGGGGATCCAAAGGTTGGCTCGTTGGAGCCACCCTAGTAGGCATTTGGCGACAGGGCCCTTTACTTGTAGCTCCTCCGGGAGGTGCTCCAGGTCTTTGAGGTCCCCTTTGAGAGGGTCCCTCCATTGGATCCTCTAGTCTCATTAACAGTCTCTTCACCCTCTGGGTGATCATTAATGGTCTCTTGACTATTGGTTACGTACTCCGGCTCACCATCCAAGGGTGTAGCCGGTATTTCTGGTTCATCGTCTTCTACTTGTGGCATGGGAAGAAGATGGTTACGGTGCCAGACCTTTACCCGGCCATCTGTGTCTTTTATCCGGTAGACCGGGAGGCCTGGCATCTGTGATTCGACTTCATAGACACCGTCACGCTAACGGTCAGCGAGTTTGTGCTTCCCGGGAATCCCTAGGTTGCGGAGAAGCACGGCATCTCCAGAACGGATTTCCCGGTGTCTGACCTTGTGGTCATAACGCCTCTTGTTATTGGCGTTGAGTTTAGCCGCAGACTTCTCGGCTTGCTGGTAGGCCTGTTGCAGGTTTTCCTGAAGCCTTTGCACGTATTTGAAGTGCGTGCGATCTGTATCCCATCGTTTGATACTCGTAGACGTACATCTACTGGCAGTCTGGCTTCTCGGCCAAACATAAGGAAGTATGGAGAGAATCCCGTGGACTCATGTCGGGTACAGTTATACGCATGTACCAAGGTCTCCGCATGTCGGCTCCTGTAGGCGGACGCTCACAGAGGTATGCAAGGGAGACTGGTTATGGTGAAATTAAATAAGGCTTTTATTGCACCTGTTTCCTTAACATCAGGAAACCATCCAAACAAGGGGTAAACAAAGCTTCTATTCACTTGGGAGTATGTCTAGTGAAATACTATGCAGTCCACAACTCCCTTTAGAAAAGCATGTCTCCCAGCCCCAAACATATATCATGAAATGAGCAGATATAAAAAGTCTTATAAATGAAAGTCTTATCTGTTCCTTGTGGTTGGAGGGAAAGTCTTCTCTGTTCCTGGCTTGCTACCTTTTCCTCAGGTTTGGTCAGCATTCAGGTCCTCCTTGTCTTGGCTTGTGCGTGGGAACACAAGAGTCACAGGGATAGAGCATCTGCTCCTATATTCAGAAGCCCTGGTTTATACTTCAGCGTGAACTGGTAATTTGATAACGCTGCTAGCCATCAGTGGGCAGTAGCATCTAATTTGGAGGATATCAGTATGTAGGTGAGGAGATTGTTATCCATCCTCACTTCAAAAGATACGCCGTACAAATTATCTGGAGTTTGTCCACGATGGCCCACTTGAGGGCGAGGAACTCCAACTTGTGTACCAGATAATTTTGTTCGCTAAGAGTCAAACTGCGACTGATGTAGACTACTGGTCGAAGCCCCTCCGGGTGCTTCTGGTGCAAGACTGCACCTGAACCGCTACGACTCATGTGGAAGACATAGGGCTGTTCTGGATTGGCATACGCAAGAACAGGTTAAACTCCTCTTCAGGCCCGAGAAGGCCCGTTCGCATTCTGTCGTCCATTTGTCACCAAATGGCTGTCTATGACAGGTGGCCTTTCGCCCGGTATCTTCGGGGTATATCTTGAGGAGATTATTTAGAGGTTTGGCCTTACTGGAATACCCTTCCACAAAGCGACGATAGTAGCCACAGAAACCGAGGAAAGAGCGTAATTCCAAGACATTCCCAGGTCGCAGCCAATTCACCACAGCTTCGACTTTGGCCGGATCAGTGGCGATTCCATCGGCAGACACAATGTGTCCCATGTAGGTCACCGAGGTGCGACAGAACCGGCATTTGTCAAGTGACAGTTTAAGGCCCTCTCGCCCCAGACGGTCCAGCACTATAAGCAGCCGTTCTTCATGTTCTTCCAGGGTATTACCGAATACAATAATATCGTCCAGGTAAACCAAACATTCCCGAGGATTCATGTCTCCAATGGTTTTCTCCATTAGGCATTGGAATGTTGCTGGAACCCCGCAGATGCCTTGGGGCATGCGTGTAAACTGATAGAAACTCAGGGGGCAGACAAAGGCAGTCTTCTCCTGGTCTTCTTTACTCATCTATACCTGTTAGTACCCAGATTGCAAGTCCAGAACACTGAACCACTGGTCCCAGTTAGTGCATTGAGAATCTCTTCTATGCGGGAAATGAATGATCAGGTACGGTACGGTTGTTCAGTGTCCGGTAGTCGACACACAATCTTACCGATCCATTCTTCTTCCTGACCACCACAATGGGTGAGACGTAGGGGCTCCGAGATTCAGTCACAATTCCTGCCGTCTCCATCTCGTGTAAGACGTCTCTCACATCGTCCACATCCCGAGGGGCGATGTGACGAGAATGCTTTCGGAAGGGTGTAGCGTCACTCAGCCTGATGGTGTATTGGGCGCTGCGGCTGCAACCCACATCCATCTCGCTCGTGGAGAACACAGCTCGTCGTTCTTCCAAATTGGCCGTTTACCCGGTCTTTGCATTCGGCCGGTAATGTCGAGTCTCCGAAGTTGAAGATCAGCTCAGCTGGCTGTTCAGATACAGCGGCAGTGTTGGTTTGCACGACTGCCGTCTCGACAGGAGTAACGGGATATATTCGTCCCAATCGCTGCCCATGATCCAAAGGCATGGGGTAAGGGGAGATGTTCTGGACAAACACCTGGACTCTCCTTGACACCTCGGAGGTCCATTCTTGCACTTCGGCCACGAGCCGGTAGCCTCGGCAGACGTCGTCCTCAGGTGTGCTCTCCAGAGAAAAGAGATGGTCATCCTCGTCTTGGTCCGGATTACTGCACACTGTGGCCATGCGCCTCACTCCCCCTGGTGGAATTGCGGTTAACCCCCTTTCGATGTTGTAGAGGAACCCGTGCCTCTCCGGAGCCGATATCTTGTAGCATTCTTGTTGCAACACAGGGTGGATTCCTAACGCCAGTTTCTTGTAAGTACATGCGAATGATGGCCCTCACTATATCAGTATTGGTCCCTAATATGATAGGGGAGTTGGGGTGTTCTTGAGGCTCCAGACATATTAGGGCCTCTACCTCTATAGGATGATGCTTGCCCGTATTCAGTTGGGGTTTGTCCAGCCGGACCTTCACCACATCTTTGATGGGATAATCCGCAGCTTCATCTCATTTGCGGACTGCAGTGGCAGATATTTGAGATGTTGGTCATAAAATGGCCTATACACAATGGTCACCAGAGAACCCGTGTCCAGCAAAGCCGATGCGTATATACCTTTCACCACGACTTGTATGATAGTGGCGGGCCCTACTCTACAGTAAGTGTCCAATGGCGGGGTCTCATCATTGGGGGTTAGTTCAAGAGGGGCGGCGGTGGTGAGAGGCGGAGCTTCATCCAGTGGAACAGGGGTTTCGGTGGTGTAAACCCCGCAAACCATTACGTTAGGGTGAGTTCTTAGTGGAAGTGTTTTCTTTTTTATCTTTTTTCTTGGGGCAGTCGTAGGAGAAATGGCCCTTGTGACCACAACGATAGCAGGTATATTCACCAGATGCAGTGCGGGTGCTGTAGTTAGGAGATACTCTCCCCAAGGGTTTAGACTTGACAGTCGATGGCTTGGCCTGCGAGTCCTCCTTCTTATTATAGGGTTCTTTAACTTTTGGGCCGGATGCTCCCTTGGTTTTCTGGTGGAAGGGCAACAGACTGTGTGCCTCATGCACCTTCACTTGCCGTAACAACCCCGTAAACGTGGGAGGACTCGCTTGCATGAGGTTACAGCGAATCATATTGGCTATGGAGTGGTTTGGGCTCGATCCACGCAGAAATTGTTTACAGGGGGCTTTATCCATCTCAGAGGCGGGAATCAGCATAAGGTTGAGTAGTGTCCCAAGGACCAATTGAATGCGATGGATGAATGCCGACAGCTCTTCTCCTTCCTTCTGGTAGAGAGCGTAGTACTTTGCCCAGATTTCCCCTTCATCCTCCACTAAACTGTAGGCTTCAGTCAGGAAATCCACTAGCATCCTAGCTGTCAGGTATGTATGTTGTTCCCGGTGTATACCTACTATCATAGATGCTGGAGCCCGGAGGCATTCCATAATCCGTTGTCTCTTTACGGCTTCGGTGCAGGACCATTCCTCCAGCACCTTCAGAGTGTGCGCTTTCCAGGGGTCTATCCCTTCTTTTCTGGCAGGCATGGGGGTGAGAAGGCCTTGAGCTTCCTATAGTTCTGGGACTGAAAAGACATGGTAAAGGCCTCCACTAACTGCGGTAGGGTCATTCAGACAACAGAGCGCCACTTGATAAGCGACTATGAGATTCAGGCATTGGACAGATAGCCTGGGTAGTGCTGTTCACTCTTTGGACCAGAGCAGGCGATGGAGGACAAGGGGACAATCCTCACTTGAGGGCTCCGGTAAGGATAGTACCTGCGGGACAGTCTCTGAGCAGAGTTTCGTGCTCTGTGGCCAGGAGTACTGTACTCCAACGGAAAGTGTCATCATATTTCCAGTCCAGGATTCGGGCAGTGTTCAGGCCTGGGGAGTTTCTTATGTGTTCACGAACTGTGAATACAGACGTAAGGGTTGAGACTCCTCTCACTGCAACCACGTGTGGCGGACCTCTTGCTTTGATGGCACAAACATGATTCTGGTGTAATTTTGCAGTTACTTGGGCACCCAAGGTCTGAGATCTCAGCAGCGCCTCCAAATGTAGCGCACTTTCCCCCAACCCCTGGGAGATAAGGCGTCTACGGTGTGTGTGGTGCTTTACCTGTGGCTCACAGGAGGCCTGAACCTCCGCCGATGGGAGCCTGGGGTGTACATGATTCGATAGGTGACAGCGCCTACATCTGCGTGGAATCCTAACTATGTGGGACAACCCCGTGCAGGAACATATATGAATAATACACAACCATATAGTAAAACAATAATACTTTACTATCAGCATATAACCCGGCATAACCATGAACAACACATATCATAAACAGTACTAATGAGGTACAGCTACCCGCCAAACCACGCACGGCCATAACCCCACCCCCAAAGTAAATAGGGGGCCGTGGGCACCCAACCAACCCGGTGTCCACAAGGTCAATCCTCCTCCCAACCCAATGTATGGTACAGATCTGCCCAATTAGGTGTAAGAGTGAGTTGGTGCACTTTGTTGGGTACCTGCCGGGTGTGTCCAGCTGAGGCTGTCTTGCGGATGATGGGATCCACTGATGCGGTGCCGTAACCCGCGAAGCCTCCGCCTCTACGTTGGGTGAGTCCTGCATGGATGGTACCACCTTTAGGAGTGTCTGTGTAGTAGGTGTCTGGTCCCAGACCACCTGTGAACAGGAGACCACCATGTCCTGTCTGTGTCCTTCACACTGGTACTACAGGGGCAGTGTCCCTATTTATGGGCCTGTCCCTGCAGCAACCACAAGCTGAGGGGAGTCGGGGCATAGCTGGGGCCTAATAGGGGTATCTGGCCTACTGCAGGAGTCACAGACCCCTGCACATACAACCTACTCCTTCTTTGTCCCAGCACCGACTGCCTGCTCCCAGCATGCAAATTGTATCTATCTCCGTGGTGCAGGGAATCTCAGTGCCCCATTGGCTGATGGCCGGCATGTGATCTAGCAGCCCCAGTGGCTGCTGGGGGTTGTTGTCCCTGCTGAGCACTCTCCTCACTAGAGCCTCATGCGCCAAGGGTACAGCGCATGCACTGCTCTATAATGGCCGCCGGGCTCTCTGCGCATGCGCGAACCTCCGTGCTTTCGCTCGCCCCTTTAACATGGCGGCGCCCTTCACTGCAGTGGAGGTAAGGAGGAAGCAATAGAACCGGGGGACCTGATTACATAAATAAAAACAAGCATTGGAGTAGTAAAAATGGTTGAAGCTAATACACAGATTCTACTCATTAGCTAGAGCTGTAACTGGTACGTAAGTAGTAATATTCTCTAATACATTTTATTGTGGAGCAGGGATCTTATTAGAGAGGCACCACTGTCTCCCAGACCTTGTGATATTTTCCATGGACAATACAAACCAAATCCCGTTCAGGGCTGATTCTAAAGGAGGAGAGAGAGGCTTTCTCCATCTTTTCGCTATCTGGCATTTCATGGCATAAAAGATATGGGGTGACCAGGGACGCGTGTCTGCCCACCCCCTTTAGTTGGTTAAAGAGCAAAGAGTCCCAGAGGAATTTAATGTCAACAACATCTTCATTACGATCTAAAATTCAACTTCAGACATTCTATATTATTGGGCAAGAGCACCAGATGTGCAAAAAAATAACCTGTCTGGTTGCAATTTCTCCAGCATAGCAAGGTGCACAACAGCACCAATTGTCATTCGCATGGGACGAGGTGAGGGATCATAACCTTAATACAGCGGTCCCAGACAGAGCAGGAGAATGCAATCACTGGCAAATAATGGGATTTTCTCCCGTCGCGGCAATAAATGTCATATTAGAGATTCCCAGACATTCTGCTTCAATTTCTAACCATATAATGGAATCGTGCGGTAGATGCCAGAAAACATACTAGCCGAGTAGATAAATAATATTTTTTAAAGTTGGGGACACCTAGCCCCCAAGTAAGTTTGTCTGGAAAGGGTTGAGAATTTAGTGCTGGTTTTTTTTTTCTTTGCCTGTATAAACATTTAAAGGAATTTAATATTGTGTCTGGAAGCTTTACCAGAAGCGTTTTACAAACATATACTGTAGTAAGTGGAGAAGGATATTCATTTTTACAGCTGTAATCCTGCCCAGACAGCATATCAGATAAGCCATTCAATCACCCCTATCCTTTTTAACCTTGAAATTATACCTGGGAATTGGCTTGCTATAGCTGAGAGCATGATTTGGTTTATATCCATATCCAGGTATTGCATTTTAAAGTTTTGTCACTTAAATTTAAAATAATCTGGAGTAGCTTCACCTCTTATTAATGTGGATAGCTAGAGCATTTGATGACATGCCATTGGTACAGAGCCATACCGAGGTCTTATAGTACAGGAAGCCAACAGTCTCAAGTAATTTTATGGCATTAAATGCCATACAAATGGGCAAGAAATTGTACCGAATGCCTTCTCGGCATCCAGGGAAAGGACCAGAGAAGGCACTCCCTTAATATTAGCCTGGTTTATGTGAACATGGAAGGGGTGTCCACCTAATAGTTTATTGAAAAGGTTTACTAGGTGGGGTGATAGCACAACAGGAAACATTTTATAATAGAAATTAGGGAAGCCATCAAGGCCTGGCACCAGATGTAAGAGATGTAATGGCACTAACCACCTCTTCAGTGGTGATCTCTTTATTAAAGCAGCTCCTACTTGTTTTTCTTTGGAGTTTTTATGCCTCCTTTGTTTTACAGGGTGACGAATCGGGAGCCTCCCAAGCCATAAAACACTATTTTTAAACCTCAGGAAACCAGAGGTTCCGGAGATACTAACCAATGAAGTTACCGGGTTTCAATCACACTCAGAGGAAACAAAATGACTGCCAAGACTCTGGCCAATAGGAAGCACAACATCATCAGTTGTAGCTTACTATTGGATGGCCATTTAAATCCCCTTTAAAAACCGGGAAGTAATACCGGTAACTTCACCAGTAAGTATCAAAAGGAACGGGGAGTCTCCGGAGCTGAAAATAGTGTAGATCAGCTCTGGAAGACGCCCCGGATCCAGTCCTCTAAAAAATACAAAAATAAATGCCTCCTCAGAGTTTAGGGAGATTACATTCTACCAAATACAGTATTTGTCATATTGGGAAGCATTATTAAAGGTTCCGGTCTGTGATTAAGATCTTCGGTTCCTTAATTTATGGGTAAGTAAACGTTCAAATGTATTACCTTTTTCGGAATATATCTACTTCAATAATCTTATAGAACGTGCTCTTCCTTGAAAAAAAGATATTAAGTTCATGACAGGACAAAACAAAATATGATCAAGTACAAATAATCACCTAAACAAAATCTCACATGACAAATCAGTGACGAAGCTCAACCGAGTGAAACGCGTAGGACAGTGCTGGTACTGTGCCTATTGAGGAGAATCTAATCATCTGGCGTAAGGGAGCGATCCACCACACCCCTGCTGTGATTAACTATCCGGAAGTGATGTCACAGAAGTCGGTAAGTTCACAACAAGTCTTAATAAAGATTATTATAAATAGGAGTCAGGGACTGCTGATGCTTGGTTTCTATGTCTTTCCATGATTCAGTTAGTTCACAAAACCTTCATGCCTTTTATTTTTTGTGAGCTGAAGCTACACCAATATGGGCATTCCAGACAACGGGAAAAATACCAAGAGTAGTATTTGTTTCCAAGAGGTAATTTCTTGTTCCTGGGTCCCTCGGGAATCTTCAGAAAATACTCCTTAAGCCTCCAATTGAACTGTTTAGGGAGGTACAGGTAATTGAAAAAATCCATTCTAACTATGGTCGAACTGTGTTTTAGGGACGGTCTGTGCTGAGGGATTAATAAGCACCATGTCTATGCGTGAGTAGATTTTATGCAGAGGAGAATAATAGGTGATCTCTTTAACCGCGGTGCTTGTGCGCCTCCATGTGGCACTATGGGAGTGTTGTTTCAATAAGCTAAATGGAGTTGTGCAGTGAGAAGATTGAGATCTGACACTGTCGTTTATCACAGGTTAGATAAATATCCTTGCCCAGATTCAGACTGTGTTGAAGTTCCAGCCCAGCACCAGATGACATCTCTTTAAGAACTTTAGAAAGAACTGTAACTGGCTTTCATTAGGCGCATACACAGAAGCTAATAAAGTCAAATTGGTTACATATTCCGGTAATAATTAAATATCTCCATTCTTTATCATGTTACTTATTTAGTAGAGTGAAGGGAAAATGTTTATTTAAAAGGGATAGCCGAAGATAAATATACTTGAATCATCAAGCTTTTGCTCGATAGATTCAGGTGTGACTCGTGCAAAAGGATAATGTTATCGTCATTCTGTTAAAAGTGGATGTAGTAATAGTTATTTTCCTGGGAAAATCTAAGTCTTTGACAATCAACGAGATTAGTCTAATCCATTTTGTTCAAACACAATTATTCATGAAGGCCAATAGCATATAACAATAAGTAATTAAAAACATATTTACCTTAGGAAAAACAACCATAAGTACAATGCATTATGTTCACATATTAGTCATATTAGACAAAGCTTTGATGTAGCACAACTTGAGGGGGAAAGATTCATAGGAAGGGGAAGAATTCCCTCTAGAGTTACCCACCAAGATTTGGGGGCATGGCAGAGCTCGCAAGGGCAAGTGCAACCCATGCAAACATTAGGCCCAGCAACTGTTAGCAACAAATAATGGGTTTTAGGGCTTCAGCAATGCAGGGATTTTAATTATAGTTATTGAATAGTGGGGTTTACCTTCTCTAAATAAAAAGAAAACATTTTCTAAACCTATTAACCTCATAACTTAATAAAACTTTTAGCCAGCGGAAATAATATAAATTGCTTCAAGTCTCACTAGTATGACCGTGGACTATTTCTACGATGTAACAGGCATCCCACCAGAACATGGTGAGGATTTGTCACAGCAGTCAGTGGTAGGAAACATAATTTTCTAAGATCGGAACGAGCAGGCCAGCGTCCCGTATAACAGTGACGGCAGGTAGCATCAGAGAGCTCAATCCCTCTAACTAGAGGGACTGGGACTTTACTTTGGAGCATCGTCCTCAGCAGCCTGGTGGAAGAGCATGCACCATGGAACAGCATGTCAGCAGCACAAGAGGAATGCCAGGCCCCATCGATAGTATGTATCGGATTTAGGAGAAAAGCCAAGTCAGAATATTGGGCGATGTTGACAAAATCAGGTGCAGGGTCACCAGAATGATAGGGCTACAACTTTGCCGGGTGTTTCAGGAAACTGTTAATTTAGGTCTTGTTCATCCATTTATTTATTTTTTGGCTGGAGTCCATATAGGCAAAGGTGATTACTGTTGAAGTGAGACAGGTGAACTCTCTGTGGCAAAGTTGTAGGAGAACATGTAAGGACTTAGGGCTCTATGCAGTAAGCGCCGAAAAAGTGCTCTCGGCAAGTGTTCCCTATAGGCATGATTTTGGTGATTTGCCTGTATGCAATAAGGGCCGAATCCCTGGCGAATCACTGCGAAAGCAAAACGCGGATTAGCCGGTGGCGAAACAGAATGTCTCCCGATAACCTGGCGATACGCCGTTTCTGCCGATATGTGTTTGCAGCAGAGAGAGATCCGCCACTCTCTCTGCGCAAACATCGGCAAAATAAAAATATATAAAAACAATTTTTACTCATAGTGTACATGTGCAGGGGGTCTCCGGAGCTGAACCGCATTGGTTTCAGGTCCGGGGACCCCCTGCTTCCCGATATACAGGCCCCTTTATGAGGTGCCGGTATCCCTCTGCTTTTAAATGTCCCGATCACGTGACCGCGGAATGTAAACAAAGCAGAGGGATACCGTCACCCCCTAAAGGGGCCTGTATCTCGGGAAGCAGGGGTTCCCCGGACCTAAAACCAAAGCGGTTCAGCTCCGGAGACCCTCTGCACATCTACACTATGAGTAAAACACACATATAAATAAACAATCATTCCTTACCTTAGCGGCTATCCGCTATGGTAATTAAGCAGCCTTAATGTATTTTAATAATATTGTGCGGGAGCAGGGGGTCCCCTGAGCTGAACCGCATTGATTTGTGGATCAGGGACCACGTCGCGTCTTGGACGCTATAAAGATGGCGGTGACATTGGCCTCCGATGCCCCATACCGGGGCCTGTAACTCGGGAAGCAGGGGGTCCCTGAGCCACAAATCAACGCGGTTCAGCTCAGGGGACCCCCTGCTCCCGCACAATATTATTAAAATACATTAATGCTGCTTCATTACCATAGCGGCTATCCGCTAAGGCAATGAAGGGGTTAAGGCATAATAGCATGTTTATTGGGGACAATTATCCCCAATAAACATTGCACTAAACAACATATACCCACTGTGCCCCCAACAACCCCTATACCCCCATTACATATATTACATTTTTGTAATGCACAGCAATGATACCACAGGCCGGTGGTGGCCCTCGGGTGTTCCCCGCAGGCCTGCAGTACCAATTCTGTGCCCCCCCCCCCCAAAAAACCAACAACACAAATACTTTACAATAAATACACCCCCCCTAACACATACAGTACAGTACAGTAATGTGCAAAATTACTATTATCCACATATGGATAATAGTGAATGTGCCCATTTAAATACATAAAGAACAATAAATACAATAAATACATATTGCACTCACCCTTGTCCGGCTGCCACAATGAAGGCCATCCTCATCTTCATCACCATCCATGCCTCCTCCAATGTAATGTCCCCTAACCCCTTATTCATCATAGCGGTTATTAACCGCTACAGTCATTAAGGGGTTAACCCACCCTCACCCACCACTCGGGAGGCCTACATACCGTCCCCCACTAACCCCCCACCACGTGAGGACCAACCACCCACACCCAATACCCAGCCGGGAGGCCTACCCACCTAGCCTTGGGGCCAATACCCCCTTCCCCCACCCCCAGTACCCACAATAAAAACCAATACACGGCCCCACAATAACCATCATTATATTTATTAAATACATAACCCACCCCCTGTGCCCCCCCCATAAATACATGATTTATTATTTTACATACAGGGTTAATACCCCAGGCCCATGGGAGTCCCCGGTGGGCCTGACGGGTCACCTCACAGACCTACAGAAGCCCAGCACCATGTTTCAAACAGGGTCTGGAGGCCTACGAGTGGTCCCCGCCAGGCGCCATGGTCCACCAGGTGGTCACTGCGGGTCACCGTGGGCCACAATGGGGTCTCCACGGTAGGCCCGTGGATGTCTGGGGGGCCCCGGGTCACGCCCTCAGGTGTCTGAGGGGCCTCGGGTGGTTCCCACGGGGGTCTGGGGACCCACGGGTGGTCCCTATGGGTCCGCGGTGCCCCCACAGATGTGGGGCCACCGGTTCTTCCCCGCAGGTGTCCCCTGTGGACCCGGCAGCCTGGTACCCGTGAGACGCCCGAGGAGACCGCAGGTGGTCTCCATAGGTCCCCCGCAGACCAAAAGGAACCAACCCTGTATGTAAAAAAAATAAACACCCCCCCACCCTCCCTCCTTTGTCTCCCTTTCTGCACCTGTGACTGACCCCCCGTGTTCCCGTGACACTCCCTCTCACTCCTGAGACTCTTCCCTTTGCTCCTGTGAACCACCCCTCTCCTGCTCCTGTGAACCACCCCTCTCCTGCTCCTGTGACTCCCCCTCCTGTGACTATCCACACTCCCCCATGACTCACCATCTCTACTCCTGTGACTCTCCTCCATACTCCTTTGACTCCCCTTCCCCCTCCTGACACACTCACTCACCCCTTGCTCCAGTGACTCCCCCTTCCCTGTTCCTGCGTTCAAAGAATTGTTTTTTTGTTAAACATACTGAAACAATGCATTGCTTCCAAAAAAATCTATTTCTCACCTAAAATCAATAGCAACATATGTTGCTGTTATTATTCACGTTCTTAGATTGGATGCACATCTCCTCATTCTTTGCAGGGTGCACAAGATGTTCATACAGATCAATGCAATAAGAATGGTTTGTGTCTACTTGCATTCGTCTTTTATGCCAAGAATAACTTGATGGATCATTTTGACACAATCACGGTGCATATAAATGGTCCATACCTGAAGTTTAATATTGCATATCATTTTCATATGTGCGGCATAGAAAACATCCAAACTCCACCTCTACCCCCGGCGTCATAGTTTTACGTCGTGAAAAAGAAGCTGATGCACAAACGGAGACGCTCTAACTTCTTCTGTGTGTCTTTTTTTACAGAAAATTCACTTATAGCCACTCCTTATAGATATTCCCCCATAAGGTAACGCAAGTTTCAGGTGTCCCCAATGCATTTTCACTGTTAAACAGACTTCAAATATATCTCCATCTAAAGTCTGTACTCTCCAGAACATGCGTACATATGTCCATAGTCATAGACATATATACATAAAAATACATACACAGATAAATAAATACATGCGTACAGACATACATACACGGATAAATACATACATGTATACACAGTTGAAGTGGTGTGTGGTCAGTACAAGTGTTAATGGGGTTTATGCAATAAAGTCCAGAGTGGCAGTTTGGGCTGTTTTGGCTGAAAACCCCCCACTGTTTTCCACCGGAAACGACCCGACCAGCCGCTTCTTCTTATTAATAATAATAAGCCCCTAACTCCCCCCCAGCTTGAAGTTCCAGAGATGTCATTACTGTATTCCGGATAACCTTGAAGCGATCCATACTTATGGTAAGCGAAAACATATAGAAATGAATTAAATAATGTATCATATTGGATGTGCATTGTGGCTGCTTTGTTTACTCTAGGCCTACAAGTACCAATCCTCACCGCCAAGACATTGTAACGCCGCTAATTAGAATAAGAGCCTCAAGGTGCTTAGCTGGGGGGTGACATTCCGGAGGTGTGTGTTCCCTGACTTTGACCTCTAGGTTATAGTGTTTCTATGCTAGCAGGAATGGTCGGTTGATATCAGGCAGGAACGTTTTGGGTGTTTCCTGATTGGCTAGGATGGCAGTAACTGTGCAGGTGGGCAGTTTACAAGAGACGGGTGAATGTGTCAAAATTTGAGCCGCAAATTCTTAGCGACTTTTTTAACAGCATTTGATTCGCAAATGGATATTCACAGGTTGTTTGGGAAGTAAAAAATTGGAGCGAATGTTCCAGAAACCGCTATCATTTCCTCTTCACCCTCCATTTTTGCAAATGTCATAACATTTGCCTGCAAATGTTTGTACAATCGATTCGCTCAGAAGTTCCCGAACCCTGAAATACGGGTTTTGTTGGAGAGGTGAGACAGAGAACGTGAGATCAAGAAAGAAGTCCTATTTTATTAGAGTCCCAAGTGCTGAGATACCTGGAATATATGCTAATAGGAGGCATTACGATATACTTTGCATATTCTCTAAGCATATATCTCTGGTGTGTTCTTTTTTTGAGCACAGGTGTCCCTCCACGTTCGGACTCTAGTAAAATAGGACTTCACTGTCTCTCTCCATGAATTGAATGTGCGGTGCCAGCCGGTGGTATTGCATAAACTTGAGCAAAGATACAGTACAGTAGGCGAACGTCACTTTTTAAGCCGAAGATGCGAATATCCGAAGCTGTGAAGCAACGCCACATTCACAGCAAATTCGAAATGTCTGTGAAAAATGTGCCCATCTCTAAAGTCTACGCTAATTGGTCTGGGGAAACGGAATGGGAAAATGTGTAATAAAAAGCTCTGGTCGGGCTGGTGGGCATCTGTAAGGGAATCGAGGAGTTAAACTCCCTTTACAGGGTTGGAGACTGAACTAGGTGTCGGGTTTCCTGCATGTGATGTGTGAAAATCCTGATTGAGCAGGGTGTAAAAGGCAGGAAGTAGCCGCTTTTCAGTGTCCCTGTTGGAGTCTGTTAGAGGAACACAGACAACAGAGCTCCTTCCCGCAGGGATCCAGGCTTGTTGATCAGAGGGTTTTGCCTGGCAAAAGTGGGGAACCAAAAGCCCCACACAGCAGAGAAGCCTGTAAAGAAATAGGGCAAAAGACTTACTGGAAGCAGCAGGACTTCACCGCCTGCATCTTAAGTGCCTGGAGAAATCGGAGACGATGGACCAGACCACACAGATAAGACTTTCTATATTGTTCCCTGGTCTTGGTACTGTTTTATATGTTTTGGGGTTGGTAACCAGCTTAGCTGGAGGCCCAGTTAGAAAAGGCCAGAGCAATGTTTATTTAGTTTCCCTATAGGGAATAGGTGTCTGTTTTATGATTTATGTTTTGCCTTAAAGGGACAGTTTCCCCAATGGTTTAGTTGTTTTTGTGGACAATAAAACCACTCATTATTATGGTTTACCAAGAAATGCATGTGTGGACTCATATCTGTCCTTGCCTACAGGCCGCTCCGTCACAGCATCTCACTTGTCAACCGGGAACTGTTCGGCCAATTCCCTGGTATTCTGAGGCAGAGATGACTAATTCGGAATCATTGAAACAGCAGTCCAGCCAGCCAGGCAGCAGCACCAACTAGCACCGGGAATGCCTGGCTTCAGCTCTTTCCACATAAGCACAGACAGCAAGTATGTTTGACCAGCTACAGCCGCCTGGTCTGGATGCAGCTCAGAGAGGGCAACTTGTCAGGGCAGGACCTGGTGTCCCACTGCTTTTACACCCAGAATGCAACATAAGAGGAGGTCCACAACATCGGCAGGCGCAGCATGTTCTAATCAGTGGGAAGGAAGCAGGAGCACATACACTTCATCTGTCTTGATATCAGGTGTCGCATCAGAACCACTTGGGATGGGACCAGCTGGCTACTCTGGGCAACCTCAACACAGCCAGCAGCATCATTCCTCTCTCAGTTTTCCTCGGGTGTCGGCAGAAGCAGAGGACCAGGTTGGAGATCAGCCTTTTCAGGCTGGAAGGCAGGATATCTCTGGTGCTTCCTCTTCCACCTTAGATGAGGCGCAGTCTACTTCCTCTAATCCAGATTGTCCTTTTGGGGATGTATTGGGTTGCCGTAACTCAGTAGCAGGGTGTTGGCAGCAGCCACCTGCAGCTGAAGTCTCTGCCTCTGTATCTGTAGCGTGAGTTTTCTCTGGACTAGGGGCAATGTGTTGAGTATGCCTGCGGCTGCCTCTGCCATCCAGACGATGCCTCTAAGTCTTCACCTTTCCCTATCAGTAAGGAAAAAATTGGAAGGCTGACTATATTAGTTTGATATGTCTACTTCCATCCAATAAAGAACTTTTTTCTAGAGGGGAAAATAAAAATGAGGATAGATCAGAGGAGGAAAGGTGTAGACCAGTACCCAGGTCCTTTAATAAATGCAGGCATTCTGTATTTATGCCAGTGTCATTGTGAAACGAGTCCCACAAAAATATAGCTCTTTCTTTAAGCATGTGGACGTAATATTAGACATAATATTAGAAGCGTATAAGACATTCAGGGGTTTCTCTTTGTTTGACTACGATGACTAATCTAGGCAAAAGCTAGCAGGCCACACAACTTTGAAGTGGAGTATGAATGACGTGGATTTTGTAGCTTTCATTTAGGATCGCACAGCACCCGGCTCTCTTGTAGTCAGCCTTTGCCTCGCAAAGATCTGCTGTGTTGGCGGGACTCAAGAAGGGTATCGGTTGGGTGCTCAAAGCATCACAATATAAGTGGGTGAATATATATATATATATATATATATATATATATATATATATATATATATATATGTTTAGAATTCTGCGGGACTTTCATTTGGATTCTCTCAATTTACATTCAGGGTTCCCCCCTCTGCCTACCCTCCCCCCATTTGTTCTTGTCCCCTTTAGGCTGTAACGCTTGCGCTGCCCACGAGCAAGACAGGACCCGGTACTGAGGTGGGGAAGTATTGAACCACGCACCCACAGCAGCGGAAGCGTGCCTGGCAGGCTGATTGTCAACGTAGCTGGGTCTGGGTTGGAGAGAGTGGGTTAGTCCAGATACTTGCCGAGGTCTTGGGCAGGAGAGATTAGAATGGTCAAAGTCTGTGTAGCCGTGGTCTGGGTTTGGAGAGGTCCGAATCGTAATAGTCCGTGTAGCCGTGGTCAGGGTTGTAGAAATCAGCAGAGTCGAGGTTAAGCCGGCGTCAGTATCCACAGGAGTTTCCAAGTACAAGCCGGGTCGGTACACGAAGGGGTAGAGAGAAGCACCAGACAGGGAGCAAGGCACAACAGACGTGGAGGCACAAGGCTACAACTAGTTATGCTCACCAACGTAAGACAGGAACTGCAGGATATTTAAAGCACACAAGAACCAGTCACAAGAGGGGTGGAACGGAGGCGCGGCCTCCGCAGAGGCAAGGATTGGCTGCAGGAGACAAGTGGGCTGTAAGTACTTGCCACACAGCTGGGGAGCGGTGCACGACATTTTGGCTAATTAGACATGTTTGAAGCATGTGCTTCCTTCATGGACTGGGTGGTGAGACTTGAAGCAGGCAATAAATCTGTAATCAATTATTTAGATTATTATTTTTATTTGTTGGCCCTAAACAGAGTGGCGTTTACAAACAGGCTTTTTACCTTCTGCTGGTTTTTCAAAACATTTCAGGTTTCAAAAGCAGGGAAAAAACAGTGGTTAGTAGCCGAGGTGAAGATACAAAATACAGCTAAAAAAACAGTTCCCTTCTGCCCCCCCCCCCCTTTTTTTTTACATGTATAGGAGGCAGGGGCTGAAACTTGATGAGGTTGCGGCTTTCTATTGTATGACGGAGGAGTTCTAAATCTCTACAGTATTTTGTTTTCCCTGGAGGGGACCATACCGGCCGGACCTTCCCTGTGAAGTATTTCAAGAATCAGGGGGTCTCCAGAGCTTAAATTAACATGATTCAGCACCAGAGACCCCTTGCTTCCTATAAGTGTAAAAAAAAAGGGGGGGGGGGAAGGGGGATAAAAACAAGTCGGGGGAACTGCCCCTTTAAGGTAGTTGCTGGGCCACCCGGCCTTTGCATTTCAGATTATGCTAATGGAGAGTGTCTTCACCGGCCGGTTTGGCTGCGCTTATAGTGCCGGTGACGTCAAGCTGCTGGGGTCGCTGGAAAAATCAAATTGAGATGACTTCTAGCAATCGCGAACAAACCGTCGCGCTTACTATTAGCGCACACGACGGCGGCAATACATGTGTTTTGACGTGACGTCGCTGGCACTATAAGCGCAGCCTTAGCAGTGACTTCTGCTGGAGTTAAGAACCCCAATCAGGTTCAGGCAGTGAGCATTCTTACAATCGGCGCGCTTACTGACAGGATCCATTTGTCTGTAACATAGATAGGGAACGTTTTACAGACACAACAGTCTCTATTGGTTTTAGGGCCTATTGGAATAGTTATTGGTGTGTAGGTCAATGGCCAACTATATGGCCCTAACAAAAACATGGTTCTGTTAGTACTATTCGCTATCATAGTAACGGTTGAAGTTTGGTGTCAGCTTTCCAAGGTAAACGAGTCCTAATTAGTTCTGATAAGCTTGGTTGCCATTAACAACTTATCAGCAATTTCACGTCCTGTTATAAGGTTTATAAGACATTTGATTCTCCGCTGTTTGTACCTTTAACATGTGATTTAAATCGAGACATATACTTGGGGAGATTAATCTGCTTGCTGACAACAACTTGTTGGGGTGGCAGGCACAACACAGGGACAGATAAGGTTGCAGATGTCCCCCATTTCTTTGCGAATTAGTATCACCTATATAGCATACAGAACCACAATAAGCTCATATTGAACCCCCAAAATAACCACAATATATATATGCGTATAGGTGTCAAAGAAGAGTGCTACTGAGCATGGCAATATATATTTAAAACCAGAGACAGAACATGAAACACAGACAGAGCTCAGTGCTACATCCATTAACACAGATACACGATACAGCGCCTATATATATATATATATATATATATATATATATATATATATATATATATATATATATAATCAAAAATAAATAGATGATACCGTTCTGTGGCTAACGAAATGTTTATTGTGGAGCTTTCGAGATACACTGATCTCTTTCCGGCGATGTTACAATGATGAAGCAAAAGGTATACTTAAAAACAGTGTCTCTTGGAATGTTATCTGTGCTGTTCCTTCCCCAGTGTGGATGTGTTTTATGGCTAGAGGTGTCAAAAGGTTAATGAAAGCAAGTGAAGAAAGAGTGTGTATGGTATCAGTGTGAAAAAAAAGAATGAGAGCCCACAGTATATACAGTGCTTACACAAGGTGTGTGTGGAGTGGGAGTGGATATAAATGGTGTGGGTGGGTGTGGAAATGTGAGAGTTTGTAGCACAACTAAAAGGTGGTGGGTACTTAGTGGTCCCTATGGTGTATAGGGATGGAAAAAAAAAGGAGATTAGTAGGGTGAGAGACAGCTGTGTGTGCATACATATAGCACAGTATGTACAGACATGGCCTTTAGCACTCATGGGACGAGAGTTCATGCGACAGGGTACCTTTGGTGGTCACATATAACCCACACCTAGGAGCCCTACGCAAGATCGCCAGGAAACTACAAACCATCCTCCAGGAAGATACAAGACTGCAACAGGTCTTCCTGTAAGCACCCTTATATCATACGACAACCCCATATTCTCAAGAATATTATGGTGAGGAGTAAAGTATTCAGCAGTACACTGAATGCGAGACAAGACCATGCCAGGACACAAGATGCAAAACCTGCGCAATGTCCACACAGCGGGACACAATACAAAATACCACACAGGAATCGGGAAATACAAAATCAGAGGAAGGTTCACCTGTTCTTCCAGCAATGTCGTGTACCTCATCATGTGCATGAAATGCCCAGGGGGCTGGCTACATAGGTGAGGACAGGGCAGGGGCTAAACAAGAGAATGAACCTGCATCGCCACATCACACCGCGGTACAAGAGACAGTCCTGTTGGCGAACATTCTCTGACTCTGGCAAAAAGATGAACGATCTGAGGGTTGCCATACTCAAAGGTAATCTAAAACCCAAAAAAGAGAGACGGTTACATGAATACAAATTTATGCAAACTGTTCGGGACACTTAGCAGTGGCCTAAACAGAGATCGAAATTTTATGAGTCATTATGACACTAGTGAACTCTCGTCCATGAGCGCTAAAGGACATGTCTGTACATACTGTGCTATATGTATGCACACTGCTGCCTCTCACACATACTAATACTCCTTGTTTTTCCATCCCTATACACCAATAGGGACCACTAAGTATCCACACACACTTTTAGTTGTGCTACAAACTCTCACATTTCCACACCCACCCACACCATTTATATCCACTCCCACTCCACACACACCTTGTGTAAAGCACTGTATATACTGTGGGCTCTCCATTCATTTTTATTCACACTGATACACATACACACTCTTTCTTCACTTGCTTTCATTAACCTTTTGACACCTCTAGCCATAAAACACATCCACACCGGGGAAGGAACAGCACAGATAACATTCCAAGAGACACTGTTTTTAAGTATACCTTTTGCTTCATTCATTGTAGCATCGCCGGAAGAAGAGATCAGTGTATCTCGAAAGCTCGCACAAATAAAAGCATTTCGTTAGCCACAGAACGGTATCATCTATTTATTTTGTAAGCCCTTGAGCCGCTCCAAGGCAGCCCACATCTCAAGGGTCCTAACACTAAAATAAATTCTTAATAACCTGTACATTACCAGGAAGAATGATTTATAATAAATCTGTCAAGGGAGAATGCATTTTGTCCTATTAAAGCAAAATTGTAGCTATACTCACCCCAGGGATATCCGTTTGGGGTAGCCATACTTTTAAAAATTTAGTGCCAGAGTCGTTGACAAACTCGACAACTTTTCCATCCGGCAGACAAACCAAATTCTGTTCCGAATCTTGGGAATGTTTGGAATCTCCAACTGTTTCCATAATGCTGCGATCTCGCACCTAGTTGCTGTTGCAAAATGTGCGATTAACTTACTTTCAAACCTGGAAATGCCTGGTAGTTTTCTGTTTAATGGAGACAGGCATGGGTCTAATGGAATGGTGAGGCCCAAGATCCTCTGTAGCCAATCTCTTATTTTTTCCCCAAAGTGGTGCAATCTGAGGGCAGGGCCACAGCATATGTAACATGTCTGCCACCTCTCCACATTGTTTTTGTCACAACGGGAAGTAACCTACGACAAATTTTGATATTTTTAGTGGTGTAAGATAAGTGGTATGAGATACCCTCTCATCATTACCTTTATATTAGTTCACCCTTAACGTCGTACAAATTGAGCTTTTGGCTACCAAAACAAAAATCTCATCCCACTCTTCTTCCTCCATGAGTTCCCCTAGGTCTGCTTCCCACTGAGACATATACTTCATTTTTCGGGAGTACTAAGGGCTAGAACAGGTCACTTCCTTATACATTTGAAATGTAAGTCTGTTAGTGTCTCTTTCTAAAATACAGAGCTTTTTAAAATTTGTTAATGGGGGCCGGGAGCTAAATTTGTTATAAAATGCTCTTATCTGGAGGTATGTAGGGAATTTAGAATGTGGTACTATATGTCTTTTCTGACCTAATTTGTTTTAATGTTATTTTTACCCTCCAGATCGTTCAATCTCGTAATGCCTTGCTGCCTCCAAATTGTAAAATCTTTACTATCCATCCCTGAAGCAAACTCCGGATTGTCCAATAGGGGGGCCATCAATGATTTTTTTAGTGGTTAGAGCACATCTAAATTTTGCGGCTTCCCAGATTGATAAGAAATTGGTCATTGAGGAGAGTGGTTTAAAGTCAATTTTGACTTTCAATTTTGGTAACCAAATTAGATTGTGTTATTATAACGGAGAGCAGAATTATTTTTCCACTTCTACCCATAGGGTCTATATGCCATTGAGTAATTTGCCTAATTGGGCCGCTTTGTAATAGGACAACAAGCAAGGTACTGCTAAGCCACCCGCCAATGTCGGTCGACCCATGATCCCCTTCTTTACCCTTGTTTTTTTGTAGTTCCAAATGAATTTAGATCGGAGGGAAATTATATCTCTACATACGACCGGCACTGGAAGAGTTTGAAAGAGTTTGAAATAGATACCGAGGGAGCAAATTCATTTTAATGCAATGGATTCTACCAATCCACGATATGTTATACGTGGACCAGACTCGAATGTCTTCCTTTAGAGTCTGCAGCAATTTGGGAAAGTTCGCCTTATATAAAGATTTATAGTTGTTTGTAAGATGTATTCCCAGGTATTTACTGTAATAACCTTGTGTTGCCACGTAAAGTTGAAATTTATTGCTATGCGTTTTTCCATGTCATTTGGTAGGTTTATGTTTAATGCCTCGGATTTTGCATGATTGATTTTAAAGCCTGAGATCCTGTTGAATCTCTCTAGTAGACTAAATAGATTAGGGAGGGAGGTCAGAGGCCTGGACAACATCAAAACTATATCATCCGCATAGAGAGCCACTTTATGCGTTTTGGTTTTTAATTTGAATCCCCGATATATCCGGGTTTTTCCAAATCTTGGCCGCTAATGGTTCCATACTTAAGGCAAATAATAATGGAGAGAGCGGACAACCCTGTCTCGTACTACTTTTGATATGAAAAAATTCGGAGTGAATAACCCATGCCACCGGTTTATTATACAATTCTGCAATCGCCATTAATATTCTATACCCAAAGCCAAACGCCCCAAGCGTGGTATTTATGTATGGTCAGTCTATCCTGTCAAATGCTTTTTCAGCATCTAGACTGAGCACCATTGAATGGATCTTTTTAGTGTTAGCCAATTCAATCAAATCGATTAATTCTTCTCGTATTATCAGCTGCTTGCCTTCCTTTTATGAATCTAACTTGGTCAGGGTAAATCAGTCTAGGCAGGATATGACTTAACCTATTAGCTATCAATTTGGAATCAATTTTGATATCTGTATTTATTAGAGAAATGGGTCTATAGCTTTTACAAATCGTTGGATCTTTGCCCTGTTTATATATAAGAGAAATGGATCTAACAATTTATCAAATTTTTTATAATATAAATTGGAGAACCAATCGGGCCCGGTGCTTCAGATGGCTTTAGTTGTTTAATCACCTGCATTAATTCCTCTATCATGAAATACCTTGTTAAACCTTTGTTGTCCTCCCTGCTCAGTCTAGGAAAATCCCTTAAGGCCTGTCTCGTGTTTGCGTTATGAGTAACCTTATCTCTGTACTAGAGATTCTCATAGTATTTCTTAAATTCTTCTACAATTAATTTAGGGTTAGATGTTACAATTCCTGATTTGAGTCTAATAGTTTGTATATTGTAATTTAGTTGCTTATTTCTAATTTTGTTAGCTTGAAGTGTATCTGGCTTGTTTGCTTTCTCAAAAAATGTCCTCTTTGACCAACTCAAGGCATTCTCAATGTGTAAACACAGAGACCACTTGCAGCTACAACAAATAGTACATGGGGGAGCAAGGAAACCTCACACAGTCCCGTATATAGTATCAATGTTGTAATACATCTGGATAAACAGTTGCAGTTTTGTAGCAGGTGTAAGAAAAATGTAGCACTGGATCCACGTGGAATGAGGAGATAAAGGCAGACAGGGTAGGGAAGAGCGGACAATATAATGAGAACTGGTAGGAATATCCACTACAGAGAAAAAGCAGTTTACCTCTGTATCCCCGATACTTGTATTTTGTGTATGAAGCCCCAAATCCATTAATATATCAATCAATTGGTCTCTACATATGCACAAACACATTGTGTTCTGAATATAACTTTACCATGTTCTATTGAACATCTCATGGTTTATATTTACATGAGGTTGTTCATTTTAATTAAGATACATAGTTACAACAATTTGTTTGAATGAACTCGTTTTCTTATTACTTTATATTTGGTTATTCTTATTTGATTATTTATTATTATTTAGATCTTGGTTTAATCAAAACCTATTCATCTCTTTGTCAATTGTTTAAAAATATGTATAATCAATGCAGCTGAGATCTTATGAACTAGCGATCATCTCAACATCATAGCTATCACTTTAAGTCTATAACACATAATGTTCCACTCAATATACTATGGAACATCATGAGAATTGATAGACCAAGAGTTGGACTTATTTAATATCTCTGTCCACCCATTCAATTAAATTCATATTTTGATATACTTAGTCTATTTGTGGAGAATAACTATCTATACAGCACTGATGACCGTCCGGTTTGTGTGTTTCAACCCCCCTTTTTGTGTATACACATATATACTATGAGACACCTATTCAGATTTTTTCATATGAAGTGATAATGTTGCCTGTATGCTGCATTGTATGCCATTATATGTCTTAATACATCTACTGCTATCAGGTGTGTTTGAGTTCCTAGGAGGGGCTATATAACTCTGTTTCAAGTTTGCCCCAACCGTACTCCTTGAGAAAGGGCTGTATAGCCCGAAACGCGTGGGAGAATTTTCCCGTTCTGTTCTTAGTGCGTTTTATGTTTTTTAATATGTAACACAATAAAAGTTTTTTATTTTTGTATCCACCCGGTGAGTTGATTGGTGCTTTGTACTCGAATTGGCTGTTCAACCAATCTTTTTCCTGCTCAAGGCATTCTCAGCCTGGGAGGTTAGGAGCATATTAGGCCCTATTCTAATATCCTTTAGCTTTTTTAACGTGTCTGTTCTGCCATAACTTTGGTGAAGGTCAGAAAGTTCTGCCAGTTTTGCTTTCAGTTGAACAATTTTTGCTGCTTTTGCTTTTTTCCTTCCTGCAGCAATACTAATAAAGGAACCTCTAAGGCTTAAGGTCCCACTGCACGCACCGGCGCGCCCGCATTGCGTCCTGGCAGCGTGTGCACGGCGCTTCACTGCTGTCTGCAGGTAGCTGTTTTGCGTGCGGGGGCGTGGCCAAAATGGGTCGGGTGGGTGTGGCCAAGACAGGGGGGGGCGTGTGTGTGTTATTTACCTCAAACCCGGTTATGATTCTCCAAGAGCACACCTCACAACTCGGCTCACCCTAACTTAACTTCCTCAAAAGATAATAGTTTAAGAGCTACAGTATGGAAAATCAGGAGGGAACTTGGACAACATGGATCCACCCCCCTGCCGGCGATCTCCCCTCTTCATTGGCTCCCTGGCGCACCACGTGATGCGTTGCCGCACGGGAACACCATCCTGTTGTAGCCCCTGCTGGCTGACGCGTCACAGTGTGCCAGGAAGCGAGGAGGGATCGGGGACAGCCAGGAAGAATGTAAGGAGCTGGTGGGAGGCGCGCATGCAGTCATGTGTGCCGCCAACTCCAGCGGTGACCTGGCCTAAGTGTTGCTTTATGGGCTTCCCATAGTGTGCTTTGGGAATCAACACTGCCCTGATTAATAATAAAGAATTGCTCTATCTCATTGCTAATTGTTTGAGTTATCTCCGAGACCTTAATAACTGATGCATTTCATTTCCAGTTTGCTCCAGGTCTGCCTAGGTTCAGTTGAGTACACCTTAGTTCTACAGGCAATGTTTTTTTTATAGGCAGTTAATGAAAGGTTATTGTGAAGGTAATGGGTTTTATTTAGAGTTAGCTTTTCCGTGTCCTTTCTTGTGCATCGTGCATAAGCAAAGTGCTGTCTGCAAGGTTTGATGCTTTTGTAATATGATTCTTTCTGAAACCGATGTAAATATTATTATTAGGAGATCAAGTGAGGTGAGAGGATTTGGTTGCAGATTTTCGCCCTGCCAGGTATCACTATGTGTCCAGTTCTAGCAGTGCAGAATTTGTTTAGGATTAGACCAATGCGTAGGATCATGATGGTATCCCGTTATCTAAATATTAGTGTGTTGAAGTATTTAGAGGAGTTGGAAATTGTGGGTAAGACAGGCTGCGAGTCTGTGATAAAGGGAATCGGGAGATGGGAATCTAACCGTTTTGAACTTCTTATACGTCCAGATTTAATTTGCAATTAAAGTCTTCCCTGTTTTGTTCCAGGGTGGCCTAAGAAATCGTTATGGCTATGGGGGCACTCCTCTTCTGGGAAGGTAGGAGAGCGCCTTATAGTAACAATTTAGGTCTTTCAGGTGGCAGTTTTGTGGTTTATTGGTTAGACCAGGGGGGCGCAAACTTTTTTCCCTGCGCCCCCCTGCCGGCTGTACCCTCACTCCCGCGCCCCCCCCCCCCCAACCCCAACTTACCCGCGCTCCGGCGTAATGACGTCACGTTGCCATAGCACGTGACGTCACATGACCTCGACGCTGCGTTGCCATGGCGACGCAGAGAGGAAGCCGCCGGAGCCACGGTAAGTTAGGTTTACAGAGGCGCTGCAGCTCCCCCAGCACTTAATTTAAGTGCCTTCGGGAAGCGCGCGGGGCCTCTGTCAACCCCGCACCCCCCCGTCGGCAGTCTCGCGCCCCACAGTTTGCGCACCGCTGGGTTAGACCACAGTGGTTTGAGGTACAGTACAGCTAAGTACGTTTAGGTTTGGCTCCCTTCCTGTTATTTCCTTCAATACTGATAGGAATGATTTGGAAAAAGTGCAAACCTTAGAATTAATACAATTACTAAAGAGGAATTTAGCACAGACAGATCTTTCTTTGCCTGGTGCTATTTGGGTTAGGTTTGAGCTGGTGCCATGACTTAAATGGTTTGCTGTTGAGGAACTGAAACCTTTGGAATGTAGCAGGCAGAAATTAAATAAAGCAGTGGCGAACTTTGTTAGTAATATGGCACATATGAGCGTAGATATACACTCCCCCGCTCTGCCTATTACCAAAGAATAGGGGTGCACAAGGGTAAATATGTAAATATGTACCAAGTCTGGTGCTTTCTCTACAATTCTAGTCTCACTATAGTATACTGTAATAACATTCAGGTGAGTGCACTTCCAAGGGGTACTTTAGTGGAGGGATAACACAATATTTGCGCAGACCTCTCCACTCTTTTTCTGTCTATATAAAAGGTGGTGGTAAAGGCCTAGTACATTTATCATACATACTGTAGGTCGAGACATTTTCAGCTAGGGTATTTAGGACGACATTGAGTCAGCTGTATTATTTTTGGGAGGTCGCAAGTGGTCTAAGCAATGGCAGTGGTTTCTGGTTACATTTGGTTTTAGAGAAAAAGGAGAAACTGGTGCACAGCTGTGCGCAAGTTTCTCCTTTTTCTCCAATACAAGCAACTCTACTTGGCTGCACGCAAGCCAGGACACAAAGGATTGAGGCGTATCTGTGAGTACAATTGATTTCTTTTACTTTCTCATCATTGTATGCTGTAAGTCCAGGGACCATCCCAATGAGGATTTGACAGGGGTCATCACCACTAGCATTAACCTTCAGGGGCATGCTGGCCCCTCTGGGGACGTCTCATCATCATATTCCTCACTAGCCCCATTTACTATATCTCCTGAAATTATACTACAATATGAACTGTATGGATCCAGCGCCGGAGCGCATTAATCACTCATTGTTTCTTTAAATTTGGTTTTAAAATGGTTGTGTAATGATATTTTTATTAATGGTTTAATGTTACAGTTAGGCCCCTAGCCGGGTGGCATCTGATTATGCATGTCTTAGCTAAGAGGCAGGAGGTGGAATTAAAAGGATGGTTTATGGAATGTTTGAGTTGTTACCTGTACTTGTTATGTCTCAGTGTTTTATACATTTATGAAATCTGTGACCACACAAACACACTGTTTGTTATGGGTGGAAGGTATGTGTACCCTACACCCTGCATCTAATTACCATGTGTACAGGACAGGACACAGAGTCTTGCCAGGGAGAGTCTGAGCCGAGAGCTGGACATGACGTAGCCTTATCTGTGCTCATGTTTCGCTGATTTGATTTTAACAACATAGGCCTAGATTACACTGAGGAGGTGCTGGAATCCAGTGCACTAATGTAGCCTCTGCTTGTATGTTACATGGAATGTTACAGGCACAATGAAGAGCTCCCAGTCGGTATGAAGGTGTCCTGTGTATCACATCACCAAATCTTAGCAGCCTCACAGAGGTTCCTGCAATCTCCCCAGTTATGTATCATAGCAGATCCTATATGTGATGAACACCGGGTGTTAGTTTGAATGGGAAGAACAAATCCGTTAATTTCATCACAGTAAATAGTGTAATTTCTTCCAGGGCTGTTTTATTTAACAAAGTTTGATTTCAATACCATGCACAATGAATATAAATGTGGAGCTGAAGTCTGAGAAAGAAAGTGCAGGTCTAACGGCCTGACCTGTTTAGGGAGTTAAATCTGATTTGATTTACACTTTTTTTTTCTTACAAACTTCAGACACTTTGGCTTCGTTTATAGTGCATGGAGTCGCACGCGTCTGTCGCTTCAGCGATCCCTGCACTCTGATCGGGAGGCGGTTCTGTCACGTCACCAGGCTGGTTCGCCCTTATTGGCTGAACCACTCACATAACGCAGCCATGACGTGACCGTCGCACAAAAAAACAAAATTATTTGTCGGTTCAAAATTCTGCTGCGCGCACGATGGCCGGCCCGATAGAGCTACTGTATTTTGTTTGCGCCGTTGCCTGCACTATAATCTTCGTCTTAAAAGTATTTTTAAATAATTGTGTTAAGTGACACTGTAACAATGAGATCACTGAGGTTGTGCAGGTGTGTGTGTGTGTTACAAGTTTATCCTTTTGCTGTATTGTCCGGTATTGTGCTTCAACAGTGGACTGCAGCCAGCACCCACAAAGATGGCCACTACCTAGACCTGGTTTTCACTAAAAACTTTTCTCTCTCCGATTTCTCCATTTCTCCTTTTCCTCTCTCTGACCATCACCCCATCTCATTTTCTCTCTCTCACTTCTCCCCTTCTCCACCTCCATCTACCCCTCGTCTCTGCAGAGACCTGCGCTCTATTAACCTACAAGCTTTTGAGTCCACTTTACGCTCTTCCCTCTCATCTCTTAGTTCTGCTGCAGACCCTGACAACCTGGACAGGAAATACAACTCTGCCCTATCCTCCTCTCTTTATCTACATGCCCCACTTTCTCTCTGCCGTTATCGCCCTTTGGTCCCCAGTCCCTGGCTAAATTCCCACACGCGCATGCTGTGTTCCTGCACTCGTTCCTCTGAACGCCTCTGGAGGAAATCTCACACTCTCGCAGACTTCCTTCACTACAAATTTATGCTATCCTGTTTCAACTCTGACATCTCTCAAGCTAAACAAACCTACTTTTCTTCACTAATCAACACGCACAAGTCTAATCCACGCCGACTCTTCTCTTTCTTTGACTCCCTACTCAGACCACCCTCTGATGCCTGTTCTTCTTCCTCGATCTCACCTCACCTTTGCCGACTATTTCAAGGAAAAGGTGGAATCCATACGTCAGGCCATCTCCTCTGTATCCTCCTCCCATCCTACACCTCTTCTTAACTCTCCTTCTGCATTCCTTGACTCTTTATCCGCTGTCACAGAGGAGGATGTGTCGTTGCTGATCTCCTCTTCTCCTTCTACCACCTTCCCTCTTGACCCTATTCCCTCCTAAAACCTCTTGCTCCTACTATAATCCCTACGCTCACACACATTTTTAACTCCTCCCTCTACTCTGGTACCTTTTCCTCTTCATTCAAACATGCAACAGTTATACCATTACTCAAAAACAGCAAGCTACAGGTCCCTATAGTAGCTGTCTTTCTAACAATCGACCTGTCTCCCTCCCGCCTTTTGCCTCTAAACTCCTTGAACATCTTGTATTCTCTCGCTTGCTCCATTTTCTCAACACCTATTCTCTCCTAGACCCTCTACAATCTGGCTTCCGCACTGTTCACTCCACTGAAACAGCCCTCAGTAAAATAACTAATGACCTCCATGCTGCCAAAGACAGAGGTCATTACACTCTGCTCATATTACTTGACCTCTCTGCAGCATTTGAAACTGTGGACCACCCTCTTCTCCTTCACATTCCCCATACTCTTGGCATTCGTAACAAAGCTCTATCCTGGATCTCCTCTTACCTCTCCCATCGTACTTTCAGTGTCTCTTCTGCCAACACCTCCTCCTCCTTCTCTATCGACCACTCTGTGGGGGTACCCCAGGGCTCTGTCATGGGACCCCTTCTCTTTTCTATTTACACTCTCTAGGTGACCTAATCACATCTCTTGGGTTCAAATATTACCTCTATGCTGATGACATACAAATTGACTTATCTACCGCTGACTTTACACCTGCTGTACAGACTAAAGTTTCTGAATGTCTCTCTGCTATATCATCCTGGATGGCTCTCCGCCGATTCGACTTAAACTTATCATGGCAAAAACAGAGCTCCTCATACTTTCTCCCAAAGCTGGCCCTATTTCCTCCCACATGTAACACACTCCCCCCCCCCCCAATCGCAGATAGGGACCCTGTGGGGAAATCTACATTTATTACCAGGTGGGGTGCAATACCTGTTAGGCTCGCAGGAGGGCTGAGCCTCCGCCAGTGAGAGCCTGGGGTGTATCCTGGAATGTACTTAGATAGACAGCGCCTCCACTTGTGCAGGATCCTAGAGTATAGAATAACCCCTGACACAGGGCCTCATACACAGTAACCACATACAACAAAATATATATAAACAGTTTACTGTATATGCAGAACAGAATCATAACATATCATCAACAGTACATTAGTGTCACCCTGTAACACTGACCTCCTAGGGCCATAACCCCTTACCAGGTACCCAAGAGTCCCACAACCCCACCCCTTAGGCGTGATCAGCGCCGTACTAGATGAGGTGTAAAGTTGGTGCACTTGGTGACTGATACCTGCCCGGGGCTCCTGCACCCGGGTACAGCAGAACAACAGGAAGAGGATCCGTCTGCGTTCAGCTCCGAAGCATCAACGATGGCGTCCTCCTCCAAATAGGGTGGTTTCCCACTGAATGATCACAACATATAGATAGTCTCTAATCTGTAGTGAGATAGGTCTGGTCCCAGACCTCACTTGTCAGGGCCGCGCAGCACTGCAGCTGTATCCCTGAACTAACCCACCTAAAGGGACAAAGTCCCTAACTGTAGGGGTCTTCCCTAAAGTAGCCACGAGCTAGGATGAGTCAGGCCTAGGGGGTAACAGGGCCTAGTGCAGGAGCCACTTGCTCCCTGCACACACAACCTCCCCCTACCTTGTCCCAGCACTAGGAGAGGAGACTCCCAGCTGGGAAAAAGTGCCTTGCACTGCTGCCTTGGAAATCACCAAAAGAATAGCTGATGCTGCTGGTACACTTAAAAGTATTTATTGTTAGCTGGACATATACAAAAAATAGCAAGCACCTCACGGAGGGACACTCTGACGCGTTTCGTGCGCTACCGGCACTTTGTCCCAGCACCGACTGACTTCTTCTTACCTGCGCGCAAAATGTATCCTTCTGCAGCAGGAGAATCTGGCTCTTCCATTGGCTCCCTGGCGTCACGTGGTTAGCAGCCCCAGGGGCTGCTGAGAGTTGTAGTTCCCCATTGAGCCTTCTATCATTGGGGCCGCGTGCGCGATCTGCAATGAGCATGGGCGAGCTTGTAATAGCCGCCGCTACTCTTATCTGCGCATGGGCGACTTTGTAATGGCCGCCGCGTCACGCGATCTCCTGCGCATGCGCGAACACTTGGGCCAACCGCAATATGGCCGCCGTAAGACCTGGGGCTATACTGCGCATGCGCGAGCTCCCGCGCATGCGTGAATGCATTAAAGCTGCCCCCCCCTCACAGTGTGTCCTATCTGACCCATAATCTACTGATGGGAAGCAGCAGGCTTAAGCACAGCTCACGGTCCGGACACCGCTCACGGTCCGGACACCGCTCACGGTCCGGACACAGCTCACGGTCCGGACACCGCTCACGGTCCGGACACCGCTCATGGTCCGGACACCGATCATGGTCCGGACACCGCTCACGGTCCGGACACCGCTCACGGTCCGGACACCGCTCACGGTCCGGACACCGCTCATGGTCCGGACACCGCTCACGGTCCGGACACAGCTCACGGTCCGGACACCGCTCACGATCCAGACACCGCTCACCGTCCGGACAAGACATTGACCACAGCTCACAGACCGGACACAGGAGAGGAACCCAACTTGATGCCTCTCCCCTAGGCTGTGTAAAACTTTGTATCAAGTCTTTTAAGATGGATTATTTAGCCCTTGGTTGCTTGGCCCTTGAGTTATTTATAAAAGTGCAGAACTGAGTGCATCTTACAGGAACCAAAGCAATGATTCTTAGTCTCGACGCAGAAAAAGCGTTCGACAGAATCAAATGGTCCTTCTTAGATCAAACAATGCTGAAGTTCGGTTTCTGTGGTCCCTTCCTGGAGGGGATTAGAGCCCTCTACCAAAACCCAACAGCATATGTTAAAATTTCGGGTTGCTATTCGGACCCAAGCACGATCAGAAACGGGACCAGACAGGGTTGCCCACTCTCCCCATGGCTATTCGCCCTAACAATCGAACCGCTAGCAGCCAAAATAAGAGAAGAAAAAAGCATTGAGATTAGAATTGCCGAAAAAGAATACAAAATCTCTCTGTTTGCCGATGATGTGATTCTGGCCCTCACGGACCCCTATATCTCCCTCCCAATCTTCAAAGATTATTGCATCAATTTGGCACGGTTTCTGACTATAAAGTTAACATGGATAAGTCAGAAGCCCTCAACGTATCCCTCCCAGACCTGGCGTGGAAACTCCTACAATCTAATTATAAATATAAGTGGAGTACCACTCACATTAAATACCTCAGAGTTAAAATCTCAAGCACCTATGGTTCCCTATACCAATACAACTATCCCCCCTTGTTTGACAAAATCAAAAAAGACCTGGAAACATGGAAAAAGCTCCAAATTTCCTGGTTCAGAAGAATAGCTTTAATTAAAATGAATGTCCTCCCGAGACTACTCTATTCCTTCCAAACCCTCCCTGTAACCATCCCACTAGCAGCCCTGAAAAATATCCAGGCCCTTATGTTTCAATTTATCTGGAACAATAGGAGCCCGAGGATCCCAAGATCAGTGATGCGCTCCCCAAAAACAAGGGAAGGCCTGGGGGTACCTGACGTGGTCAGATACTATCTTGCGGCTCAGCTGAAGCAGGCTGTAGTTTGGAATTACGACCCGGCCACCATCTGCTGGCTAGCAATTGAATCACATCATGCGGCTCCCACCCCTCTCCAGGTTCAACTATGGTCCTCGGGAGGAAGGGAGGGCCGCAGAGGTTTGATCTAGGGGCAATGAGATGCACATGGGACGTCTGGCTCAAAAGCAAAGGGAAGTATGGCCTGTTAGCTACCCCGTCCCAACTCGCCCCTATCTTTGGAAACCCACACTTCCCACCTGGGTGTTCTAAAGGACAATTTGACCAATTCCAAGGTCTTGGTATAAGGTTGGTTGCCGATCTGCTGAAGAAAGAGGAGATCCTCTCCTTCCAGGAACTTCGAGACAAATACTAATCCCAAGATCTCCATTTGTTCAAGTTCCTGCAAATTAGGCACTTTCTACTATCACTCTCCCCAAATTCCAAATTCCCCTCATTAACCAGATTTGAGTCTCTATGCAGCAAAGGTATCTATCAGAGAGGTCTGATTTCGGAGATCCATAGGGAGATGGAGTCGGCCCCCGACCCACCACTATATGCAAAAAATGGTCCGAGGACCTCAACATACCAATAGATATGGACGAGTGGGAGGATATCTGGGAGTTGGCCGCAAAGACTTCAATTTGTACAGTGACAAAAGAAAATATCTATAAAATTTTATTCCAGTGGTAACTGACCCCTAGGCTGAGCAAGATCTTCCCCGGCACACTAGATCTGTGCTGGAGGGGATGTGGTCAATAGGGCGACATGGCCCACATTTGGTGGTCATGTCCAGAGATCCAGAGGTACTGGACTATGATCCAGACACTCCTTCAAGAGACCACGGGGCTTCTTTTCCCCCGGGATCCCCTGACCTTTGTGCTGAGCAGACCTATCGTTGACCTTCCCCCCCCTATGTGCAGACTGGTAACATCCATTCTAACTGCAGCCAGATGCTCAATTGCCGCGGCCTGGAAGCAGACTAAGGCCCCCACGAGAAGCACTGTAATAAGAAGGATAGACGAAGTAATGTCCATGGAAAAACTCACAGCCATGCTCCACAAAAAAATGCCACAGTTCTGGAACACGTGGGATCCCTGGAGTGGGCCACAAGGTCTAGGCCTGAATTAGGCCTGAAATAAGCAGACCCAGGCGGAGGAGAAGGTCGGAGACCCCCCCTGAAATCCCTTCCCCTTCCCCTCCCCCCCCATGTTTGTCTGCCTCTCCCTCTCCCCTGATCTCCTCTCCCCCCCCCCTTTTCTTTTTCCCTCCCCTCTTATTAACACATACTCTATTGGCCAACACCCTGTTAAAACCAAATAAGAAATGATGTCATGTGCCTATGACACCACTGTATTCATGTTTGTATTTGTTGCTGCCAATAAAAAGATTGATACAAAAAAAAAAAGTGCAGAACTGGAGAAAAACAGCACCAGGTTTATCTAAGAAAAATTCCAATGCCCGTTATATCTTCCAGTCTATCACATTCAGAGCTATTTTATTTATTCATTTTTTGCGGGAGTTTTGTACGAGGAGATTTTTTTCAATAATATGTTATAAATAAGTTATTTATATCTGGAGTCTGATAAATGCAGAGTGGGCTCGTGAGATGGGGGGTGGGGGGCGTGCAGGAGGATGTCTGGATCAGAAACAAGTAATTGTAACAAACTCTCCAGAATTACACACACACACAGACTGTTGGATACGTACCAAAGACACAGTTACCACAGCAACTGAGCCCGTGATAGGGATGGCTCCGGGGGAGAGGAGGAGCGTAAAGTTATATTTAGCTCATGGGATACTCGGTAATCAGACAAGACTGGCACGTTCCATTTAGGATGCAGTGTGTGAGTAAAGAGTACAGGTCCAGATATAGCCCCATGCTTATGGTACTGGTGGATGAATACTGGGGAAGGGGGTCTCCTGATTTTATTCTTATCTATAAAAAATTGGAAGCTTTGAGTTAGCAAGAATCAGGGGCGCAGAGCCACACTAGCGCATGGCCTCAAAGGGGGTAACTATTATATTTGGACGCCGGTTTGTATTGTAATATCATGGAGCTGACCCAGTGTGTAAGTGGAGCAGAGGATGGGGTCGTACTAACCTAAATATAACCCCTGGTCCCCTTTCAGCTATAAAGGCTTAGCATGCCTTCCTCTCGATTTTACTTCAGCTTCAAATTGAAAACAACACAGTTTTTTGTGGAAGTAACATTAGGTCACAGCTTTATTTATTATTTAACAATATAGCAAAAAACTGTCAGCCAGCTGCTAGTCCATGTGTGCAGACGACCCCATGTGTCCTGCAAATAGTATGGCGGGGAGACCCTTATGCCGCTTGTCTCGCACTGCCCAGCTCGGGAATGCTCCACTCTCAGTTCCCCCTTTTGGGAGGCTGGGCCTAACCGCATAAATTGACACCCAGCTTTCACACTGCCGGCCCGACTGTATAAGGCCTCAGATATAGTAGTCGCGCACGACGGAGCGAATGGCATCGCGCGCGCCTGTACCTGGAGCGATCCGTGGCCTGTAGGCTTTTTATGATGTGGGAGGCGGGGCGTGAGCGGTTTGTTCACCCTCAATGGCTGAACCGTGCATGTGACCCAGCCGTCACGCGACCAAATAAAAATCTTTTCTCAGCTGAAAAATCTGACGCTCTGTCGCGCTTCCTCACGTGAGCGCTCGTGTGCACTATGGCCGGCCACATAGAACCCCTGCATTTTGTTCCCAGCGCGCGGAGTATGGACTCGGCCTAAGTTGGCGCCGCCAGCCTGCCCAATGTCTACTGGGGACTTCATCACAGGCCTGACCTCATAAATCAGTTTCTCTTAGCATTTCCCGGCACCTTTTAGCTGGCTGGCGTGACAGTGCCGCTGAAGCTGTGACAATGGATCTGTTGACAGAAACTCTAAACATATTTTTACCGTTAAACATTAATAATGCATTTCTAGGGATTGGTGGGAGGGAAATTCAGAGAATTAGTTCATTTTCTACTGAAGCTCAGGGTATTTAAACCCAGAGCCTCGCCTACTTTTCTCACCAGTAAGGAGTCTAACAGCTAGCTACCCCCCCCCCCCACTCACGTGCGCCAACATTTTAATAGCCGCGTGAGAGCCGGGGGAGAGCCGACCAAAACTCCATCTTGGGAGGCACTTCAGCCCTTACAGGCAACAGCCACATTCCGTGGCCTCTACCTCCTATGGGTTTTCTTTGTAGAATAATATCCTGGGGTGTTCTGGGCTCTCTCTGTATAAATCACAGGTCCGAATGTTTCTCCTGCTGCGGAAATCCCACGAGGAAGGAAATAAATGAGTCTGCATTTATTTCTGCAATTGACAGCTAGAGTATACTTGAAATAACAGCTCTGAATATTAGCAGAGAGCTGTGCAATGAAGCAGGGGAGTGAGCCTGTGATAGAGACAGAGGGGCAGAGCGCAGGCTTTATCCAATCACTGCAAGTGCACACTCCAACATATGGAACAGGAGGCGTTACAGGGAGTGCTTATATGGAGCAATAGGAGGAGTTATAGGGAGCAATTATATGGGACAATAGGAGGAGTTATAGGGAGCGCTTATATAGAAATAGGAGGAGTTATATGGAGCTGATATACATGGAGCAATAGGAGGAGTTATATGGTGGCAATATAAAAGGTTATAGGGACCAGTTATATGAAGCAAAAAGGGGAATTATAGAGAGCAGTTATTTGGGATAATTGAAGAAGTTTATAGGGAGCTGTTATGTGGGGCAGTGGGGAACTTATAGGGAGCGGTTGTATGGAGCAATAGGAAGATTTATAGGGAGCTGTTATATGTAGCAGTGGGAGGGGTTATAGGGAGCGGTTGTTTGGAGCGATAGGAGAAGTTATTGGGAGCGGTTATATGGAGCAGGGGGAGCGGTTATATGGAGCAGGGGGAGCGGTTATATGGAGCAGGGGGAGCGGTTATATGGAGCAGGGGGAGCGGTTATATGGAGCAGTGGGAGTGGTTATATGGAGCAGGGCGAGCTGTTATAGGTCTCTTCAACTTTCTCAGAAAAAAAGTTCCAACAGCTCAGTGCGAGTAAAGAAAACTAGATGTTTCGTGGAATGATGAGGGAATCTCGGACATTAACGGTGAGAGTTAAGTAGAATAGGTCAGCAGCAGACTGATGTTACAACTGGAGCGTTCTTACAGGCTGCAGTGCTGATCGTACCACTCGGCTTTTCTGCCAAACATTTTATTATGGGCAGTGGGCATGATATTAGTACCAGAAACCCAGGGACACAGAACTGAGAAAGAGACCCGGAGAACAACAAAATATGCACAGGGAGAAGGCAAAAACATAGGGTATGAGTAATAAGCCCTCTTGTGCCAGAAAAAAAGAGTTGTGTAAATAGCGCTAATGCTCTAATAACTAATTAGTGTTACTAATACACTATAGTGAATAGAAATAAAAACTTATACATATAAGCCAGGCTGCTTGGAAAAAACTGCCGCGGATCTCGGTGAGAGCGCGGGAGCCTGGCAGTGTCACTGCGAGTGCCCCGGAGGGTAGTGTCCACAGCCGCAGCGGACCACGGGAAAAACGCAGGAGGCACTGGATTCTCTGGATAAACGGCTTTGGTGTGAGTACCCTGAAGGCAGTACTCCTATAGCCGTCTGCAGCCAGCCAATTTGGATAGAGATTATCTTAAATGCTCTTTGAACTCCTGCTTCTTGTAAAACTGAGTCCCCGCTGGTGCTGAGCGCGCTCATGCTTAGAGCATGAGCGCCAGGTGTCCTGCAACTTGCAGACGCGCGCACGGGGGGGTGAGGGAAGGAGGAGGGTGGTCGCAATTACAGGCTATCTCAGCAAGCGGGAAAGTTTACAAATGTTATTTACAAAAGCGCCGAGCATGTGTGCCCGCATTGGATGAGCCATCATTGTGTCAAGTATCCCCCCTGTCATCTAGACATATATTTTTTTATTATTTTGATAAATTAGGTTTTTAGCTTATCATTAGGTGTTGGTCAGGTGTATTGTAAGTCTGTTCGTGTGTCAGTCTGTCATTTACCATCAGTCTTTAACAGTTATACACTAGAATATTCTTTATGTTTATTTTTCATATGTTGTGAGACCACCTCCGTGGTACATCTGACGATTCCCGGATCATCCAGGCTGGATATTCATGTCTGGTCTGATTCCATAACTTGAAATTTGGACACTTTTTTTCAGGCGCCGAAATGTATTTGTTTATTGTCCTCTTGTGCCAGAGAAACATTGAGGATAAGACAATTAACCCCTCGGTTATAGGAACTGCTCTTAACTTTACTGGTTTCATTAGCGACCTCTAAACTACACGTCCTGTCATGAGCTGGATCTTCAGTGCTGTTATTATTACTGATTTCTAGTTATTTGGCTCCGGTATTATTGATGTAATTTACTCCCCATTCAGGGTAAGAAGCCCTATAATTTTATTTCTTTTCATTTGTATTTAATGTTTTAAGAGGATTTGTGTTACCGTTCTGATGGTGAACAAAGTATCTAGACGTTTTTGGTGCATTTTTAAGCCAACATTGACCTCACACTGACCTGAGAAAATTATACACCAGGGACATCGTAAAACACACACACACACACACACACACACACACACACACACACACACACACACACACACACACACACACACACACACACGATTTGCATACAATTATAAACCTGTTGGATTAGAGAGATTGTGAACAAAAAGAATGGTTTAAAATGATAGGAAAGCATTAAATAAATTCCATTGGGAAATTCTAAGACAATCTTAAGCAGTTTGCAGGAGTTTTGCCATAACATATCACTTAGATTGTAAGCTCTTCGGGGCAGGAACTCCTTTTCCTATTGTTTTATGTGTGAAACACTTCTTCCCATTATATATTACAACATTATGTCACGTGTATTACTGCTGTATAGAGCAATGCACCTGGATGGCGCTATATAAATAAAGATATACATACAAAATCTTCCAATTTTATTAAAAAATTTTTTAGATATATATTTGTTTATGATCTGCAGAGCTCACAATCTGGTGTAAATAATGAAGACAAAGCCTTTAGTAAAACGTGCTCGGAAAAGGCAGTCAAATCTCAAACCCTCTATGCAGTTTTCTGCATTTGTGCCGAGCTCTTGTCCTGACCTGCTGTTGTTTTCTGCATCTAGGGAACTTCATGGTCCTGTGGTCGACCTGCAGAACGTCCGTCCTCAAATCCGTGACCAACAGATTTATTAAGAACCTGGCTTGCTCTGGGATCTGTGCCAGTCTGGTGTGTGTTCCTTTTGACATTGTGCTTAGTGCCAGCCCACAGTGCTGCTGGTGGGTTTACACCCTGCTCTTCTGTAAGACCATCAAGTTCTTGCACAAAGTCTTTTGCTCAGTGACCATCCTCAGCTTTGCGGCCATCGCTTTGGACAGGTGAGATCAACACAACATGCACTGACCCACCGTGTGCACCCATCATGATCATCCTCAATGTGCACCCATCCCATTATGATTACCCACAACATGCACCAACCCACCATGTGCATCTGTCCAATAACTGTACCCCACCATCTTCACACATTGTGAATCTTCTGTCCACCCCACCTATTTTATCCCACAGGATTCACTGAGCGTGGTGAAGACAATAGGAGAATTCAGGAGGAACCTGACAGTACAATAAGATGCTTCAGTATCTGTGTCTCAGGACATTTACCTACCAATATTTTGGTACCTTCTAGTCCCTCCATGACAACTATTACACAGGCAGGATATAACTCCTCCTCTATCCAGCTGAAATAGGACAAGAACAGTTGGTGTGTCTCTCCCAGAGGTCAGTGTGTCTCAAAACTACAATAAAGCATAATTAAGCCATAAAAAAGGATGGGAGGGAGAAGGTTGCTGTCATGTGGGAACTAGAAGGAAACGTAATATCGGTATATGAATCTCCTATTTTCTTCTGCGTTTCTCCAAAGCAGTGTAACTTGTTCTAATGGGAGGGATAATTATTTTGAGAGGAAGGTATGACTAATTGAAGGACCTTTTTTCCAAATTTGTTTGCTGAGAAGACCAAGTGGCGCCCTTGCATGTCTCCTCTGGGGTTACTTGAGCTTTTGCTGCCGTGGCTGTCGTAGAATGGGCTCTGATGACCACAGGAGGAATCTTGCACACTTTAACATGTGCTTCAAAATACAGGATCTGATCCTTCTGGAAATAGAAGCGGTGGTAGCTGCTTCACCCATGTGTGGAGCTTCATAAAAGATGAACACACAGTCACCCTTCCTGAAGGACTCGTGTTAGATAAATCTCTAGGGCTCTGGCTGCATCTGAATTATGGTACGCACCTCCTTTTCGTTAGAGCAGGGGTGCGCAAACTGGGGGGCGCGAGATTTTCTTCAGGGGGGGGGGGGTGTCGGAAGCAGAGGCTTCACGCTCTTCCCCAAGGCATTTAAATAAAAATTTCCGCGCAACTTCACTTACCGTGACTCAGTCGGCTTCGGTGACGCGTCGTCAAATGACGCCGCTGCGTTATTTGACGCTTCAGACCAGGTAAGTGCAGCTCAGTGGGAGAGAGCAGGCAGAGGGGCGCAAGGCAAAATGTTTGCGCACTCCTGCATTAGAGGGATTAGGTCAGAAGGAGTGAACCACACTCACCTGATTCAGATGAAAGTTTGAGACTACCTTGGGTCGAAAGAGAGGAACAGTCCTGATGAATTTGAAGATATGGTGGTTTGCAGGATAATGCCTGCAATTTCCCCACTCTTCGAGCTGAGGTTATTTTGACAAGGAAAACCACTTTCCATGTGTAACGGGTGCTCACCACAAACAAAACGGGACTGCGAGGCTGAGGTGGGGATGTTAGTATAAACTGACCTCCTGCCGTGTGAGCACGTCCGGAGTGCAGAGTGATAGTGTATAGCCGGGTCAGGGTTGGAGAAGTGAGAATAGTCGTAATACTTGGCATGTTCAGGGGTTGGAGAAGTCGGATGGTCGTAGAGGGTAGCCGGGGTCCAGGAGCAGAGAAGGTGGAGGTCCAGATGCAAGTCGAGGTAGAGAGAAATCGGGGGTCCAGATACAAGCTGAGGTCAAAACACTGGGGAACAAACAGGATCAGAATGCGCAGGGCAGCAGAAGCTTGAGGTAAGCATTACATTAGGAACGGAAGATTATGCTCAGCCAATTTGCCAGAGGGCTGGCTGAGCATATAATGGGCTGGTGACTAACAGGCAGCTCGCAAGCAGCATTAGGGTGAACCGCCCACTCGGTCGCAGGCGCCCAATGGTAGAGTGGAGGCAGAGTGAGCTGCAGGTATAGGTGATCCTAGTGGAAAATGGAGTTACAAATTAACCCCTTGTGTGCTCCGTGGTGCGGCGCCGGTGCGAGGTTTCTTGCGGCGTGATGCGTCACCCATGTCGTCACGGGAAGCGGGGCGGGCCTAAGCCCGAACCTGGGGGTATGCCCCTTTCTGACGGCACGGCGCTTGGGGTTGGCTTCCCTGGTCTGCGGCACGTCACGTCACGTGTGTCATCACGGGATCTGTCACGGGGGCGGGGCCTAATGCCGATCCTCACACCATGTAAGATGGTTGAGTGGTAGATTGTTCAGTGGTTTAAGCCCTGGTGCATTCAACAATTGTGATAAAACTATGGTGAGATACCACAGTTATAGAGATGACATGATTCTAGGATTAATTCTGGATACAGCCTTGAGGAAATGAAGAATCAAATTGTTTGAGACAATTGATTGTTGAAATAATGCTTCTAAAGCTGAAAACTGAGCTCTCAAGGAGCAGACTTTAGCCCTTTAAGAAAACCATCATGAAGAAAATCTAAGTTAATTAAAGATTTCTTCGCTCGTAAATGGAATGTTATGACTGCTGCACCATTTCCAGAACACTCTAATAGCCCCAATTCATGCTTTATTTCCTTGCCAGTACCTGTAATACAATGTTGATTACTGGATCTAAAACTCTTCTCCTAATATCTGCCTCTCAACCTACAGGCCAGGTTGTGGAAAACTGGATTGAGATGGAAAACCATTCTCTGTGAGAGAAGGTCTTGTTTAAGAGGAAGCTTCCAAAGATCCTGAACTGACATTCTTGTTAGGTCTGAAAACCATGACCTTCTTCGGCAGAAAGATGTCATGAAAATAGCCCCATCTGTTACCCTTTATCTTTTATTTTTTATTTTTTTTTAAAAACTAATTGGATCATAGGAATTGGAGGGAAATGATAAACAAAGGGCAAGACCTAGGGTATGTTCATGGCGTCTGAACAAAACATCTGAGGGTCTGCACCTTTTGTGTAATAAATAGGGACCTTGTGTCTGTATTTCTTAGCCATTAGGTCTATAGTTGGTTATCTCCACCTCTCCGTGATTTGGTGAAATATTTGAGGACACAGACAATTTGCCTGGTAGAATATGACTGACTCATGAAGTCCACCACCATATTGCTGCGACATTTTTTCTTCCTTTAGCATTAGTGAGCTTTGTGTTCCTCCCTGTCATTTGATATACGCTATGGCAGCCATGTTGTCTGCCCTTATTCTTACAGGAAGACCTATAATAAATTGACTAAAAGTTTGAATGTCTCTCCACATTTCTCTGAGTTCAAGAGTATTGATAGGCATTGATTTGATCCCTTGTATTCCATAATCCCTGAATTGCTAACCCCTGAAAATGCGTTCTCGATACTTGGAGGCTTGCATCCATAGTTCTGGGTATTGAAATCCATACCGAGAAAATGTGCTTGCGTTGAGGGTATCAAATTGCTTTTCTGTAAATTATAAAACTCCAAGGCCAGCCTTAAATTGATTCTAGCTTCCACCTTTGAAGAGGCTAAAAGGAGCAAATTGTTGAGGTGTGAAAAAAGCCTGATACCTTGCTGATGGATGCCGTTATGATTTTGTGCATACCCTGGGGGCTGTGGCAATTCCAAAAGGCATTGCTCTGAACTGGAAGGGTCTGTTTTGAATACAGAATACTTTTACATTAAAATAGGCATATATGAGATCTATATAAGTGAACAGATTCTCACCTTTACTGCTCTTATTACTGATATTAGGGATTACATTTTGAAGTGTTGTACCTTTAGAAACCTGTTGACTGTTTTCAGAACTAGAATTGTTCTAAAACCGCCTGGGTGTTTTGGTAATTGAAACAGAAGGGAGTATGTGCCCTGATATCCCTGATGGCATGGCATTTCTTCTTTGGCCATGTTGACCAGTAATTTGTTGATTTAATTTTACTGCAGCCTTGGCCTTGAATGGCTACTTTGGAAACTTTGATATTTTGAATATATCCTTTTGAGGGTACATCTCGAATTCCAGGTTGTATGAGTGAGAAATTACCTGCCTTACCCAATTGTCTGGCTTGTCCATTGTTCCTGAAAGTGTCCCAGTCTGCCCACTACTGGAATTATACCAGGAAGCAAGAGCCCATAATTTTCAGGAATATTATTTTCTGAATTAAATTCTTCTGGAGGGACCTTGTCTTTGTCTAGCCCAAATGGCTTGTTGTTGAGGCTGGCCAGTCAGAGACCTAAAATATTGCTTCCCTGGACTATGGACTCTTGCATCTCGAAAAGATTGAAGAGGAAGACTGGGAATATAGAATACCTAGGTCTTAGAAAGAATAGAATCTAAAGTGTCACCAAACAAAAAGGAACCCAAGTATGGAAGGGACACCAGTCTATTCTTGGAAGAGGCATCCGCAGCCCATGAATGCAGCCATAAATATCTTCTGGCTGAGACAGATTGAGCAGATACCGGAGCTAGACAAAATCTAGGGCATCTTTAAGATTAGTAAAGTCTCACAGTAAACATTGTCTGGAGACTCCTGATTCAAGGCCCTCCTGTAAATTTGAAACCTAGATTCTTATAGTTTTTGACACTCCTGCTACTGTGGGTCTAAGGGAAGAACCAACAGTGGCATATTCCTTGCATAGTGCTCCCTCTATTTATCTATCCATGTGCTCTTTCAACACTGAACCTTCCTCTAAGGGGATAGAAGTCTTTCTGATGAAACGAAAAATTGCTGCTACAATTTTAGGGGGATTTTCCCAAGCCGAAATATCCAAAGGACAAAAAGGGTATATTCTTATAAATGTGTTAGTGACCCCTAATCTTCTGTCTGGGAATGTCAAATCAGAGGAAATACTGTTCTTAATGGACTGATGAACAGGAAACTAGCCCCAACCTTCTTTTAACCCATGAAGGCTTGGTTTATTGTTTCCCATTCTTGAAGGGGTTCTTCAATATTAGAGCGAGGAATCCATATTTATAATGAGCTTATTAATTTTGGCAATATTAAACGAAGATATTTCATCAACAACCTGGCTCTCTTTATCCGATCAAAGGGTTAGATATTGCTTAGAAAAACACATCCTCCTTGTGAAGTGTGCTGAGAGGTCTGTAAAGCACCCAGCGACGTCTGTGATGTGGATACTTTCTGAGGATTATTTATTTATAAAAATGTTTTACCAGGAAGTAATACATTGAGAGTTACCTCTCATTTTCAAATATGTCCTGGGCACAGAGTTATAACAATAGATGGTTACATTAAAAGAACAGAGATTATATAGTGAATTCACAGACATTTCATGCACAGATAGAGTTGTAAAATTGGGTACTGGTGAGTTTCAGATTGAAATAGAGCAACTTTAACATAACCAAACATCAGCAAATGGCTCACACCCTTTACCTGCCCTTCAGCTGCACCAAAGGCTATCCGCCTTTGGGGCGACGCAGATGTACACTGAATGGGTTCAGATTCAATGTAGCTGCGAATTCAAAGTTCTTTGTCCTCTTGACTCATTAACATTCCAGTGGGTGGGGTTGACGTTCCACAAAGTACAAGCAAATGTTAACCCTTGGCCCGCTAATTTGCAGAATGGGAGCAACTCTTGGGGAGTCCCATCAGGCGTCCGCCTTGGGGGCGACGCAGATGTACGCTGAAGAGGAATAAGCATTAGCTTCCATCTTATTGACAGTTACTTACATAGAGTTTTTCATCCAGTCTAAAAATGGGTTAATCTGAGAAAGGGCCTCCTCTATTGCAGTCTTTTTAAACATTCTGAACACAGCTTTTCTGTGTCAGCTTTAAATCACAGGCTATGCATTGCCTGGATTTAGATATGGCTTTTGTGGGCTTGTTAGAAGGGGGATCCTGAAGTGGAGGATCCACCTTGGGCTCCTGTGAGGTATTTTTAGTGGACATGTGAAGCAGATGAACAGATATAATAAGCCTCCCCATTCCACACTCTCCCAGTACCTGAAGCCTGAACAAATACAGTGGCGAGAAAAGTTTGTGAAGTCCTTAGGATTTTCACATATTTTAAACCTAAGATGTTATTAGATATTAATCAAAGTCCTAAAAAAAGAAAAAGATAACCTGATCAAACAAATGACATAAAAAACATGATACTTTTTCAACATTTATTTATTCAACAAATGATTCAACATTCAATATCCATGTGTGAAAAAGTATGTGAACCTTTAGATTCAGTACCTGGTGGCGCCCCCTTATTAGCAAGAACTTCAACTAAGTGTTTCCTGTAACTGCTGGTCCGTCTCTCGCATCGGTTTTTAGGGATTACTCCTAACAGAACTGCTTCAACTCAGTTACATTTGAGGGATTTTTTGCATTGGCAGCTCGCTTCAGGCCACAAGATTTCGATGGACTTTAAGTTTGGACTTTGACTAGGTCATTCTAAAATGTGGAACTTCTTCTTCTGCAGCCATTCTTTTGTGGATCTGCTTGTATGTTTAGGATCATTGTCTTGCTGCATGACCCACTTTCGCTTCAGCTTCACCTCAATGGCCAATAGTCTGACATTCTCCTCTAGAATCTTCTGATACAATGCAGAATTCATGGTTGCCTGAATAATGGCAAGCCGTCCAGGTCCTGAGGCAGCAAAGCAGTACCAAACCCTTACACTCCCACCACCATGCTTGACGGTTGGGGTGAGGTTCTTCTGTTCAAACACAGTGTTTAGTTTTCGCCAAACATAACTTTTCTCATTGAGGCCAAAAGTTTCTATCTTTGGCTCATCTGTCCTGAGAACATTGTTCCACAATTCTTGTGGATCATCTATGTGCTCTTTGGCAAACGTCAAATGGGCAGCAGTGTTCTTTTTAGGGAGCAGTGGTTTACTCCTGGCTATCCTTCCATGAACACCATTCTTGTTCAGTCTTTTTCTTATAGTTGAGTCATGAACACTCACATTAGCCAAGGCGAGAGTGGCCTGCAGATCCTTGGATGTTACTCTGGGGTTCTTTGTGACTTCCTGGATGATTTGCCGGTTTGTTCATGGAGATATTTTGGTAGGACAACCGCTCCTCAGTTGTGACTGTGGTCTTGAACTTTCTCCATTTGTAGACTATCTGTCTGGCAGTGGATTGCCCCAAATCATTGTTAATGGTTTTGTAACCCTTTCTAGACTGATGAGCATCAATAACTGTTTTGCCGACGTCCTCAGAGATTTCTTTTGATCGTGGCATGACGTGTTTTCACACACCTGTATGGTGAAAAACTCACAAAGTTTCTGATCTTTATACAGTATATGGTGGGGCCTCCCAAACTCTCCCCTAAAGATCTACCTATTTATTTAAACACCTGATTCTATGCCCTTTAATTTATCTGGTAAAACCAGGGTTTCATTTACTTTAGCACATACTCTGACTTTTAATTACCCGATTTTCTCGATTTGAAGACCGCATCAATTCTAAGACGCACCCTTGATTTAATTAAAAAAATTGGGGAAAAACCCAGTACAGTATATTAAATGTGCACATTTTTTTTTTAATAGTAGACAATAGCATATATTTATCTACACTACACTACTCTACACTAGACTGCACTACACCTTTATGCTGAGGCCACAAACTGGGGAGAGAGAGGCAGACACAGAATGGGGAGAGAGGCAGACACAGAATGGGGAGAGAGAGACAGTATCGGATGAGCGGGGAGAGAATGGAGAGAAGTGGGGGAGGGAGGGAAGGGGGGAGGGAGAGAATGGAGGGAAGGAGGAGAGGGAGAGAATGGAGGAACACACACACGCATACACACACACACACACAGACATACATATACACACACAGAGACACACACAGCTCCCTCTGCAGTTCACACAGAGATTCCACAGAGCAGGGGAGGGGGGGGGTGGGCTGCTGGTCAATGTGAAGATCTCCAGCTGATCTCTCTGCACCTCGAGGGGGACTTCAGAAGAGGGTCCCACTTTACTATCTAATTAAGGGCCTCATGCAGTAAGCGCCGTAAAGGTTTTTTTTGCCATTTTTCCGCAAAAAATGCCTTCCCGATTCAGTAAGCGCCGAAAAGTGGCCAAAATCGGCAATTTTTGTTCCCGATAAAAACTTATCGGCATGCGGGTGCCGATAAGCCACTTTTTGGCACTTTTTGAAATCGGCTGAATTCTAGTAGCCCCGATCAGCTTTTCGCTGCTGATCGGCACTCTAGAATTGAGATTTGTACGCCAATTCGTCCCCAACTAAAGTTGGCAATTGGGTGGTGGAGAAGCATCGGCAAGGGCGACACTTAGAAAAACAGGCCTTTTCTCCGGCTTGGATTGATGCCGGGGGTCTCCGGAGCTGATACCCATTAATATCACACCGTCCCCCCCGGCATGCATCCGAGGCAGGAAAAATGCATTTAAAGCCCACTTCATTACCTTAGCGGCTAACGGCTGAGGCAATGAAGGGGTTAACCAGCCGTGCCAGGTTTATTGTGGGTAGCGGGGGTGGGTGAAGGGGGTATTTGGCCCTTGGTGGCTGTTTAGGGCTTACGGGGGAGTTGCGGGTGGACTTAACCCCTTCACGACCTTAGCGGTTAATACCGCTACGGTCATGAAGGGGTTAAGCCCTCCCGCTACCCAGCCGCAAGCCCTAAACAAACCACCGTTGGGGCTAATACCCACTTCGGCCACCCCCGCTACCCACAATTAAAAAAATACACACACAACAGCCCCACACTAAATAAATACTGTATATATATATATATATATACTAAATATATACTATATATATATATATATAGTGAACCAAGTGTCCCACTAGGAGACAAGAACAGCACTCAGGATATGATGCAAAAAATTGTATTGAAACAACAAACAGGCTCCATAGATCAGCTCTCAGAGGCACTCAGAGGGTTAAATGAGGACTTCAAGTTGGGGTGTTTTTTGTAATATCAGTTGTGCAATAATAGTGGGGTATCTACAGTAGTTTATGCTGGGGATCCCCTTGATATTTCCCTCTCTGTGTGTTTTGTTTTCCCTGCTCTCTCACCCCTGTTGGCTCTACCCTGCTTTCCCTTTCCCTTCGGGGTGAATGGCATCTGACAGCCGGATTTAAACAGAACAGCAGTGAAGCCTGACTGATGCGCAGTGATGACGGGGCTCACAGGCGTCTACAGTACTCCCTTTTTTAATTATAAACAGCTGTTCTCAATTGCTTGCACAGGTTGGTGGTAGAAGAAAAAAGTGAATTGCGCTCTAAAAAATGTGTTATTGTGCTCTTAGTGATATTAATAATACAAATAAGATAACCTGTTTACAATATGAGAGGTTTATGCTGCTGCGCTCGTGGTACCGCTCCACAACCAAACTAGTGCAAAAACAAAGAAAGAGACAGCGCCATTCCCTGACGAAGTGTTGTAAACACGAAACGCGTTGGACTGAGGGCGCATTCATTTATTCCCATATACTGGATGTTTTAATATCATACATTGTCTAATTGCTCGCGACTGTAAGCGGGCACTATACGGGACATTCTTGGGACTTCCAGCTTCCTCAAGCAGTGACTCACTCGCGCACGACGCTGACGCCGCCCGATGACGTCACGGATGTGCGTCTAGCGTTCTCCGAGTAAGCGGCTGACGGTGAGGTTTCCTGCAGCGGCATACCTAGCCGAATCATTCTCCGCCCCGTGTGGCGTTTGAAGCTGGTGTTCAGAGGGCTGGATACAGTTGATAGGACTTTCCACCGTGAGACTCGGTATCGGAGTGTTCTCTTCATCTGAAGTGGCAGTTCCCCTGCGGTGACGACTGCTGTATCCTGCATGCTGTTCCACGAGACCTGTGAGAAGCCAGCTGACCTAGAAGTCCTGTACCCTGAGCACAGATTGGTAACATGTCCATAACATGTTCTGCTTAAATCTAACTATATTGATGTACGTGTGATACTCACCAGTTTACAAATACAATTTTGTTTATATATTGCACAATGAGGTTTTTTGCGCTGTCTCTTTCTTTGTTTTTGCACAGGTTGGTGGTGGTATATATGTTTTCCTTGGGCAGTGTTCTCCAGCCCGCCCCTGAGGAAGGTCCTATACAGGACCGAAACATTGGACTTGTTTGTGCCTGTTAGTTGTTTCAATCCAATTTTTGCATCATATCCTGAGTGCTGTTCTTGTCTCCTAGTGGGACACTTGGTTCACTATTGATTTCTATTGAACAAGTACCTGCCTTTCTGAAGCCTTGGAAGTGCCTGCTGTTATCTCTGTGTGTATATATATATTACACCAACGACCCCTATACCCCCCTAACATACACATCGGGTGTTACCCGCGGGCCTGCAGTACCAATTCTGTGCCCCCCCCCAAATTAATGTCAAAACACATACATACATATAAAGAAATATCCCCCCCCCCCTAACACATACAGTATAGTAATGGGCACAATTACTATTATCCATAAATGGATAATAGTGCATTTGCCCATTTAAAATACATAAAGAACAATAAATACAATAAATACATATTGCACTCACCCTTGTCTGGTTGCCATGATGAAGACCATCCTCATCTTCATCACCGTCCATGCCCCCTCCGATGCTGCAAAACATAAACAAGAATAAAAACAGCCATGTAATATCCCCTAACCCCTTAATCACCATAGCGGTTATTAACCGCTACAGTCATTAAGGGGTTAACCCACCCTCACCCACCACTCGGGAGGCCTACATACCTTCCCCCACTATCCCCCCACCCCGTGAGGCCTAACCACCCTCTCACAATACCCAGCCGGGAGGCCTACCCACATACCCTTGGGGCTAATACCCCCCTCCCCCACCCCCAGTACCCACAATAAAAACAATACACAGCCCCACAATAAACATCATTATATTTATTAAATACATAACCCACCCCCTGTGCCCCCCTCCCCCCCCATAAATACATGATTTATTATTTTACATACAGGGTTAATACCCCAGGCCCACGGGAGTCCCCGTGGGCCTGACGGGTCACCTCACAGACCTACAGTAGCCCAGCACCATTTTTCAAACAGGGTCTGGAGGCCTGCGGGTGGTCCCCGCCAGGCGCCATTTTCCACCAGGTGGTTTCCGCGGGTCACCGTGGGCAACAATGGGGTCTCCACGGTAGGCCCGTGGGTGTCTTAGGGGCCTCGGGTGGTTCCCACAGGGGTCTGGGGACCCATAGGTGGTCCCTACAGGTCCGCGGTGCCCCCACAGATGTGGGGCCACCGGTTCTCCCCCGCAGGTGTCCCCCGTGGACCCGGCAGCCGTTTACCCGTGAGAAGCCCGAGGAGACCGCAGGTGGTCTCCAGAGGTCCCCGCAGACCAAAAGGAACCAACCCTGTATGTAAAAAAAATAAACATGTCCTATACATTAAATACATCAATCCCCCCCCCCCACAACACATACAGTACAATAATGTGCCAAATAACTATTAGACGTAAACATATATGGAGACAAAGAGTTCTCCTACAAGATCCCCAATAACTGCACAACAGGACTGTTAGGTATAATAGGGGTTCAAATACCCACTAACATTAATTAGAATTTAAGCTGTAAGGGGTACAAATAAGTAACCGCTCCCAGCGCTGTGGAAGGGCAGTTACCAATAGAAGCCTAAATTGGCCAAAATAATAAATACTTTATTAATAAACCAAACAATGACGCATAGTCAATGACGCATATTCGAATTAGCATAAAAACAATTAAAACAAAGTGTGGGTGGCACCAAAGAAAGGGAAATAATGTGGATAATCCAAAATCAATGTATAGATGTTCCCTTTAATAGGTGACTCGATCTAAGGTGGAGGAACAAGATATATATCTGTATGTCAGGTGGGTAGATGTGTTAGGTTAACACCCAAATAGCCTGACGATCTCTAGATAGAGCCTCCTCTCTCTGGGTGGGGTGCAGGTGTAAGGTGCAATTTGTATCTAAGTGGTCTCCAAATCCCAGTATGCGTCGTAGGCAATGTAGTGTAATTACTTATTTGTACCCCTTACAGCTTAAATTCTAATTAATGTTAGTGGGTATTTGAACCCCTATTATACCTAACAACCCTGTTGTGCAGTTATTGGGGATCTTGTAGGAGAACTATTTGTCTCCATATATGTTTACGTCTGTTATCACCATCCCCTTTGCACCGGCTGTATTTATTACTTAGAATTATGATTAATATCATCTTGGTGAGCGGTATCTCACAAGTTATACCAAATAACTATTATCCAGATAGGAATAATAGATTATTTGCCCATTATTAAACACATTAAGTAGCATAATAAAATAACTAAAGTTCTACTTGCCTCATCAATAAGAAGCCCCCTCGCCAGCAAAATCCGTGTCCTCCGTTGCCAACAAAATACATAGCCAATACATTGCAATTACATTCTGCGATCAATTAACCCCTTAATCACCTTATCGGATAATAACCGCAAAGGCAATTAAGGGGTTAAGCCACCCTGGCCCGATACCCACCCTTCACCCATTCATTTGTACAGTGGCTTCATCATGCAACTATATATATACACATATATATATAGGCAATACGATACCGCGTATAGACGAATATCAAAGGCAGCACTCCAGAAGGTTGTCAAAAATAATGTATTAGATCAACAAGACATCATTCCAACGTTTCGGTCCGCCAGCGGGACCTTTATCAAGGTGATCACCTTCTGGAGTGCTGCCAAAAATATTTCTCTACACGAATATCTGCATCTTGGTCTAGGTTGTCTCAGTTTTTATTCGTCTACACGTTTAGTTGATATTCGTCTACACGCGGTATCGTATTGCCTATTTATACCATACAGGATCTGCACCCATTCTATTGATTTCTCAGACGGAGTGCCTATGGTTCTTTATCATACACATATATAGATATAGATATATATAGATATATATATACCAAAAAAACAGAAAACAATGAAGTAGCGCCTCTAATATACCCTGAACGAAAGCTAATATATTGAAAAACTAATTAACCCTACCATGAATGTGTCTAGTGGGGCGGTGTGATGATGGCCAATAACAATACTAAGAACCTGTGATCTCAAAAGGGATAAGGTGAAGTAAATAATTAATCAAACACAATACTATTTAATAAAGATGAAAATGTAAATAATTATAATAAAAAATATAAAAAATGTATGAATACACTAAATAAAAATTCTTTAAAAAATGAATGAATGAAAAAAAAACCTTTAAAAAACCTCTGAAAAAACAAAGTCCTGTTCCAATGTCAATAGCATCCAGGTGTTTGCAGCCCGTTTCAAAGGGATCACCAATCCCTGACCAAATCTGTGAAAAAGAAGAAAAAAACAGGCGCACACCTAGTGCATTAACGTAATAACATATAGTTTATGGAACATAAAATCAAGCAAATGCCCACTCACAAGAGTTCTGTAATAAAAAGCATGTATGAGATTGGCTCTCATGTGCCAGCAACGCGGTTCTCTTCGTCCGGCTCGAGGCAGCAGCGTCCTCCCGTGGCCCTCCTTCGTGTGACCGGATAGCCGGAAATATAGTCCCTCCAGTTAGGTGTTCAGTATAAGGAGTCCCTCCGGGAACCAGCGGTTAGAAAGTCTGTATGCCGGTAGCAATATCGCGGGAGACACAGGAACCAACGTCATATAAAGATGGCCGGCCTCACATGGTACGGTAGCCAATCAGAGCGTGGGAAATACATCCCAACTCTGATTGGCTCTAGTACCATGTGACAGGCTTTCAATTACGTCACATCCGTTCTCCCCAAAGCCTCTGTCACATGGTCTACTAGAGCCAATCAAAGTAGGGATGTAGTTCCCACGCTCTGATTGGCTACCGTACCATGTGAGGCCGGCCATCTTTCTTTTCATGACGTCATCTTAAAGGCAAATGAAGCACAGCCATTCTGATTGGCTGGCGTCATTGCCTTTAAATGACGTCATCAAAATTAATATTTTCCCCCCAAAATCACATGGTTTTCACGGCCCAATCAGGGCTGTGGGAACCATATGACGACAATGTGACGTCATAGGCCTATAAAAGCCTATGTCGTCTCATTTTGAAGGAAGACGCCGAGGAGGACGGACCTCCTACAGAAGAAAGAAGGCCAGGGCGTGGCCGAAGAAGAGAAGAAGACCCCGGAAGAGAGCGGAAGAAGATACAAGAAAGAAGAATACCGATGAAGATGGATTACAAATAGAAGACCCCTGGATTTTTATGGTTTATTATTTTATGGTTTATTATTTTATGGGGCGGCCGATTGGAGGCAAACATATAAATTTTTGCCGGGAGTAGTATTTTCCTCTCCAGTTGACATCTCCAGTCCTCACCTGCCTGGTTACGTTGGGTGGCATTCTCAGAGGAGCGTGGTCCCCTCTCTGTTGGGCTGTGATCTGGGTTCTGTCCGTATCTTCAGGGGCAGTTCCTCCTCCACTTTGTGGGGACACCGAGCCCCTTTAGGAATCTTGGTTATCTCTTCCGGTAGGAAAGGGTGTGGAATTTTGCTCCAGCTGCGGCCACAATTTTAAAAAGGAATCCCCAGCCGATATTTAATCTTGTTTGTCCCTCAATTTTAGTGGTAAGGGGTTTGAGCTCTTCCTGCGGTCTACTGTACGTTTTGAGAGATCAACTGATATATCTCAAATAGAACATTCCGGAACTGGAGGTGTCTTTTCTCCTGCTCGCCGTCAGTATTTTTCCTTTGTGGAGTAATAATGGAACTGACCAGTATATCTCTGGTCCTCTTGGGGTCCGTGGACCTAGGTCGGGGGCCTATGGGCTCTGTCCATCTCTAGCTTTCAGGAGTTAGGCCAGGTACCAGAGTATAAAGAGGTCTGATAGGTATGGTGCAGCTGTTCAGTCTCCACTGTTTTGGGAATACCTCAGTCTCAAGTTCTGCCGCGATCGCGGTTTTCTGGTCCTCGGCACTTCCTTGAGCCCTCTGATCTCCCAGTGCAGGCGGTTGATCTCGTCTCCGCGGAGGATTGAGCCTGCTCCAGTGTTTCCACTGTGTTTGCCAGACCATTGTTTTGGCCGTTAGGAGATTCAAGTCCGCCCTTAGGGTGTTAATGGCTTTACCCAAATCACCGAAACTCCTTCCTCATCTGTGGTGAAGAGGTTTTCTAAATAGTTTTGTTCACATCTATGTTTTCAATTTCCTGCTCGTGCGCCCCGCTCGGGCCCTAGCGTGTCGGCTGAGCCGCCATCTTGGGAGGTCTCGCAACTCCGCGGTCCGTGACTTTGTGGAAGTAGCTCGTCACTGACTGCTGAGCTGCCTTCTTGTTTTTGCCGCTCATGGGCTACCTTCCCTCCGCTTGTATGTATTTATGGGGGGGTTTAGATGTAGAGATGCCGCAGGAACTGTGGGGTCTTTTTAGTGCAGTAGGGTAGGGATTGTTTGTTTAGTCTAGTACAGCTTGTCTGGGTAGATGTGGGGTTATTGGACCAGGGGTTCTGGCCTTAGGGCTGTGTTTCTGACCTACAGGTCGTTCTTCTTGAGGCACCTTGTGTGGTGGTGGTTGCTTCCACGTGGTGCCCCCAAGATGGCCACCTCTCCCCACACCGCTACTGGGGCTATGGCTCCCTTCAATAGTGGGTCCCTCTCGGTGTTCTTCTCTCCCAGACAGGGCCTTAGATCAGGTTTGTACTTATTTAGTGTGTACCGCCCGTCCTGGGGGGGGGAGATGGGACCGTAACGGGGGGGTCTCGCTCGCGGCCTCTTCTACGGCCTCAGGTCGGCCACAGCGGGCGCTTCTCTTACCCCACGGGGGGGGGTTCCGTCCCCGATCACCGCCGACTCCCCGTCATTCTTGGCTCCTCGGGCGCTTGGAGTCCGTCGCCTCTCCTCTCCGGGGTCTCG
>CM071575.1:2239934-2330316 GCA_036426205.1 Ascaphus truei
AACATCCACCTGCTGATTTAGATTGCTTACAAAACCTTTTGTTGGACAGGAAGTACCTTAGCTCTGAATGAGAGCGTGACCTTTGGAGAGACAGGCAGTGTTCTTGAGATCAACCAGGAGGAGCACGCAAGAGAAACACATCTCTGGCAGCTGACGCGGTCTTGAGCTCTGCCCCAGCATATGATTGCAAGACAACCACACATAAGACTTCTAAACCTGGACTGCTGATATGCTTTCTGTGAACGCACGGGTGCGTGTCCAGAAGGAGAGAGGAGAAGATAACTCTACAGCAGAAAAACAGATAACGCCATTCTTTAATAATTAAGAGATTGCTTATCCTGTTATCATGATAATGTTTTGGGGCTGAGCGAAAGCTTGCTTAGGGATTGGTGAATTAATTGCATGGTTATTTTCACTAGAGATACTCCAACGTGAATAGAGCTTTGTTCCCCCCCTCCCCCTTCCTGTGTTGGATGACCTCTGATGAACAAGGAAAAGGAACAATATAAGCCTATTATAATTCACACTTATAAAGTATCTACAATGGATGACTCGTGATGTGAACGTCCTGTCATTACATATGGTGTCCGAGGGGGATGGAACATGGTGTTTTGAGTTATAAAAGCGCAGGAGTTTTTTATGTGCAATTTTTTCATGCTTGACTACAAACAGTCTGAGCAACTAAAAAAAAAAACCGTCATGCAAGCAGGACAGCCAGAGTTTTAAAGTGATATACACCACTGAAATTACACTGCCCTGAAACTTCAAAAACAACCAGATGGCCTCTTTGCCCCCATCCCAAGAGCAGGAGAGACTGACTGAAACAGGCTAATCCTTTTGTTGCCTTCACCCAAAGTGTATATATGGTCATTGAAATAGGTCGGGTTTTGCCTTCCAGCCATTAGTCGGGTTCAAGAAGTGGAGTCACCTAAAAGGCGCTAGGTGTTTGTGTTTTCAAAAGTTTTGCGCTGAAGCAAGTGAATCAGATGGGACACACGAGTGGTACTGCATTTTGAAATAAAGTCTGCCACACGCATAGGGCTACCAGCTATGAAGGAGTATATGGAGAAAAGTGTGAAAATTGATACAAGGACTGTGCGGAAGCAGCGGGGAATTTTTAGCAAACAATGCTGAGTGTAAAATTGCCCATAGGGAAAAAGGGTATTCTGAACTGTTTTGAAAAGGTTTTTCAAAAACCAAAGTGCTGAATCTTGAGTCACCCTGCCGGGAATGAAAGAAAATAGTCCACTGCAAAGAATGTTTTTTTTTCTTTGCAAGTTAAAAAAGTCTGCCTTTATCACTCTTGGGAGCAAAAACAGACACCCAAGGTGAAGTGTGATGCCATAATACCAAAGATGAGACTGAAAATATCCGAAATCAGGCAGAAAACCCAAATTCTGTTGCTGAAGCGGGAGAGATTCTGCACCTAGCAAATAAATGGTGTTAAAGCAAACAGAATTCTTTTCTAGCAAATACACATTCAGCATACTAATGAGAGTTATTTATACGTAGCAAGTAAATGGTTTGTAAAGCAAATAGGACTTTTTTACCTAGCAACTGCAACACTTGGTATACCTGATGAGAGAAATTCATGCACCGTATGCTGGATATTGTTAAAACTTTATCCAAGTAAGAAAAATTCTACAGAGATACCTGTGAGAGCTACGAACCTCTACAAGCAAAATATGCCACCTGTAGGACTACCACAAGTGGGGGTTCTAGCAAATACAGCCCGGGCAACAGCCTTGCAATAGCGCCTCTGAGGTCAGGAAGAAAAGTACACCTGATAGCCCTAAAAAAGGAGGACAAGATGCAGCGTTCCTGTAATGAACCCTACCTATGGAAGAGTGGCCTTCCAGTCCAATAAAGAGGAAGACATTCTTATGGGGAAACCCGATCGAGTAACCCACGCAAACACCCAAGAGTGGTGGGGGTGCTGAACTCCGGCACGAACGAAAAGACGCCTCCCTTTGATGACGAATGATGATCAGCAGGAGGGAAAAAGAGCGGGGAGCAGCAGATCACCCATATATTTCTGTCAGTGATAGCTACTGCAAAAGAAAAGTCCTGGGTATATTAATGAAGGTCTAAGATTTCAAATGAAGATGGAGGACCCCAAATCCCGATGGACGGTGCATCCAAATCAAAACAGGCGGGAGAAAGGAGGAAAAAGAAAAGCGTTGGTCTTCACTTACCGTGGAAGGAACAGGCACAGTCGCCGCATCACTGTGGAGGGAAAAAGGGGGACCGAGTTGCCATGCAGCTAGAGAAAAGGAGAATTCGACCCGATGGGTAACGAATTCCAGAGGGCCCAAGGAGAAGTCTGTGTACCCCAAAGAAGTGTCATGTCGTGCCAACAGTGAGGAACCCCTCAACCAACCATTTCCCAGGGAAGTGGAGCCGGAAACCAGTGAGTGAACGATCCCCTTGAACCAACCCTGAAGATGCTCTGAAAAGATGCAGGCATGACTGGTAATATTGCTCCGTGAACAATTGAAACAAAAGGAAGATGGTACACCAGTGAGCTACAGAAAAAGAACGTGAGGCTACAAAAAGATGTGCTCACAATTACTCTTTAGCCAGGACAGAATTAGACGATCTAAAGACTGAGTAGATACTGCAAAGGCTACTATTTCCACCATGGATGAAAAGCAGAGCCAATCTGATAAAATGGTGGCTACGCTAAAGCGGAAGTATGTGGAGGCCACTGAAGCAGATGACAGTCTTCAGCAAGAAGATCATTCTTCCATAGAGCTGAATGATCACAACGAGGTTCAACAGTGTCCGGATAGAGGTGGACGTATCTCAGAAAGAGGTTCAGACACTCCGCAGAGCACTGGATGCCTCACATCATGAGACCAACAGCTGCCGCACAGACTGGAAGTTTCCAGAAAGGCACTACACGGTCTCACTGAGGAGCTCGGACATTGCTAAAGAATAATACTGTCAATCTTGATACAGATCTCAAGTCTCTCAGAAGGAGCTTCAGACCCCAACCTAGAGAAGGAAGTCTCACGCCAGGAGAGATTGTCATTCTCAAAGCAGATGTGCGTAAATGGAAGGAGGACTGCAAAGAGGCCCTGAAGAATACAGAGATGAAAAAGGAGAAAATCAGATTTAAAAGAGAAAACTTAAAATTGAAAAGAAGAAAAATTTCAGTGACAGAAGAAGTCAAGGAAAAGTTTGTGAAGCAGAGCACAACTGCAGAACCAACTGCAAGGTCTGCGTACACACCTCCAGTATGCCTGAGGAGAAGCAGCAAACGCTGCAGGAGAGAAAAGCGTGCAGGCTGCTAAACAGATCAAGTGCTGCAGGAACGGTCTGATGACCCAGTAGTGTCCCGCAACAGCAGCATGAGAAATGAAGGCTACCTGAGCATCACCAAAGCAACACGCTAAAAGCAAGCTTAGAACCAGGTGACGTGGCACAAAAGGGAGCACACGAAGGTCCAGAAACTGAAACAAGTAACTGTGGCCCAAGCAAAGAAGTTCATAGTGCTTCACAATGCAATAAAAGGGGAGGCAGCTCAGAGAATGCAAAGCATGCAGATAAATTCCGAGAAGAGACTTGGCAGAGCACTCAAAAAACAGGGAATCTCGCCGGATGAGATTACAGTCCTACAAGGACAAGTATTGACCCTGACTAACGTCAGTATGCCCACCAGCCTCAAAAAACCATGAAGACAATGGGTACAGTGAGAGCTGGGAATACCCCTCATCTGAAAGACAAGTTGCAAATTTGAACCCCTAAAACAAGCACTAGCAAAACCTTCAGCCACCCAGCAGGCAACAAAAGAAGTACATGTGCTGAATTAAAACCAGAAGAATCCTTAGCTGATGAAACTGAAAGATGCGGACTATTCTTGGACGTGGTGTGGGAATTGCAACTTAATCTCAAAGAGGGCTGAACTAGCAACCCATTGGTGGGAAAAGGGCAGAGAGACAGCTTCAAGAGCGGAAAAAACTCAAAGGGCTGTTTTTAACGCTCTGCAACTGGTGCATACAGTATGCCTACCAAAAGACGAGCACCCGTACGCGAGGGAAATATCATGACCGCGCACGTAGAGAAAAAGACTATACTTGGAAACAAGTCATCCTCGAGGCGACTGAGGGTGCTGATCTCAAACACTTCAGGAGGAGACACGAAATTTAAACTGGAGAAAGGCGCTCCCCAAATCCCGCAGGACGTGAGGGATCTCTCCTCCAGCCACTCGCATCGATGTCACAGCCATTATCTAGATGAGATGTGGCAGGAGGGTTTGGCCGGTGGCAAGCCCCGAGCTTTTCCCACAACAGGGGCGGTTATATGTACAACAGGGGAGTGAATACATGTTACAAGTAATGTGCTTTAATTAGCAGTGTGCGGTGGTGTAACTGTGGTAGTCAATTATAAACACCACCTGCCTGATTTAGATTGCTTACAAAAAGCCTTTCTGTTGAGACAGGAATGTTGACTCCTTAGCTCTGAAGGAGAGCGACTTTGGAGAGACAGAGCAGTTGTTCGTGAGACTCCCAGGAGAGACTGACAAGAGAACACCAATTTCTGGAGTGACCCGTCTTGAGCTTGCCCAGCATAGCTGATTGCAAGACCACAAATAAGACTTTCTAAACCTGGATGCTGATATTTTTGTGCACGCACGGGTGCGGTTCCAGGAGGAGCAGAGAAGCTGAACACTACAGCAAGAAACAGATAAGACTTTCAATTAGAGACTGGCTATATCTGCTTATTTCATGCCATATGTTTTTGGGTGCGAGACATGCTTGACTTGGAGTTTTGAATTAATTGCATGGTATTTTCACTAGAGATACTCCCAGTGAATAGAAGCTTTGTTTTCCCCCCCCTGTGTTTGGATGATTTCCTGATGAAAAGGAAAAGGCACAATAAGCCTATTATAATTTCACCTTTATAAAGTCTCCAATTGGTCCTCTGTGAACGTCCGTTACAGGGGGATACTGTGAACGAGCTCAGGAGATTCCTTCCTTGTTCTCCCTGTTACCAATTCTCCGTTATACTTTCTGCCCTTCCCACTCCTCTCCTTACCCGTTTTCCCTCTCTCCCCTTGCCGCAGCGCGCTCTTTAGCCCCTGCTGAATCTCCCCGCTCCCTCTCGCCCGCGGTAGCCTCCTTTACTTTCCCTGTGGTGCACCTGCCCGTTGCCTCCTCGAGTGATGCCCAGGTGCGGCGTCTACCGCGCCGTGTGACGCGTCCGGTGCGCGAGCCCCTCAGCCCACGGGGGACGACGCGTGCATGTTCCTCGTGCCCTCTGGCCATTGCACGGGCGCAGCTCGCCCGCGTCCCCTCGCTTGGCTCCGTTTCCCTCTGCTGTCTTCCCCTGCTCGTGCGGGCCGTGTGTGTGCAGCCTGTGGCACGCATCCCAGCTTACAGGGGGCGCGCGCACAGAATCGCTTCCTATCTGGATTCTCTGTCTCCTCCTCTTCTCTCCCTGACCTATCTCTGCTTTCTCCCACTTCTCTCTCTAGTCCTCCCTCTCGTTCATTGGTGCACTCCTTTATATCCCTGTCTGTCCACCTCTTCCTCGCTCTGCATAGTTTCTGTTTCCCTGTGTGTACCGTCCTATGCTGTGCTCCCTCGTGTGCTCCTGTGAATACCTGCTCGTGTTACTTTGGATTTCCTGGCTTTGACCCCTGCCTTCCTGGGACTACTCTGTCTCTGGTAACCCCTTGAACCCTGCTACGCATAGAAACCGCTGACCTCTGGCTTCCCTGACCTGGCTTGCCCTCTGACGACTCTACCCTCTGGACCCTGAACATTGGCAAATGGACACAACTATCTCACGGACACTCCCCAGCATTGCAAGTATACACTAACAACTCTTCCAACAGGCCCAGCAACGCTATACCACACTCAGGGCTTGTCCCATGCTGTGGGTGTGTGGTATATAACGTTCCCACCAGTACTGGGGTCTAGTTTGGTCTGTGGACATACAGGCGTGACAGCAATAAGCCCAGTAGTTAGGCTGCATTTGATTGCAGCAATGGTTGAGGTGCTGTGCTTTAAGAGGCTGGTGCGCCTCCGGTGCCGCGCTCCGGTTGTGGCCGCGCCTCCGTGTAGCTGCACTTCGCGGGCGCGTGAATGGGCATGCCCGCAGGGCCGACATCCAAGAGGAGCACCAGGTGTGCGCGCCCACGTGGAGCTGCGATCGGCGTCCTGGAGGGAGGCTGCCTGCGTGCCGCGGGAGGACCGGCGGAGATGCAAGTAGTGGGAGCATTGACGAGGGTGGCGTGAACTCCCGGTTTGTCACAGTGTGAAACATGATGCTGGTTAACCGTAGGTTGTGAGGTGACCGTGAGGCCCACCGGGACTCCAGTGGGCCTGGGGTATGAACCTGTATGTAAAATAATAAATCATGTATTATGGGGGGGCACAGGGGGTGGGTTATGTATTAATAAATTAGAATGAGTTTATTTGGGGGCGGTATTGTTTTCTTGTGGTTATGGGGGTGGGGAATGGGGGTATTGGCCCCAAGGGTATGTGGGAAGCCTCCGGCTGGGTAGTGGGTGAGGGTGGTAGGCCTACGGGGTGGGGGGGTTAGTGGGGGTGGGTATGTAGGCACTCCCGAGTGGTGGGTGAGGGTGGGGTTAACCCTAATGACTGTAGTGGTTAATAACCGCTATGGTGATTAAGGGGTTAGGGGACATTACATTGGATGTGTTTATTCTTGTGTATGTTTTGCAGATCGGAGGGGGCATGGGCGGATGAAGATGAGGATGAAGACGGCCTTCATCGTGGGTTGCCTGTAAAAGGTAAGGGTATATGTTTTACTGTATTTTATGAAGTTATATGTATTAAAATGGGCAAATGCATATTACCATATGTGGGAAATAGTAATTTTGCCCATTACTGTATATTATGTGTTAGGGCGGGTGGATTTAGTTATAATATTGTTATTATTTGTGGAGGCGCAAAATTGGTAATGCAGGCTCCGGGGACCCCGGGACTCCGCGGGGATGACCGACTCCCGCGGGACCCTGGGACTCCGCAGGGACCCGCACTCCCGTGAGGACCCCCGTTGGTGAGCGGGGACCCCCGCGGGTAAGCGGGGGACAGCCGGCCGGCGTGTTGTATTGGTTTTGCCATGCAAAAATGTGAAAAGCAATAATTTTCTAAGTCCAGCTTTTTTTGCGTCTACCTCGAGCTGACGTGTCTGATCAACGCAACTTTTCGCGTACGCTAAGGTGTGTTGCTTAGTGCATCCGCTTAGGGCCAGAAATTAACCGCAAACGAGGGGTAACGAACGAGCAAAGTTGGACTTAGATAAAAATATTCCTAAAAAAAGTCAATTTTAGAGCGCAAAGTGCCTGTTGCGTTGCTTAGTGCATCGGGTTCAGCGCAAACATCACTTTTAAGAGCACTTTGCGCTCTAAAAGGACTTAACGGAGCTTAGTGCATGACCCCTTGGCTTTATCTGTCAGTCTCTAGGGTTACTTTACTGTTGTTAGCTAGTGGATGCAGTTTCTACTCTCTCGTTACTAACAACACAACACATACCACACACACACACACACACACACAACACACACACAAACACACACCACAACACACACACACACACACACACACACCACACCACACACCACACACACACACAACCCACTCCTGGAGAAATCACTACGTGTGACGAAACGCATTGTGAGTCGGCGCCCAGTGTGAGGAGGCGGAGTGAGAAATGATCGTGGGCTTGATACTAGAGGAGCAGCAGCGTTTTCAACAACAGCGTATCCACTGTAGACCTCTAGCTCTGACTGAGGTCTAATACGCGGAAAGCTTACACTCACAACAGAGGGATTTCATCTTCAGCGTTACAGAGAGGCATACTATACCACAGCGGAACGGACAAACGAGTAGGAATCAGTTGTGTCCAGCAAGGTCTGCGGTCAGACACCATATTGCAATATCTGAGAAGGGACATTCTGATTGGTGACAATTGTACTCTGATTTGCTGTGCCACATGGCGTTCATTGGACTGATTTGGTATAGATGACTTACCCTCACTGTTTAGCTTCATTAACTATTGATGCCCCCATATCCTGCCTCTGATCCTACACCTCTACTCTGCCTTGTTCCTGCCACAATTTGCAACACACATGTTTTAATTGTAGCTTTTCAATCTCGCCTGAGAGCATAGGTCCTATTGACCACTCTACCTCTCAATAAATCTAATTATTTTCCTTATTACATCACGGAATGGCGCTTCTGTTTTGGTCATATATATATACACGACTATTTAAGGTTATGGGGGGTTAAAAAAAGTGACTAAAACCCTCCACCTACTCTTATCTATTTGAGCAAATGTACAGCGAGCCAACCTCACACTGATGTCTACCCATCAAGGTTGAAAACATGTCGTGAGTGGGTTAACTGACTTTGCATCTCCCAAGGTCGTGCTAAAAGCTTGTTTAAAGCAGCATGCATTGACTAAGGGTTGCTCATGTTAATGTGAGCATGAGATAAAAGTGGCACTGTGTGCTCATTGCATGTCATTTTCCCAGAATCCCCTGCTGCAGTGGAAGTGCTGTTCCTGGGGTATAATGGTGAAAGACAGGGTGCAGACGTGTCTAAGACATGAAAATGATATACAGGAATATACAGTTGCTTTATATAGATATATATATATATATATATATATATATATATATATATATAGATTATATATATATATATATATCATACTTTACCAGCAAAGGTAAGGAGACAACAGCACTCAGACGTATAAGCAGCTATAAACTCTTTAAAGAAACTTGCACATATATCCATTATATGGATATATGTGCAAGTTTCTTTAATACATGTTTATAGCTGCTTGCAGTATGATCTTCTGAGTGCTGTTGTCTCCTTACCTTTGTGTAATGTATGCTTTATATTTTTATGAACATAGCACCAGGTCATTAGTACACTACAGGAGTGCCAGATATTCAGATGAATTGTCACGCACTATAATAATAATAATAATAGTTTGGTTTGTATAGCGTGCTAGTTTTTACGTAGCGACTTTTTTTGTTCCCCTTTTTTATTTCCCACCGTGTCTGAGCCTGAGAATTTACAGTATGGATGCGATTATAGTTGCTGGGTGTGTGTTGCCGCGTGTGACCGAGCACGTGACGTCACACGTGAAACATGCACTAGGCTGGAGGCGATGTTGGAGGCGTGTCGGAGGTGTTGGCAGTGAAGTCACGTGAGCGGGCCACCCTCATTGGCTGTACCACTCACGTGACGGGGCCTTCGTATGAAAAAAAACATCAATTTATTTTCAAAAATTGTGCGTTGGTCTATGGCTTTGCCTCATAGAGGTACGGCCTTTGTTTGCCACGCACGCGCGGACACATATAATCGCGGCTGAAGGGAAGAGGCGGTTTATAAAGTCAGGGAAAGGATGGAAGTGCGGCGCAACTGCAATGTCTGAAAAAGGCTCCCGGATGTCTGTTCCAAAATAACTTTATGACACACACCGGGTACACCAGACATCTCCCTCAACGGTTCACCTTACGCAGAGGGCTTCGTCTTGGAGTGGGGGGAGAAGTCGGTGACAGCCTCTTAAATACCTAAAAGCCCGCAGAAAGCGGCATTAAAAATTTAACCCCTCAGTGCTTTTAGCCTATAGTAATATCAATGCTATTAAATCCTAATGTCTGTACAAACTCATTAGGACTATCTATTTCAAAAGAGCATTTTAAATATATAATCAGACATACATAATTGCAAAAAAGTAAGACTGTTTGGCTGCACATCCAGGGTAAAATACGAGAAATGATGTTGTCAACACTGCAAAAAGATGTAAGCTCAACACTTAATTCACATTAGACAAGGTTTCATACACTTATAAGTCAATTATACAAATAAGGGCTTGACTAGTGCTATAATTTAAACACATTATAACCCATGATCTATAGACCAGTGAATGAAGTGAAGGCAGGGTAGGGAGAAAAGAAAGATGGGATAGGGGGAAAAGGGGGGGGGGGAAAAGGGGAGGGGGGGGAGAGGGGAAGGGGGGGAGGGGTGGGAAGGGTAAAAGGAAGGGGGGGAAAAAGGGGGGGGGAAGGAAAAAAAGATTGGAAATAAGGAAGGGGGACAGTGAGGAGAATAGATCAGTGCAAAATACCACATAGACGTTCTGTTCCCAAAGAGGATGTAATGTACTACATATAGAAGCATTCCACATGGGACACCTCTAGATATATATCTTAGAGAAAACACCGTACGACCCAATCCTCATTAAGTCATGGGGGTTGAACGTGTTAAGTGTGTGGATCAGTGACGCCTCCCTTGATGTAGGGAGCTTAGTTCTATCTCCACCCGAGGGGGGAGGACATGGTATATGGCGCAAACAAACGAAATTGTCCCACACGAACCCAGTGGACAATGTTAAAGTGGATTGGGACCGGCGGGTGTCATGTCTAGATTTTTAGAGCCTTAAGTGTTCTAGAATGCGGATTTTAAGGGCTTACTAGTGAGCCCCAATACTGTTTTCTTACATCAGCATTGTAGCAGGTATACGACAATAGTTAGTCTGAATGACATAAAGGTTTTTATCTGAATTTACGTGTTCCGCTCTTTGTTCAGTGAAATGTGTAAACTTATTCATTTTGGGACAAATCGTACAATGCCACGCATTTTTAAATGATCCAATCAATTTTGGAAAAAAAGACAATTATTTTGGGTTGGTATTGGTTGTTTTCAACAAAACTGGGTGGGTGACAAGAGATTCCCTAGCGTAGCTGCCTACGAAACACTATTTTGGGTCCCAACACATGCCATTTTTTTAATAAAGGATTATATGAAGTGTGGCCCAATGTTTGCGTATGATAGTTTTAATGAGTTCGTTTGATCGCTATATTTTGTAATAAAGAATGGCGCTTCTGTGTTCTCGGCCTTGGTGTTATCTGTGTACTACTGGCTGACATATTAGTAGGGGTATTCCTATATTTGCATGCAATGCTGGCTGGTAGGCTGGTCAAGATCTGCACACATCGTACCCCCCATCGACAGGAACCTCTCTCTCATTCTCGTTCGCCCTGTGGATAAAGGCCTCCAATGTGGAGCAGTTCGGCGCAATCGCAGGAACTGCCCCTTTGGAATGCCTCTAACCAGAGGGCGTGCGTGACCAACTCTTGTATGAAGCAATGAATCCTGGCATTCTCCTTTCTATAAAATATCTGATTGAATTGAGGTACTCCATAGCCACAATATAGATTTAAATCTAGAAAACAAATTTGGTTTTATTAATGTGTGAGTAAATGTCAAGTTTAAGAGTTTGGGCTGCAAGGTATTAAAAAAACCTCAATAGGTCCGCCTCCCCACCACTCCAGATCAAAAATCAGGTCGTCAAGGTGGTGCGTTGTAGAACACCACATGACGCCTGAAAGGATTGGAATCTCCAAACAGTGGGACATCTCCCACCCAAACACATGAACAGTGTTGTGCGTAGGAGGGGGAAAGGATTGTCCCCTAGCTGTCCCAAGTGTTGGAGATAATATGCTGGACAAAGAAAAAATAATTGTGCGTGAGTGAAAACATACATCAAGAATAAAAGCTATGTGTGATGGCGAGAGAGTGGAATGATGTTTGTAAAAAGTGCTCTGTGGCTATGAGGCCGTGCCTCGTGATTAAAATGTTATTAGGGAAGCCACATCCAGGGTGACCCAGATGTAGCTAGGGTCGCAAGTGATAGGTGCTAAAAGAGGATATAAAACGTGCTTGGGTCAATAATGTGTTGAGGGTGAAAGAAACGACAGTGGTTTGTAAAAAGTGATGTATATATTGTGATAAGTGTTCACCCAGGGAACCAATAGAGAAATTATGGGTCACTGGGGGGCAGTGAGTGTTTTGCGGTACTTTGGGCAAGTGATGAAAGAGTGGGAGTGTAGGATCTGGCGAGTGGGTGAGGAAGTTCCCGCTCACTAGGGGATTGAGGAACATGTAGAATCGCACTCGTCGTCCAAGAGGGCCTGGGAACCCATAATGAACCATAGGAGTAGGGTCCCAATGTCGACGGGTATGGGTACGCATCTTATGCCTACCCAGTGTCGATATTCTCCAGACCTGCCTCACATCAGAAGCGCTTGAAAGATTTTCTAACTATGTTTTATAAAGTATATGTAAATGTTTTAGGACGTGTTAGCGGCTTTTAGGCTGCGGCTCGCTATCGACTGATGCGGTAGCGATGCTTGGCGAGGGTTGGACTAGTTATATATATCTATATATAGGGGGTTATATTATAATAGTGAGACATATAATACAGATAGTTGGAGAATCATACTAATATATATTATATAATACATGTAGAGGTGGTATCAAGTCCCGCTAACGCGGACGCGCCCACACGTAAGCGCGGCACACGCGAGTGCCGCTAGTAAATAGAAAAAATTATACTTACACCGCGCTCAAATTCTCTGCAATGGCCCCCCCACCCATTTTCCGCCCCTCCCCAAGGCGAGGCAGCTGAGACGAGCAAGGAGATAACTCGCTCATGCATGCTTTGAGCGCCATACGCGCTCAGCGCGCCTAGCAGGGTGACGCAGCCTTATGAGGGGTTTGTTGAGTGATCGTGAGGGAGTGTGGAGGGTCAATATAAAAGGGGTGGGTGTTAGTGATGAGGGGCGTGGAGGTAGTGTATAGACCCCATATATATATAGTTATTTTAATCGGGGGAATTGTTTGAAAGGTATTGATACTATATATAGTGGATTCTATAGATAATATAGTGAATTATATCACATAATATAGCATACTAGACACACTATGACATATGACGATATATAAATATATCAATTACATATAGTATACAGTAGTATGTATAAATATAGACATAGATACACACAATGTCCATGGGTCGGCACTATCTTTCATCAAGATAGGGTCTACAGAGGGAGGATCAATCCTATAGTCCTGTCGTGATTTAGGTGGGACTACAGGTGAGCAGTTGAAAAAACCGTGTGATCTTTGTGTTTGGGTGCAGTACGGGCGATTTTACCAACATTGTGCTGTGATGGGTGCATTTTATGGTTACATCCAAATACCTAAGTCAGTTGTCATTAATCTGTTACAGTATGAGGCATGACGGCTTTTGATAGTTTTTTGTCTTTTGATTGTATTGGAATGGTTCATTCCCCAGATATGCAGAGCAAGCCCAAGACCTCAGCGTGGCCCAACTTCCCTAATCCTTTTTGTATAATTGGATGTTTTAATAAGTGTTGTATTTATTAGAATTGTGGTTAATTGGGCATGATATCTATCTGTTTAGAAATGATTGTTGGTATCTGTGAGATGAAATATAGTTTATTATATAGTGCTCTTCCTACTCCCCGATTCAGAGCGAGCTGATTGTCTCTTGTCGGTTTAGACACCACATATTTGCGAGCGCTGTATAATACGAGTATGAGCTGGTTCAGGCAGCTGTCATCCCCGCAATCCACATTCAGTCCAAATGACATTGAAGATAACTAGCCAGTACTACCTCCCCCCCCGCCCCTGATATCTGGCGTTTCCGCAGTGGTCCCCCTCCACTGTTACCTGACACCTTGCCCCCCTCCGCCGGATGTCTGTGTAACTGCAGAGCTGCCCACACTTCCGAGATTTGGCTGTTTCCACTCAGTTACCCCCTCCTCGGATGTCTGGGCTTACCAGAAGCTGCCCCTCCAACCTGATTCAGGCTGCTCTCCAACTGCTGTGGTGCTGAAATCTACATACACACGCCGACCGGTGCTGAGGCTGGAGGATGGTTGAGCGCCGAACGACACCTTCATGTTATCGCCTTGTGGGGGCGGGGTAAGGTAGTGAATGGGTCGGTCGCATATAGGCCGCCATTCGGAGTAGCAACTCTGTGACCCTATGTTAATTCCGAGGGGTGGGAGGGGGATAAGGGGACAGGTTACGTAAACAGTGTGTGTCAGCATTTTATAGCAAGCATGTTATATTGATACACCACACAGTTCACTATCTCGATAGTACATCACTATAGGTTAGCAAACACTAGCGTCCACACCACACACACCACACACAACACACACAACACAGACACACACAAGTACACAAAAAATCAACTAAAGGTATGACTTTATTTTAACACACACACACACACAACAACACACACAAACACACCACACTACAAACACACACACACACAACACATCACACACACATCGTATCTTTATACCACCACATGACTCGTGTAAACACACACAACCTGTTACTAACACAACACAACACACAAACACACACCCACAACTGTAGTTGCTCACAACTATCTGTATATAATAAACATTAACACTAGTTGTACACACGATTAACCACGGATATATACAACACGGACACACTTGTATACAGACGCACAGATGATCTATTTCACTGAGATAGAGGAGAAGAGAATAGAGACAGGAGAAAAGACAGCAGAGATAGAGGAGAGACAGAGAATGTAAGGAGAGAGAGAATGAATAAGAGACGGAGATAAGAGAATGAGAGAGTAGAGAGAGTAAGAATGAGGATAGAGAGAGAGAAGATCGAGAGAGGAACGAGAGAGAAAGATGAGAGGAAGGGAGAGAGGCGAGGTGATGAGAGAGAGACGAGTAGAGGAGGAGGCAGAGAGAGAGAGAGGAGAGATGGCGATGAGAGAGAGCGAGAGAAAGAAAGAAGAAAACAAAGAGAACTGATGTGAGAAAGACCACTGAAAGTTTGGAGCGGGGGACGCCTCGTTTCAATTCCTCGGAGGGTCGGAATAATCCTCTGTGACCTGGCAGCAGTACTTTAGTTAAATGTAAACTAGCAGAACATGCAATGATATTTATTATATATAATATACACACAGACAACGGCACACTATATGTTAGTACACAACACTAAAACACACACAAACATGAATACGTTTACTGACGCACACGCTTTATCGTATCCCACTCAACGATACATGAGATAACTTGAAAAAAATGGAGTTTCAGGCAAAGGTGATATGGTCGCGCTCGTTGAATGTATTTCCCAGAATCCTGTGCCAGCAGGTGGAAGCACTGTAGCCCCTGTGTATAGGGGATAATGTGAATGATGATAAAGGACGGGTGCAGACCGTCTAAGGACATGTTAAGGTAAATGTCTCAAAGGATCTTTTTATTTGATATATACCACCACCCCCACACCACACACGACACACACACACCACATCCACACACATATCTCGTAGACTCACACAATCTTTATGCATATCACATCCATTTGTAAAGACACACACCACCACGTATCTGTCGGACCACACACACATAATATCTTGTGGCACACACACTATCTGCATCCAACTCACTATTCGTATCACACACACACCACAGAGTCAAAATCTGTATCAAATACTAACTTGTATAAACACACACACTATGTATAACAACACAATATACTGTATATAACAGACAACCACTATCTGTGCACCACACAACACAACACTATTCTGAATAGAAAACCCTATTTGTAAACGCACAAACAATACTTATCTGCTATACACACACTGTTCTGCATATACCATGTGTATTTATTGTGTAATGACAATATACTTTAAATCCCCGTTATATGAGTGTTACGATTACCAGTGTTATATATATAGATATATATATATATATATATAATATATATTACTTGTAATATAACATTTTCCTCTTCGTTGATACCTGACACCCACGTACCTGCATGATACCACCCTTGTATACTGTGTGGTGTGTGCGTGTGTGTGTGTGTGGTATTATATCCAAATATAATCAGTCACATGCTCGAGTAACCTGCTTCTGCCCCCCTCAAGGGCGATGATCACACATGATGCGGGATAGGTCGGGGAGGGAGGCCTCTGGGGGGGTGAAGGTACAGGAGCCCCCATGTTTGAGCGGAAAGGGAGAGCACCCATTTGCTACACCTGGACGACCTGTACAATTTGAGTGCCACGAGGTGAGAGGGGTAGTATCGGTATGTGTTGACAGCCACGATCTGGGAGGCTCGCCGGGTGCTAGTGAAGCCGTGGTAGGAGCTGCATTTTGCTGTCCCGAAACTAGCTGAGCTTGGTGCGCGGAGGCCCGGGACTTGGTTCCATCGGGGTGGCTGGTCCGGTCTGGTGCGAGGTCGGTATGAGGATAGACGGCAGAGGGAAGCTTGCGGCTCTGCAGGGAGGATAACGAGGAGAGGCGGATTATCGGGAGGAGATAAGAGGAGAGTCCGCCCCCCGGTGCTGGGGCTAGTGCCTGGATCTCCCAGACCTTCAAGGAGCAATAAGGAATGAGCCCCCGGCCCACCCTCTACGACGAAGCCCCCCCGAAGAGCAAGAGCAGTCCTACAGAACTCCATACGAGAGTGGGAAGATGAGGCACCGCTCATCCACCAAACCTCCTCTCTGAGCGTCGCAGCCTCTTTTCATACAGTGGGGACAGCACCTCAGGACAGGGCCGCACCAATCTTCCCCCTAGGGCCAGGAAAGCGGACACTGATCTCACTGATGATGGGTCGGAGCTTCAGTTAGGGGACCCGAGCCCATCACCGCCCAGACAACCAAGAGAGGTGAGAGGATTGTGAGGGAGGTTTAAGAAGAGAGGACGCAGGAGCTGCCGAGCTCAGCAGAGAGACAGGAAGATAGCTGTCGACTTGATAAGCCAATAGACCACGGAGGCGAATCTACTGAATGAGCATCGCTACAGGGCTAATCATATGCAGTGGGTACACACCAGCGGAGGAGAAGAGATCCAGAGAAGGAAGGAGTCGAGGAACACAGGGATAAGCAAAGGACCCTGCTGCGGGGGTAACAGGATGTGGGAGTCCCAGGTGAGGAACCATGGCCGCAGCAGGCTCTCTCTGAGGAGCTAAGCGCAACCTCATTGATCAGCGGGAAGGGTTGTATTGGAGAGAATTGGAGGGAACAAGCTTCAGGCAGCTGGGGAAAAGCTCAAGAGAGAGAAAGCTGGAGGAGTAAACTGGAGGAGAAGCAGAAGAAGATTCAACAGGAGACACACCCATTAAAATCCAGAGGACAGCAATAAAGGAGGCCCAGGAAGAGGAGGGGGAGACAGGCAGAGAGAAGCCTGCTTGCAGCCAACACAAGAACACCATTCTCCACATGGAGAGCAGCAGTTCACAAAACACAGGGCCCAGAACAATGCAGGAAACGTTAAAGCACAAAGTACTCAACCATTGAACTACACCCAGCAAGAGTCCGAGACGTCAGGACTAGAGTTGCTTGAAGAGGTCCAGGAGGGGAATATGCAGAGAGCCCAGGAAGAAACCTTGAGCAGTCTGCTGGAGCAACGAAAACCAGTGACTGAAGGCAGAGCAGAAGGAGCGTAGAGCCAAGATAAATTAAGGAAGAAGATAGGCAGGCATCGTTTCTCTCTCTCTTGTACACTTTTTTATCGCTACGCTATAACCTCCGTTCTTTTTTCCCACTCTCCACTTTCTTTTCACTCCCCTTCCCTTAGTAACTGACTGCCCCTTGCTATCGTCCAGCCCGTTTCCCCGCGTTTCTCGGACGTTTTGGTCGTGTGATCTGTCACACTTCTGTAGTCTAGAGAGGGAGAGAGAAGGAGCCAAGATGGAGCACCTGCAGGAGAGGACAGAGCTGCAGGAGGCGGGCCAGCATGTGCTCAGGTGGCTGAGGGAGTGTGGGGCAGCAGAGAGAATAGAGGGAAGGCTGTGCAGAGAGCCGGCTGGTGAGAAGGAGAGAAAAACCAGCGGGTTGAAGCAGAGCACCAACTGCAGAACCAACTGCAAGGTCTGCGTACACACCTCCAGTATGCTGAGGAGAAGCAGCAAACGCTGCAGGAAGAAAAGCTGCAGGCTGCTAAACAGATTCAAGTGCTGCAGGAACGTCTGATGACCCAGTATGTCCCCGCAAAGCAGCATGAGAAACTGAAGGCTACCCTGAGCATCACCAAAGCAACGCTAAAAGCCAAGCTTAGAACCCAGGTGACGTGGCACAAAAGGGAGCACACGAAGGTCCAGAAACTGAAACAAGTAACTGTGGCCCAAGCAAAGAAGTTCATAGTGCTTCACAATGCAATAAAAATGTGGAGGCAAGCTCAGAGAAAGCAAAGCATGCAGATAAATTCCCTGAGAAGAGACTTGCAAGACGCACTCAAAAAACAGGGATCTCTCGCGGATGAGATTACAGTCCTACAAGGACAAGTATTGACCCTGACTAAGCGTCAGTATCCCACAGCCTCAAAAACCCATGAAGACAAGGGTACAGTGAGAGCTGGGAATACCCCTCATCTGAAAGACAAGGTTGCAAATTTTGAACCCCCTAAACAAGCACTAGCAAAACCTTCAGCCACCCAGCAGGCAACAAAAGAAGGTACATGTGCTGAATTAAAACCAGAAGAATCCTTAGCTGATGAAACTGAAAAGATGGGACATTCTCTGGACGTGGGTGTGGAATTGCAACTTAATCTCAAAGAGGCTGAACTAGCAACCCCATTGAGTGGGAAAAGGGCAGAGCGACAGCTTCAAGAGCGGAAAACTCAAAGGGCTGTTTTTAAACGCTCTGCAACTGCTGCCATACAGTATGCCTACAATAAGACGAGCACCCGACGCGAGGGAAATATCATGACCGCGCACGTAGAAAAAAGACTATACTTGGAAAAAGTCCTCCTCGAGCGACTGAGGGGTGCTGATCTCAAACACCTTCAGGAGGAGACACGAATAAACTGGAGAAAGGGCTCCAATCCCAGCAGGACTGAGGGATCTCTTCCTCCATCCACTCGCATTCAAGTCACAGAATTATCTAGAATGAGAGTGGAAGGATGGGTTTTGGCCGTGGCAAGCCCGAGCTTCCCACAAACAGGGGCGGTATGTAACAGGGGAGTAATCCCTGTTCAAGTAATGTGCCTTTAATCTAGCAGTGTGGTGGTTAACTGCTGGTAGTCAATTAATAAACACCACCTGCCTGATTTAGATTGCTTACAAAAGCCTTTCTGTTGAGACAGGAAGTGACTCCTTAGCTCTGAATGAGAGCTGACCTTTGGAGAGACAGAGCAGTGTTCTTGAGACTCCCAGGAGAGACTGACCAAGAGAACACCAATTTCTGGAGCTGACCAGTCTTGAGCTCTGCCCAGCATAGCTGATTGCAAGACACCAAATAAGACTTCTAAACCTGGATGCTGATATTTTCTGTGCACGCACGGGTGCGGTTCCAGGAGAGCAGAGAAGCTTACACTACAGCAAGAAACAGATAAGACTTTCATAATTAAGAGACTGCTTATATCTGCTTATTTCATGCCATATGTTTTTGGGCTGCGAGACATGCTTGACTTAGGGAGTTGTGAATTAATTGCATGGTATTTTCACTAGAGATACTCCCAAGTGAATAGAAGCTTTGTTCCCCCCCCTGTGTTTGGATGATTTCCTGATGAAAAGGAAAAGGCACAATAAAGCCTATTATAATTTCACCTTATAAAGTCTCCAATTGTGTACCTCTGTGAACGTCCGTCTACAGGGGGATACTGTGACGACTCAGGAGATTCCTTCCTTGTTCTCTCCCTGTCTCCCATCTCCCGTTATCCTTTCTGCCCCTTCCCACTCCTCTCCTTCACCGTTTACCTCTCTCCCCTTGCCGCAGCGCGCTCCTTTAGCCCCTGCTGTAATTCTCCCCGCTCCCTCTCGCCCGCGGTAGCTCCTTTACCTTTCCCTGTGGTGCCACCTGTCCCGTTGCCTCCTCCTCGCGTGATGCCCATGGTGCGGCGTTCCTCGCGCCTTGTGACGCGTCCGGTGCGCGAGCCCCCTCAGCCCACGGGGGACGCGCGTGCATGTTCCTCGCTGCCCTTGCTGGCCATTGCACGGGCGCAGGCCTCGCCCGCGTTCCCCTCCGCTTGGCTCCGTTTCCCTCCTGCTGTCTTCCCCTGCTCCGTGCGGGCCGTGCCTGTGTTGCAGCCTGTGCGCACGCATCCCCAGCTTACAGGGGGCGCGCGCACAGACTCTTCCTATCTGGATTCCTCTGTCTCCTCCTCTTCTCTCCCTGACCTATCTCTTGCTTCTCCCACTTCTCTCTCTAGTCCTCCCCTCTCTGTCATTGGTGCACCTTCCTTTATAATCCCTGTCTGTCCACCTCTTCCTCGCTCTGCATAGTTCCTGTTTCCCTGTGTGTACCTGTCCTATGCTGTGCTCCCTCTGTGCTCCTGTGAATACCTGCTCCTGTGTTACTTTGGATTTCCCTGGCTTTGACCCCTGCTCTCCCTGGACTACTCTGCTCTCTGGTAACCCCTTGAACCCTGCTACGCATACGACTCCGCTGACCTCTGGCTTCCCCTGACCTGGCTTGCCCTCTGACGACTCTACCCTCTGGACCCCTGAACATTGGCAAATGGACACAACTATTCTCACGGACACTCCCCATGCATTGCAAGTATACACTAACAACTCTTCCAACAGGCCCAGCAACGCTATACCACACTCCAGGCTTGCTCCCACTGCTGTGGGTGTGTGGTATCATACCGTTCCCACCTCAGTACTGGGGTCTAGTTTGGTCTGTGGACATACAGGCGTGACAGCAATAAAGCCCAGTAGTTAGGCTGCATTTGATTGCAGCAATGGTTTGAGGTGCTGTGCCTTTAAGAGGCTGGTGCGCCTCCGTGTGGCCGCGCCTCCGTGTGGCCGCGCCTCCGTGTAGCTGCACTTGCGGGCGCGTGACTGGGCATGCCCGCAGGGCCGACATCAGAAGAGGAGCACCGGCGTGCGCGCCCACGTGGAGCTGCGATCGGCGTCCTGGAGGGAGGCTGCCTGCGTGCCGCGGGAGGACCCGGCGGAGCTGCAGGTTAGTGGGGAGCATGCCGAGGGTGGCGTGACTCCCCGGTTGTCACAGTGTGAAACATGATGCTGGTAACCTGTAGGTCTGTGAGGTGACCCGTCAGGCCCACCGGGGACTCCAGTGGGCCTGGGGTATGAACCCTGTATGTAAAATAATAAATCATGTATTTATGGGGGGGCACAGGGGGTGGGTTATGTATTTAATAAATAGAATGATGTTTATTGTGGGGCTGTGTATTGTTTTTCTTGTGGTTACTGGGGGTGGGGGAAGGGGGTATTGGCCCCAAGGGTATGTGGGAAGGCCTCCCGGCTGGGTAGTGGGTGAGGGTGGTTAGGCCTCACGGGGTGGGGGGTTAGTGGGGGTGGGTATGTAGGCCTCCCGAGTGGTGGGTGAGGGTGGGTTAACCCCTTAATGACTGTAGTGGTTAATAACCGCTATGGTGATTAAGGGGTTAGGGGACATTACATTGGATGTGTTTATTCTTGTGTATGTTTTGCAGCATCGGAGGGGGCATGGGCAGGATGAAGATGAGGATGAAGACGGCCTTCATCGTGGGTGCCTGTAAAAGGTAAGTGTAATATGTTTTTACTGTATTTATTGAAAGTTATATGTATTTAAAATGGGCAAATGCATTATTATCCATATGTGGAAAATAGTAATTTTGCCCATTACTGTATATTATGTGTTAGGGCGGTGTATTTAGTTATAAATATTGTTTATTATTTTTGGAGGCGCAACATTGGTACTGCAGGCCCGCGGGTACCCCGGGACTCCCGCGGGGATGACCGGACTCCCGCGGGTACCCTGGGACTCCCGCAGGGACCCCCGCACTCCCGTGAGGACCCCCGCTTGGTGAGCCGGGGACCCCCGCGGGGTCAGCCGGGGACACCCGCCGGCCTGTTGTATGTGTTTTGCGCATGCAAAAATGAAAAGCAATAATTTTTCTAAGTCCAGCTTTTTTTGCGTCTACCTCGAGCTGACGTGTTCTGATCAACGCAACTTTCGCGTACGCTAAGGTTGTGTTGCTTAGTGCATCCCGCTTAAGGGCAGAATTTAACGCAAACAGGGTAACGAACGAGCAAAGTTGGACTTAGAAAAAATTCCTAAAAAAAGTCAATTTTAGAGCGCAAAGTGCCTGTTTGCGTTGCTTAGTGCATCGGGTTCAGCGCAACATCACTTTCTAAGAGCACTTTGCGCTCTAAAAGTGACTTAACGGAGCTTAGTGCATGACCCCCTTGGTCTTTATCTGTCAGTCTCTATAGGTTACCTTTACTTGTTAGTCTAGTGGATGCAGTTTCTACTCTCTCGTTACACATACACACACACATACACACACACACACACACACACACAACACGACACACACACACACACACACACACAAACACACACCCACACCCCCCACACACCACACACACACACACACACACACACCACACACACACACAACCCACTCCTGGAGAAATCACACTAGTGTGACGAAATCGCATTGGTGCGGCGTGACGAGTGTGAGGAGGCGGAGTAAGTAGATCATGATCGTGGGCTTGTTGATACTAGGAAGCAGCGCGTTTTAACACAGCGTATCCACTGTAGACCTCTAGCTCGTGACTGAGGTCTAATACGCGGAAAGCTTACACTCACACACAGGAGGGGATTTCATCTTCAGCGTTCGGAGGGCATACTATACCACAGCGGAACGGACAACAGAGTGTAGGAATCAGTTGTGTCCAGCAAGGTCTGCGGCGTCAGACACCATATATTCGTATGCTGAGAGGGACATTCTCGATTGGTGAAATTGTACTCTGATTTGCTGTGCCCACATGGTCGTTCATTGGACTGATTTGGTATAGATGACTTACCCTCACATGTTTGCTTCATTAACTATTGATGCCCCACAATCTCCTGCCTCTGAATCCTACCACCTCACTCTGCTTGTTCATGCCACAATTTGCAACCACATGTTTTAATTGTATGCTTTTCAATCTCGCCTGAGAGCATAGGTCCTATTGACCACTCTACCTCTCAATAAATCTAATTATTTTCCTTATTACATCCGGACACTGGCGCTTCTTTTTGGTATATATATATACCACGACTATTTAAGGTTATGGTGGGGGTAAAAAAAGTGACTAAAACCCCTCCACTACTTCTATCTATTTGAGCAAATGTCAGCGAGCCAACCTCACACTGATGATACCCATCAAGGTTGAAAACATGTTGTGAGTGGGTTAACTGACTTTGCATTCCCAAGTCCTTGCAAAAAGCTGTGTTTAAGCAGCATGCATTGACTAAGGGTTGCTCATGTTAATGTGAGCATGAGATAAAAAGTGGCACGTGTGTGCTCATTTGCAGTCATTTCCCAGAATCCCTTGCTGTGCAGTGGAAGTGCTGTTTCCTGGGTGATAATGGTGAAAGACAGGGTTGCAGACTGTCTAAGACATGCAAAAGATATACAGGAATATTTACAGTTGCTTTATATAGATATATATCTATTGTATATATATATATATATATATATATAGTATATATATATATATATATATAATCATACCAGCAAAGGTAAGGAGACAACAGCACTCAGACGGTCATAAAGCAGCTATAAACTCTATTAAAGAAACTTGCACATATATCCATATATTGGATATATGTGCAAGTTTCTTTAATACAGTTTATAGCTGCTTGCAGTATATCTTCTGAGTGCTGTTGTCTCCTTACCTTTGCTGGTAATGTATGCTTTATTATTTTTTATGACATAAGCACCAGGTCATTATACCACTACAGGAGTGCCAGATATTCATGATTTGTCACTGCCACTATAATAATAATAATAATAGTTTGTTCTTGTATAGCGCTGCTAGTTTTTACGTAGCGCTTTACAATTTATTTCTCCCCCTACCGTGTCTGCAGCCTGAGACTTACAGTATGGATGCGATTATAGTTGCGGTGTGTGTGCGCGCGTGTGACCGAGCACGTGACGTCACACGTGAAACATGCACTAGGCTGGAGGCGATTTGGAGGCGTGTCGGAGGTGTGGCAGTGAAGTCACGTGAGCGGGCCACCCTCATTGGCTGTACCACTCACGTGACGCGGCCTTCGTATGAAAAAAACAAATTCAATTCTATTTTCAAAAATTGTGCGCTTGGTCTATGGCTTGCCTCATAGAGGTACGGCCCTTTGTTTGCCACGCACGCGCGACCACTATAATCGCGGCCTAAGGGTAAGAGGCTGTTTTATAAAGGTCAGGGAAAGGATGGAAGTGCGGCGCAACTGCACATGTCTGAAAAAGGCTCCCGGATGTCTTGTTCCAAAATAACTTTATTGACACACACCAGGGCTACACCAGCATCTCCCCCTCAACGCGTTTCACCCTTACGCAGAGGGCTTCGTCTTGGAGTGGGGAGAAGTGGTGACAGCCTCTTAAATACCTAAAAGCCCGCGAAAGCGGCATTAAAAATTTAACCCCTTCAGTGCTTTTAGCCCTATAGCTAATATCAATGCTATTAAATCCTAATGTCTGTACAACTCACTTTAGACATATTCTATGCATAAAGAGCATTTTAAATATATAATCAGACATACATAATTGCAAAAAAGATAAGACTGTTTGGCTGCACATTCCAGGTGTATAAATACAGTAAAATGCTGTTGTCAACACTGCAAAAAGATGTAAGCTCAACACTTAATTCACATTAGACAAGGTCATACACTTATAAGTCAATTATACAAATAAGGGCTTCCTAGTGCTAAATTTAAACACATTTATTAACCCATGACTTATAGACCAGTGAATGAAGTGAAGGCAGGTAGGGAGAAAAGAAAGAGGGATAGGAAAAGGGGGGAGGGGGGGGAAAGGGGAGGGGGGGGAGAGGGGAAGGGGGGGAGGTGGGAAGGGTAAACAGGAAGGGGGGGAAAAAGGGGGGGGGAAGGAAAAAAAGATTGGAAATAAGAAGGGGGACAGTGCGGAGACTAGATCAGTGCAAAATACACACTAGACGTTCTGTTCCAAAGAGGACTGTAATGTATACATATAAGCATTCCACATGTGACACTCCTAGATATATATCTTAGAGAAAACACCGTAGATCCCAATCCTCATTAAGTCCATTGGGTTGTAACGTGTTAAGTGTGTGGATCCAGTGCGCCTCCCTTTGATGTAGGAGCTTAGTTCTATCTCCACCCCGAGGGGGGAGGACTATGTGTTCTATGGCGCAACAACTGAAATTGTCCACAGAACCCAGTGGACAATTGTTAAAGTGGATTGGGACCGGATGTGTCATGTCTAGATTTTTTATGAGCCTTAAGTGTTCTAGAATGCGGATTTTTAAGGCTCTACTAGTGAGCCCCACATACTGTTTCTTACATCCGCATTGTAGCAGGTATACGACATAGTTAGTCTGACATGACATAAAGGTTTTTATCTGATATTTACGTGTTTCCTCTTTGTCAGTGAAATGTGTAACTTTCTTCATTTTGGGACAAATCTTACAATGCCCGCATTTAAATGATCCAATCAATTTTGGAAAAAAAGACAATTTATTTTGGTTGGTATTGGTTGTTTTCAACAAACTGGGTGACAAGAGATTCCCTAGCGTAGCTGCTCTACGAAACACTATTTTGGGTCCCACACATGCCATTTCTTTTAATAAAGGATCTAATGATAGTGTGGCCCAATGTTTGCGTATGATAGTTTTAATTGAGTTCGCTTGATCGCTATAATTTGTAATAAAGAATGGCGCTTCTGTGTTCTCGGCCTTGGTGTCTATCTGTGTACTACTGGCTGACATATTAGTAAGGGTATTCCTATCTATGCTCAATGCATGCTGGTATGCCTGGTCAAGATCTGCACCATCGTACCCCCTCGACAGGAACCTCTCTCTCATCTCGTTCGCCCTGTGGATAAAGGCCTCCAATGTGGAGCAGTTCCGGCGCAATCGCAGGAACTGCCCCTTTGGAATGCCTCTAACCAGAGGGCGTGCGTGACAACTCTTGTAATGAAGCAATGAATTCCTGGCATTCTCCTTTCTATAAATATCTGATTGAATATTATACTCCATAGCCACATATAGATTTAAATCTAGAAAACAAATTTGGTTTTTATTATATGTGTGAGTAAATTTCAAGTTAAGAGTATTGTCTGCCAGGTATTCAAAAAACCTCAATAGGTCCTCCTCCCCACCACTCCAGATCAAAATCAGGTCGTCAATGTAGCGTTTGTAGAACACCACATGACGCCTGAAAGGATTGGAATCTCCAAACACGTGGGACATCTCCCACCAACACATGAACAGGTTGGCGTAGGAGGGGGCAAAGGATGTCCCCATAGCTGTCCCACGTGTTTGGAGATAATACTGCTGGTCAAAGAAAAAATAATTGTGCGTGAGTGAAAATCTAATACTATCAAGAATAAAAGCTATGTGTGCTGGCGAGAGAGTGGAATGATGTTGTAAAAAGTGCTCTGTGGCTATGAGGCCGTGCTCGTGATTAATAATGTTATATAGGGAAGCCACATCCAGGGTGACCCAGATGTAGCTAGGGTGCCAAGTGATAGGTGCTAAAAGAGATAAAACGTGCTTGGTGTCAATAATGTGTGAGGGTAAAGAAACGACCAGTGGCTGTAAAAAGTGATGTATATATTGTGATAAGTGTTCACCCAGGGAACCAATAGATGAAATTATGGGTCTACCTGGGGGTGCAGTGAGTGTTTTGTGTACTTTGGGCAAGTGATGAAAGATGGGAGTGATAGGATCTGGAGTGGTGAGGAAGTCCCGCTCACTAGGTGAGAGAACATGTAGAATCTCACCTTCGTCCAAGAGGTCCTGGAACTCCCTAATGAACATAGGAGTAGGGTCCCTGTCGAGGGTATGGTACGCTTCTTATGCCTACCCCAGTGTCTGATATTCTCAGACCTGCCTCACACAGAAGCGCTTGACAGATTTTCACTATGTTTTATAAAGGTATATGTAAATGTTTTAGGGGTGTTAGGGCTTCTTAGGCTGCGGCTTCGCTAGCGCTGAGCGGGCGATGCTTGGCGAGGGACTTGAGACCTATAGTATATATATATATATATATATATATATATATATATACATGTAGAGGTATCAGTCCCCGCTCACGCGATGCGCGCCCACGTAAGCGCGGGCACACGCGATGCGCTTAAGTAAATAAAAAAATTATACTTACCCGCTCGCTCAATATTCTGCAATGCCCCCCCCCCCTTCCCCCCTCCCCCGCGCGCGAGCAGACGCAGAAAACTCGCCATGCATGCTTTGAGCGCCATCGCGCTCAGCGCTAGCAGGGCCGCAGCCTTATGAGGGGTGTTGGTGATCTATGAGGAGTGTGGGGGTCAATATAAAAGGGGTGGGGTTATGAATGAGGGGCGTGGAGGTGTAATAGACCCATATTATTATATCTATTTTAATCTGGGAAATGTTGAAAGGTATATATATATATGTATATATATATATATATATATATATATATACACATACACATACATATATATATATATATATATATACATATATATACATATATATACATATATATACATATATACATAGATACACAATGTCCCTGGGTCGGCCTATCTTCATCAAGACTTAGGTCTACGAGGAGATCAATCCTATCTCCTGCGTGATTGTGGGACTACAGTTGAGCAGTTGACACAACCTGTGATCTGGTTTTTCCATACGGCGATTTTACAATCATTGTCTGTGAGTGTGCATTTTTAAGTTACATCCAACCTAGTCATTGTCATAAACTGTATTACATTATGAGGCATGCGCTTCTGTTTTTTGTCTTTTTGATTTATTTGGAATTTGGTTCATTCCCCAGAAGCAGCTAAGACCCCAAAGACCTCAACTGGGCCAACTTCCCTATATCCTTTTTGTTATATATCTGGCATTTTTTAAATGTTATTTATTTATATTAATTTGGTTAATTGGGCATTGAATATCTTTTAGCACTGATTGTTTATTCTTTGAGATAAATATATTTATATATAGTGCTCTTCCTCCCTCCCCGATCTCAGGCTATGCTCGTCTCTTGTACGGTGTACCCCTACCCCTGATCTTGGCTGTTCTCTGCAGCGATCTATCTCCCCTATATATTTGGCTGTTCCCTGCAGTTGTCCCCCTCCCTGTTCCCTGCACCTGCCCCCCTCCGCCGGATGTCTGGCTGTTAACTGCAGCTGCCCCCCACTCCAGCATCTTTGGCTGTTCCCTCAGTTACCCCCTCCTCCGGATGTCTGGCTGTTCCCAGAAGCTGCCCCTCCCCCTGATCTCAGGCTGCTCTCCACTGCTGTGGTGCTGAAATCTCATACACACGCCCCGGTGCTGAGCTGGAGGAGGTGAGCGCCGAAGACCTTCGATACTCGCCTTGTGGGGCCGGGGGTGAATGGGGTCGCATATAGGCCGCCACTTCCGGATAGCAACTCCTTGACCCTTAGTTAATTCCGAGGGGGGGAGGGGGATAAGGGGACAGGTACTGTAACAGTGTGTCATCATTTATAGCACTATCATTTATATCTGTATACACACACAGTCACTATCTATATACACACTATGTTTATGCAAACACTATCTGTACACACACACACACACACACACACACACACACACACACACACACACACACACACACACACATTATCTTTATACACACATGACCTGTAAACACACACAACCTTTACACACAGACACACACACACACACACACACACACAATCTGTATGCTCACACACTATCTGTATACATAAACATACACACTATCTGTACACACATACACCGTATATATACACACACGGACACACTATCTGTATACAGACACACATGATCTATTTTCACTGAGAGAGAGAGAGAATAGAGACAGAGAATAGAGACAGAGAATAGAGAGAGAGACAGAGAATAGAGAGAGAGAGAATAGAGAGAGAGAATAGAGAGAATAGAGAGAGAGAATAGAGAGAATAGAGAGAGAGAAGAGAGAGAGAGAGAGAAGAGAGAGAGGAGAGAGAGAGGAGAGAGAGAGAGGAGAGAGAGAGGAGAGAGAGAGAGAGGGGAGAGAGGAGAGAAAGAAAAGAAAACAAAGAGACTGAGTGAGTAAAGACACTGAAAGTTTGGAGCGGGGGAGCCTCGTTCAATTCCCGGTGTCGACTACTCCTTGTGACCTTGGGCAGGTCACTTTATTTAAGTAAAACTAGCAGAACATGCAATTATTATTTATTATATATATAAACACACAGACAACCACACTATCTTTATGTACACACACTAACACACACAAACATACTATCTGTACTGACGCACACGCTATCTGTATCCACTCAATATACATGGATACTTGCAAAAATGGATTTCAGGCAAAAGGTGATATGGTCTGCTCATTTGCATGTAATTTCCCAGAATCCCTTGCCGCAGTGGAAGCACTGTATGCTACGTGTATGGGATAATGGTGAAAGGCCGGGTTGCAGACCTGTCTAAGACATGTAAATGTGCTCACAAGTGATCTTTTTATTTGATATATACACACACACACACACACACACACACACACACACACACAATCTGTAGACTCACACAATCTTTATATACACACCATTTGTAAAGACACACACACTATCTGTCTGCACACACACATACTATCTGTGCGCACACACACTATCTGCATCCACTCACTATCTGTATACACACACACACACAGAGTCACTATCTGTATTCACACTTACTAACTGTATAAACACACACACTATATGTATACACACACAATATCTGTATATACACAGACACACACTATCTGTGCACACACACACACACACACTATCTGTATATAGACAACCCCTATTTGTACACGCACAAACACATACTATCTGTATACACACACTGTTCTGCATATACATGTTATTCTTTGTGTAATGACACTATACTTTAAATCCCCTTTATATTGAGTGTTACATTACAGTGTTATATATATATATATATATATATATATATATATATATATATATAATTTGTAATATAACATTTTCTCTCTTCGTTGATATCCTGACACCACCTGTCCTGCATGTACCACCCTGTATACTGTGTGTGTGTGTGTGTGTGTGTGTGTGTATATATCCAAATATAATCAGTCACATGCTGAGTCCTGCTCTTGCCCCCCTCAGGGACGATGATCACACATGCAGCGGATTCGGGGGGAGAGGAGGCCTCTGGGGGGGTGAAGGTACAGGAGCCCCCCATGTCTGAGCGGAACAGGGAGCACTCACCCATGCTACACCTGGACCTGTACAACTTTGAGTGCCCAGAGGTGGAGGGGAGTCGGTATGTGTTGACCAGTCCACGTTCCCTGGAGGCCTGCGCCCGGTGCTTAGTGAAGCCGGTGGAGCTGCTGTCCCGAAACCTGTCTGAGCTGGTGCGGGAGGCCCCGGGCCGGTCCATGCGGGTGGCGGCCGGTCTGTGCGAGGTGTATGAGATAGACCGGCAGAGGAAGCTGCGGCTCTGCAGGGAGGAAAGGGAGCGGATTATCCGGGAGGAGAAGAGGAGAGTCCTGCCCCCGGTGCTGGGCAGTGGCCTGGGATCTCCCCCGACCTTCAAGGGCCAATACAGGAATGAGCCCCCGGCCTCCTCTACGACTGAGCCCCCGAAGAGCAAGAGCCAGTCCTCAGACTCCCTACAGAGGAAGAGAGGCACAGCCTCCACCAAAACCTCCTCTGAGTCCGCAGCCTCTTCTTCCTACAGTGGGGACAGCACCCTCGACAGGGCCGCACATCTTCCCCCTAGGGCCAGGACACTGGACACTGTCAGCTCCCTGATGGGTCGGAGCTTCAGTCTCGGGGACCTGAGCCACTCACCGCAGACAACCAAGAAGGTTGAGAGGATTGTGAGGGAGGTTAAGAAGAGAGGGATCCAGGAGCTGCCGCAGAGAGACAGGAAGATAGCGGCGCTCATGATAGCCAAGCACCAGGAGGAGAATCTACTGAATGAGCATCGCTACAGGGCTCATCTGCAGTGGGACACCCAGCGGAAGAGATCCGAGCTAAGGAAGGAGCAGGAACACAGGGATAAGCAAAGGACCCTGCTGCGGGGTCACAGGATGTGGGAGTCCCAGGTGAGGACCAGGCGCAGCAGGCTCTCTCTGGAGGAGCTAAGCGCAACCTCATTGACTCAGAGGAAGTGTCTGCTATTGGAGGAGAATTGGAGGGAACAAGCTCAGGAGCTGGAAAAGCTCAAGAGAGAGAAGCTGGAGAGAGTCAAACTGGAGGAGAAGCAGAAGAAGATCCAACAGGAGCACAACCTTAAATCCAAGGAGCAGACCATAAAGGAGGCCCAGGAGCAGGAGGGGGAGATCCGGCAGGAGAAGCTGCTTGCAGCCCAACACAAGAAACATTCTCCCAATGAGCAGCAGCTTCACAAACACAAGGGCCCTCAGAACAATGCAGGAAAGTTAAAGCACAAAGTCCTTCACCATGAACTCACCCAGCAAGAGTCCGAGAGTCAGGGACTCAAGAGGTCCCAGGAGGGGAATCTGCAGAGAGCCCAGGAGAACCTTGAGCAGCTGCTGGAGAAACGACACCATGAACTGAAGGAAAGAGCCCAGAAGGAGGAGCTGCAGATTCAAAGGATCAGGCAGGCATCGGAGAGGAGAGAGAAGGAGCACAGAGAGCACCTGCAGGAGCTGACCAGAGCTGCCGAGAGGAGGGTCCAGCATGCGGCTCAGGTGGCTGAGGAAGTGGTGCAGCAGAAATCGAGGAAGGCTGTGCAGAGCCGGCTGGAGAAGGAGAAAAACCAGCGGGAGAACAAGCAGAAGGTGCAGCAGAGCGAGGACATGAAGCGGCAGGAGCTCCTGGTGTCCATAGAGAGGAAGCTGGAACGCAGCGAGCAGATATTCAGGGACAAGCGGACAGTGTTGGACAATGCGCGGTCATTGGCCAGAGCTTCCTTCCACATCCGGGAGAAGGTGCGGGCCGAGGGCAACACGCGAACCTTTGATAAAATGGCCCTGGAGGCTGAACTACACGCCAGCATTGAAAAGAAGTGAGGGCCCCCAATGGCATGTGCAGAAGTGAGAAATCATAGGGACAATCTGAGGGGCCATGAAGGGAGCTCCACAGCTGTATCTGAGAGCTTTCCACACAGAGGTGCCTCAGCTTGGATTGGATCAGTCTGTTAAGCCATTCACTTCTCGTGGTCAGAGCAATGTATAGCTGAACAGTGCAAGAAGTAGATTAGAGGGGCAGGGGATGGGGGCCTGTGAGCATCACGTATCAAGCTCCATGATTGGGCATTTGTCCTGCTGATGGTGAACTAAATCAGGGGTGCGCAAGATTTTTTAGGGGATGGAAGCAGGCAGAAGGGCACTGCAGGGAAAGAAACGTTGAAATTATAACAAATATTTGTTATTTTCAGGAATACTTTGCAGCAGCATCTTGTGTAAGCTTCCAGGATTTATCAACATGGAGCTCCAGGCTCCCTAAACTAGAGCATGTAAAGCATCCTTGCTTATACACATATGTACATAACAGGGCTCCCTGTGTCACATGTGCTCCCCAAGTTCACTGTATCAATGTGTAAACCTCCTCAAAAATAATATTACAGAAGATTAAAACCTTACAGGGTTCCCCTATTGTGTAAACAAAAAGCGTAGCACTCCAAAGAAGTAATCACGTGGTCAGCATTTATTCGTTCGATGTTTCGGTCAAACACAGCCGACCTCTCTCAGACCTCTCACAACAGATCTTTCTCAGTCATCTCTCACAGCAGACCTCTCTCACAGCAGACCTCTCTCAGACCTATCTCACAGTAGACCTCTTTCACAGCCGACCAGTCTCACAGCAGGAACCTCTTTCACAGTTGACCTCTCTCAGAGCAGACCACTCTCAGACCTCTCTCCCAGCAGACTTTGAGAAAGGTCTGATGTGTTGGACTGAAACGTTGGACAAATAAATGGTAACCACTTGAGTTCTTCTTTGGTGTGCTACTCCTACACATGGGATTTCACCATTGAGTTTCAAGCACCCACAAGTATTTTGATTGTTCCTGAGTGCACGTATATTCTCATTAATAATAGGCTTCCCTTCTTACCAGCCTGTCTGATAGTTTCCAGTGTTACTTGATCAGGATTAACCCCTTGACTGCCAGAGAGGTTGCTGTGTATTGCGTTTGAATGGTTTGTCGGTCTCTGCAGCAGGGACAGGGTTAACCTCCTAATTACAAAACCCCATTGTCTACCGCTTCCTGAGATTGATGTCCTAAGCCAGACCTGCACAACTTGTAAAGCGAGAAGGACCGAACTGCTCCAAGGAAAACAGATTTGGGCCGAACGGGGAGAATCATCATCATCACCATCCTCATCATCATATCTCCCCCAGCACCTCTCATCATCATCATCATCCTCATATCTCCTCCAGCACCCCTCATCAATCTCTCCCAGCACCCCTCATCATCCTCATATCAGCCCCAGCACCCCATCATCCTCATATCTCCCCCAGCACCCCTCATCATCCTCATATCTCCCCCAGCACCCCATCATCCTCATATCTCCCCCAGCACCCCTCATCATCCTCATATCTCCCCCAGCACTCATCATCTTCATATATCTCCCCCAGCACCCCTCATCCTCATATCTCCCCATGCACCCCTCATCATCAACCTTTGCGAGACTCACCCTCTATCTCACACCCCCATCTGTCCCCCTCACCCATACACAATACTCCCCCTCCACATAACACACAATACCCCCCTGCAGACCACACACATCCCACCCCCTGCACCTCACCCCCCTTCACCTCACCTCACTCTCCCCCCTGCACCTCACATCACCCTCCTGCACCTCACATCACCCCACTACACCTCCACCCCTGCACCTCACCTCACTCCCCCCTGCACCTCACATCACCCCACTACACCTCCCCCCCCCCTCTCCCCCCCCTCCCCCCTTTACCGTTCCCACTCCCCCCTTCCCCTTCCCTCCCCCCCCATATTGATACTTCCGCCCCACTTTCCCCTCCCTCCCTCCCCCCCTCCCCTCCCCTCCCCCCCTCCCTCCTCCCCTACTCCCCGATCTCCCCACCCCCCCCCTCCCCTCCGCCAGCTCCTGTCATCTCCCCTCCCCCACTCCCCTGCTCCCCCACTGTACCCTCACCCTCCACACTCCCCCTCCCTCCCCCCCCCCCTTCCGCCCCGGCTCCCCCACGTTCCCTCCCCTTTCACCTCCCCTCCCTAACCCCTCCCCCTCCCCCCTTACCTCTCTCCCCTCGTCCCCCCTGCGCCTTCCTCCCTCCCCTCCTCCCTTCCCCGCCCCTACCCACCTCCTCCCACTTCCCCTCGCCGCCCCACCCTCCCCCCCTCCACGCCCCCCCCCCGCAACCTCACAACGTCCCCCTCGGCCACCTGCCCTCACTGCACCTCACATCACTCCCTGCACTAGCAACCGCCTCCCCCCCTGCACCTCACATCACACCCAACTAGACAAATCAGACAAAAATACAACCTGGCCCCCGTGCACCTCACCTGCCCCTTCCTAGCACCTCACCCCTCCCCCCCTTCGTGCACCTAACGTTCCCCCAACCTGCACCTCACTCACTCCCCTGCACCACCTCCCTGAACTCCTCCCCCCCCTGACCTCACCCCTCCCCCCCCCGCCCCTGCCCTCCCATCACCCCCCCTACAAGGTCACCCGCACCCCCGCTCATCCCCACCCCCCGCCCCGCCCCCCATCCCCTGTCCCCCCCTCCCCCTCTCTTCCCGCCTCCCCTCCCCCCCCTTCTTCGGTTCCCCTCTGTACTCCCTCGCCCCCCTCTGCCCCCTCCCTCCCCCCGCTCTGCCCCTCCCTTCCCCCCCTTTGCCCCTCCCTCCCTCCCCTTCCCCTCCCCTCCCCTTCTCTCCCCGCCCCCCCCCGCTCCCTCCCCTGCCCCCCCCCTTCCCCCTCCCCTCCCCCCCTCCCCTCCCCTCACATCCCTTCCGCTCCCTCCGCCCCCTTCCCCTCCCCATCCCCCCCCTCCCCCCCTCCCTCCTTCCCCTCCGCCACCTCCCGCCCTGCTGCCCCTCCCGTCCCCCTCCCCCGCTCTCCCCGTCCCCCTCCCCCCCGCACATTCTGCGCCCTCGCCCTCGCGCCACCCTCTTCCCCGGTCCCCGCCCCGGCCCGGACCCCCGGAGTCCCTTCTGGCCCCTCCCCCTGGGGTGGGCCGGGGCTCCCCCTCTTCCCCTCCCCTCCCCCCCTTTTCACTCCTCCCCCATCCCCCCTCTGTACCCCGTACCCTGCCCTTCCCCTCCTCCCATCCCTAATGAGGGCAAAGTAGACCGGGGCGTGCTGATCCGCTCCCCTGACTTCCCCTCCTCATCCCCCCCTTTCCCCGCTCCCCCTCGCCCCTTGCCCTCCCCCCCCCCGTTCCCCCCCCTTCGCCTCCCCCTCGCCCCCACTTCCTCCCCCACGAAAATCGCCCCCTTCTCCTCCCCTCCTGCCCCTCCCCTGCCCCTCCCCAAGGATCCCCCCGCTTCCCTCCCCATCGGCGGTCGACGACCCGCGGATCTCCTTCCCATCCCCCTCCCCATCGCTTCCCCGTCCCCTCCACTGCTCCCTCCTGATTCGCCCCTATTCCGCCAGTGGAAACCCTCCCCATGCCCGCTCCTCGTAAAAGGACTCCACACCATAACGCATGCCCGTGTACTGAAGTGACCTCCCCTCCGTCGATCCCCTCCAGCACGCCGCATAACGCCCTCGTTTCCCCGGTCCACCCCCTCCCCACCTACTCCCCAGTCCCCCGCACCCCTCCGCCCTTCCCTCTTCCCACATCCCCGTACCCCCCCTCTTCCCCCCGCGCCCCGGAACCGCTCCCCCACTGCCCCTCACCCATCCCGCCGCTCCCGCAGCCCCTGCCCCCTCCCCAACAACCCTGACCCCCTCCCCTTCCCCGTCACCCGTCCCCTCCATTAGGTCCACTCACCTCCCCCCCTGCACTCACCTACCCCGACACTCACCCCCCTCACTACCTCACCTCTACCCCCTCTCCCGCCTGCACCTCACCGCCCCCCCTCGGCACTCAACCGCCCCCCCCCTCTGCACCCCTGCACCATCAGCGCCCCCCTCCTGGCACTCTAATCCCTCCCCCCTCTGCACCTCACCATCCCCCCCTGTCGGCACCTCACCTCCCCCCTTTGCACCTCCCCGTGCACTTCATCACCTCACTCACCTCTCTTCCCTTTCCCCCCCCTTCCCCCCCGTACCTCAACCTCCCCCCCTGCACCTCACCTCCCCCACTCTTGCACCTCACGGCGGCAGACCATGCAGGACTCGCACACTCGTGCAGTCCTGAGAGCAGGTTCGAGGAGGGGGGAGCGGGCTCGCGGGCCGGAGAGGAGGGGGTAAGCAGCTCCCGGCTGGGAGAGGAGGGGTAGGGGAAGCGGCTCGCAACCGGGAGAGGAGGGGGGGAGAGCGGCTCGTGGGCGGGAGAGGAGGGGGCAAGCGGGCTCGCGGGGGGGGGGAGCAGGTTCAGGAGGGAGGACGGGGAAAGCCGCCGCGGGCCGCACAATGAGTGGAGGCGGGCCGCGTGTTGTGCAGGCCTGTCCTAAGCACTGGGACGTCGAACCGCTGTCTCAGTGGGTTCATTCTATCTCTTGTGGCCATTTAGGTTTCAGAGAGATCTGGATTGTTAGCAGGCTGTGATTGGTCACACACATTACAATGTTACACACTTTACAGTGAGGGTTTCCACATGCACATAACCTAGGGAAAAGTGCAGGGAGAGGGGCTGATTTTGGGTTGTTTTCACTTTTCTGATTATAACAAACAGTCAATTAATGTACTTTAATCCAGTTATATCACAGACTGAAAGCTGCAGTCCCAGTGACAACTAATGATAGTGATACATTTAATAGGTTATAAATGGATATGATTGTTAAGTAATCTCACAAATCTTGAGTATTTTAATATCATCGGGGAAGTCTGAAATGTTCGTTTGTTTTTAGTTCCAATGGAGCTGCTGAGTAGGGAGGTTCCAATGTTTACAAACCTTGTCAGGGTTAACTTAAAAAAGATCAATATATTTCAGTTACACTTGTCTGATTGGTTTTTTAAACATCAATCAATTCGTTTCAACCTACAAAAATATCACTGCTATAAATTCAGGTTGGTCATATGAGGGACTGACCCTTACAAATTCTGTGCAACTCATTACACAACATTGCGCCCATAAAATGTGTCACAACCTGCAGAGAGATTTATATTTGCTCAAGCAGCCGCTCAGACAATTTTTTAGGCTGAAAATCCCCATCGGAGTCTATGAGGAGTTTCACCCCGAAAATGGCAAGAATCGCGTCTTTGGCATGTTATTATTAGCGTCTATATGTAAACCGCCAACATATCCTGCATCGCGGTACAGTGGGGGTACAGAGTGATATAAATTACATAAACAGAATGACATACAAAGAAGGAAAAACAAGCACATTGGCAATGCTGAAACGAGGTACAGTGGCTGCTCGTTGTGGGATGGAGTATGGTTCACTCTCACAGCTGATCCCATTAAGGTTGGGGATGTGGATGTGGATGTTAGGGGCTGTTAGATAGTATGGAGTTTGGTCCAGTCGCACAGCTGGTCCCAATTGGGTTAGAGCGGGGGGGGGGGGGGATGTTAGGGGGATATTTTTCTAAACATGGAATCTAAATCCTTCGTTCTTAATTTTTTAGTAAAAATACCTCAATCTGTGTAGTAAGATCCATAATTTTGAACAAATATTTCTTTTAAAGCCAAGAGTGAAAATATGTTTCTACAATAGGTGTATCCTCAGGTTATAGGATCGAAAACAAAGACATCAACCAGGCACTGCTTATGTGAATGGTGGTCAGCAGAATTGGGCAGATATCGCCACAAATAAACATAAAAACACAAAATAGAGCAGATGGTCTGGAATCTGGGGTTCATTTGCTAGAGATGATCTATAAGGTGGGAACTCGCATGTCATTGGCAGATTAAAGCAGTTCCAAAAACTCTGTGGTGAGCTGATGTAGGGGTGAAGTGTGGGATGATAAAATCTGGTCTGAGGGGTCTAATATCTGATCCTCAATGATATGGTATTCTCAAAGTAAACAGAGGAGACATACCATAGTGCGATCTGTATCAAAAACTTATTTATACATAGAAGGTATAAATGCGCACTTACATAAATCATATGAGTGTTGGCATGTAGAACTAAAGGTGGGATCAGCAATCTGATCTCTGCTGCCGAGCGCTGTCTTCCATGACCCGGCGTCTCTGTCTGCAACGCACCCTGCGCTCCCCAATTCTACTGCCCACCATTCCATAGAAGAGAACCTGGACCTTCCTCAAAAGGGTTTTGAAGCTGCATTTGTCCCCACCATTATTACTGAGCACTTACTTTGTGTTTCAAGAGCACCATTAGCTTAATATCACTTATCACTATATTGTGTATTTATCACTTATTAATATACCCCTTAGTAGGTGCACCTTATTTTTCACATTTCTTTCTTCTATTGACTCCTTATGTGAATGCGGAGTATTTAAATATACAAGTGAAATCTGTGAAAATTCTTAAGTGTATATAACTAAATTAGTGTAGTGTCTACCACAAAAGGGGTAAATTCTTTCTTCATATGTATATGTGCACTGCACAAATTGGACACCAACAGTGATCTACAGTGAATATAACTTATAAAATAGTGCACAAACAGATATCATGAAAAACCTTAATACCAATATAAAAGGGGTAGATTTGCTGCTCTGTTAAAGTATTCTGGCAGTTCTCCCAGTTTATATATGTGACGGTAAGGATAAATGTGACTGCTTTTAATAAAGGTCAAGCCCTTCATTACCCCTACCTGTCAATAATACATCTGTAGAGAGAGAGAGAGAGAGAGAGAGTGAGTGTGAGAGAGAGAGTGTGAGAGTGTGTGTGAGAGAGAGAGTGAGTGTGAGTACGCAAAAAAATAAAATGTTGCCTGGTTCCAGCACTTCAGGGACCAGGAGTTAATTTTGTTTTCAGCTAGAATGTGGCCAAATGGTGGTGATCTTCCCAAATAACTTTTTGCATGTAAATTGACTTGTTATTGCATCTCTCCCACCCCCCACCAATCAGGGGTTGGGTCACATTACAAACACCTGGGGGAAGGGGGGTGAGATAAGATAAGCTCTTTGTTAGCTGTGAGCTCAGAGTGTTTTAGTTGGAGCAGCTAGGAGAAGCTGGAAATGGAGGCAACTGGGACAAGCTGCAGTGGACATTGCAGGAAGACAGAATAGGGGAAATCTCTTTAGGGAGATCCCTGCACCTAGGTTTATAAAATACCCCAGTTTCCCAGTTGTGTGTGTGTTGATTTACTGTACGTAGTTGTGAATATTCCTTTTTCCAATAAATTAATTTTATTAACTCTGTGTTTCTGTCTGGCGAATTGATCTCTGGTGTGTTAGTCCTTGTCTCCCGTGACAATATATTTGGCTTTGTTTAGCTGTGCTTCCCATACGTGGTGCAAAGTTGCAGAATAATGTGATGATGGTCTGCAGACAGAGGAGCAAGGATGAGAGATGGGGGGGAGGGTGAGAGAGAGGGATGAGAGGGTAAGAAAGCAAAACGTAAGAGAGAGGGGCGTGAGAGAAAATGGGGAGAGGGGAGGGAGGAGGGACAGCATTCCCTCTTGCTGACCTGTCTTTTATATGGTGGTAGTTTTTTTTTTTTTTTTCTCCCAGGTCTGTTGACAACCACTCACACAGCCTGATGTTTGGGCCCTTGCATCCCCCAAACGGGCCTTCCGTCTAATCGGGCACAAAACATCAGCAAGAGTCCACTATGCGGCCATGGCAGTTGAAGGGGGGTGTGACAGGAGCAGGGGTTTTAGCACAGTGCTTTCCCGACTGTAATATTTATAGTTTTATGTTTGGTATTTTTATTGACAAACTGAAATGGGAGCGTGATACCCACTCAACCCTGGATAGTCAGTAAAAGTGAAGGTCGGTGCACTAGGGCAAGGGTGTGCAAACGTTTAAGTCTGCGCCACCCTTCTTGCTCTCCCCCCTTGCTCCTCCTTACCTGATCGCTGGCATTTTCTGACATCACAACGTCATGTGATACCGCATTGCCATGACGACGTGTCACCAGAAGACGCCGGAGACCAGGTAAGTGAGTTACAAAGGCAGCGTGCGTGCTCCCTGGCATTTAATTGAAATGCTTTGGGAGAGAGTGCGGGGCCTCCTCTTGAAAATCTCACGCCCCCCCAGTTTGCATACCCCTGCCCTATTTATTGATTTATAAAATGTGTTACCAGGAAGAATACATTGAGAGTTACCTCTCATTTTCAAGTATGCCCTGGGCACAGAGTTAAGATAACAAATAATACATGGTTACAAATACAGTTACATAAGTGAACAGGGTATACATTATATGCAAGACATATATGAGCAAAAAAGCCCTGTCAAAAAATGTTTCCTATATTTGGGAGAAAGCCAGGAAAGGCCTCAAATTACATGCAGTTACCCTAATTTGGTAAGTAAGTATATCAATTTTAGATAGGCTGAGTTAAAAAATGTCAGAAGTGAGGCTATATCTGTTTCTGTGGAAAATGGCCACTGTCTTTGCTACATGCCAAGAGTTGCCAGGGGTATCCCTCAAGGGCAGTTTTTACGTTTACGTTAAAATTGCTTCTCTGGATGACTTTTTGATTAGATCAAAGGATCTCAAATGTCGTTTTTTGCAAAGATGATTTAAAGAGAAAAGTTGTCTGAGGCCTTAGACTATGCCCTATCAGCTGGACAGGACCGCTGGAAGGAGTACTAACAACACTGTCTCTAATGTCTCTACTCAGCATCCTCCTATATCATAACACGATACAGCAATCAAGCCTCTGCCATAGTTTTAATAGTCAAGAAACATCCTTTCTGTAGATCCACTCATACGCAACTTAGTAAAAACTACTCTAGGATCAGAAAATACTAAGTCACAAACACTAGGTAACATGGTTTATTAGTATGTAACATCCTAGGATAAATTAAGTCAGAATAGGAGGCTATTTCCACATCTAAAAGGCTAATGTAGATGTGGCCATTTTAGGGTTTGTCCCTATTTACAGAAAACACAGATTTTGAAAATAGCAGCAAAACAAGGAAATTCACTATTAAATCTTTCATAACTTGCCAAACCAGTTACGTAGTGTATTTACTAACTTGTGGTTGCAACAAACATGTGGGACTCACTACTAGATTACTCAAAAATGCGAGTTTTGGAACATCTAAGATTAATTTCAAGAAAGGACACCAGTGACCCTGTGTCCAAACAGCTTGTGGGTATTCAGTTGGGTTCCCTATACTCATTTAAATGTACAGCCTTAGAACATATTCCTATTCCCAAACATGGCAGTGACAGGACCACAATACTCTACCAAAGAGAGGCATTTTGGATCTTCACGCTCAAAACACTCCAGCCCGATGGCTTAAATTCTGAGTGGGATCTTAAATGCTTAATTTAAATTTGATCATTCATTTAGCAGAATACTATTTATATTCATTAAGTTATTCCATGTATTGTCATTTGGTTTCTGCCACAGATTTTTTTTCACTAGTTCATAGAGGGAATCACTCTTCTGCTGTTGCTCAACTATTACCATAGGGACTGATGATACGTTGCTGTTATTCCTGTCCTTGCAGTGATGTGATTTAACCATGTAGGAGATAAGAATATTTTTTTGTAATTTACATACATACATCAGTTCTGCAAAAGAGAAGCTTCAGCATAATGCTTACTGGATGTCCCTGTAGGTATATGATGCAGAGCTCCTGGTTCAAAGCCCACAAGCAGAAGTCATTGGGTTCTGTGATCAAATGAAAACTGCAGTGTCCACAACCCAAAGAGACCAGCTCTGAGGGGGAATGGAGGGGAAGAAAAGTAGTTTTGGTGTCACTGATCAGATGTCGATTGAGCTAGACTACCAAAGAACAAAAATTCCATAGCTCCATAATGAGTTTACACCCTGCAAAAAATAATCCCAAGAGTTCCCATCCAGAGGATTATTTAGTAATGATGTACTATTTCTGACATTTCAACAACCAATGGACATCACACCCACTAAATAAAAATTACCCATTTTATATAACAGTCTGAATGTATTTACCCTTCATCGTGGCATGACAATGACCAACAGCTGAAACAGTCAATACTGCACGCTGGTCAGATCTGTGGAACTGTACACACGGATTCATGAGAATTCACTCATTTCACAGTATCTGACAGAGAAACCAAGAAGGGCAAGTGGCTGAGGAAACACGTTTTAACAACTCCTCCCCATACAACATTAAAGCCCTTGTCCTGCTTTAAAAAAAAAAGTGGAGCTCGGGTTCTTCAGGGACTAACCAAGTCAGGCAGATAAAACATGTCTTATAAAGAAACTGCTGCTAATTACAAGTACTAAAAACAGTTGTGCCAACAATTCTAGCCTGGGATTCAAGATAAAAAGGGGAGGACTACGGAAGCCTAAGTAATAAAAGGCAACTAAAAGCAAGTAACATTGTACCCCGAAGCCATGTTACTCCTGTATGGGTAGTTGATCAAGGCACATACTGAAGTATTAAAGCCAACACATACTTAAAGCCAACTGTAAAAGAAAAACCCCTAGTTGTGTGCTGTCCCATTACTTTATACACACAGCTTAAAGGAGCAACTGAAGCATTATGCCACGTGTGTATTTTTTAAAATAAATCAGCTGTCCTATTAAATAAAAAAAAATGTATTCAACTCAATGCCATATTTAATGAGTTTATTTTACTATCTTTTGATTTCTATAGCAAGCTTTAGCCCACCTTCCAAGCTGTGCCAGATCTTTGGAACACTTTCCTGTTTGCGATCATTTGTTGCCAATATTCCCAGGAGTTTGAGCTGTAAACTGTAACAATAAATAATGTTACCTTAGTAATATCAGGATACATTGTAGCTGCTGAGTTAAACTGACTGAAGGACTGATTGAAACTGAAAGGCGGCCATTTAGTAAACCCTTGGAAGCAGGATCTTTGCTGATCGATCATAGGAGAACTAATTGATTGGCAGCTTAGGCAATTGGTTTTCAATAAAAGGTAATCAAAGGCTGCATATATTAACACTTCTTTTTTTTAAGTGCAGCGTGGACTGCCTCTAATGTGTGTAATATAATGCGCGCGGGTCAATTGGAATTGGCTGTGTGCAGGCCTGGCGTTCTATACTTCAGCCGCACGCGCGGCAGTGAGCTGTGGCGCGGCAGTGAGCTGTGGCGCGGCAGTGAGCTGTGGCACGGCAGTGAGCTGTGGCACGGCAGATCACAGCAAATACATGAAAATTATATTTTAGCGCTGCTGCCATGCGACTCTTCCAAGCCAATCACAGCACGGCTATCGCTGTGACGTCTATAGCCACGTCCCCTAGCCACGCACACCACCGCTTACAACAAAACACGCGCGCCACGTGCATGTGCGAGCCTGCACCAGCGCCTACTATATAACAAGCCTAAGCTGCAACTCAGATTCTAATGCTACATAAACAAAGCCTCCATCCTACACCTATGTGCTCAGCCAGAGGGAAGTGAAAAGCCAATACACCAGTGTTCTCAGCAGCATGATGACAGATATCTTTATGCATATGTGGAGTAGGAATAACAAGAAGCTACATATACCACTTATGTCTGCCAGGGAAGGAAATCCTCAACATGTCTCTGACTAGATCTGCCACTGCAAGCACTGGGACAAACTGCCACAAGAAATCTCTCCCGTAGCTGGGCCGAAGGGGGTGACAGGAGCTTACCTCTGGAGTGACACCAGCAGACAATGCCTGAAGTAGCTCAGAAGCTGAGCAAATTTGCACATCTGAGTGCCTAGAAGCGAGGTCTCCCAGTGACAGGTCTACAAGAATTTGGCATTTGCGGCAGAATCTTTCTAAGCCAAATGTAACTGAAATGAACATCAACTGAAATTATGTGAAATTAGTTTAACGGCTTCAGTGGCAGAGGGGCCTTTTATGCATTTTCTTGCAGCAGGATGAGGCAGAAGACACTCAGCCAAACACAGAACAGTAATCCTCGGCAATAACAATATTAAGAAATTTACTGTGATAATGATATTTGTCCCAAAAAATATCTGTTTCCTTGGTTAAAAAAAAAAAAAAAAGACATTAACTTTATTAAATGTTAAAAATACATCATTTAGAAGGTATTTAGTTTTAACATTTATTACAAATTGAATGTGTTTTTAAATAAATTTCATTTTAAAAACATAATACATGCTACTTCTGCCCATCATTGACCATCAGAAATGGGGAAGGGAAGGAATTAGAGGAATGGGGAAAAACAATCCTCTGGGGTCTTGGGTGCAGCCATCACAGAGCGGTGGAGAGTAAAAGATGGTTGCGGAGATCCCTTTTACATTGCTAGATCTGCTTGCTACGGGGCTGCAGCATCTTAGGCCGCGCTTATAGTCCTGGGATGCGACATTGCGTCAAAACAAATTTATTGAATATGTCGCGTGCGCTTATAGTTGGATCGACTGCTTTGTCGCGATCGCTGGAACTCAATTCGATTTTTTCAGCGACCGCAGCGTCGCCGTAGCAAGGACTATGAGCGCGGCCTTAGGCCTCGTCCAGGGTAGAAGTGAGCGTGCTGGCGCTCGAGCGCCGTTAGGCGCTCATGTTGATCGGGCATTTCCTAGCCAGCAAGTTGCGAGCGTAGGGGGGAGAGCCGGAGACATCACGTGAGTGGTTCGCCCTCATTGGCTGAACCGCCTAAATGAGCAGGGCAAGCACAACAAATACAAAAATATTTGTCTCAGCAGGCATCGCGCCTCTGCACGCTCGCGCAGCATGGATCCTACAATTTACTTTCATTGTTTTGATCGCGCGTTCGAGCTCTCAGCCTGGACGAAGCCATACACTGCAGGTCCACTACCTGTCCCTAAAATGTCAATGATTTGCAAAGGTGATGGACAGTAATATCACAATAATAAATGGCAATATCAATTATTTTATTACAAATATAACCATCATAACAGTGTATTGCCCAACTCTTCTGTCACAAGACTTCGCTGGTAATGTAAACACTGCTGTAAGGAGCCTTGAACAAGCTTTGGCTGTGTATCACTTCCAAGTTTCTGTGTTGCTATGAAATCACAAAGCAGGGCAATGATTAATATGCTGCACTTGTAGTAAAGCCCAGCACGATGTGAGGAGCAGGAGCGTTATCACAATGTCAATTCTGATTAGCCATCACAAAATGGGAAAATGTGGCAGCTCACTTCTACTACAATTTCAAAGTGCGGGGAAACAGTTTCAGGCGCGGGGAAACAGTTTCAGGCGAGGAGAAACCTGCTTGTGCAGCCAACACAATGTAGACCAACAATTAAAGTACAGGTCTCCTCATAGAGATACAACTCTACTCACACGTTCATAATGCAATTCTCCATTTAATGTGACAGCCAGGAACCGTGTAAAGACAACGTTTCAGGTCCCATATGGACCTTCCATCACCTGATGAAAGGTCCACATGGGACCTGAAACGTTGTCTTTCTACTGCTCTTGGCTGTCACATTAAATGGAGAATTGCATTATGAATGTGTGAGTAGAGTTGTATCTCTAAGAGGAGACCTGTACTTTGAAGAAATTATTTTGCTCCCTTCCACTACACACCTGGTGCAAATGACACGTAAAGATGCAGGTCCACTTTATTGGACGTTAAATAAAAGGGTGCTGAAGAGATATTTATGGTCTTACACTTCCTGCCGATCTCAGCTGCCCACTGGGACTTCCGTTTTACCCTAGTCCTGTTTCAGACAGCCCATCCGGTTATTTCTTGCTGTCTCCATTAACTCACGTGGTTGTAGTCAGATACTCAAGAATTCCAACAAACAGGAATCAGAGCCCTGGGGAAATTAAACGTTGGTTTAATCGCCAACTAAATCTGAATTATTCATGACCCTAATGACCTAATGAAATCTTTTTATAACTGAACTCTAAAAAGCTTTGCAAAGCTCCTCTCTAAACCCAGGTCAGATTTAAGTCGCCTACACTCATAGGGTTAACGTCTTATTCCCAATGGGTTAACAAACACACATACATGCTACAAGGAAGAGGAGTTCATTGAGCTGGGGCTAGAAACATTGCTCCTGTTTTGGACCCACAACTGACCAGCTGCTCAACTCCCATTGACCTTTCTAAAATTATTTTAGCCATCAACTGTTATGAATATCCAGCCAAAACAGAAAGAAATACTTCTGTACATAAACAAGATACCCCACTGTCCCCAGGAGAAGCAACCACAATAACATGAAAAGTCAGTAAGGTCAATCTATCATCCATGTGTTAGCACTTCAATTTCATTTTCCTGAGGCGGAAGGCAATGGAAACATAATTAAAACAGCAAACAGATTAAAAACTGCAGACTTACACACAGATTTAGAGTTTGGCTGCCATTGAATGAACTATGCGGCAATTAAAACCATCCCACCAGAATTTTTGGATTTGATTAAGTCTTTTCTGACTACACTACAGATGAGTAAGAATACAAAAAAAAAGGACTCATTAGAACAGTCCAGGGATCTTCCCTGTCTAATGAGAAGCTCTGGACCCTGATGTGTCACCGTATCTTCTTCCCACATTTCAGTGTTGATGTCCTATGGATAAAACTAGCGGGATAAGACATCCCAAAACCAAGGCCGCCACCTCCACGCGGCTCAGTCCCTTCCCGGCACCGGCTTCCAGTTTGTGGCTGTGTCCCATTCCTCCAACCTCCGGGAGCACGTGCACCGTGGCTACGTACAGGAATGTCCCGGCAGAGAACAGCATGGCAACTCCAGTAGCGTTCACCTCAGAGAGGGCCTCTTTACTGCTCTATAAGAGGGAGACAAGAAGATGAGGCACATGGAGAAGTCAATCAGAGCTCCCTGAATTTACCTCTCTGTATAGCTGCATTGTGCCCTGCCTGAATATTACATGATGCTGATACTGTAGCCTACAGTTGTGTACATTGCTAGTTCATCATAACATTTAAAAGAAAGATAAATTAGGACATAGTCCTGACCTTACACCTTTAACTGATGTAATAGGTATGGGTATTGGTTAGAATCTCTGACAACCCATCTCCTGCAGTGTTTATTTCATCCCCCGCCTCACCTTGCTTAGTCCCACATACGTCAGCATCGACATTACAGGAGCTGCCAAGGCAAAGACCAGCAAATGCTTCCGGATGCGATTGCGCTCCAGCCCAGCATGCATGAGGAAAGACACCAGACCAAACGCTGCCGGTGCCTGCAGTGAACAAGAAGAATTACTCACCAGCAGAAAAAGAAAACGATGCACAGCATGTGCTGCTATACAGCTTAACAGTCATTCACTGCAACAGAGCTCAACTACACGTTCCACTAAACCAGTATACCAACCACTACCACTACTCACTCTAATAGCAAACATTACCAATTTACAACTTGCAAACTCCACCTCAAATTTCTATTTATACTGTTACTCTTTGTAGCAGGTGATATTGAACTTAACCCAGGCCCTCCCTTTTCAACTCTGTCCCATACCCCTTTGGGGAAAAAAAAAAAAAAAAGACTGTCGTCCATACTGGATGAACTAAGGGCATGGTGCCTTATGCATAAACTTAAAGCTATCATTCTCACAGAAACATGGCTAACCCCTAAAACCCTCAATGCAAATATCGGCATTCAGGGATACTCAATTTCTAGCAGAGACAGGTCAAAGAGAGAAGAAGGGGTGTTATTTCATATTGCAGACACCTTACAATTTACTCTGGTACATTCTTATTGCTGGCATCTACCACCAGTCTACAAATCCTTGACTGATATCACCCAGTTTCTTGGCTCAATTTCCTCTCTAAACGAGAAGAGTGAGCTGTTAATTCTTGGGGGATTTCAACTACAACTGGCTTGACTCTAAAAACAACACAATCCAGATACAACTCAAGTCACTTAACCTAACCCAACTAATTTCCCAACCCACACGGACAAACATGAAATCTCACAAACATTTCTTGCTAGACTGGATTCTCTCCTCTACTCCCTGCAGAATCCAATCATCTGGTATCCTACCTGACATTTTCAGTGACCATGCAATAGTGTACTGTGTAAGGGAAATCAGACCACCCCAATAAAGCCCTAAAGTTCTACTCACTAGAACATTTTAAAGTTTAACCCACAACAATTCTGGCTGATATTACCAACTGCCCTTGGTACAGAATCGACTTGATACTGACCCCGATTCTGCGCTCGATTATTTCCAATCAGAATTCTTAAAACTCTGATACCCATACTCCACTATGCAGAATAAGAGTACAGGGGCCCACCTTTCATGGGTTACAACCAACCTTATAGGGCTCTACCATTTTAGGGATGCCTTGTGGAAAAGCTACAAAGTAACTGGCACTACCAAGGATCTTAATAACTACAGATGCCTGCGGAATATATGCACAAGGCAAACAAGCCCAATATTATTCTGACAATCTTCAGACAGAATACATCAAACCCAACTAACTTCTGGAAGGTTATCAACAATATATTCCAGCCTTTTAGCCATCAACAGCCAAGTAATATCACTAAGGGGGATATTACTCTGACAAACCCCATTGACATTGCAAATGCTTTCAATGATTACTTTGTGGGGTGTGCAACTAACTTATTAGCGAAATGCAACCCGAACAACAACCATGAATCTCATCCTGTGAGTACCCAGATAGCCCCACCCCCTCCCAACACTGCCCACAATTTTCAATTTGTCCCAGTATCCGATGAGGAGATTACACAAGCGCTCCTCAAATTAAAACTAAGCAGCCAATGTGGATGTGAATTACTGCCATATAATTTCCTAAGATTTGGTGCCACAGCCATTGCCAAACCAATTGCTTCCCTAAATCAACTCTATCCAGTCTGCAGGCCATATCCCTAAGACCTGGAAAACTGCCAGAGTTGTCCCAATCTTCCAAAGTGGGGACAAAAACACTGTCCCAAACTACAGGCCAATCTCTCGTCTCCCAATACTATCCAAAGTCATGGGAAAATGTGTCCACTCCCAATTAAGCAATTATTATACCAATACAAATTTCCCTAGCCAATTCCAATCTGTCTTTTGCCACAAAAACACTCCACAGTAACTACCCTCCTAAAAGTTTACAATGTGATACAGTGTGTTATGGAACTGGGACAGCTCACTGGTGCAATATTCCTAGATTTTGCAAAGGCTTTTGATACTGTTGAACATGTTATCTTGCTAAACAAACTTCAATGCTCTGGAATAGGGAAACATGCTTTAAACTGGTTTCATTCCTACCCATCAGGCAGATCCCAACATGTGTGTCTCAGGCATTAACTCAAACACCCTGGATATCACTTGCAGTGTCCCGCAAGGCTCTGTTCTGGGGCCCCTACTCTTCTCAGCCTTCATCAATGATCTTCTTATATACTGTGTGCGAGTGTAAGGTTGTGCGTGTGCGCGCGCACACGCGCACACACACACACACACGTATATAAATGCGTTTTCAAATAAAGAAATAAATCCTTTAATAATTTTTTTTAAACACACACACTCACGCAGAAATAGTTTCTCTCTCTCTCTCATCTTGCCCTCTGTCGGCCGGTTCCACTCTACCTGCCGTGTGTGCGCGGCACCATTATAGAATGGCTGACTAACCTCAGCCAACTAAAACTGCCGCGCGTGCACGTACTATAGAACCGGCTTTATATGCACATGTTCTTCAATCTGATTTTTGGAGACTTGAAAATTGGATTTCCCAAAACTGTTTCTAAACACGGACAAGACTGTAACAATGGTATTTGGGACCAAGGCTGCATTTCTAAAGATACCAATGACAGAGTTTCACATCAGAACCAACTCTAACACCATCCTAGCCCGTTACTAGTTTTAAATACCTGGGCATATAGTTTGACTCCCATTTAACATTTGGGTTGCACATTGATACCCTAACATCAAAAACCTATGCTAAACTAGGTGTACTATATAGGAACAAATCTTTCCTAAGTCCGCTGGTCAGAACGTGCATTGCACAGCAGATGCTAATGATAGACTATGGGGACATCGTATATAGTACAGCACCCCAAACTCCTCTTGGCAAACTAGACACCCTCTACAACTCAATATGCCGCTTTTTCCTCAAATGTAACTACAACACACATCACTGTGAAATGCTCAAAGAACTAGATTGGCCATCACTTGAACCTAGGCGCAAAGTTCCTCTTTCCTGTCTTGCCTTCAAATACTTTCTGGGCAAGCTACCCGCCTATCTGAACAAGCTCCTCACCCCTACCACATGCACCCATCATCTGAGATCTGACTCCAAAAGACTGTTCATGGTTCCACGGTTCAACAAAATATCCGGCCGCTGCTCCTCTTATCGTGCACCTCCCGTCTGGAACAATCTACCTGGGACCATCAAAGCAAATCACTGGTCTAAGTTCTTTCTAAACTAAAGCTGTCTCACATTTTAATCTGGTCTGTAACGGTTTCATACGCCCATAATCATATTATCTGTAACTGTTCATGAAATGTCTTTAAATGAACAGGGTTATACATAATATTTAATGTAACCATGTACTTGTCATTATAACTCTGTGCCCAGGACATACTTGAAAACAAGAGGTAACTCAATGCATTACTTCCGGTTAAAACATTTTATAAATACTATCAGAAGTTCAGAAGTGAAGGTGACGGATATGGGGTGTGGGGGGGTAAATGAAGGCTGAAACCCTCCTCTCGTATAAAACGGATGTCTGCAGAGCTCCGTACTGCACTATCATAAGGCATCCCTACCTGCCTCACATCACACCTACAGTACAATTACCTACACCTACAAAAAAGGTGTCACAGCACGTCAGAAATAAAAAGGTGCGGAAGGTTAATGACCGTGTACCTTGTGCAGCATGATGGCTACAAACACGATGATCTGAACACTAGTCTGTGAAGTAGAAGCTGCAGCTCCCAAAGCAACACCATCAGCTGCAAAATACAAAGAAGAACAGAGACATTATTACATTGCAAACAGAGCCAGGGCACTCCAAAGACATTCTCAGCTATCATCCACCAGGGAGGAAACAGCACACCAATCTCCAGGGATACCCCACTGAAAGGAATGGTATTCTTTATAATAGATGTGGAGGAAGATGTTGATTTGTGACCCTGACAAGTTAATCCTGTGCTCACAGGCCAGAGCATACATTGGATGAAATCAATCATGTATAATATCTATATAAAACTCAAAATGTTGTTTGTGAGTGTGTGTAGACCATTTGATTGGTCCGTCGGTCCGCCCGCGGCTCTCATTGGCCGGTGTGTCTGCCCCTCCCGTGTGTCTCCTCCCTCCCCCTCGAACCCGGTCTCCCCCCTCCTCCTCCCCCTCGAACCTGGTCCCCCCCACCCCCCAGAGCACGCTCTCTCCGGCTCTCTCCCCCCCCTACAGGCCGCTCCCCCGGCTCCCCATCCCCGAGAGCGCTTCTCCGGCTCTCTCCGCCTCTCCCTTCACCGGCTCCTACCTGCAGCCAGAGGGGAGCGAGATGCGTGGCCGGGGGGTGAGATGCGTGTGCCTCCACCGCGAGCACCGGCCGCCCAAGCTGCCCGAGAACTTCGCCTTCCACATGGCCCATGAGTGCGCGTGAGGCTGCCGGGGCAGCTTCATCCCCGCCAGTTACAACAGCAGCCGGACCAAGTGCATCAAGTGCGGCTACTGCGGCCTGTACTTCTCCCCCAACAAGTTCATCTTCCACTCCCACCGGGCCCCGGACTCCAAGTACACCCAACCAAACACCGCCAACTTCAACAACTGGCGGCGGCACCTGCGGATGGGTGACGCGGCGGCCACGGACGAGCCGAGTCATTCGTGGGAGGACGTGAAGGCCATGTTCAACAGCGGGACGGGAGCCGGGAGCTGTACGGGCCGGCGGGGCACAGCACCTCCTCACCGGTGTGTCTCAGCGATATGTCAAGTTACCGCTCCGCCTCACCGAGGACTCCGAGGTGGAGGAGGAGGGCGGCCGGTACCCGGAAGAGGAGGGCGGCGGGGAGGTGGGACCGTGGCCTAGCTCCTCTGTGTCATCCCCAGGGTCAGACCGGGAGCCGGCGGAGGGAGGGAGGGAGGAAGGAGAGCCCCAGGGGTAGCCCGAGGAGGAGTGCGGCCGGGTGAGGTGAGGAACCGCAGGGTGGGGGGGGATCTTTCACGTGTCCCTGCCTTTCACCCCCCCCCCCAGCCCCACCTTTCACCCCCCGTCCCCACCTTTCACCCCCCCCCCCAGCCCCGCCTTCCACCCCCCTTCACCCCCCCTCCCGCAATCCCAGGTATATTGGCTAGTCCATAAACACTTACACTGTACAAATAGTCAAATGTTATGAAACGACAAAACAAAGATTTATTGATTTATTGATGCTGGATGTTTGTGCCGACTGCTGTGGCAATTACTTTTCTTTTTTATGCTGCTGCACAGTTGAGATCTACTTGTATTTTTATGTTTTGCTGGAGTGGCTGCAGTTTCCTCTGGGATGGATTTTATTCTGCATATAAAACTTGACATCCTAATACTGTACATGAATAAAGATCTTAGAATATGAGCAACACTCACCTGCAGCATGGACCACAAGTCCTAAAGTGGTCGTGATCTTTGAGCTGGCTGTTCTCGCTGCCTCTGGATCTGAAATACAGGGTGAGAGAGAAATAAGACAGACGTCCAGGAAACATCCATACAGATTACAGGAACAGTTTAGGTTTGCCTTCCCTTTTATCAACACTCACCATCCGCAGAGTGCATATGAGAGCTGCCAATCTGATCCACCAAGAGCATGAAGACAAACCCAAGGACTAGCGAGACCCCAATGTAAGCATGTAATCCAGAGTGATCAGGCTTGTGTGCCGCTGGGACTTCTGGTCCAGTTTCTGCTTCATTAACATTCTGTCTTTCCCCCACATCATGGTGTTTTGCTAGACAACAGATGAAACATTCAGCCATGTACGTTTATTGTGTCACTTCTACAAGAAAAACAGAAGAAACTACAAAGCTTTTCCTTCATGTCCAGAACAGAAACTGTCTGATAAAATGGGGAGGGAGAATTTCAGCGAGACCCACAATAACCTGCTGGGAGCAGTTGCACTTTTCAGGTCAAGCTGATATAAGTAATGAGGAAAAGTGCTACTCATACAAGTTAATAATGTGTCAAGTTTTTTGTCATAGTTTTTTTTTTGTGAGACTGAAGCTGCTTCTTTACAGACAGATAATTAAATCACTCCAACCTTCTAGAATGTCCTCATAGAGCGCATGGACTCCTTCTGGTACAATGACTGCCAAAGCAGTTCCGCAGAGCAGACCCGCACCCAGAACAGTCACCAACTTTAAACGTTCCTAGAAAAAACAAAGCACAAAACAGGCAGTCAGTCATCGACAGGAACTTCGCCACTCGCCACGTCCTTAAGTCAACTGATCTTTTTAGCAACTTTCCCAAAGGCAATTAATTTTTAACTGAAATCACACAACATAAGAGATGGATAAAACGGTGAAATGCAGCAAATTTACCACAGGAAAAAAAACAAATAACGTCTTAAAAGGAAGTTGCCTGACCCATGATGCTTTCAAACGGTAACACTGTGTAAAGCCTGCAGGTGCCATTTGTCAGTGCCAAGTACTAAAATCAAGACGTGATGGATCCATGTTCTGTGATTAAAGACAAGAATGGCTTCCCATACATTGTTACGTGATGGAGGGGGATGTGCTGGAGGCCATTATCTCACATGACTTAATGTGGAGGCACAGTATTCCCTGCCTGTGGGAACAGTGCAGGTATAATCTGCAGAGCGATGCATACTTTTCACATCTCAAAAGAGAGCAAAGTCCTTGGTAAATTGTAGAAGCTGCTTATGGCTCATTGCCCAGAACTTTCTGCACGACACATGGTGCAGACCACGCAGACAAACAAATCAGTGTCTAATTTGTATCTCAGGCTGATACATTTTTAAGGAACGGATCGCTTTTATCGGACATGGTATTCAGGTTAAAAGGTGTTCACACATTAGGAAAGTACAGACTGTGTCTTCATAAGAGAAAAATATGTTGAAATGCTTTTGTTATTAATGCAATCTGATGGCCAATCTTATCCCAAACTTTCCCTATCCCAGGGATCTTCTGCAGTGCACAGGAACTATAGCAAATTCTAAAATATATATGCTCCTCTAATGAACAATGATTGCATGCAGTTGGAACAGTTTTTAGGTGAGGTTACAGAACACTGCATTCTTTTCACTGGTAAATCTAATGATTCTACAACAAGAATTTTACATCCAAAAAGTATTAGGAATTTGTAGCTTTTGCCTTAAAAACAGAGAAGGCTGCTCTAATTTAAACAAAGGATTAAATGATTTTTACATTAAAGTTTGAAACCTTCTAAATATTCAGTCATCCTGTTAGTGCTGCAGGTTTGCCACTAACCATTATCTTTATGTATTTATAAAGGAGCTCATTACAAGAGTCTGCACATGCCAATTACACAAGCACTTATCACTACAAGGTTCTCAGCACTATTCTGTCTAATACTGTGTGTATATCAAAATATCTGTCCTAATCTCACCTCACACACACAAACAAATTACCAGGACTTCAAGCGCACAAAAGTGAAAAAGGGCATATGCAAAAAAAACCATACCCCAGGACCACAGAATCCGGTATATTTGCAGCTACCAAATGAGCTCAATATAATACATAGGCACCACTGTATAGCATCTCAATATTCCAAGAGAGTTTACCTTTGCCAGAGGAGTTGTAGTTACAGTAGATCAACTTTGTCCTGTTCAACAGCACAGTGATTTGTGGACCAAATACTAAAGTGATCACATATGACCATGTAAGATCATCACACTGGATCTGATGCCCTCAGTCCACATACACATCCCATCTTGATCTATACAGTAGATCCTGCCACTCAACCTTAATATCAATTAAGACTTTTTAAAACTACTAGTTCGTCAAACATTCAATTGGAGGTGTATAATAGGGAGAGATACATCTGTACAAATGATCCCCAAAGAGGGTCACAAATAGTCCCTAATAATATGCACACAGTGAAGGTAAGGCCAATAGGAATAAATTGCCTCAAGGTGTAAGGCTCTAACATAAACGATAGAGGGATCATATAGCAAGAGGCCCAACCTCCGACTGATAATTAACATTTAAAATTAAAATACTGTAAAAGTTTGTGTGCATATTAATAGGGGCTTTTTGGGGATCATTCATGTACACACCTATCTTACCAGTCAGATTCTTACTGCAACAAGAAGTGCTGCACAATTCCATGCAATTCCCAAAATATTTATAAGATAAGACAGGGAAACTGCACAAATGCCAGAACCGTGTCCAAACTCATTACTGAAGCCATAGGTTTGGGTCTATACACCAAGCTCAAATCATAGAATAGGAGCTTCATATTGAAAAAAAGAATGTTTCTTTGTAATGTTTAAAATATATCAGTGTTGACAATTGTGCCAAAAACTTTGAAGGGTCAAATGAGTGACACGGATTGGATGGCTTGAATGTCTGACATGCCCAACTGTCTTCAAACCCTGAGGGTGTAAAGCCCATTCTCATACTGCAAAAGGGAGAAGCTTTCACGAGCTCAGGGAAGTCACTTCATGCCCTGCAGGGACAGGGTTGGTCTAAATATCACTGTGCAGTGCTGCATAAAGTCAGTCTGAATGCAAGAGGTGGAGTGAGGACAACACATGAATGTGGAAGGGAGACGGTCAACACGCAGGAGCTTACACAGAAATTACATATATTATACTACCTCAGAGAAATTCACAGCCAGCGGGATGATTCCTGCCACATAACATCCCACCAGCATGGCCAGGGACAGGAGGCTGATAGAGCTGAAGTCATCCATATCTGTCCTGGTCAGACGGTGTATTTAGGGTCCTGTCTGTCACATTAAACAGGGAGGAGGGGGGGGGGGGGGAGGGAGAGAGGTAAAGTGAGAATCACATGCAGGGCCAATAGGAACACTCTGATTACAACAATCACATATCGGGGCCATAATATAAAACAATACAAATCATCTCACCAGCGCTATAATAATAACCCCACTAGAACCATAATAATAATAATAATAATACAATAAGAAGGCTGGTGGTTAAATCACAGGCTGGCTCAGTTCCTCTGTAATAACAGACAATATTCACAGCCGGTACCCGCAGAAGCAGCCACCGGGAGAGTGCGGGTCCTATCCGGGTGAAGGGGTATCGGGCGCTCAGCAGCTGTCACAAACACGTTCCACCATCTTGTTTCCTCATCGGCCCTTTGGCTGCCATGGAGGCAGAACAGAGACTGCTTCCGGATCAAAGGTCAACTCACACGGCGAAGGAGAGGGCGCTTGGAGATGATGTCACATAGAGTGTATGCGGCGACCCCCTCCCCTAACTTGTCACTGACTGCGCGTATAATCAGTGACGCACACCAGCTTCTGTCTCGGTGTGAGTGAAATTTCATGCACCAAGCGAGCGAGCTCAAAATGGCCACGCACAGTCTGTGCCTTGTAATAGAAAATAGCGAGACCATCTTCTGAGGCTCCCACTGGGGACCGAAACGTCAGGCTGTCTATGTGTCCAATGGAGCAATACAATATATTTTTACTTTGTATTCTAGGGGAAAAGGCAAAAAAAAAAGAGCGCCCAGAATCCAAATGTTTATATGCAAACAATTTACTGATGACACACAAATTGAACCAATAATAAACAGTGAAAAACACAATACAAACGGTACAATATTAAACAGTATCTGTTTGTAACCAAAAAACAAACAAATGGTAAGGCATAAAATACAAATGCAATCTATTTAAACCAAGGCTGGAGCAAGTCTGAAAATGTGATACTGCCACTACAATTGGTGAAATAAATTTAGGTAGAGGTCATGCATGCATCCTATTTGTCCAAGACTGATGAAAACGTGCATAATGTGGGTGATCAGACCACAAAACCTAAATGAAAATCAATCTGATTCGTAGGCAAAGGATTAAAGCAGCAGTTAAAGCAATATCCTACATGTTTTTTTTTTTTAATAAATCAGTTCTGTGCTATGAAAAAATACTTTTAGCATTTAAAAAAAAAAAGTTTTAAACACATTTTTAATGTTTCTAAGGCTGCGCTTATAGTGACAGCGACGTCGCGTCAAAACATGCATAGCCGCCGTCGCGTGCACTTATAGTAAGCACGACACGACGGAGCGACGGCTTGGTCGCGATAGCTGGAAGTCATCTCAATTTGATTTTTCTAGCAACCGCACCTGACATCGCCGGCACTATACGCGCAGCCTAAGGATTGTTTTATAGTTGGCGCACACGTGCGCGAATGCTCGTGCAGCACACTTTTTGTGTGTACAGGTCTGTGCTTTGAGCGACAGGTGGGTGTGGCTATGACACGCACGGGTAGGCATGGCCATGACAAATGTACATTAATTATTTATGTACTGGCTTTCGCCTGGAATAATTTTTTCCCCCATTTAATAAATGCTCAATCCTAGTGCAGCAAATACATACAAATAAGCAGGGTGCAGTCATGGACATACATACACAGGGTGCACATACATACACATACAGACACTCACACGTTGTACTCATACACATAATATACATATACCCTGATTGGGTAATACAGTGTGATGTCGAGCGGCAGCAGCGCGAAAAAAGACTATTCAGAGTCTTTCCCCCGATCAGGCGGCTCAACGCTCACTGCCGTGCGAGCACGCGTCTGAACTATATAAAGTCAGGCTTTAACACAGCCAATTCTAAGTGCCGCGCATGCGCACGGTGGAGCAAGCGTGCGCACTATATTACGGGCCTAATGTAGGAAGCATTTCTAAAGTGACAGCCCCTTCCCCTTCTGATAGGCTCTGGCTCTTGAGCCCCGCCCTCTCTCTAGCAGTGCACCAATTGTATCTAGTAACAGCCCAGTCAATCATTCCAGGACTACATTGCCCACAATGCTGTGCAAGAACTGAATTAAATAACCTGGAGCAAGCGATTGATTACAGGAGAACGGATCGATCTGCAGCTTATCTAATCACCTGTCAATATGCAGATTGTATTGATGCACATATTGAATGGGGGAAAAAATATATATATATGATGCCATATGTAAAAATGGGTACAGCCCTTTTCTCATGCTGTCAGTAAACCTGGTAAGTATGCAGAGTTGCCAGCAACAATCATGGAGGTTTGCCCTCACACCCTGGTGAGGTGTCCTATGTAACAAGGGAAGTGATAACATGCTCTGTGTCCACTGTTAGTGACACAGATATGTGTCTGTTTCTGAGTCTATATAAGACACAGCACTGCCAAAAGTTAGGTGTTAACCAGGAGCGACAGGGAGTGTCAGCAGCAGTTCAAGGCTGTCAGATTCAAGTGCTAGCTGACTACACACTGTGTTCAGGGACCTGACACAGATGGTGATCTCCCTTAGGGGATAGGTGAACCAACTATTGAGAGAGGAGGAACCTTCTGAGAGGGATGTACTCCAACAGGATGAGCGGCTGAGCAGGACCGCAATGAGGGGCAGTCTGCCTAAAAAGATGACAATAAAGATGCCCTTGTTCACTACATCCCTTCTGTGTGAGTGTGGAGTCATTCAGCAGAAGGAGGTACCACAGAGGAGTTCCCCATCAGATACATCCCCCTGCGGCCGTAGAGATCCTGATGGGGTGGAGGCGCTGCATCGTATGTGAGTAAGACTCAGGGACACTACCTCAGACGCCTGTCATGGTGATATTCCCCTATACCAACCAGCGGGAGACTCAGGAGTCCTGTAAGCCAGCAGGTGCACCACAACATACACATCCATGTAATTGGGGGCTTTCCTTGCATATGGGTCAGGATAGGCAGGGTCCAGGGGAAACACTGTTACATATATATTTTTTAAATGGCAATTTGTACTGCATCTTTAAAGTTGCTCTCACAGATCCTGTGACCTAAGAAAAAAATTGTCTAAGAAAGAACAATTTCGGCAAAGTCATAAGAATTGACCTTGTGGAATATCCCTAAAAGAGGGTTGTGCGTGGCAACTTTTAGCATGTAGCAGAGAATTACAAGTTTTCTTCACGATAGATAGCCGATTTAAGTAATTTCTGGTTATCTACATAGAGACAAAGGTCCAAAAACGAAATGTGATGATGATATTGATGAGAAAATGTTAAACCATATATGTGTAGCGCTGCTTCCCTTCCCCCCTTGGGAGATCTTGCTAAAGCTACAGGTGTCATGGTGCTTGTTACCTGTGAGGGTTCAGGGGAGATGAGCGTCCGCGATGGTAAGGGGAAACAGGACAGGCTTTTGGTGATCCTCAGGCGGACATTCTGGTTCTGGTGCAACGCCTCCAGTCATAGCAGGCTCCAGGTTTACTGGAGACAGTCACCACTATGTCAGTCTTCAAGCATACCTCTACCCAATAGACTGTAACTTAGGCAGAGGTATATAAAACAGGATCCTTTATTTGTAGCAGTCACTGCAGTTGTTATTACAGAAAATGCATAGGGTTTTAGGATAGGTCCCAGACCTCTGGATGGTACCAGCCTTCTTGCAGTCTTGAGGCCTGGAACTCTGTACAGATCTTTGGCTGCAGTCAGCCCCAGGAGGGAGAGAGCTGAACTGCATATCTCTACCCCAGGAGGGGGAGACCTGGACTGACTATAATTTAGAACACTTCCTCCCTAAGGCACAGAGGGGGAGGGCTGTGAGGATTGGACCTCGGTCCCGCCCCGTGATGTGTCCCGTGACGCAGTGGGTGATGCCCCTCGTGCGCACAAATGCCGCAGTACTCCTGCCGGGACCAGACCTAGGCTCCGCCCCACGCCCGTGACGTAACGGAGGACATTTTTGTCTCCACGCCGACGTCGCAATACCAGGGGGACTCGAGGGGTTAATGCTATCAGCAACTACTCCTCACCTGCGGTGGATTCCGCCCGTTTACCAGGAGACAGAATATGTGATGACTCACTGCCTGCAGCCTCCCCATTGGTCCTCTACCCTTTATATGCTCAGCCAGCCCTCTGGCAAATTGGCTGAGCATAAACTTCTGTTTATGTTCCTAGTGCTTGCCTCAAGCATCCTGCTGCCCTGCTATTGCCCTTGCATTCTGCCTTGTTTTCTGTTACCTTGACCTCAGCTTGTGCCCGGACTGCTGCCTTCTCTGACCCCTGACCTCGGCTTGTATTTGGACTCCCACCTTCTCTACCCCTGGACACCAGCTACGCACAATGACCATCTGACTTCTCCAACCCCAGACCACGGCGAGTATAATGACCATTCTGACCTTTCCTACCCTGACTCGGCTACACGACCTTCACTCTGCACTCCGGACGCGGTTACAGGTCGGTGTATATCACTAACTCCACCTCAGCCTCACGGTCCTGTCCTGTTTGTGGTGAGCACTTGTTACAAGGGCACTAGGTCTGCACCATGATTTGCTGTACACAGACCCAGTTCACCTCCACCCGGTCACTCAGAGGCAGCATGAGGGGGAGGGGGGTAAACCCACAGGATAGCTTGCCACTGCCTGTAGCTACTAGGACGTACGTGACAGGGGGCAGAAAGTATAACCTGGACCAGCCATGGCTACATATGTTATCTTCTAAATAAGTAAAGAATAACAGTAAGTTCTCCACAGAGCCATACCAAATAATCAACAGATCATCAATGTAGCGCTTATAAAGCATTACATTGTGTCAAAAAAAGTTACTATCCCCAAACACGTGGGACATCTCCCACCAACCCATGAATAGTTTGGCGTAGGATGGAGCAAAACAAGTTGCCCATCGCCATCCCACGTGTTTGGAGCTCAAAGAGAAAATAATTATGTGTTAACAAAAATGTAATACTGTCTAATAAAAATACAATATGTGCTGGAGATAAAGTTGAAGTGGTTTCTAAAAAGTGTTGTGTGGCTGTTAAACCATGTTCATGTGCTATGATAGAATAAAGTGACGCAACATCCATGGTAACCCCCAAAGGTATGTTGAGGACCAGTGAAAATTCTGTAAAAGAGTAGCTCAAATAGAACTATCAATATATTGATTTATCTCAGTTCTTATGAGTCCTGTCATTTTCAAAGTCAAAATGATTGACTCGGGTGGAGATTCTCAGCGAGGGACTTTTCATTGGATGGGCTTTTAATTACATTGTGATCGTGTGTTTTTTCTATACTCAGCTGTGTCTGATTATATTGCAATTTATGTGGTTATTTCTTTGCTCTTTTCCTTTGATTCATAACACTCCTAGAGAAAGCGCCACTTAGGTGTGAAATGTGTGGGAATTTTTATCTTTTTGATGCCACTTCTGTGTAAGTCTGAATAAAGCTCTTCATATTTTTTCAGTTACCTGGGTTCCCATGCTGATTTTGACTTGCTTCACACTGTTGTTGCTCCAGATCTCTTCCTTGTTTATTCATGTCATTACCTATCCAGGAGGCGTGCAATCAGGGATACCACGAGGAGTCCAGACCGTTTCAGAGCAAGCAGATGCCACTGCATGGGTTATCACCTAAGCACGATCAATTTCGGGTTTACAATAGGAGGTAAGGTTATTCCATATCTTCCACCAGAACCCATCTGAGTGTTTTAGAGTTGCATGGACCTTTTAATACACTTATTATCCCTATGTGATATTCAAGACTTTCTGAGCGAATCACTATTCAGACTCTCCCAGAGCACAAGACTGGACTTTTCTATTTCTGTGATCTTTATAACTGTCAGCAAGCCTGGAACATATGTGCTGTATATATACATATATATTAATTTTGCCACGTCCCAGTGTTTTTCAATGCTTTCAAAATATTTATGATTCTTTGAAAATGTAACAAAGGGCTTCTTCCTTCATATATTCATTCCTTCATTGCTTCATTTTTGCAACGGCTGTCTGTGGGTGGGTTTACTGGGTATGCATCTTAACCCTGGCTGTGCTCAAAGCTGTGACCATGCAGCAAGCTTAAGCCTATAGGGAACCATGTTAAAAATGGTTTTGAAGCAAAAGGTGACACTGTGTGCCCAAATTGCATGTCATTTCCCAGAATCCCTTGCTGCAGTGGAAGTGCTGTGTGCTGGGTGATAGTGGGGAAAGGCGGGGTTGCAGAGCTGCCTAAGACATGCAAATGAGCATACAGATATATATATATATATATATATATATATATATATATATATATGGAAAGAAAAAAGAAAAAACAGGCGCACACCTAGTGCATTAAAGTATAACAATAGGTTTATGGAACATTAAAAACAGACAAATGCCCACTCACAAGAAAAACGATAATATAGTGCAGTTATGAGATTGGCTCTCATATGCCAGTGGTAGCGTCTGGATCAGCAGTAGTGTCTTCTCCTACATACACATGGCGCCGGCACGGCGTGGTCTCCTTCACCGGAAGTGACGTCCACCCGATCTAGTGCCCCCCCATTTGTCTGTTTTTAATGTTCCATAAACCTATTGTTATACTTTAATGCACTAGGTGTGCGCCTGTTTTTTCTTTTTTCTTTCCATAGGTATTCCTAGGGAGTTGTGATCCCTTTCAAACGGGCTGCCTTATACCTCGATGCATTTACTTGGAACGGGACTCTATGTTTTTTAAAGGTTTTTTAATATTTTGGTATCATTCTATTGATACATTATTTTTAAATTAAATTTTTTTTTATTTGTATGCATTTTTTATAATTAAGTTTAATTATTGTCATATATATATTATCCTATAATAACATAGGTTCTATTTTTTATTAATTATATCCCTCTTGGCCACCCCATAGGTTGTTACACAGAATAGATTACCTACCCACAGTTAGGCAGGTTGTTATATTAGGCGCTCCTTTATATTTCTGTTTGTTTGATATATATATATATATATCAATATATCACTCTCTATAATTTATTATTATTACTTTATTATTATTATCTATTTATTCTTCTTTTTTCGACGCATTGTCACTTGTATGACCATAACACACATAGTTGGTTCTCACTATGGATTCCCTTCAAGAGTCATCCGCACATTTTGCTTTTAAATGCAGAGCCAACTGCAAGGTCTGCGTACACACCTCAAGAATGCCAAAGAGAAGCAGCGATCTCTGCAGGAAGATAATCTGCAGGCTGCTTAACGAACAAGTGCAAGTGTGTACAAGTGCTGCAGGAACGTCTGAGTATCCAGTGTGTCCTTGAAGAGCAGCATGAGGAACTGAAGGCTACCCTGACCATCACCAAAGCATCGCTAGAGGCCAAGCTTAGAGGCCACATGACTTGGTACAAGAGGGAGCAAGAGAAGGTCCAGAAACTGAGGCAAGCAGCTATGACCCTAGTGAAGAAATCCGCAGAGCTCCACAATATAATGAAGAATGCATTGATGCACACTTAGAGCAAGCTCCAGACATGATGAGCTAAACTTGTTGAAAAGGGAGAAAAGCAGCAGAGTAATTCAGAAATACTACAAAACTCTTGTCCAAACAAGGTTGGAGAGAGAAATGTATCTGCGTAAACGCTCTGCAGTGCTCACCATACAGGCTGGCTACAGAGGAACAAAAACTTGTCAGCTAAATCGCCAGAATAAAACACTCTGCCTTCTCTAATCTATATGGAGAGCATATACAATAATATACAATACAATAATATATAATAAGAGCATAAACATTGATTGGGAGAGCATATAGAATAATAAATTAATAGCTAATCACACAATATTATATTATATTTAATTACATTATAATATCTAATAAACAATAATAATTAGTGGAAATCACAAAAATTGAATGTGAAATAATTTTATAAAGTGTTTATATTATCTATAGTGAATACAGACAAAAGGAGATAATTAATAAAAAGAATAAATCAATTAATAATTAATTTCAGTTTTATTCTAAGAAATAATTGTATATATACAAAATCATAAAAATTGACTTAAGTCCCAATCAATGTTTATGCCGAGTGGGGGCTCTGGTTCTTAGAGTGAAAATCCAGTATGCTTCATGTCTGTCTAGCAATTTTGTTCTATCCCCACCTCTTGGTGGTTTCGGAATATATTCAGTACCTTGAAATGTGAAGAGATCCTTACTACCACTATTGCAGTTTGAAAAATGTTTTGATACTGGGTGATTTTCCTCTTTATTCTGGATAAGTCTAAGATGTTCCAGTATCCTAACTTTTAAGCGTCTAGTGGTTCTCCCAACGTATTGTCGTCCACATCCACATTTTAACAAATAAACAATATAGGTAGAATTACAATTAATGAACGTCTGTATATTGTAAGTCTTTCTTTTCACAGAAGAACAAAATGTTTTGCCTTGATTCATTGTAGGACATGCCTTACAATGGGTACAGGTATAGGATCCCTTGGGTAATGAGGATCTCCCTATATCCCTTGATCCAAAAAGACTTGGTGATAATGAATTAGCCAATGTCTTTGCACGTTTAAAAATAACATTTGGACCAGCCGAAACATAGGGTTTTAATATAGGATCCAATGATGGTACACCCCAATGTTTTTTTAAGATAGTCTTGATAGATTCTGCCTGTCTGCTGAACGGGGTAATAAAGGAGGGACTGTTATTAAGACTAGTTTTTTTAGAAGTGTGTCTCAGCAGAGATTTCCTATTCATGGTTGACACTTCTTTCAAAGATATATCTAAGTCTCTCCAATTATAGCCCCTCTGCAGAAAGCGTATGTAAATCCCCACCCATTTTTTTTATCTTTTTTTGGGGGGGGGGGGGGGGGGGGGATTTACATACAAGTGGGACTCTTTATAATATACATCAATAAGCTTTAGTATATATTTCATATATTTTTTAGAGATTTTCCACTTTTTGTAATAGTGGACACTGAGGACACAGAACAAACTGACCCTGAAGATACCACTAATGATTATGTATTTAATTATCTTGATAACACGAGCAATCATAGAAATAATAATAATAATAATAATATCTTGATAACACCCAAAGGTTTAGACAAGCCAAAAGGGTGTTTGAAAATCAACCTGATATGGACTGTGAAGATTCATCAGATCTTCATGATCATTTCTTAAGACTGAGTAAACTTCTCATTAATGATACAAGGCTCTGGTGGGACATCGTCTCATTAGAAAATTATCTACTGGTGAAACGGATCCCTAGAGGGTTACGGGTTAAAAAAAATCCCCTACTTTTGGATTTATCGACCAAGATTTTGAAAATGATTGGAAAGCAATCCTTAATGAATGTTCATTTAAACTAATATCATTAATTGTTAAATCAAAGTCTAAAGATAAATTGATTTTGGAAAAGGACATAAAGAATTCACAAACACACCTTGCCAAATTCTCCAAAATGGAGGGATTTAAAGAATTAGACAAGAACCTGGCTAAATCCATTAAAGATCTACAAAAGGGTATAATGTTCAAAAAACAGCAAAAATTTGAACGAGATAAGCTCGATTATGAGCGAAACCAGGTTTATGCTTGGGAAAAAATTACACCAAACAGGAGATCTAATCGAGATACACGCTTAACCCATTCTACGCCAGAGAATAAATCCGGTAACAGCTCATAGACAAAAAAAGTCCATCCTTAAATCTAGAGGAAATCCTAACACCCCACATAGTGGAGATTCGGATGTACTAGATACAGACAACTTGGGTCATACTGTCTTTTTCTTTACTACACATGATGACAATTCACAATCAAATACAGAGGCCCCTAAGGAACAACACTCCATTTGGAAGAGAAAACAAAAAGAGAGGGCGACAGAATATAGACCTCATACTACAAATTCTTCTAAGTCTTCTGGACAATCATCTGTGCCAAAAAACTCAAAAGGACAAGACGGGGCAAAAAACAACAAAAAAATCAAAACAAAGGAGCGCTGACCAAAAGGAAGAAGAATTTCTAGAGGAAGAATGTGGAGTGATTAATATTTCCAATGTGACACTCTCCAATGACGAATTATCATTATTTAACAAGGGTATGGGGTTTGCTCCAGATACGAACTTTGACCTATTTCAAACTGTGATTGATTTGAACAAATTTGTTAGGAAATGTACCCTAAAGAAATTCTTTAATGATAAACAGAGTAAAGAAACAATCTCCACAATTACCCACTACAAATCTTGAACTGCATGTTAACAATAATGAAATTTTTTCCCAGATATCTCATCTTTAGATGGTGTACATGAACAAACCTTAGATATCGCCTCATTTAGAGAACAGTGTGCCATACAAGATATGGAAGAATTAGAGGGGTATCATGATTCTGAATTTAATCCTGTAAGACACCGGGCAACCCCTCTCCCAAAGAGGGTTCCCCCCGCACCACAACTCACCCGGCGCTCCCCGGCCCCGGCTCCACAGGCTCACCGCGGCGAGCGGAACCCTCCTCCTTCCTCTCCGGTTCCTGCGGCTGTCACAGGACGCGCGCATGCGCGCGCACACACACGGACTCTATTCAGTCCTCTTGCGGGAGGAACTCCTGCCCCCTGACCAGGCCGCGCGCACCTCCCCCGCGCGGTGCACACGCCTGATGCGAGTGCACCGCTCAAAAGCCATGCGTCAACTCATCAGCTGTGGCACATTCCCTGCCTCCCATGGGGCCGCTCCTCCGTCCCTCCCCCTGTTCCTATTGGGCTCTGTTCACATTTATACCCTGCTCAGCCATTCCTTCTTTGGCTGAGCATAGCTTTGTGTGACCTGCGTTACCCACGTTCGTGCCTGCCTTAGTGCTTTTGTCTCTGTCTCTTCTAGTGATCTCCTGTGTACCGAACCGGCTTGACTGTGTACCCGCTCTGGATTTCGACCTTTGACTTGCCCTCTGAACATCCAAACTCTCCTACCCTCCACCTCAGCTTACGGATTCCTACCTACCTCCCGGCTCCCAACCCAAGGCTCTCGGCACCGACTATTCTACTGGAACTTCCCATTTATCCGGCGAGTATCTGAACTTTTACCATCTCTCCCGTTCAGCTCCGGACACCTACTATCCACCTTCCAGGTGTGCCCCCGCAGCTGTGGGTGCAAGTATTACCCTTTTCACCTCAGTTCCGGGGTGAGCGCAGCGTGACATTATGCTCAGCCCAATGGACATACACCCCGGAGAGGCTGATCAACCCAGTGCAATGGATCGACTCTTTCAGGTGGAGGCGCAACTCAACTCCATGTCTCAAGAGCTCTCAAGAATCTCTCTGTTGCAGCATTCCCCAGTCTCCCCTGCCATGGCAACCGCGGCGCTGCCTTCTCTGGATCTTCCCACGGCCTCGGACCCTCACCTTCCGACCCCTAACCGTTATGCAGGTGATCCCCACGAGTGCAGAGGATTCATCAATCAGTGTGAGATCCAGTTCGAGCTGGCCCCATTGCGCTTTCCTACTGCACGCTCCAGGGTGGCCTACATCGTCTCTCTGCTGACCGGAAATGCCGCGGCCGAGATCTCTTGGAATGATGATGCCCTCTCCGCAGCCTTCTGGCAGGGATTGTCCGAATCCATCAAGAACCAGCTGGCGACTCTGGAGAGACCCACCAGATTGGAGGACCTCATTGCAGTCTGCATCCGCGTGGACCAGCGCCTTCGGGAGAGAAGACTTGAACGCTCACTCCCTCGTGCCGCCTCTCCCCGATCTACCAGCCGCAGTCTTGTTCCTTATGTTCCCCAACCTCTAGATGAGCCTGAACCTATGCAGCTCGGAAGTCATCGGCTACCCGCTTCTGAGAGACAGCACCGACGAGATGGTGGACTGTGTCAATACTGCGGGCATTCCGGTCATCTGCTGGTGAGCTGTCCCCTGCGGCCGGGAAACGCCAAAACCCAATGAGGTATGAGGGGGTCTCGTTGGGTACTATTTCTTCCTCTTCCCTTTCTCCGAAGAAACTTCCTACTCGGATAATGCTGCCCATTTCTCTTGCCTGGAATAACTCCCAGATTCCCGCCTCCGCATTCATAGATTCCAGGTCTGGAGGAAACTTTATTGATCAGGATTTTGCCAGCAGAAACAATATTCCTTTCCGATCTAAAGCTGTTCACGTCGGCTTGGAGGCCATAGACGGACGCCCACTCCAACCAGCTTTTTTCTCCTTGGAAACTTGATCTCTATCCCTCTCCACAGGGGACGGTCACCAAGAAAAGATTACCTTGGACGTGATCCACATTCCATCGGTGGAGGTGATCCTGGGGCTCCCATGGTTGCAATTGCACAACCCACAGCTGGATTGGACTAACAAGGAACCCATACGATGGAACCCTCAGTGCCTCAAGACTTGTCTTCCTCCCAAACAGACGATAGCCAGAGTAGAATTACCCGCAGAGTACAAAACTTCCCTCCCAGCGGTCTACTGGGACCTCGCAGATGTTTTTGACAAAGTACGTTCTGAGGTGCTGCCCCCCCATAGAGCCTTTGACTGCCCTATTGACCTTCTTCCTGGTGCGACCCTACCTAAAAGCTGTTCTTACCCTCTTTCCATGCCCGAGACCCAAGCCATGTCCGAGTATATCCAAGAGAATTTGAAGAAGGGGTTCATCCGGAATTCGTCATCTCTAGCTGGAGCCGGATTCTTCTTTGTCAAAAAGAAAGATGGCTCTCTTCGCCCCTGTATTGACTACAGAGGTCTTAACAAGATTACGGTCAAGAACCGCTACCCCCTGCCACTCATTTCCGAGCTCTTTGACCGCCTACAGGGGGCAACAATTTTTTCCAAACTTGATCTCCGTGGAGCCTATAATCTTGTCCGCATCCGCCAGGGTGATGAGTGGAAGACTGCCTTCAACAGCCGGGATGGGCACTATGAGTACCTTGTCATGCCCTTCGGCCTGTGCAATGCCCCGGCAGTCTTCCAGGAGTTTGTCTATGAGATCTTCCGCGATCTCCTCAACAGCTTCGTCATCGTATACCTTGATGATATCCTAATTTTTTCTAAATCCCTCCCTGATCACATTCAGCACACCAGATTAGTCCTGTCCCTCCTTCGAGAGAACCGTTTGTACGCCAAGCTGGAGAAATGTTCCTTTCATCTATCTTCCATTCCTTTTCTGGGATACGTCATTTCTAGCACAGGTTTCTCTATGGACCCAACCAAACTCAAAGCTGTTTTAGAGTGGCCGCAACCCACATCCCTGAAAGCCGTACAGCGGTTCTTAGGATTTGAGAACTATTACCGTAAGTTCATCAAGAACTTTTCATCTACCGTGCCCCCATCACTGCCCTGACTAAGAAGGGAGCTAACACAGCAGTCTGGTCTCCCGCAGCCCTTCAAGCTTTTGACTCCCTCAAGAAGTCCTTCACTTCCGCCCCAATCTTGTGTCATCCAGACCCCAGGCTTCCCTTTACCCTGGAGGTAGACGCATCTGATATCGGTGCAGGTGCCATTCTCTCACAAAGGCAGTACCCACAGGCCAAACTTCACCCCTGCGGGTTCTTTTCAAAAAAAATTCTTCGGCAGAACGGAACTACGACATTGGAAATAGAGAACTCCTGGCTATTAAACTCGCCCTTCAGGAATGGAGACATCTTCTGGAGGGAACAGAGACCCCCATTTCAATCCTCACCGACCATATAAACCTACTATATATCGAGAGTGCATGTCGTCTAGGAGCACGTCAGGCTCGATGGTCCCTTTTCTTTTCGAGATTCAACTATCTTATATCCTATATCACCGGCTCAAAAAAACAAAAGGCGTACGCACTTTCACGGCAATTCCTGGTTGAGGACAACTCCGAGGATGCGACTGAGACAATCTTACCCCCCAAATATATAATTTCGGCCAACTCTTTCGATATCCTGGACCAGGTCATGGCAGCACAGTCTAACCTCCCGAGAGGCCTTGTGGTGCCGGTCGGCCGTCTATATGCAGCTCCACGCTTCCTGAAGAAGATTCTAGAGTGGGGTCATTTATCAAAGTCAGCCGGTCACCCAGGTATCAGTAGAACCTCTGACCTCATTAGCCGCACTTTTTGGTGGCCTACTATGTCGGAAGATATTTCTGAATACGTGAACTTGTCCAATCTGCGCCCAGGTCAAGATCATTCGTAAAAAGCCTTACGGTCTCCTACGACCCCTGTCCATACCGGAACGCCCTTGGAGTCACCTGTCCATGAACTTTGTTGTAGAACTTCCGGTCTCTAGGGGGATGAATACCATTCTAGTAATCGTGGACCAGTTCTCCAAGCAGGCCCATTTTGTCCCTCTCAAAGGGCTGCCCAATTCCAACACTTTGGCAGACATTTTTATCAGGGAAATATTCCGCATTCACGGAGTCCCCCTTTCCATCGTATCCGATCATGGTACACAATTCATCTCCAAGTTTTGGCGGGCCTTCGCTCGTAGGATGGATATCACCCTCCATTTTTCTTCCGGGTATCACCCCCAGACTAATAGGCAAACCGAGAGGACGAACCAGACATTGGAGCAATACCTCCGGTGCTTCGTCGCCAGTCAGGACGATTGGGTAGCTTTGCTCCCATGGGCAGAGTTCTCTCATAACTCTTTGAGGAATAGCTCCACACTGAAATCCCCCCTTTTCATTAATTATGATTTCCACCCGGTTCAGCTTCCCATCACTTCAGTCCCTTCCGGAGTCCCAGCGGCAGATGACCGAATCAAAGATTTGCAGGAATCCTGGAAAAAGATCCAAGAAGCTCTGGGAAAGGCAACCCGCAGACAAAAAGCACAGGCAGATCTCCACCCTGTTTCAAATCAGGAGATAAGGTCTGGCTCTCCTCCAGGAACATTACAATGAAGACCCCTAGCCTCAAACTGGCCCCCAGGTACTTGGGTCCATTCTCAGTGGTGGAACAAATCAATCCTGTGGCATATCGTCTGGAACTTCCTCCATCCATGAGAATACCCTCCGTGTTCCACGTATCTCTGCTAAAACCCGTGTCCCAAAGCCCATGGTTCCACAAAACACCAGCTTGTCCTAAATCAGTCATAGTTCAGGGTCAGGAGGAGTTTGAGGTTCAGTCTATCCTCAATTCCAGGAAAACGAGGGGTTCGGTGCAGTATCTGGTCCACTGGAAGGGCTTTGGCCCAGAAGAAAGATCTTGGGTACCCTACCACCAAATACATGCCCCCAGATTGCTGAGACTCTTCCATTCCAAATTTCCCCAAAAGCCATATTGGAGTCGTCCTGAGGCCGCTCCTCAAGGGGAGGGGTACTGTAAGACCCCAGGGAACACCTCTCCCAAAGAGGGTTCCCCCCGTGCCACAACTCACCCGGTGCTCCCTGGCCCCACAGGCTCACCACCGCGACGGGACCCTCCTCCTTACTCTCCGGTCCCCGCAGCTGTCACAGGACGCGCGCGCACACACACGGACTCTTCATTCCTCTCGCGGGAGGAACTCCCGCCCCCTGACCAGGCCGCACGCACCTCCCTTGCGCGGTGCACACGCCTGATGCGCGTGCACTGCTCACAAGCCTCAGTTCCAGGGTCCCTCCTTGTCCGTGGTGAGCGCAGCATGACAAATCCAGATGGTTTTCTGGGTAGGCAGAACACAGGTCTACAGAAGAAATCGGTATTTTTTCCCACATTCGTTAAGGGCAAATTTCTTTCTACTTTTGAAAGCTTAGCAGAAAGAGATCTCAGATTATTAGAGAAGGGTTTTACATTTAACACCTGTTATCATAACACACGAGTAAACAATTTGACTCTTAATGAGACAAAAGCCTTAAAGGATCTTAAAACGAATAAATTGTTAGTGATTAAGAATGCTGACAAGGGTGGGGCGGTGGTGGTACAGCATAGGGATGACTATCTCAAGGAAGCCTTACGCCAACTTGGTGATACTACTTCCTATGCTGTGCTAACATCTGACCCCACCCTAAAATATCAAAAAGAACTGAGAAACTTACTGGATGTGGGTTCTATGTTAAGAGTTCTTAATGACATTGATATTGATTTTTTGTATAACCCCTTACCTACCACTGCCGTATTTCACCATCTCCCGAAGATTCACAAAACATTGGTCTCCCCTCCTGTGAGGCCAATTGTTTCTAGTATTGAGTCTTTGGGGGATGGTGTCTCACGGTATGTAGATTACTTTCTCCAACCTCTTGTGCAACAATTGCCTTCCTACATTTGAGATAGTAGTGAATCTATCTATATATTTCTCAAAGGGTAGTATGCGTGTCTGGTTGTCCTGTCCCTAGCGGCAATCACATTGGACCTTTGGCCTGTCACTCCGCCTCAGGCCAATGAGATGGCTCCCTTGGCCGCCCGCCCCCGCACACCTTTCATTGGCCTGAGGCGGAGTGACGCGCCAAAGGTCACACACACACACACACATACACACTCACAAAGACACACACAGACACACACACACTCACAGAGACACACACACTCACAGAGACACACACACTCACAGAGACTCACAGAGACTCACAGAGACACACACACACCTCCCGCCCACCTCCCAGGTAAGTCACACCACTGCGTGTCCCGCCTCAACTTATGACCCCAGTAACTCACCTATTTCAGGCGCGCAGCCTCGCGCCTCAGGCCCCAGGCCCACACAGGAACACACAGGCCCACACAGGGCGCTTCCTGCCGCCGCCTGCACACGCCTCCGTTAGCCGTTGCTGGGGGGGGAGGGGAAGGGGGACCTGATTAAGACCGGTGTAAAAAGACTAATTTTGACCGTCTTTCTCCTAAATTTGAGTGACAAATGGATATTTGTCCTTGGCACCTCTTACCTATGTAGTGTCTGGTACGGTTTGATTTGTCTTTTTGCCACGATTCTTAATATGTATATTTTAGTATGTAGAGTAAATGCTGTCGCATGATATTCTCATTTTTAATAAAGTCCTTCATGTAAGTGGTGACCTGTGTGTCAGCCCTTTTCTGTGATGCACAAGGGGTGTCTCCGGAATGTTTTGTTTCCTTTGAGGCTGACAGAGTACATGGCTATGTTTATTGCCTTCTAAAGGACACATCAGTGATAGCTAACCCCCAATTAATTCCTCATTGTAGGTCTGTGCAAAAGTCTTAACCTGTCATAAAACCAATATATTGTATTTTTAAATCCATAATATTTCTGGATATTATCATGACACCTCCCTCCTCAAAATGAGCGGAATACCGCCTTCACCTTGGCGCGATGAACCGTCCATTTCGTCCCAGTCAAGGATCCGCGTCCCCTACTGGCTGTCTCTTTATAGCTGTCTTTTGCTCTAGCTGTCTCTTAGGCTGGGTCACCGCTGGCGCTGAGCTCGCTGAGCAGGCGACGCTTGGCGCGGTTACTTGCAAATATATATATATATGCATGTTCCGGCTCACGCGATACGCGCGCATGCGCGGGCACACGCTCGGCGCTTTTGTAAATAAAAATGTTAAACATTCCCGCTTGCTCAGATAGCCCGCAATTGCGCCCCCCCCCCTCCTCCCCACCGTGCGCGTGTGCACAAGTTGCAGGACACCCGGCGCTCATGCTTTAAGCATGAGCACGCTCAGCGCCAGTGGGGACTCCCTAACTCCCACTGAGAGCCTTGCTTTCTTCATTCTTGTTTCTAATGCTGCCTCTTGGGCGCATTATTTTGACCTCTTAGGCTGCGTTTATAGACGGTGCTCATGGCGTGTCACACGTGCCTGTCGTTCGAGTGATATCTGCACTGTGACCCGGGAAGGCGTGGCCATGATGTCACAAGGTTCTTTCGCCCTCATTGGCTGAACCGCTCACGTTACCTGGCCGTCGCGCCACAAAAATCTAATTTTTCTGTTGGCTCAAAGTTCTGCCGCGTGGTTACTCTTCATCGCACACTCGTGCTCACTATGCTCGGCCCTATAGAGCTGCTGCACTTTGTTCACGCCACATGCACTATAAACGGGGCCTTATTGTCCCTATCTCTTTTTCCCAGTCAGTCTCTCCCCCTCTCTCTCCCACTCTCCCCCCAGGCCTATCACTGTTCCCCAGGTCCGTAAACACCGTCAGATCCCGGGTGATGGTCTGCAAATGCAAACCCCTGCTGTCCCCAACCTTCAATTCTTCCTCTGGATCCCTTGGGATGACAGGCTGTAATGGGAATCTCTCTCTGCCCCCCCCCCCCCTTTGGCACAATCTCCCTTGGACACCCCCTTGAGATCTTCTGTGATGGTGGGCTGTACTGATAAACTATCTTTACCTCCAACTCTGGTACTACTCCCCTTACTAACCCCCTCAATCTTCCCCTCGGGGTCTCCTGTGACAACAGACTGTAATGGGAGACTATTTCGGTCCCACACTTTGCTACAACCCCCTTCACTAACCCCCTCGATTTCCCCCTTAGGGTCTCCTGTGACAAGGACCTGTAATGGGAAGCACTCCCTGGCCCCCACTCTGCTACAGCCCCACTCACTAACACACTCGGGGGGGCCCCCTGCGACCATCTGATTGGTGGTGATGAATTGTACTGGGAGGTCCCCATGCTTTCCTACTTCTGTACAACCCCTGTCAGTCACCCTTCCCCGGTCCCCAGTGTGCATCAGTACCTGAATTTGTTCAGCGGGTTCCTGGGCTCGTTGAGTCACAGCGTTCTCATATTGGGTAACCATCTTTCCAAAATCATTACCTAGCAACATATTAGCAGGAATATCATGAATTATTCCCACCCCCGGCAAAACCTGCCCAGTACCCCAATTCAAGTATACCTTTGCCACTGGCAAAACATGGGGGCCCCCTCCTAGCACCCCCATATGTAAAGTCCTTCCAGAAGTTTCTGACTCACCACAACCGGCTCAAAGTGGGCACCTCTGTTTACTTGAAGTCCTGATACCACACAGGCTCCTTGGCGCACTCCTGAGGGGTGATCCCCTCCAGAGGCAGTTGCAAGCCTCTTCCTTTCTGGGCAGTTGGTGCTGATGTGCCCCAGCTGTTTGCAGGCAAACACAGATGGATATCCCCCTGTACCGGTGTGCAAATCGCCCCCCCCCCCCCTCCCGCCCACCCAAAAGAAGCCTCAGTAGGTGTAACAAGAGAAGGTTGTGGGGTTTTTTTGGATTTACCTTCCTTCCATCCTGGGAACTCCTTGTTAACAGTTGGATTCCTGTTAGCCACAATATCAGAATCTGCAAGCTGGCCTGCTTCTGTGGCTGAGTTAGGACCTCGGTCCTTAACCCACTCTCTCACTTCACGTGGGCACAGAGTTACAGATTGCTCATAGCAAAGACACCAAGCAGAGAGGGCATGCAGCAGCGGAGCTTAGTCCCAGGGAGAGACATACAGGAGAGATTAAAGGTCTAAAACCGCGCAAACGATCCCACTGCTGCAACTGTAGTTGGGGGGAGACTCCCTCCAGGCGCAGCTGGAACCAAAACGGCAAAAAGCAAGCCGGGGAACAAAAAAACGGGACCCCAGAACCTCCCCGCGGGCACTGCCAGAAAAAAAGAAAATGGCAACCAAGCGCAAATTAAAATCGGCAACGCGACGAAACGGCCAGAACAGAGGCAGACAGATAGGTGAGCAGACATGCGGAGGAGGTAAGGAACAAAGCCCTAACCATTGGGAACCAAGGGGGCCTCAGAGAGTAGAGGGGAAGGAGAGTGAAAGCCCCAAAAAGAAGTGCCCAAAATGGTAGCTGCAAATATATACAAGCGCTGTAACGTGCAGATAAATTTAGCTGGATAAATACAAACACAATATTAGAGGCAAAATAACAGCAAAAACTGCAGAAGGGTCTTGGACAGAGGAACGGGTGCGGGAGGAGGAAGGGAGAGATGAACGAGGAGGCGGAGGAGGAAGGCCAGAGGCAGGGAGAACATGGGTGACGGGGACACATTGAGAAGCAGGAATCCCCTGAACCGTCACACTTGATCGGTCTAAGGTCACTGCTGTAGAAGAGAGGACAGTGTAAAGGGGTTTAAGGCTGCACACCACAATATAAATAAATACATACAGTTTACCGGTGCTGCTGGTTCAAGGAAGTACCTGCCAGGCAAATTCCAATGTACACTGAGGAAAAAGAGAGATCCAGCCTCCACGGATTTCAAGATAAATGAATTTATTGTTGCACAATAAATTCATTATCTTGAAATCCGTGGAGCGCTGGATCTCTCTTTCTCAGTAGAAGAGAGGACCACAGGATTTGAAGAGGCTATGGAGAATGTTACAGAAAAGCAGATTGCTGTGGACTCCAACATAACTCAAAGAGCAAATAATGAAGCTACAAGAGGCACAAGAAGAAGCAGTGAATAGGTCCAGAAGGAATAACATCAGGGTAAGGAATATACTAGACACAATAACGCCTGACGAAATTAGACCCTACCTCCAAAGACTGTTCCAAAATATACTGCCAGGGCCTACCAATGAGAGACTGGAAATGGACAGGGTGCATAGAGCCTCGAGACCCAGAGACTACGAGGTTGGACTAACTCCAGATTGGACTTTGTTTGATCACTTTTGCTAGTTCATCTTTTTATATTTGATTGAGGGAAGTACTACATGTTATGCCAGAATGGGCCAGAAGAAAGGGTTTATTACCCTCAAACGTTAACGTTGCCCCCCCATGACACTTGTCAATATTGTTATTTTTCTTATTTTTCCCTTTTTTCCCCTATTCGTTTGTCCTTCCTGTTCACACTATGTTTGATTGCTCTGTTATCTGTATGCTTACATTGCACAGCATTTCACTTTTATTCCCATCTGTATGAGTGAAATATACTATTTTGAAGTATTTCTGACTTAAGTATTTTTGAGTGTGGAGTTGCCATTTGTTTCAATACATCACGAAATATAGGAAAGGACAGTTAATAGTTGGAGGGGATTTAAATACTATTTTGAATAACACACGAGGTAAGGCAAGACCCTAGAACAAAGAATATTATATGAGGTCAAAAAGTTCCAAGGTTTTGAAAAAAACCTCTAATTGATAATGCTTAGATAGACACATGGAGGATGATGAATCCTACATCTAGAAGCTACTCATATTACTCAGCCCTTCACGACCAGTGCACGCAAATAGATTATATATTTATTTCAAGGGAATTGGCTGGTAATATAACAAAAGCTGAGATGGATAACATCACCTGGTCAGACCACACTCCAGTGGTGTTGCTGTTGAAAGATATAAAACAGATATATCGCAATAATCGATGGAGATTAAACGACCTCTTACTAGGAATATGTAAGGAATCGGGGAACGCGTCCCCCGCAGCGCGCTCCCTCCTTACCTTCCACTGCACAGCCTCTTGCTGCAAGGATTCTCAGGGCACGTCCCCTGCGGCGTGCATCCCCTTTGACCCCTGCTTTGCAACCTCCCACGCACCTTACAGAGCGTGCGCGCCTACGGAGGGCTTTCAGGAATCCCACAGAGCTTGACTCCGCCCCTCAACTTGTGATGCGTGACCGCCCCACGCGGCGCACACACGTGACATGTGTGTACCGCTCTACAGCTGCGCATCAACTCTGATCTCCCTCTCCTGTCTCCTGCACCGTTCACAGCCTATCCCTGCCTCCGTTCTACACACACCACTGCTCCTCCCCTGTCCCATTGGTTCCCTCCTGCTATATATGCTCAGCTGGTGCATTCACACTTTGGCTGAGCATAGTCATAGGTGACCGTGTGTTCCCACTTCCCTGTGCCTGCCTTGTTCCTGTGTCCTGCTTACCTTGTTGCTGCTTGTCTCCCTGTGTACCGACCCGGCTAGACTTTGGACCATTCTCTGGATTACTGACCCCGGCTTGCCTCTGACCTTCCATTACTCTCCATCCCTGACCATGGCTAACGGACACCTGACTACTCTTCTGGCTCCGACCCTAGACCACGGCACTCCGGACTTCGACTATCCACCTGGCACCTACCTACGACCTTGCAAGTACTACAACTAACCCACTCTCTCCAATCCACACCTGGCTATCTTGACTATCCACCCTCCAGGCGTGCCTCCGCTGCTGTGGGTGTGCAGTTTCATACTTTCCCACCTCAGTACCGGGGTCCCGCCTTGTTCGTGGTGAGCGCAGGCGTTACAGAATACCGACCGGAGTCTAGAGACTCAATTGGTGAAGCAATACGGGAATACTTCCTACAAAATGACAATGACCAAGTGAGAGATTCCATCTTGTGGGCGGCCCACAAGGCAACCATTAGTGGTAAAATTATTAGCATAGCAACACATAGAAAGAAGGAGAAGAACAAGAGACTAGTAAAACTAAATGAGAATTTGTAAAAAAGAAAATGAAAAGGTGTTCCAGCAGAATCCGACAGCAGATACAGAAAAAGCAAGTAGATGGACTAACCAAGTCTACTACGAGAAAGGGAATAAAGCAGATAGAGATGTAGCAGTGAAATTGCGGAATAAAATGTATATCTTAAATATATTTACTTTAAAAGTGGAACAAGATAAAATGACTTTCAATCCGCTAGAAATTAATAGTGAATTTGTAAAATATTATAGCAATCTATATAATTTGAATAGCACAGGACAAAAGGACCCGAGACAATGGGAAAAAATAGACAAATACTTAGAAACCTGCGGATTACCCACGATAAACAGCCAAACTGCTAATCTGAACCCAGATAACAGCAGAAGAGCTTTCGGAGTCTATTAAAGCCCTAACAAATTCTAAGGCCCCTGGCACAGATGGGTTTTCAAATTTATACTACAAAATGTTCGAAGCCACTCTGAAACATATCTAGTTAGACCATTTAACGCAATTCTAAAAGGAGAAGAGATCCCAAGGGAAAAGATCAAAGCAGCGATAATTGTAATCCCTAAAGAAGGAAAAGATCCCACGCTATGCTCAAACTATAGACCCATATCACTAATCAATACAGATATCAAACTTTTTGCAAAAATATTGGCAACGCATCTAAATAAAGTCCTGAATACACTGGTTCAGCCAGTTCAGGTGGGATTTACCCTGGAGCATCAGGCCTCGGATAATATCCGAAGGATTATAAATATAATCCATAATAGTAATTTGAACCAAAATCCAACACTGATCCTAGGGCTAGACGCCGAGAAAGCCTTCGACAGACTAGCGTGGCCATTTATATTTCAAGTAATGAGTAAAATGGGAATACATGAAAGCTTTATTAGAGGAGTAGAGGTTTTTTACTCAAATCCAACAGCTACGGCACGAACTTCAGTCTATACCTCTGTACCATTTCAAATTACAAATGGCACACGCTAGGGGTGCCCTCTATCCCCTTTGTTGTTCGCTTTGTGTATAGAAGCCTTAGCTTCTAAAATAAGGCTAAACCCTGAAATAAAAGGAGTATTAATAGGCGATAGAGAATATAAGGTGTTTCTGTTCGCAGATTATGTTTTGCTCTCCCTTACGAACCCGAAAATATCACTTTAGGGTCTGTTTGACACAGTCGAAGTATTCTGCAAGCTCTCAAATTTCAAGATAAATCACACTAAATCAGAAGCCTTAAGCCTGCATATCCCTACAGTATATGCTTCATATGCCCTGTAGCACCGGTTTCTGGAGGTTTGTTCTACTTTTCTCTATCCCTACAGTAGATGAGCTAGAAATGAAAAAAAGATTCCCTATCAAATAGTCCACGGCCCGGTTCTTTTCTCAATTTAATCAGAGACTATAGAAAACATCTGTTACAGCATCATTTCAGTTGGTTTCATCATTCAGGCATTAGAATTTAGTTATAGGTGGAGAATCGTAGCTCTGTTCTTTGCTTGGTTGGTAAAGGATTCTGAATTCTATAAATCTAAACGCAGTCTTTGTACATTTCCTTAGACAATCTAAACATAGCAATCACTTGTTCAAGTGAAACTTCTATGCTGGCACCTACCAAATGAAACATTTTCCTTGGAGTAAATCACCTTGTTGGAGACGGCAGTGTAGTCCCGGAAGTGACGTCACTGCTGGCAGAAGAAGCCGTTATGGTGTCGTGCGCGCGCGCACACAGAGACAGAGACAGAGACAGACGCACACACAGTTACTATACATATATGCATTCTGAGTCAAACGTCTTTGCATTTTGGCACTGAAATTCTGTTCTGATTTTTTATTAAAAACATCACAATTTCTGCGACAAAACACAAAGAAGTTTCACTTAAAAGGCGTGCGCTCGGCCCACACACACTTTTTTTCTCACTGTCAGCTCAAAATGTTCTTAGTTAATCATCAATGTTTAAACCAATATTCCTTCATTTACTTTGATGTAGAAGAACCTCTTTGTTCTGTCACCAACTATAGAATTAACTATGTTCCAAAGCTTTTAAGACTTTGCTCTATTGTATGGTCTTACTACTACTATTTAATTAACTTTTAAATCCAAAAGTAGACAAAAACTATTCTACACCATTATGTTAATTTATTTATTTATCTTCTTATCATTGCAGTCAGCTAATCATTTTCCAAAATAAATTCTAACTTAATACTAAATTAACCAGTTACATGCTGAATATAACATTATATATGTACAGTATGTACAGTTAGGTCCAGAAATAATTGGACACTGATACAAGTTTTGTTATTTCGGCTGTGGGGGTATTTGAGGGTATTCACATCCAAATTGGAGAAAGGGTTTAGGAATTACATCTCTTTAATATGTAGCCCTCTCTTTTTCAAGGGACCAAAAGTAATTGGACAATTGACTCAAAAGCTGTTTCATGGACAGGTGTGGGCTATTCCTTTGTTATTTCATCATCAATTAAGCAGGTAAAAGGTCTGGAATTGATTCCAGGTGTGGCATTCGCATTTGGAAGCTGTTGCTGTGAACCCACAACATGCGGTCAAAGGAGCTCTCATTGCAAGTGAAACAGGGCATCCCTAGGCTGCAAAAAAAAAATCCATCAGAGAGATAGCAGGAACATTAGGAGTGGCCAAATCAACAGTTTGGTACATTCTGAGGGGGAAAAAAAGAACGCACTGGTAAGCTCTGCAACACAAAAAGGCCTGGACGTCCACGGAAGACAACAGTGGTGGATGATCGTAGGATCCTTTCCATGGTAAAGAAAAAGCCCTTCACAACATCCAGCCAAGTGAAGAACACTCTCTAAGGAGGTAGGCATATCATTATCCAAGTCTACAATAAAGAGAAGACTTCATGAGAGCAAATACAGAGGGTTCACCACAAGGTTCAAACCATTCATAAGCCTCAAGAATAGAAAGGCCAGATTAGACTTTGCCAAACAATATCTAAAAAGCAAGCCCAGTTCTGGAACAGCATTCTTTGGACAGATGAAACTAAGATCAACCTTTAACAGAATGATGAGAAGAAAAAAGTATGGAGAAGGCTTGGAACGGCTCATGATCTGAAGCATACCACATCATCTGCAAAACACACCGGAGGCAGTGTGATGGCATGGGCATGCATGGCTTACAATGGCACTGGGTCACTAGTGTTTATTGATGATGTGACAGAAGACAGAAGCAGCCGGATGAATTCTGAAGTGTATAGGGATATATTGCCTGCTCAGATTCAGCGAACTTGATTGGACGGCGCTTCACTTTACAGATGGATAATGACCCAAAACATACTGCGAAAGCAACCCAGGAATTTTTTTTTTCCCAAACATTTTTATTAGGAAATAATCAAGATTACAGGCATATAACACGTCATATCATCCTAATACAAAGTGGTTTTATTTCTTTTCAACACTTAGGATAGGAGAGAGTATCGCCAAGGGAGGTGTGACCTCTGGGCCACATAGTGGCCTGGAAAGAGAGAGGTCTGAAAAAGAAAAGGGAGTAAGGAGGGGATGGGGGAAGGAGGGGGGGGGGTCCCCTTCCCCAATCGCAGCTGGCCATCCATTTATCTAGACACCTAGTTCGCTGCTCGAAAATCCTGTATGCGGACTCCTTAGACTGAGTCAATGGTCCGTCCAAGGTTCCCAGACCTTATAGTGTTCCTCAGTTTTGCGCTTGAGGAAGGCTGTCAGCCTTTCCATTAGCATCACTTCGTCCACTCTTCTCTTAACCACCTGTTTGGAGGGGGGTGAAGTCTTTTTCCAGGAGAACGCCACAGCACACCTAGCAGTAAGGATGAAGGAGATTAATTTCCTAACTGGGCGGTCAATTTCCTCTATTGGCCTGCCGAGTAGGTAGGTCAGTGGGTCAGTTGGTATCGTGAGGCCGGATACCTCTTGGATTAGAGTTTGTATTGTGAGCCAAAAGTTCTGCATTTTTGGGCATGTCCACCAAATGTGGGCTATGTCGCCTCTCTGCCCATAGCCTCTCCAGCATAGATCTGAGGCCAGGGGGTAGATTTGCTTCAATCTTACTGGGGTAAAATACCAGTGAAACATGATTTTGTAAATGTTTTCTTTCGTTGTGGTACAAATGGAAGTTCCCGAAGCAGAGTCCCATATATCTTCCCAGTCCTCTCTATCTATATCTATATTCAATTCCGCCGCCCACTTGAGCATATAGTCATTTGTGGAGGGGCCCGCTGTTATCTCCATTCCAGCGTAGATTTTAGAGATTAAGGCTTTTTGATGGGTGCCCGTCTGGCACAACATCTCAAAGTTTGTGAGAGGAGGGAACTCAAATTTTGGGGACATTTTTTGAAGAAAGTGCCGAATTTGGAGATATTTAAATGGGCCGAGTTCTGGGGCCTGGTATTTTGCGCGTAACTCTTGGAAGTTCAGCAGCCTTTCACCGCTCAGCAATCACCCTGATCCCCTTTAATCTGAATTGATCAAACTGTTTGGGTTCGCACCCTGGGGGAAACCTTGGGTTATTGTGGATCGGGGTTAGCAATGAGCCTGGGGATGATAATTTAAACTTGGTTTTACATTTCAACCAGACTTCCCAGGTGTGCCTCATCGCACCGAGCTCAAATCTGTGAAGAGATCTATCTCCTCTGTCCATACTCCAAAGGCAGGCCTGCAGAGAAGGCGTTTTTGCGTAGTGGGATTCGATATCTATCCAACAATAGTGGCCCGGGTCTGCGTTCCACACTACGGCTTGCCTCAATTGGGCTGCTAGATAATATTTTAAGATATCCGGGACACCCAGGCCCCCTCTTCCTCTTGACGACAGAAGGACTGACCTGGCAACCCTGGGTCTTTTGCCCTTCCAAATGAAATTAAACATTTTATTTTGAATGTTTTTTAGTTCAGAGCCAGGAACATGGATCGGGAGTGTCTGGAAGAAGTATAACAATCTAGGGAGTATATTCATTTTTACCGAGATCATCCTCCCGATCCATGAGATCTGGTAACCTTCCCACTTAGATTGATCAGGCAGATACCGTTTATATATAGCACTCTGATGTCATATATGTTGTATACTAATGGACATAATAGCCCTGCAGTGAAGTGCTGCTAATCAGGTAAGTAACCCAAAATCACCAGAGAGATCAAAAAAACAATAAAATTTTATTACTTCTACATAGATACTTTAAAAACACAGATACATTGTTAAAAGTCCCTATATTAATATGGCTATAGTGAGTAAATAGTCAGAGTAACAATTATGCCTATGTGGCTATTAACACATTTATACTCCTATTCCACATCCAATTAACATATAGATATATTACCTAGCAGCGATTCTCAAAAATGTCCAGATAATTGAGTCACAATAAATATATTTTTCATTCAGAGATCAGACTCGTGTAGCGCATAAATATGCCAAAACTCATATTGAAAGTAGTATTCAGTAGATATAACTCTGTAGGGAGATAGGTAACGTTGTATGGTGGGTAATGAATCAAATAGATGCACACTATATTAGTCCATGGGTGTGGTGTAAGTACTCATGGGATTTCTCCCTGTATACCCTCTTTCGGTGTTCTGAGATTACCTTTGAGTATGGTCACCTTCAGATCGTTCCTCTTATGGCCAGAGTCAGAGAAATGTTCACCAACAGGACTGTCTTTTGTTCCACGTGTGATGTCTTTTGTTCCACGTGTGATGCTGTGGCAAATCAGATTCATGCTCTCGTTTAGCTCCTGTCCCGTCTCACCTATGCAGTAGCAGCCCCCTGAGCATTTCATGCACATGATAAGATACACGACATTGCTGGAGGAACAGGTGAACCTTCCTTTGACTTTGTACTCCAGATTCCTGTGGGGTATTTGTATTGTGCTCGCTGTGTGGAGAATTGCACAGGTTTTGCATCTTGCGCCCTGCCATGGTCTTGTCTCACATTCAGTTGTATTGTTGAATGCTTTACTTCTCACCATCTTTTCCTTGAGATTATGGGGTTGTCTGTATGATAATAAGGGGGTTTCAGGGAAGACCTGCGTCAGTCTTGTATCTTCCTGGAGAATGGGTGGTAGTTCCCTGGCGATCTTGCGTAGGGCTTCTAGGTGTGGGTCATATGTGACCACCAAAAGGAACCCCCCCTGACGCTGGAGGAGCTCCACGCTGCAACCAAATCCTTTAAGACGGGTAGGACGCCGGGCGGAGATGGTATCCCAGCTGAGTTATACACTAAGCTGTGGGACCTGATCGGCCCGGACCTGCTCGAGCTTTACAGGGAAATGGAAGCAGAAGGTAGGATGCCCCCAACGCTGAGGGAAGGAATGGTGACGCTCTTGTACAAACGGAAGGGGGAGAGGTGCGACCTCAAAAACTGGCGTCCCATCTCCCTCCTGAACGCGGACTACAAGATCCTAGCAAAAGTTCTAGCGAACAGACTGAAGAAGGTCATCAGCCAGATCATCCACCCAGACCAGACGTGCGGCATCCCCGGACGCAGGATCGCAGACAGCCTCGCCCTAATCAGAGACGCAGTCCACTACATCAAAGACCGCCGTGTACACGCGGCCCTGGTCACCCTCGATCAGGAGAAGGCCTTTGACCGTGTCTCCCATGATTTCATGGGCAGGGTGCTGCGTGAGTATGGGATGGGGGAGATGTTCTGTTCTTATGTTAACCTGATGTACCTTGACATTTGCAGTGTGGCGATCGTGAACGGATGGAAGACTAACCCCTTCCCTGTCCTCTCAGGGGTTAGGCAGGGCTGCCCTCTTTCCCCTCTCCTTTTTGTCTGTTGTATAGAGCTCTTCGCCCAGTGCATCAGACGAGACGCAGAGATCAGAGGGATCGTCGTGCCAGGACCCCAGAGACGCGAAGTGAAGTGCTCGCTCTACATGGATGACGTCACCATCTTCTGCGCAGATAGCCGGTCGGTGAAGACGCTGGTCCAGACGTGCGAGGATTTCGGGAAAGCTTCAGGAGCAAAAGTCAACTGCGGGAAGTCAGAGACCAAGCTATTTGGGCTTTGGAACCTGACTGCCGACCCCCTCCCCCCTTCCCCTTCAGAGCAGGCCTCGTTCAAATCCTTGGAGTCTGGTTTGGTGTGGGGAGCGAGGCCGCTGCCCTGAAGAGCTGGAACGAGAGGCTGAACAAGGTGAAGCAGAAGATCGGATTGTGGCACCTCAGACACCTCACCATTGAGGGGAAAAAGCTGGTACTGCTGAACGAGATCCTCCCTGTCCTGCAGTACGTGGCCCAGGCATACCCGCCTTCGACCAGAACCTGCCAGGAGATCTCCATGGCAGTGTTCCGCCTTGTCTGGGGGGCCAAGTTTGAGAGGGGAAAGCGCGAGGTGATGTACAAAGAGCTGAACTAGGGGGGTAGAGGAATCCCCGACATCCCCACTATGCTGCGCGCCTTCTTTGTAAGCAACTGCGTGCGGATCACCCTGAGAGACTGCGACAAAGACTCCTCTGGCTACTCCATGTCCCGCCTCCTACTCCTGCCGCTCTGGAGAGCACTGGGGTGGGACAAGTGGGACAGCTCCATCCCTTACAGCTGGCGCACGCCCTGGTTCTACAAGGACGTGAAGAAGTTTGTGAGGCAGAACAATCTGGAGGGAGTAAAACCAGACCTGTGGAAGCCCAAGGTCATCTACAAAATGATCAGGGCTAAAGACATCATGGAATCGGTCCCAGGTCTCCACCCCAACACCTTTGGAACGGTGTGGAGGAATGTGGCATCGAAAAGACTAATGAACAAACACAAAGACATTGCTTGGCAGGCCATACACGGGGGACTCCCTGTGAATGCGGACAAGTACCAGAGTAAACTCAGCCTCGTGAGGCACTGCCCCAGGTGCAACCCAGTGGAGGAAAGCATCATACACCTCTTCTGGAACTGCCCCTTTGCGCAGGCCTTGCTGCACGCGCTGGACACTGACTTAAAAGATTGTATACCGAGGAAGTGCGTCACGTACTACTCGGTGTTCCACGGATTTTTCACAGGAACACACACAGAGGACGCAATCGAAGCCGGTTGGCGTCTAATGTGCTGTTTCAAAGACGTTTTACTATTCGCCAGAGAACGTTTGACCAAGGGGAAGAAGAGGATGTCGGTACAGGACTGTCGCAGGCTGCTCCACAGCCTGCTCAAGGACTATTCCATCTTTGACGGTCCTGAGGAGGAGGACTAAACACCCCCCCTTCCCCCCCCCCCCCCCCCTTCCCCCCCCCCCCCAAAAGTTTTTCTGTGCAATAAAGTTAGAGATAATGTGTGTATGATATGTCATGTCTGTGGTGCGGTGCATACGTATAAATGCACTGCACCGCCGTGTTCGTCACAGTTTTTTTTACTTTTGGGGAAACCATTAATAAAAATGTATGTGAGTTGTGTGGGATATGCACTGCGCCGTTGTTAACGTCACGGTTTTTTTTCCGTTTGGAAAATGATTTATGTACTGTTATAATCTTGTTGTAAAGATTCGCTGCATAATAAAAGAATTTTCAAAACAAAAAGCTGTCTGTGGGTGGTTTTCTGGGTATGCACCTTAACCCTGGCTGTGCTCAAAGCTGTGACCATGCAGCAAGCTTAAGCCTATAGGGAACCATGTTAAAAATGGTTATTGAGGCAAAAAGTGACACTGTGTGCTCATTTGCATGTCATTTCCCAGAATCCCTTGCTGCAGTGGAAGTGCTGTATGCTGGGTGATAATGGGGAAAAGCGTGGTTGCAGACCTGCCTAAGACATGCAGATGAGCATACAGCTATATTTGCATATTTGCTTTCCTGTGGAGGGTTTTTGTCACTTTTTTTACTCACCATAACTTAGCTCAGTATTATGGTATAGCCTATCCCATAGCCTCTTTGCATACCCAGTTAAAATCAACCCCACACTGATGAGACCCATTAAGGTCAAAACAGCTGTCTGTGGGTGCCTTGGCCCTTTGGCTTAGATCAAGGCGATATGAATGCTCCTCTCGGCCTGCACAGCTATGACCAAATGCAGTACCATCCTATCTGGGGCTTCAGTAGGAAAGGTCTGTGGCAAGCATTTGGCCCTCTAGCTCGTTGAGAGGTGGTGTCCAGGCCCCGGACCACAGAACCCCTGAGCCTTCGGGCTAAGGGGGGATGGCATTCGAACAACCAGCCCTTCGGGGCTGGGGTGCACCCGCACAACCCTCGAAAGAGGGGAGATGATGCGAACTCCCTTGCGGGCCTCGGGCCAGAGGGAGGAAGAGACGGATGTCCTGAATCCTAACGGAGGAAGGCATCAATGTCCCTGGAGACCTAGGCTTTCGGGCTGAAACCTTCAGGGAAACTGTGTTTCTGAGGGCGGGTCTGACTCGGTTGGACAGTCCAAAGGCATGCTCCCGAACCACTGAAGTGGTTTGGGGACCGATAAGCGAGAGGGTGCAACCCTCTCGGAGAAAAAAAAAAAGCTGTCTGTAGGTGGTTTTCTGGGTATGCACTTAACCTGGCTGTGCTCAAAGCTGTGACCATGCAGCAAGCTTAAGCCTATAGGGAACCATGTTAAAAATGGTTTTTGAGGCAAAAAGTGACACTGTTGCTCATTTGCATGTCATTTCCCAGAATCCCTTGCTGCAGTGGAAGTGCTGTATGCTGGGTGATATATGGGGAAAGGCGGGGTTGCAGACCTGCTAAGACATGCAGTTGTATTTGCATATTTGCTTTCCTGTGGAGTTTTTGTCACTTTTTTTTACTCACCATAACTTAACTTAACTCGGTATTTGGTGTGTTATATAATATATAATATATTATATATATATATATATATATATATATATATATATATAATATATATATATATATATATAATATGAAAAATAGAAAGTGCAGGCTCCATAGCTTAATCTTAAAATAGGTTTATTAATGAACAAGATAAGAAAGCAACCACAGAGGTCGCTAGAACTTGGGCGACCGTTTCTTCTAGCGGCAAGTTCTAGCGACCTCTGTGAGTTGCTTTCTTATCTTGTTCATTAATAAACCTATTTTACAGATTTATGCTATGGAGCCCGCACTTTCTATTTTTGTTTTATAGATGGTTGAGTTGGTTTGCCCTGAGAAGAGCTGCTTGCCGTCTATGTTGTTATCATCTACATGGTTTATTTTATCCTTTGGCACACCATATCCTCTTGTTTATTCCCTCACCCATCCCATACTTTTTTCCTATTTGTTGTTTTGTGTATGCTGCGTGTTGTGGTTTTATGTTGTTTGCAATACACAGATTTTATAACAGCAGGATATTTATCATCAATTCCTATTTGCCTTGCCCTTATACTTATCTAATTGGTATTGCATTTATCCTACCTTTCTAGCCTTATACCACATTGGAATACATAAGATTGTTGTTTTCTTTACTGTGGCGCTGTAATCCATCTTTTTCAATATATATATATATATATATATTGAAAAATATATATATATTGTGACAGAAACCGTGGGAGAGCACTTGAGGAAGTCAGAGAGTGATGTGGATGTCTCACAAAGCAATAGAAGTGCGAATATCATAACATCCTGTCACCGTGCCGCCGAGGCAACAATATACTCTTATTAATATGTTAATACCAACACTACACAGAGCCAGGTTTCTCTCACCTGTCTGCCGTGTAACACTCACGCCATACGCACAGGCCGAGTTCCCACCGTGCTCTGCAGGCAGCATACGCAAGGCACGCTCCACCGTGCTTGCATGGCAAGCATCGCACAGGCCGCCACCGTGCTCTGAGGCAGCTACGCACCAGGCCGCTCCACGTGATCTGAAGGCCAGCAATCACGCCAGGCCGATCCCACCGTTAGACTTCGCAAGGCAGCATACGCACAGGCCGTCAAGTGCTCTGCAGGCAGGCATACGCACATGGCCGCTCCACTGTGCTCTGCAGTCAGGGCGCGCACAGGCTCTCCACGTTGCTCGCAGCAGGGCTCGGCACAGGGCGGTCGCACCGTGCTCTGCAGGCAGAGGGCGCGCACAGGCCGTATGCCACCGTGCTCTAGGCCAGGTGCAGAGCAGGCGCTACGCCACCGTGCTTCACATTGCTGCAGGCAGAGGGCGCAAGAGGCCGATTCCGCCCACCGTGGGCTCTGGCAGCAGCATACTGCACGGAGGCCGATCCACTGTGCTCTGCAGTGTCAGTAGCCACAGGCCGCTCCAGCCACTCTGTCTCTTGCAGCATGGTGTGGCACAGAGTGCCGCTCCACAGTGCTCTTGGCAGGCCAGGATGCGCACAAGGCGCTCAGCCGTGCTCTGCATGTCAAGCGAGTTGAGCACAGGCCGGCTACCCGTGTGCTCTGCAGGCAAGGAGCTAATGCGAAGGGCGCATCCTCCACCCGTGCCTGCAGGCTAGGCTGAGCACAGGCCTCTCCACTGTGCCTCTGCCAGTCAGGGGTGTGAACCGTGACCGCGCCACCGTGATCTGCAGTCAGGGAGCGCACAGGTCCGCTCCACCCTGCTCGTGTCAGTCAGGGGCGCCAGGCCGCTCCACCGTGCTCTGCAGGAGGCGCGCGCAAATGCATACAGGTCTCTCGACACAGTGCTATTGCAGGCAGGGCGCGCACAGGCCTCTCCAACGTGCTCGGCAGGAAGGGCGCGCCACAGGCTCTCCAACCGTGCTCTGCAGGCAGGTGCGCGCACAGGCCTCGTCCAGTGCTCTGCAGGCAGGGCGAAGCACAGGCCACGCTCTCACTGTGCTCTTGCAGGGCCAGAGGCGCGAGCACAGGCACCGCTCCCCGTGCTATGAGGCAGCCGCACAGGCCGCTCCACCGTGCTCTGCAGGCAGGCGCGCACAGGCCTCTTCCACTGTGCCTGCAGTCAGGGTGGCACAGCGCTCTCCACCGGTGCTCTGCGTCAGGGCGCGCAGAGGCACCGCACTCCCACCCCCCGCTCCCCTCGACTCTGCAGTCAGGCTGACGCAAGCCGTCCATCCACCACCGTGCTCTGCGTGGCAGGGCGCGCACAGGCCGCGGTCCACCCGTGCTGCCATGGCGGCGCGCACAGGCCGCCTCCACTGTGTCTGCGGAAGGATGCGGCACAGGCCCGCTCATCTGTGACTCGCAGGCAGGATGGCACAGGCAGCTCCACGTGTGTCTTGCAGGCGGATGCGCACACGCCGCTCCACCATGCTCGCAGGCGGATGTGCAAAGGCGCTCCACTGTGCTCTGAGGCAGGATGCGCACCACAGGCCGCTCCACCGTGCTCTGCAGGCAGGATGTGCCCACAGGCCGCTCCACTGTGCATCTGCAGGCAGGATTGTGCACAGCCGATCCACTGTGCTCTGCAGGCAGGAACTGTGCACAGGCCGCTCCACTGCTGTCTGCAGGCAGGATGTGCAAAGACCGCTCACCACTGTGCTCTGCAAGGCAGAATGTGAACAGGGCCAGGCTCCACGTGCCTGCAGGGCAGGGCGCGCCAAAGGCCGCTCCACGTGCTCTGCAGCAGGGAGGGCCAAGCCCGGCTCCACCGTGCTCTGCAGGCAGGGCAGAGCACAGGGCCCGCTCCACTGATGCTATGCGCCTAGGCTGTGCGCACCAGGCCGCTCCACGTGGCTT